>OU343216.1:179406306-179467202 GCA_910596185.1 Chrysanthemum makinoi
TTATGGTGACTCATGGGGGAAAGGTCGGCCAAGGGATAATATGGGGCAAGATTTTGTATTTTGATGACTTTAAGGTATTTAAGTTTAAGTATAATGTGTACTTGGTACATATAATTAATTATTGGGAAAATTAGTCAAATAGACCGCACGTCCTGGTGCATATCACTTTATGGACCACGCTTTTTTGCCTTACGGAAATGGACATGTTGCCCAGCGACTTTCTTGTAGCCAACCATATGGTGTCACGTGTCCGAAAAAGGTACAACAGAAGTACATATTTTGAACGTATTTGTCATGTATTGTTTTATGGGCAACCAAAATGTATTTTCGGGCAACTATATATTATTGGGCAACTTGTATTTATACAGGAGGATAATATGGTCAATTTACAATGGCTGTATTATAAAAGTAATATTAATAAGTCGAACGCATCTCACACTCCATCACGCCACACACACACAATCAAATATCTTCTACTACAATTTAACAACTTCTACAATTAAACATCTTCTTCTAGATCACGCGCACACACTCACAAACCACATCTTATTCACGGAACCCTCTAACCCCCTAATTAATTTTACTGTATAATTACGTATGACAAAATTAAAGTTGTACAATTGTAAAATCGCAATTCGTTCTACATTGAAGTTGCCGGATATTAAACTCTGCTTTGTCAAAGAATGAAAACCGGAAAGGTTGTTCGGAAAACGTATTTGGTCCATGGTTGGATATAAAGTCGCGCGAGAATGACGCCTTTATGATGCATTATGTTTTGCAACACCGGTATATGTTTCTAACATATCCTCTCGATTCCCTCCACTAACATTCCAAATAGGGAGCATTCGTTAAGGTTTGGTCGGAAAGAATTTTTTCCGATAACAGGGGTTTCGATTTGGCAAAGTTTCAAAAGCGTTTAAAAACGATCTAGCGCTTTCTGTGATCGTGTATTTCCTAAAAAAAGAGTAATGGTGTAACAAATGTACATGCCATTGATCTTTTGGAACTTGTTAATGATTCAAAAAGGATGGAAAAAGGTGGTTATCGCTTTCTGATGAGGATGCTGTTAGGGTGTGTCTGTTGGTAGCAGCAGAGCTGGTGTTTATGGGAAAAGAAGATAGGAATTGCATCCATAATCACTTATTGTCCTTGGTTGATGATTTTGAGGCATGGAATGTATTTCCTTGGGGTGAATATATGTGGCATAAATTTTATCAAAGGATTGTCAATATTGTTCATATTCACGTAGAAACATCATCTGTTAAAATTGAAAAAAACCCAAAGTTCAGTGACACATACAATCTATACGGGTTCGCTTGGGCTTTCAAGGTTTGAATTCTCGTAGTTTGTACTAATGTATGTATGTCTTTGTTTGATAACACGTTTGTTTTAGAAAACAAGTTATTAAAAGCTTTTTTTTTCCTATTTTGTTCAATCGAAAATTACCTATAAATAATGATGTTTTTAATTGTTATGCAATGCTTGTCTTTGCTGTGTATACACGTAATATAAATGTTACCCGTAATTTAGATAACAACAATGTTATAACACTTTTTAGTTTGCGATTTTTTTGTAATTGTCATCATAAACGTATTGTTTCATCGTAAACAAATTACATTTATCTTGTTAAAAATTTAAACAAATTAAAAAATGATAACTGCATAGCTAGACATTTTAACGATGACGGGTGTGCCTATTACAGATTTGGATTTTGGAGAGTTTTCCTAGAAGCTCACTTTGGTGGGTCAAAGACAACAAGGTGATTCCACGTGGTCTTGCTTGGTCAACTTGCAAAGTTTCGAACGCAGATCGTTGTAATCTCTTTGGACCGGTAGGCATCACACGCTTATGATGCGACTATACTAAGTTGTACCTAAATTTGTTCACAATATCAGTAATTGTAACTCTTTTTGTTCTTAGGACTCAACTCCCATTGTTGAAATTTCGCAACACAAGTGAAATGAAGCAACCGTGGTGTATTTGATTGCCCAATATATAGATGGTTTGTCTGCCGCTGCATTACACGGTGGGTTGTGAGAAGATCGCACAACACTCTAATCAATTTGTGGACGCTTTCAATTTACATACCGTCATGGAAAGTCAACTACGGGGTTACAAAACGCATTGCAACTCAATATTGAGCAACAATATTCTTTAAATGGTGCACAAACGGGGACCACTCTTTCAACAGTAATTCGTGAGTTAGTGGATTTGGATCAAAAACTTTTAATGATAGAAAATGGAATTCATTCGGTCAGAAACACACCGGTCGTACTTGATGTGTTTACGGATGTCAAAAGCGAGTTTCAAAAGTACAGAACTTTTGGGTCTTAAAATGATGCGCCTTCGTTCTGAAAAATCTAAAAGTTGTGCCAATACAAATGACTCGACGTTAATCCCGATGATCCAAGGTTTGTATTTACTTTTAAGGTTGCCTCCAATGTTATACCAAACCCAAATATTCCTTCGTATGTACACTTATATCAAACCTTGGGCTCTACAGGCCACATCGTGTCATACTCTAGGCCCTAACGGGGATAAGGTCGTCGATGCGGAAGATGCAACGGACATTGACAATGATGATGGCCTTAAAGAAACGCAACCATGTAACCTTGGGATTCTTGTACAAGCTTGTGCCATGACCCAAAAATGTCCTGCTATGGAATATGGAGGTGATCGTACTACTCAACTTCAACCACTTGCACCAAACGATGAAAAAAAAACACACGGTGACCCCATTATTGTATGTTATCTTTCATTTAGACTTTACATATCAAGTATAACATATGTCCATACTTATGTATATATAATTAAAATTCATCAGGAACCGGATTGTGGTATCGATTGGTCGTCGTACATAAACGACGATATACTTTCGTGTGATAATTCTCAGATGCAATGGATTGTGATAATCAACGCCAAGATGTGGTTCTAAACAATTGCGGGGAACCCGAACCCGTTAACAATACTGTTGGTGTGCAGACAGAAGAAGGAACACCAACCAACAAAGCTTTTGAGGTATCTACATTATCAGAAAAACAACGCCGATAAATAAAAGATTTTAATGTGCTATTTTTAACATACTATATTTTGAAATCGCAGTTCAAAGACAATAACCTGTCAAATGTAAATGTGGTTGGCGAAAATGACACACCTATGTTGGGACGTGTTTCCTCCGGAGATAATTTCAACAAAGGCCTCGATAAAACATTGTTTGTTCCGTCTTTAGATTTAATGGATTTTGATGAGCAAGAATTGAATGTGGTTGAGGAAAACTCGTTTGTTGGCCTCCGTGCCGGTAACAATGATGTCGCTGCTGTTACCCAAGAAGAAACACCAACAAAGAAAGACCCTGAAGCCCCTAAATCTCAGGTTAAATCCAACAAATTGTCATTTGCAAATGTGGTAGGTCCTAATGACAAACCTCCATTGGAAGAACTTTTCTCCCATAATAATACAAACAAAAGAAAGAGAGTCAAATTGAACGACAACCTCAGTAAAAAAAAGCATTGTAAAACATTATAAGAAGATGGCTGATTCTGTCAACTCGCCTAAAGGCCTATCAAAAACATCAGCTACTCCTTGCCGCCGTCTTACAAGATCGCAAGGTGTCATTAACGAGGCTTTTATCCCGGCTGCCGGTTCCGATGTAAAGCACCATATTAAATTCTAACGGAAATGAATATTTTATGTTTGTCTGCTTATTTTTCAAGTGTGTTTTCAGGAAAATTCAGGAAACCCCAAAACGCGTCGCGTTAGTCACTTGTATTCGCCTAGAATTGAACCGTTTGTAGAGGTATCTTCTGTTTGTTAATCCATTAACATCATTATCATATGGTTAATGTTATTCAAAATATATTTTTTTTGTTTTTTTTTTAATTTTTTATTTATTTATTTATATTTTTTTTAAGGAACTTTTACGACACCCGAAATGCAACAAGGAGAAGGTTACTGTGCCTGATTACCTTCGCACCTATTTCAAGCTTAAAAAACCATTACTTTATACTTTCCCTTGGGCTCCGTGTGCCGTTGTTGTTTCAGGAGTTTTGGGTAGCCTTGACATGTGTTGAGGATTGCACCCACGGGTGGCTTACTGACTTAGTGAGTAAACCTGATTTTTATCTTGTCTCCTACACATGTTTATTATTTCATTTTGTTAAATTGGAACCGAATGTTAACAGTTTTGATTTGCTTTATATGTCCGCAAAGACTTGGATGTATGGCTTGATTTGATGTGGTTGTTTAGACCGTACCGATGCAGATTGGGCTTTGGCAGGTGTAATTTCTGCAGTCAAATCCTAGATGGCTTAACTACCTACCACTTATTCAGATGGCACAACATACCCGCCGCGAGATGTTGAAAAGGTCGTTTGGCGCCTCTTACCGTACATCTAGCACTACTGTTATAAACAACTTATAATATTCTTCAATTGGTTTATATATCGTGTATTTTCCTGAATGAAACCAAAACCACTGGTACTCGGTGTGCTCCATATCCGCGACCGGAGTTGTTTACGCTTATGACTCTCTTGGGTCAGTCGGAAGGAGTTCACGGTGGTGGCGAGGTTTGAAGAGAGATTTACAAACACAGCTTCAACTTTACCTAACAAATGCCGGGTACGCATAGTAAGGGCATATCACCCGGGGATTATAAAATCACATACAAGTGTCCAAAAGTCCCACAACAATCGACTTGTATGGCAATTGCGAGTATGGGTGTGCATTATATTGTACGATTGCTCCGTAACCTCTCAAGTAGACGACCCTCTTCAAACAAATAAGTTAGCTTACCGTGAGTGGATGCTTGAATACTTCTGGAAGCACAAGGTTGAATACAAAAATTGTCAGGGGTCTCTCAAGGTACCATCCTTAATGTCCTTTTGACCCATAATTATTGTCACATGTTGACTTGTGAATGATTTTTATATCACTAGCAGTAGTTAGCATAGCTAGCAGTTTTTATTTTACTACTAGCAGTTGTAACAATACAACCAACTCGGTTTGACTACCTACCAGTTGTAAAAGTAACTACCAGTTGTAACTATACAAGCAATTCGCTTTATGTTTTGACATTCCTAATCTAAGTAATCGAGCATTTTTTTACTATCCTATAGCTCAAAATAATCATCTCAAATGAATTTAACTGTATTTGTTGATAACGCATTACTCCACAATTTTCTATCCTTTTTGGTATTATAAACACTTTGAATTTAACTACTCGACATTTTAATTCGTAAATACCATTTCTTTTGTACCTTAGGGACTCTTTGAATATCTTTTTATAAGCTCAACTGCATTTCCTTTTTTTTTTATACCAATGCACATACACAAAAAGGCATATGGTTTGTAAACCAATTCTATATTGGTTATGTATATGTTATTAATATTTGATATACACCTGAATTAAATATTATTTGGTTGCCCTAAAGTACATCATGCTACATGTCCTTTAATGCCTCTGTTCCCAATCTCTTTCTTCAATACAAATCTTTCTAATTTTCTTTAACAAAATTTTTCTTTCTTCTTTTGGTCACTTCACATCTTTATCTCAATCTTTCTGCTTTTCTTTAACAAAATGTCTGACAATATCCCACTGGATGTTCAACTAGATATCATCCGTAGGCTACCTCTTAAGTCTATACTCCGTACGCATCGCTTGCAAGTTATGGAAGACTAGTATAGATTGTGGAAGCTTCATCTTTAATTACGGTGTTCATCGTAATGATGCGTGTTTTTTTACGCTAACATTCGATCCGGGTCACCAAGGGTTTATGTTAGGTTTAGATGAATAGCTAATCGCTACGCCACTTCGCATGATTTAAGGCTTTCATCTTTGATTGCAGTTGGCAATTCTAATGGTCTTTCGTGTTTTGTTTATTGTTCTAATCTAATGTCTGTTATTTGGAACCCGGCAATCAAAAAATCACTTGCAATATTTGTCCCGTTTTACACGCATCAAATTGAATCTCAAAAGATTTGTTTTGGTTTTGGCGTCCGTCCTGACACTCTTGACCCGACGATCGTGAAGGTCTCCTATCCTGTTTTCCAAAGTGGTTTCTCGTATGTGTCTGTCTTTTCTTTGAACTCTTCACGGTGGACACGCCTTGAAAATTTCCACCCCTTCGTGAAACAATCAAATTGAAACGTAAAACTCGGGCAGTTGTGGGTCGTTATATCTATTGGACTGGGAGTGAAAAGTTAACTAATGAGGACGATGTTACCTACAAGATTTATATGTTGATTTCTTTTGATTTGGTAACCAGAAAATTCAAAGTTATCGACATACCGCATATTTTCAAAAATGAACTCCCAGTCCCATTCTATGTTACGGATCTTGGAACTTCTCGGTCATTTCGGTATGGTCATTGGTGAAGGTATGCCATTGTTTTGTGGATGGTTGTTGGACGTGAATGGTTGTTCCATAAGATCATTCAGAAGCCTATTCGCCATCCCTAGCCTAGTTTCGGTTCATTTGCTTGGCTTTACAAAGCATCATGCTCCAATAGTGGAAGCCTACAACGGCAATCATTTGCATCACTCTGTATTTGTGTACAACCAAGAACTTGAATTATTCATCACCATGGGAATGTTAGGAGATGCTGGAACTTTCTACATCGCCCCATACAAAGAATCTCTTCTTTTGCTAAATCACACAGATCGTGTTAGTATGTTTTTTTTTTTTTTTTTTGGTAACTTAACATTCTATTCATATTCCTTTAAAAGATTATCACTTTACTTGGTTAATGATATATGAAGGGCATTTTCAACAGTACGCCGGCCCGAAGTTATCGATCATGATTAATGGGAACGAGGCTTTGTGGTTTTAGTACGCTATCTATGGGGAGGAAGCATGGAGTGCTTATCTTTTTCGTAGTCGCTGAAAGTTATAAATCACGTGGTTCTATAACTATGTAACCATTAAACTTATAATTATGTAGTACGCTTAATATGTTGTTGGTTGTGTGTATGAAACGTTGTAAGTCAACTTCTTTACTATTTCCTCGCTTTATGTATTCTTGGCAACCAAAGCTTGTACGTAGGGCAACTTGATTTCCCTAGCAACGGCTTTTATAAAAGAAGTAGTCCTTTTAGTCGCATAAATTCGTATTCTACAATCTACTAATACCTACAAGCTACTGACATAAACACTCCACACTAATACCTACACACTTGACAAAAACATATTTAACACTCAACACTAGTACAATTTATCTAGCAGTTGTCAGTTTAATATGACTGTGGCATCATTTCCTTGATTTCTTCTATCACTAGCAGTAGTTAACATATCTATCAGTTCTTATTTTACTACTAGCAGTTGTAACAATACAACCAACTCGGTTTGACTTAATAATGAGTGGCACCATTTCGTTTATTTCTTCTATCTCTAGCAGTAGTTAACATATCTAGCAGTTCTTATTTTACTACTAGCAGTAGCTAGTTCTTATTTTAATACTATTAACATAGCTAGCAGTTCTTATTTTACTAGTAGTTAATATAGTTGTACTAGCAGTTCTTATTTTAATACTAGCAGTAGTTGACATAGCTAGCAGTTCTTATTTTACTACTAGCAGTAGTTAACATAGCTGTACTAGCAGATTTTCTATCCTTTTTGGTATTTGGATAACGCTTTTCCACAATTATAAACACTTTGAATTTAAGTACTTGACCTTTTAATTCAAGAAATACCATTTTTGTACCTTAGGGACTCTCGAATATCTTATTAAACCACACACACAAACCTGATTTTTCCGTCCAAAATATGCAACTTTCCATTAAAAACGGATACATTATTAAAGTTTACATACGCGCTATTCCTTCTATCTTTTCAACAAGCACATATGCCACTTCACTTATTCTATTTGTCGCCGCCTTCTTAAACAACATGTTACAAGCTAGAGTTGGTGTTAGAGGGTAATCCGCATCATCCAAAGATGAACAGATAACTTGTCGGCGTAGTAACCACATGAACGCCACACTGTTCGTATAATCTCCAACTCGTGACCAGTGTTTCTTTCCATTCAACGTCCTCTATATCGGGCTCAAACATGCACTTCATCCCATACCACTTATCAACTCCTAAGCAACCTGCGTCCCGCCTGTCTGAAAGCCATTTTAACGCACCGCCAAACAGCTTTCCAAATCTTCTCTGTGTATAGTATGTAGCAACCGACCCAAGCCGTTAAATGTAGTTTCGAGCCCGCCGGACCTCTTGATGGTAATTACAGTGCCACCATTAGTCAAGTAAACGTTACGTGCACTATTTGTTATTGTCGGCCAAGTGCACCCAGCTTTGCCCCGTCAGTATCAAGCACAATCAAACCGTTTAACCTTTCAATCCTTTGTTTTGGATCAATCCTCTGCCTCTTTGACTGATCCTGCTCTAAATCATCAAAAGCTCTTTTGGAACTTCCTTCATCTCTCTCACCTGTACCTTTGTTCATAGGAGTTAACTTATCAGGCCTCATTCTACACTTTTCAAACATTTCTTTCACTTTATCATAAGTTAGCCTCCACAAGACATTTACTTTATGCCCTCCCATCCTCCCCAAGTACTCACACATGAAGATTTTCTGTTCTTTCTTCGTTGGTGGCTTTCGGATCCTTTCTTGTGCTCTTTTTTAATGTAGAATTTTTGCCTTTCTATCACTATTTTATCAAGAGCTTCTTTTGCCTGCTCACATGTTAGGATTTCAATTTCTTTGTTCTGCATCCTAGATGCTAGTATCTCATCGGCTTCATCTGTTGACCTAATGTAATGCCAATGTTCCAACGCAGCTTCCTGTCTAGCTACAACATCCGCTTTTCTTTTCCTTTTAACCCTTGCTCTGTATTTTGCATTGGGAGAATCTACCGGGTTTTTTCATGTTGCTTTTTCAGCTTACATTCTCGCAAAGAATCTTATCACCTAATTCTGCATCGATTTGAAAGACTTTGTCATCTTTATTTTTTCTCGTAAAAGTAATCATGCAACTTACCAGCTACATGTCGTTATCGGACTTCATTTTGTTTTCTTTAGATAAAGCGTTTGTGTTGGTTCCTTTAACCAACGGACGCTTTCCTAGAACGTAAGCGACATTTGAATCGGTAGAAATAATACCTTGCATATCACTTGCGCTCTTCAAACATGCTAGCCCAAGTTCTGCAGTCCCAAGGTTTTTCGTTTCATCACCTCCGTCTATCATTATCGCTACTTCAACACTTGTATGCACGCCAGTAGCGTTACTAACATCTCCAGCTTCCATAGTTTCCACACTAAGTAATTCACTTTCAACTGTAGCACCAGCATAAACATATGCGCAAGCATCCGTACCTTTGTTCAAAATTGTTGTTGGTGCATCATCTTGTTCATTGACAGCGTTTGTTTGAGTGATATTTGTTTGAGTTGTAATGGAAGTGGTTGCACCATTTGTTGCAGAGGTGGTTGCAGCGACACTAGCAGCGGTTTCAGGTTGACCATTTCCACCTGCATCCGTAGTCTCTTTCACCGTTGTGTTTTCTGTTGTCACATCAGTCATATGCCCAACAAAAATTTTTGCAAAGATCATTATGAATGGCAATTCACTGCTTATAGTCACATGACTATCATTAGTAACAGATTGAGGTTCACTATTTTCACTTGGAGGAGACTCCTCATTTCTACTTGAGGTGAAATATTTATTAATCACGCAGTAACATCCTGCATTAATATCGCCATGTTCAATCGTTGTTTTTCGTTCCTCGCCGCAACGCCATAAACAGATATACAAGCATCAGGTACTTGTGACAAAATCTTTGGTTTTGTTGAACAAGCAGCAGAATTATCTGTACCGGCAAGCAGATACAGGATCCCGCTTTGTACGTCCGCTAGACTGCTTAGCATTGACAAAGAAAAACATCCTCCCAACTTCGATGGCAATGGTGTAATTATGGACTAGTCAAGCCAAGTGATAACCATGCATGTACACATCAACATAATAAATAAGAGTAATGACAATAATACCTTATTTTGGAACCAAAATAGGCAACGCATCTTCAGCAGCTTTTTAGTTCGAACTCGTTCTCCTTTGCATTAGCATCATCCAAAACATCCACATCCACCCCGATCTTTCAGACGATTACGGACTAGTCAACGCAAGTGACAACCACGCATTTACATATGAACATACTTAAGAATTGTAAGGACACGCATACCTTCGTTTTGAATCAAAAGAGACGCTTACATCTTCAACAGTTTTACTACTTTCAAATGTCTCCTCCAAATTCGTAGCCTCCCCGAAGCATCCTCATTCATCACGCTGCATAAGTACCGACTAGTCACAAATGACCGACAACAAATCTTTTACATACGAAACATACTTAGCGAGTTGATGACACGCATACCTTTGTTCTGACTCAAATGAGGCACCGACGTCATGAACATTTGTATTTGTTTCGACGGTCTTCTCCACTACATTCGGCGCCCCAACCATCCACATCCTTCACGGCCGCTCAGGCAATTACTGACTAGTCAAGGCAAGCGACAACTATGCATTTACATATGAACATGCTTAAGAAATGTAATGACACGCATACCTTTGTTGTCGCTCAAATGAGGCACCAACATCGTGATAACTTGTATTAATTTCGACGGACTTCTCAACTGCAATAGCAGCCTCCCCTGAACCATCTTCATTCTTTTGACGCCCTTGCTTGGTAGTATCCTCCGCATGATCACAACTTGCTTCTTCCAGAAATGACTCAACTACTTGATGTTTTCGAACCTTCACCAAACGTTTTATTTTTGTGGTACCTGCCTTTTTCTTCTCCAACCGCTTAAACTTCCTATTCAAATATTTTAAATCTGCATGTTGTGTTGAAGTTTTCTTTGTTAATTCACATACCGCTTTACATAGTTGATCACACTTTTCCACCGTTTATTTAATATCGCATCACTGTCCCTGTCTTCCAATTGTGTTAACTCCTGACCGAGGTGAATCTTCGAGGTGTGCAGACCTCATCTCTTGCCTACCATGAACAGAATGATCCCCCATATTTTCCGCTTGGGTGGGTTCATCAGAACTTGTTCCACGGAAATTGATTCACCGAAGTTTCATTGGTTTGGGATGTTGAAGGGAAACGTCCGGGTGTGTTTTGGGATTCAGAGGGACTTCCTGATCCTTCCCCAAATTCGAGGCAGCACCATGTGTGTGGGAACAATGGTGTTAGTGTCCCATCAAAATTATTGCCCTGTCTTCTCATGTGACTCATAAGTTTTGAGTGTGAGAAGGGACAGGCCAAGTTTTTGAATGTTTGGGTGGTGTCTCAAAACGGTTGTCAAATAGCAGTTGTAAAAACCTTGGATAAATATAATATTTTGCATGCGTATCCAACAAGTTCTTGACTAAACCATCAAATATCATTTTGGATAAATTGAATTTCTTATTAAGAGCTACACAAATCACAAAAGATGCTATGTTTGTACTAAACTCATTCCAGGAAGTTGTCTTTGGACTTAGACACTGCAATATGGTATGGATCAAGAATTTCCATTGTGGGGAGAACAGTGGTTTAAAAAATTTTAATTTTGGTCCTAATTCACCTCCATACCCCAAAAGCGGTAGTGTTTCAAAAATGGTATCATTATCCAAACACACAACACCGTCAACATCATCTAGGAGAAGATCTCTCCTAATTGATGCCTCAGTAATAATTATCTGCATGCCATGTACGCTACCATGGATTTGTACTTCCTCACCAATAGTTTTAGTCTTTGCAGTAGACCAAAACTGCTTCATACAACAAACGTAGATAACAGTTTGGCAAGTGAGTGCATACCTAAGCGGGTGTGCATTCAGAAATCAATAATTTGTTCAAACCCTCAGAGCCTCCTTTGTTTTTTTTTCAAAAACGCAATCATGTTGTGACTTCTAGCAAAATACTCCGGCGCCATTCTTGTTTATCTCGAACTTGATTGCAAATGAATGTTAGGGGTTTCAATGACGCTCGTGGGTCTAAACTATGTCATGACCAAGCAGTTGTAACACTTGTAGCAGTTGTTACAATTTCTTTATGCGTAGTTATCGCTCTCTCTTTTTTTTATGATATAATAAGGATTATTAATTTAATACATAATACATAAATAAGCATGTAACTCAACACGTCATCTTCTTTCTATTATCGAGACACAAAATGTCAGACTACACACATTATTAGAAGAGTTATCTCTCTTTCACGATCGACAACTTGGTAAGAAGCCCAAACAAGTACACACCGACATTATGACTTTTTTAAGTAAATACGTTTTTTTTGGGTACATGTAAATCGGTCTTTACTTTAGCAAGAAGTTTATTTTTTATTTTTATATTTTGCTTATTATTTTGTTTATTTTTTTTTTGTAACATGACTTACTATATCGCACACAATTGAACAACTACGCAAATGAATACATACCAAGAATGTCCACAAATATATACTACTAACATAAAAGGGATCAAATCCATAGGTTAACATAACATAGACAGAGTATACAAGATGAGACAAGTGACTCAAAAATATAACAACGATCCCCTAACAAACAAAAGCCACCACTCCAAAGTAAGCAATACATAGCACATCAAATCTCCATTGACTCCAACTTTTGGATGAAACCATTCAGGTCTTTAACACGGTCATGTTTCTTAAACAAAGAAAGAAGTAGTTTGGAACTCTCAACCAGATCCTCATTTTGCATCCTTAGGAGGTGATTAATAGTTGCCAACGAACAATCCAAACCGCATAGAAGCTCGACTTCCGCTATCATTAGTTGTCTACGGTTGACACGGGCCCTAATTTCAACAGCTTTCATCATTTGATCTGCTTCTTCACGTAAAGCAACATCCAATTCATCCCTATAGTACGCGATCGTAATCTCTTTTAGTAATTTATCACATATAACCATGGCAGTAGACATTGTTAGACACTTAGACTAAACAATTTTGGGACACTTGTTATGTTTGTTTTTCTAAGACTCTCACTAATAGAGATAAAAAATAAATAATAATAAGTCTTTTAGTTACATATATAATCAGCAAAAGCAACCGTTAGCGTCATACATTATCGAGACACAAAAATTCGACAAACAAGTTATGACATTTGTCTGTTTTCCCATGGACAAGTGGATCACAACCCCAAATAGGTACCCACCCACAATCTATTTTTATGACGAGTTTGCTAACTCTTTGCTAGAAAATGGTACTTTGGGCAACTAAAATAGTGTACACATGGCAACTGCTACAGTACATATAGTACAAATGTGATGTATGCAAAATGGCTAGTGGTTGAATGTTTTTTATTTGCATTTCAGTCAAAATAAAAATTAGTACTAGGTGTACTCAAGTGGTGACTAGTTGAATTTATTAAATATTGAGTTACTGAGGTTTGTCTCATACGCAAACAGTTTTATTGGGCAACAAGTTACAACGCAAATTTTTTTTTGGGCAACTAGTTACAAACGTTGGGCAATTTTTTTAGTTAGCTGGCCAACTATTTGTGGCACACAGCCCAACTAATATTTTACATTCGACATGTACAATTCTTTCTACAATGGCCAACTGTAATATTGTACTGCACTTAATGTCTGTACCCTGTGCATATGTGAGTGTTTACTTTAATAATTTTAACGGCGTAAATATTCAAAGTAAATGCTGCCTTGGTTAATAAAACGATAAATTAAAAGTGGTTATAACTGAGTCAATATAATTGCGTAGTTGTTATTGCCTTCGACTACATTTATTCTATGATGGAACAAAACTATTTTATAGACCATCACTTATTAAAATCATCAACATGTTGAGTTTGACGTACACACATAACGGCTTCAGGTTATCAGATGTGTAGAGTTACATTGATTTGAGTTTATTATTTCAAACTTTATGTGACATTCCTAAACGTTAAAAAAATACGACACTACTTTTATGCTCGATTACTTAAATAAAATATCTCAAATTATAAAATGAAATGGTTGTATACATACAACTGCTAGTTATTTTACTACCGCTAGTTATTTTAAATAATAAAACTGAGTTGGTTGTATACTTACAACTGCTGGTTATATTAACTACTGCTAGTGATAGAAGACAAGAACGAAATGATGACACGTTTTTAAGAGTAAATTTTCCACTTTACACCAACTTTTGTACTTGACTACAACTGCAGAACTGCTAGTAGGTCATGCTTTTTGTAAAAGTAGAGCCACTTGTTTAGTGGGCCACAGTTTTAGTTAATTGGCCATTCGTTTCGTTCATCGTGCAACCTTTTTATGTTGTAATAATGATGTAATTGGGCAGTTTCTTTTGGACTTTAAGGCCACCCTGTAATTTGCAATATGCAATATGGGCATCTAAATGCCATATTTGGGCAATATGTCATGTACTATCGGGCAACCATAATTCTTAACCATTCCACTATAAATTCTAGACGTAACAGCATAAATCTAACATGTTGGTTACGGTTAGAAGCACTATCTCATGGTTGGCACCAGAAAGTCAATTGCAACTGCTAGTTTTTCATTCATATTTTTTTAAACCCAACAAACATTCATAACAATGCAACCATACATATAATTATCCGACCAAAAACAAAAGATGAAAAATCGAAAACAAGCAAAACAACGAAAAACGCCCAAAAAAATAATAAAAATAAAAATAATAATAATAATAAAAAAACCATCATCGTGAACTGCTCCACCCACCCCATTTCAAACCAAGTTGTTAGAACCACGGCTCTCTTCCCTGTTTTCCTTCATTTCCTTCCTGGCTTTGACTTGTTGAAACAAAATTTCAAGCCGGCTAATCCTGTTTTCCAGATCATAAGGGGCTTCAAACCCAAGTTGTTGCTCCTCCTGGTTTTGCTGCACTAGCACATTTGTCCGCTCCACCCAATTTCCTGCTGATCCACCATCTGACTTTGAACCACCTCTGCACCCTGTTGATCATCCTCCTCATCTCCAGCCTCCTCATCATCTTCATCTTCGCCGTCCTCCTCCAGATCATTCATTCCATAAACCTCATCCCAGGAAAAGTCTTTTGTATGGAGCCAGTTCAAAATAATTTTCCTCATCCTCGTATCTACCTCCTTATAGGACCCAAATTATGAAATGGGTTCCTCCCCGAAAGCATCAATAACCGCGTCAAACAACAAATAGTTGTTTAACACAAACGCGTACTCTTCTGCATCATTTTCAAAGTAACCATTTGCAGCCATTGATGTGGTAATTTTTGTAAGGGAATACGTGTTATGTTTGTCCTGTTTTTTGGTATACAATCGATGCTATAAAGAGGTTGTAGATGTAAATGGACGTTTTTTTTTGTGGTTTATTTTTTGGGTTAAGGGTTACCCAACGTATTCTATGTAGATGGATGGTTTCCAAGACTTTAAGGGAAAACGGACTAAAGCCGCCAAAAAAAAATTAAGACAAGAATAAAGCTTCATCCAAAAGCTTGCAAATACTTGATCAAAGAACTAGTTGTACGCATGATTTGTGGCCAAAATAAACTGAAAAAGTAAACATTATTATTGGATTGGTGATTATGGTTTGAATTGATAATAAACAAAACACGAGGGTAAACAATAGGGTTCATTAATTTTGAGTCGAGGGAATAATTGTTTGCCAATTGCTCGATAATAAATAGTACCTCTTTTTTTGCGACTAGATATTCACTCGAGTTGGAGCAACTTAAAGTTTAAAAAAAGTATAACAATTTTCGAATTACTACTTTTAAAAACAATTATTGTTATATTTTGTTAATGACGGAATAAGTAGTTTATAAGTGTTCGTGCCACAATTTTTGGATACAAAAAGGAACAAGCGAGGCCTAATGGAGTATTCGACACATGGCACCGATGAATTCGTTTTGGTATATCGTCACCAACACTTTTAGATGTAATTTAGGCAACTAAATTTGTATTTGGGCTACCAAGTTAGTACTTTAGGCAACCTTTACATATTTAAAGAATATATTGTACAATGGGTCCTTAGCATTTTTTGTACTTTGGCCCACACCTTTAGATGTACTCTGGGCAACAACTTTTAGTGTCATGTGGGAACTTAATTTGTACCTCGGGCAAACCTTCTAGACGCAATCTGGGCAACTATAGGACATACTTGGTCAATATGTCTTGTACGTTGGGCAACCTTAAATGATATGCATATCATCTTAGGAGCATTTCCAATGCCATAACGCTCCTTCAACTCTTCCCAAAGTTCTTTGACAGTGTTACGTAGAGGTACAACTGATCTAAGGGGCTACCTTACGACACACTATTAGTGTGTTTATAGCTTTTCACCAAATATAACCACACCCTAGTTTCCATGTGCTTATTTACTTGATTCAACACATAACAGCAGAAAAGTTTTATCAAAACAAAATAACATCACAAAAAAAAAAAAAAATGAACTCTGTTGCGAAATGCAAGGTGTTTATGCGGTATGAAGATCTTGTGTGTGGTGTTTTACTCCCGGTTGACATTAATTTTTCGAGTCTTGTGCGGTACATCAAGAAAAAGTTCAAAGTTAATGATGTAAACGGGATAACTCTAACATACAACATCGCCTCAACCACAACGAACATACTTGACGACGATGACTTGGATTTTTTCAAAAGTATGGTTGATGGGTCGCAATCAGAGGTGCAAACCATATGCATCAACCAAGTTAAAGAACCCGTTGTGGTAACCCAGTCATCTTGTTCCCCACACTTACATGTGGATCTTAATGATACGTTGTTACCTGAGCAAGATGCGAATACATGGCAACGAAACAAGTTAACTCATATACCGCCCACACCCCAACCACCACCTATTGATAGCAGACTTGAAAGTAAAGATAGAGGTGTTATGAAAGTGAATGATAGATTTGATGATAAGGCAGAGTGCATATATGAGGTATCTTTGAAGTGCCTAAAAGAAGGGTATGAATTTTATGTTCATAAATCGTGCACTATTAGGTACGCAGTAAAATGCGTGCAACCAAAATGTGATTGGCACATAAACGTCGAGGATTCCAAACTGTATCCAATTTAGAATCACTGCAATTAATGACCGTCATGCATGTTCCAAAATCCAGTTCAATCCAAATCATCGAAATGCTACAACAAAAACCCTGTCTAAATTAATACGTCCGAAAATCACAGATGTTACACGCGTTTATAAGCCAAGGGACATTATCCATGATCTGAATATGGAGTTGAATATAGATGTTTCGTACAGAAAAGCTTGGAGGGGGAAACAATTGGCAGTGAAATCAACTCAGGGCTATCCAAAGGTATCGTTTGCTAGCTACCATACTACTGTCACAACCTAAAGCTCGCAAACGAGAGGACTGTTACACACATTGAGACAGACGATCAAAGACGTTTTAAGAACCTTTTTATATCTTTCGGTGCTGCGGTAAGCTAATTGCCTTGAATGTTTTTAAATAAATCTTGTCTAATATATGATATGTTTTTCATACAAGTGTGTTGGTGAATAGGCATGGTTTTTAGTTTAGCATGAGGCTTTTAGTAGTATATCTCGCAACATGAACACAAAATGGAATATCAAAAACTATACATACATAAAACCCGAAAATAGTTACATACAACTAGTTTTTACTTGTCTTATAAAAGTTGAGCATCCTAGCAAAGTATCTAACAATTTATGTCAGATAAGCACAAAAACATTCGGAATTGGATCTACTCATGCTGATACTATTGTTTGTTTCACAAAGACACCTGTCAAGTAGAAACATAAAACAAAGTATTTGACATTAATTTACTTACCAATGCATTACAATAGTATACAAAGTTCACTTAAATACATGGTTTATGATGATTTTACCTTGATATACAATGTGTTTGTTATCCAATATGTAATCGCATTTATATTTTACAGATTAAGAGTTTCCTATGCTATATGCGACCCTGATCATAATCGACGCATCACATCTTAAAGGGCCCTACGTAGGGACAAACCTGGTAGCCGTGGGAATGGACGGAAACAATCAAATTATACCGATTGCCACCGGTGTTTCTCAAGGTGAGAGTGGTGAATCATGGACATGGTTTTTGACAAACCTGAAAGAATCCATAGGGAAGTTGCTAATTTGGCAATTATATCCCATGACATCATGCAATAGCTCTAGCATGTAAAAATGTTTTTCCAAATGCCTTTCACGGGTATTGTTGTCGCCATTTGATGTTGAATACACGTATGCAAAGCGATAGCCTAAAGTGTTTATACTGGAAGACGTGCAAAGCTTACACAACGGAGGAATTTGCACACCTAATGTGTGAGATTCTTGCAGCACGACCGATAGCTCACGAAAACTAGTTGCAGCAGGTATTGAAAAATGGTCAAGGGCACATTGCCCCGCAAACAGTACAACTACCGACCTCAAACAGGTGGAATCGATCAATGATTTAACAAAGGATGTGCGCAAGATCCCAATAACGATGTTGATGGAATGGTTTAGAGGTCTTCTTCAAAAATGGTATTACGAACGGCGAGAAAAACATGCATGTAGAGCATATTTTGTTATTATTAGATAGTTTATTGAGCAATAATTAAGCAGTCTTATTCAAGAATGTGTTAATATGTGTAAATGCTAGATGCACCGGATGACGAACTTACAGACTGGGCGACCGCCAAAGTGAAAGACAGAATGGAAAAAGTGCAAACTGGAAGGTTTTGGGAATACTAAAGGACAAAGTGTATGAAGTACACGACAAAAAAAAAACAGCATGTTGTTGATTTGGTAAACGGTGAATGCAGTTGTCGCAAATGGCAGCTTTCGCTTGCCGCGGACATGTTTGTGCTGTAGGTAGATTTGCGTGCCCCACGGTGTTAAGAAGTTGGCTAAAGCTTGGTTTTATAATACAACTATTAAAGCGACGTACCAAGACATCATCTACCCATTAAAAGATATGACGCTGGGACAATCAAGTGAACTTAGAGGTTGTGTTGCCCCCTGTTATCGGTAAGCGTAATTCAGTCAGGCCTAAAAATAAAGACCGAATACCATCTCAAGGTGAGGCGCCTAAGAGCAACTATTGTGGAAGGTGTGGCACAAAAGGCCACAACCGCGTAACATGTAGAGTACCTTTGGTGAAAAGAAAAGTAAGTATTTGTTCAGCTTTACAAAAACTTTAAGGTTATGTTGTTAACTGGCAACTAACCTGTATTGGCACACTTGTACGAGACCGGTTGGCTACAAACGAAAGGCTAAGCCAGGTACAACAAAAAAAAGGCTCGTAAGATGGGTAAATCATCTCAGTTTACTAGCAACAGCCAAAGCGAGGTAAACGGAGACCCTAATCATGGGTGATTAATGCGGCGAATCACATCAACTCAAGTCAAACCACTGAACAACCAAGCTCGTCCGCTCCACACATCAGTCTTCTATCCGATTTCCCTACTCCAAACAGCTTTTTAAAGTAAGCGGGAACATGGTTTTAATAATGCATTCACTGCCTAAGTCCTACTATAGTGTTTTTTGTGTAAGGTAAACGTTTGTGTGTATTTGGCTTTGTATAACGGATGGATTGTAAAGTATTACTTATTTGTGTCATGCGGTTGCTAGCTAATACGGGTCGTGCATCTGTGTGGTATGAACATGTTCATTGAATATAAAACACGCTATAAACGTACCAAAACCATCATTCACGCATCCAGGACCTCCATCATAATCGCTTCCGCTGTATGGCCCGCCTGTAAGTGGTTATAGAAACCCTTTTCCCACTTGTTGACACACCCTCTTGATCAACAACTGGTTCTTTTCCCTTGGCAATCCCATGACCTGGCTTACTTTCATGTACATCCTCATAAAAGGGTATCTCTTTTCCCTTCGCGGAAGCATTTCCAGCTCGGAGTTCCACACCTTCCTCTTGCAACCATTTTTCAGTTTCTTGTGCACTACCCCTTTTTCTCTGATCTCGAACCCTGTATCAGTTTTCCTTATAGACACACGGGTTGTTAGCTTCCTTCTTTTAAACGGTGTTGCACTAGCGCATCGCATGCCGCCCTCTTCTTGCCAAACCATGTTTTTAAATAAAATTGTGACAAAGGTGTTGCTTGTGCGTAACGTAGAGTCCATTGATCGAGTATCCTCCGCAATGTCATACATTCGCCGAACGTCATTGTCTGTGTGCAACAAAGTTAAACCATCTTCGAGTGACTTGTTTGGTGCAACATAAAATAAAGCCCATTTCCCCCCCTAATATCATCGAAAACATGATCAAGCACCCTTGTAAATGCACTGAGCTAAAACACCAGACATCAGCAAGGCGACCACCTACATAGCGGAGTGGCTGAAATTGAAACTTCCCGCTGTGGTGAACTTTAAATATGACTTCTTTGGTTTCCGCCATGTCCTATAAAACATAAATACTAATAAAAATTAGAAGCAACTACTAGACTTAAAGGGGTATACTGACCATACCTATAAAACATAAACCCTAATAACAAATTCAATAACTTTGAATTAAATAATAATTTAATAATAGAATATAAAATATAAAGTTGCACAGTTATTTATATTCATATATAAATATATCAACCAATATGAACGAATAAGGTAACAAATATATAAATATATCAACCAATATGAACGAATAAGGTAACAAAGTACATACTGGATAGTACAACAAACCCGGAGTTTTTCCTAAAATAAGATGAAAAGGACACCGATTATTTTTCAATGAAAGTGACCTAGGGTATAATAAAGCAGGAATGTTGGGATGTTGATGGTCGGGACCATAAGGATAAGTGATGTGTGGGGTAAAAAAGTTTAAGTGTTTGTCATGGTAGGTCCCTCTACTTTTACAACAAATATAAGCTGAATATATGTCTTTATAAAGTTTTGTTTGGGCACAAAACGATACAGTTATAAAAGCCTAAAAGGTACTTTTTGCAACTTTTATAAACTCCCCACCACCCAATTTGTCGATCAACATTTTCCTACATTTCCACAAACTTGTTAATTAAAAACCTGTTTATCATGAGTTCCGGAACTTCAGCTACAACCCGACTAATTGGTGGCAAAGTTGAATACTTTTGCAGATGCAGCTTCGCTACCACCAAGACGTCAACAACAAGGGCAAACCCCGGGAAGCGTTTCAAAATGCTCTATTTGTGATGTGTATCACTTTTTGGATGATGATCTGCCTAGTGAATACTATAAAGATCTGGTGTATGGGTTCTTTGAAAAGGAGAAAAGATCGAAGAAGTCGGTGGATATTGAACACTTGGTTGATACTCTTGCTTTGGACAAGTCAATCTTGGACAAAGAGTTGACTGATGCAAAGTCAAAGTTGAAGCTGTATGATAGGTTGTTTTTCATTATGTTAGGATCTTTGTCGGTTACTTGTGTTGGACTTGGTATGTTAATAGGCAAGTAATGTAATGGAATAGATATAAACGTTTAATTATATATGTAATTTACTTTTGGAGAAGTTGCAAGTTTTTATGTTCAGTGTTAAATTGTAAAGCCCACCGAACAAAGAAAATATATACGGTACAAATTACCTTTACATAATGTAAGCAACAACATAGATCACATAAAATGGATACCCCTAGAGTAACAGATTCATGTGTAGATCTTTTGAATACATAATCAAGACTATACAATGTTGCATTTCATAAAGTAGAAACAATCTTAAACTAGTTTACCGAATTTTGTGATTTGTTATAGTTGTTTCTGTAAGTATACAAAGGGTTTAATTGAATATGATCACGAGTGTTGCGAATAGCACAAATTCATGATAATGTTGTAACCGCTGCTCTCGTTGGTTGCTGCTGCTGTTTATAAAGGTAGTCATGGTGATGCAATATAATGCAAAACATATGACACGTATATTAGGCCGTGAGAATGAATACTTAAAACTGCTATTGCACGTTAGTACTGCTAGTGTTGAAGACCAAGTAACATAAACATGTTGTTAGTAAATAGTGGGTAAATGCACACAGTTGATAAACAATATGAAAAAATGTATAATCAAGTCAAAACTGTCAAATACATTCTTTGGGTGCCTTTCTTTAAAGTCAAAGTGGGTAAACACAAACAAGTCTGGATAGAGCACTATACCAGGAAGAGATAGTTACAATGCACGTGGCCAATGCATAGACGTTGCCTTACAAAAACGCCTAGACTAGACTATCTTTTTCGACTTTAAAGTAATGTTAACACAAGTGCCTGTAATCGTTAACAACACAATTAGCATGCTGCATAACAATACCGACACTCCAACCTTCCGTTCCTTAAATACCAAGTTGGTTTTAATCCCGAACATCCTCGACGCCGATCTCTTGTTAGAGCCTTCAAATGCCTCAACATCTTGATCTTCCGTAAACCCGTTCTTGGTGTTTCAAAGCATAGCCTCCTTGCATACGGTTTCCTCGAAACCTTATGTCCATACCTGGGCTTGACACAGCTCCCTACTTGACGTGGAACAGAAGAAGATCCTGCATCCAACAAAACCTGATTTGGAAGAGAATTTGTCGGTACATTCTTTAAAGTGGCATCATCGTATTCGATAACCCGTTGCACCCGTTTATATGGTGGGGAAGTAGACCACCCAACATCCATTGCTACACAACCCACAAATCCCCATAGTACCATTCATCGTCCACTGAACTCAATGGCGTCATCAACACTTTCGCTATGCGAAAAATCCATGAAAAGATTCTTTCCTTGGAATTCAATTCCTTTACGTCTAGGTTGGGAAGGAGGGGTTCTTAGGGTAGGTGAACGCCCTTCTTCCTCCTCCCATGCAAGAATATCAGAGTAAGACTTAGATGTAGCAAGTTGCACAAGTTTATCATGTATCGCAAGCTTTGCATGCGTTTCCTTATCAAGAAGATTAAAAGTTAGGTTAGGATAATAGAAACATGCTAAGTTAACAGGTTTATGTGAAACGTACAAGCCGATTAATCCATATTCCTCGGCAAGTTCATACATCCTTTTAACATCATTATCACATTCAACAATTGTCAAACCAGTTGAAAGAACAAATCTTGGTGTGCAAAAATATAAAGCCCGTATCTCACACTCAAGCTTGTAGGCCAACAAGTCAAGCATTTGCTTAAAGTTCATCCTTGTGGAGTTACTAAACCTTAGCGAAAGTGTTCGGCCAAACGCATAACTTAAATTGGGCAACCGAATGAAGGTACCATCGTAGTGAATCTCAAAAACAGATACGCAGCTACAGCACCCAAGGCCCTGTAATAAAGGTATATAAATGTACATAAAAAAGAATAGCAAGTATGGTAAAAAATATAGTCAAGGCAAGTCAGAACCACGAGGTAACATATAAACATTTTTAGGAAGGGTGATGGTATTCATACCTTAGTTTGAGATCAAATAAGGCAACTGAAGGCTTAGAAGCATTTTTTTGATGAAAGAGATTGTTTGGAGAAAGGCATCCTGACTAGTGTACAAATGTGATCTTGATGAACATTTGCTATATATTAGCAAAGGTAGTATTATTTTACTATTAACAATGTACTTATATATTATATGAGACTTATGATCCATTGATTTTGATACGGAAATAGTAATGGGGTAAATGTTATTTTATTTTGTTAAACGCTTTTATGTCTAGCGTGTTTGTGTAATAATGTTGGTGTTAATGTGTGAATGAATATGCCAATGGATGAGGCATGATATATGTTTGATTGTAAAATGTATTTGATAGAATATCGTATATTGAAAACCGATAGTGCATGATAAAACAACGAAAGTGCTGTTGGAGATAAGTTAAAACTGTTGATACAAAGGATAAAATCTAACTCTATAAAAAAACCGAATCATGTTCTCGCGATAAGCTAGCGCAACGCCAGCAGGATCATCAACTTGCAACCATTGACAATGTGCCAATCGACATAAAAATATACAAACCCACACACCACAATCACCAAAAATACACCCTTCACTACATGTAATCTTATAGTCGTTCGGACGTATTCCGCTTATCAAAAAACGTTTGCTTACTCTAGAAGAACTGGTAGTTTGGCCTGTCAATAACCGAGATTGTTAAAATACATACATGGTTGATCTTGTTGGAGGGTTGTCAAAATGTTAATATTGTATACTCGAAATAAGTAAGTTATACATAAACTACAGTTGTTTGTTCAAGAAGGATTAAAAATAATACGTCGTATATATAGTGTTGTTAACTGAATATTTGTCCAAAAGTATTATATATTTGTTATGCGTGATAATGATAAATTCGACCATTTGACAATTGCTTCGCAATTAAAATAATACATTTAATTTCATTACATTAAGCTTATAAAAAAGAGAGTAACGAAGCAACAACATTGATGATGAGTCCAAAACAAAAAAAGATTATTATGACAGAACTTGAGAGAGAGCACATAACAAGCTAGGAGTATAGGTTTAATATTTTTGCGCATCATGGCCAGAAAGGAGCTTTTCTTGAGAACTTGCAGCTGCCTCGTGATGAGCCTCATCAGCCCCTGTTTTTCTCTAGCTCCTCATCCCGGATTTCACACAAGATTTCCATACAAGCACCGCAACAGTGGACCCAACAAAACACTCCAACCGCTTGATCTCGCTCACCCCGCACACTGTATCGACAAGTTAGCTCCATCACCGTTGCATGCATGTCACTAATGAACTTTAGATCACGTCCATTGTCACGCACAAAGATAGTGTTAGCCATGTCGTAAATATAGTTATCCATTTCTGTTGTAGTAAATGCTGCTGTGGGTAGTGTGTGTCACTTCACAAAAGTAGTTTGAAAATATATTAGATGGTGTCCGTTTATATAAGCAAAATGGGGTGTGTGGGGTGACATGGATTTTATTTTCAATTAAAGTCAATATAAGTAAATGTGGATAGTCAACTGGTCAATAGTTGCGTCTTGTCAAGTAATTAGAAATGCACATTAAGCCAAATGCAATTAATGAAGCTTCTGTAGTACTCATACGCTTCCTGGCCCAAAGATAACAATTTTTGGGCAACTAAACCATTTGGGGGCAACTAAACTAGTTAGCCTGTTGTTTACTTGCAATTCAAACAAATGTTTTAGTAAGGTATGCCACGTGGTCCATAACATTATGATGTGTATGCCTTAGGAAAAATATTATTTACCCTTGTTGTTAACATACAAGTGGTATTATTAGGTGTACATTTACTTTATATTTTTCTGTAACAATATACAATTATAATATAACTAACAATTTATGTCATGAACTCCAAGTATGTGTGCAGTTGCCTGTGGTTTCTTCAAGTATTGCATGGTTATTTTGAAATAACCCAAATCAGGGATGCACAAAAGTAGGACAAACTTTAATAATGAGGAAAAGACGTATCAAATGATGGTGCTGCCCAGTGTCATGTACTTGAACTATTTATGTCCATTAATTATAAAGTTTACGTATTCCCATAAAAGGTGGAATTAAAGAAATCCTTCAAATCTATGCATCATCACATTCAGTTAACAACGACTTTGCAAACCGTAGCCTTGGTCAAAGGATGGGAGTGTCGTGATGTTGCCACCGCCGGTTTGCGCTATCCACGCCAAGATTGGTAAATACACCGCTAGTGCAGCTTGTGGTGAATATGGAAACCACAGGGGCTTTTGTGAAACATTTTGCTTGTACCGTACTTATTCCCCAATTCACGCCATCAAATAATTGATCTTTTAAACACTCCCAATTGGCGCTGAACAGAAACCCTAACCGCTCCCAACTATAATTTTCACAAATCCCATATCACATTCACTTTCAACGTATAATGGCAACTAAATATTCCAAAACCCACAACTTAGTCGCATACCTAGTCAAGAACGACCATTCTGAAGGTTTTCATGAGATGATTGATTTCATCAAACATAGTCCCATACACTATGCATTAACTCAGAGAACCCGTCATTGTTAAAGCTTATATACCTAGCTTTTGGAGGAATGCCGAAATTCAAGAAAGAGTGGAAAAGAGGTTATTAGGGCGGTTGTTGATGAAACGGAGATTCTGATCACAGAGGAGGTGATTAGAGATGTTTTGAAGCTTCGAGGATGTGAAGGAGTTGTTAATTTTTCTGATGCTGAAATATTTGAAGGTTTAGAAAGAATGGGTTATGAGAGAAAAGGGGATCGTATAAAGTTTCACAAAGGTATGTTTTCTCCGCAATGGAAGTTTTAATCCATACCTTGCTCAAGTGTGTAAGCAATAAAACAACTGGATTTGATGAGTTTCCCTCAAAGATTGCAACTGTCATCTGCTTATCTCAAGAAAGGGTTTTAACGGTCTCAATGATTTTTGAGGGTTTTCAAAAGAACATTAAAGAACAGGGCAAATACTACCTCTATCTTAGGTTTGTTCAATTGATAGCAGAAAGTCAAATAACAAAACCCATTCCCCATAAGAAAAAATATGACTTTTTATATACGCTTCCTAGGGTGTTTGCCCATATGAGGAAAAAGAGTTGAAATTTTACACGAACCATAACACCTTTGTTTCCTCACATGCTAAATCTACCACAACTTATAGAGGAGGAAAATCCACAACCCATTCTATCCACCGATGAACCCCCGCCACCACTTCCAAAACAAATTCCAAACCCTTACCTTCAACATCTGCCGAGGCTGGTTGTAGTGGTGAAGGACATGAGGGTGTAACAGGTGTGGTAGGTGACATGAGTGGAAGGGGTGAAAGACATGAGGGTGTAACTACTGCTTTCAGCGTAGGCCGACTGTAAGTGGAAACCTAAGTAAGACCCAACCACTGGCAACTCCTAATGTGGAGAGTTCGCCGAGCTCAACACAGTGGAGGAATCCCCGTGCAACTGGCTAACTTGGGGTCCATGGATGCTGAGGCTCGGTCGGATGCCATGGTACTCACATCCTATGATTCACCTCTGGAGCAGGTCACACTGATCGGAGTGATGAGGATATACGTGAAACTGAACATGAATTGACGGGTAATGATACTTTTGTGCATAATCACAATTCCCAGTGTACACCTCTCGGACCAGTTAACACATGTCAAAGTTGTGAGGATAAAATGGAACTTTTAAAGGAATTGACGGATAAATGTAGCAACATGGAGTCTAAAATGTCTGGTCTTGACGAATTGACAACCTCTAGCCGAACTATTAAAAGGTTGAAGCACGTGAATGTTTTGGAGAGAATGCGAGACAGGGATTGCTGCATATCGAAGAGTCAAAAGGATGGGAAAGAAGGCTAGCTCCTCAAAGGATCAGAGGTTGGAGGATGAATCCAAACAGGGGAGGAGTAAAAGCATTGATTCAGGGGAGGATGTGAATTTCGATGTGGTTTTGGACTCGGATAGTCGTGCTAATCGGGAAGGTTATCTGGTGACTGACATGGAAGGAAAAGCTGCAGCGATAAATGATGCTTTCAAAGCTACTTGTGCAAAAAGAGAAGGCAAGTGGTGCAGCAGCGACAACCACTGCCTATGTTGTTGCATCCACTGCTTCTAAAGAAGAAGCCACTGATGGAAACACCTCTTAGGTAATTATAACAACTGTTACTTCAGATATTCCCATTGCTATCACAACCACTGCTAATACAATCACAACCACTGTTACATCACCACCAAAGTCAAAAGAAGCTGAAAAGGAGGTTGCCATTCAACTGCTAAACCAAAAGCAATCTTTACCAATCCCTAAACCTATCGTTGCACCCATTCCTGCTACAATTAAACCTTATGCACCTAAACCCTTGGGAAGTTTGAAGATTGGTGAGCCTGTGAAGTCAGTTGTTGGTCAACGAGATATTGGAAAGGGTAAAGGAATTGCAAAACATTTTGACGTTTAATAGTAAAGATGAGCTGGAGGCTTATGATAGACAACAAGCTCAAAGAGTACATCCGAACTAAATGTGATGTAATTAATAGGAAAAGAAAAAGCAAGAAGAGGAGGAAGCTTCTCAAAACTGATTGAAAATTGAAAAATGAAGGACAAGTGTTCCAAGGATCGAGGGAGTTGATACTCAAGATGAAGTTGCTGAAAAGAAAAAGCAAGAAGAACTGGAGATTGTAAGCTTTATGGAGGGTAAAAGGTCGGATAGGATGGGAGATCAAATTTCCAATCGTTCAACCTACAAGACTTAGAGAAAAGACTCCAGAGTTCAGCTATGTACCTAATGAATAAGAAATTGAATTATTGATTGCAAAAGATCCAGTGATCAAGTAGAAGGCAATTGACCTTGTATCCGATGCATCTTTAATCAAGAACAAAGAACCGCACAGCTTAAAAGATTTCATACAGTTGAAGAATAATCAAGCACTTCAAGAGGCTATTGTTTCAGTCAAGAAGGATCAAAAGAAACCAAGACAACCAACTAAGGCACAAGTTATTGCATACATGAAGACTTATCATGCAATGTTGGTGGTTGGAAGAGACATCAATTCAAAGGAATGTCTGATGCTAAAGTTGAAAGTATCTACTACAGAGTTCAAAGACAAGATAAATGTTTTATTCCAATGGACTCTGAAGAAGAATCAAGAAGGTATCCCAATTTGAAGAGA
This sequence comes from Chrysanthemum makinoi, assembly GCA_910596185.1. Lineage (NCBI taxonomy): Eukaryota > Viridiplantae > Streptophyta > Magnoliopsida > Asterales > Asteraceae > Chrysanthemum > Chrysanthemum makinoi. The sequence goes on from OU343216.1 coordinate 179,434,790, forward strand.
AAGGCCAAAGATAGTGAATCTCGCACATCTAAGAAGACAAAGTTTGTGAAGAACAACAAGTTCCAACCGAGAAGTTCACTGAAGAACAACCGACCGAGATGATTGTGATAGAAGAAGAAGATTTCTACCCGAACCACCGCAAGTCACATCCTATCATTGATTGGGAAGTATTTACTGCCATCAATTTTGCTCCAACATGGAAGATTACAAGGTTGGGTGGTGAAACTTCATCATTCATTCAGTTTGAAGATCTCATAAAAGCTTTTGACAGAGATGATCTTGACACACTATGGAGGTTAGTTCAAGAAAGGTTTAATGTTGAAGATCCCAAAGATATGAAGGAGATGCAGTTGTGGGTTAATCTTAAAAGGCTCTATGATACAAGTGATGATTTCTAGAAATTCTCATGTTCATGTCCCGGTACTAAATGGTATTATTATGATTCATGTGAAGTTCATCATGTTTCTACAACAAATGGAGTAGATGCATTCATGCTTGCTGAGAAAGAATATCCACTCAGAGTGAACTCTCAATGCGATGCTATGTACAAGCATCGAAAGTTCATGAAGATAGTGAGAAAGTCGAGCATTGTTACTCGACTTCAAGATCAATGTTTAAGAGCTATTCAAGCATTGAGAAGAAGATGAAGTGTTTGAAAGAATTCCCCAAATCCTTTCGTAAGATGAAGATTGAAGATTGTTAATGGATGTTTTTGAACGAAGATATCAAGTTCATGGAGGATTGTTGGGTTTTTGGTTATGGTTATGAGGATAGAGGATCGCCAAGGTATACCACCGCTAGTATAAGATTGAACTATCGCTAGTTTGTTTGAACAACCGCACTATTCTCAGAGGTCGGGTTAAGTTGTAATATTCTAGAAGTGGTAATGGTTGTTAGGATCATCTAGAATACTGCTGGAGTTTGACAAATACTAGAGTTATTGATAACTGATGCTTATGTTTTAGTAGATTGTATTGAAAATAAAAATAAAAAATAAAAAATAAAAAAAACAACCAGAAACATATAAGGATGCAACATTGGCTGATAATGTGTTGAAAAAACAGCTTTAAATAATGATCGTGGAAATATTTAAAATATCAAGGTATCATAAAAAAACAACACATAGTGAGATAAGACACCATTTTTTAAGGGATATGTAATTAAAGTGATAAACTGAAAGTGGAAGTTGATACTGGCAGTCATGAAGACCAAGCAATAAAAGGTTACAGATGCATGTACAGTGCTGATTTTAAGTAAACAAAGTTGTTGCAGGGGTTACAAATGCTTGTATGACGGTCACAAAAGTTTTATTGTAAATATGTTAGGATGTATAGGATGGTGCAAAACTAAGCTTTAGCATAATCTGTAGTTATAAGTTCAAAGTTAAGGGATAAGGTCAACAACCTAGCATTTATTAGGCAGTTAATGCTTTTAAATGCGGTTAGGTAGAGGCTTTCTTATAAAGTGACAAAGTACCATAAACAGACGACATTAACATTGGTTTTAGACACACATATCAGCAAAACCCTTAAAAAATGACTAAAAAAAGGTAGTGGGTTTTGGTTTCTCAGTAAATCTTATTTTTCTAATGCTAAGCTTGGTTTCACGCATCTTTAAAGACTTTGTTTATTTTGCGTGATATCATAACAATCTCTTTCTCGATTCAAGCATAACACTGCCTCAAGCAAGCTTCAGATACAATGCACCATGTAATCCATGGGCTTCATACTTTCCCAAACACCTAAACCTCCGAAAGTGATTCAAGCTCTATATCCAGCTATTTGTCTACCTACAACCAGTGACTATTCCGACAGACGGGATGTGGTAGCTTACCGCCACGCCCGCTGAAAAGGGCAACGCTTATGAGTTTCGAGGAAAAAAGGCCTCAGCTTAGTGATGCAAAAGTCTGAACCTCCCGTAAAAGGATTCAGTGTAATAGGACTTGCAAATAAACAAACATGGGTTGATATTAAAGAGAAGAAATTTGGCATAAATAATCCCTCCACAAGTAGAGAGCGGCCGACAAAGGCAAAGGCAAAGGGAAAAGAAAAATGGCTTACAAGTAACATCCGTTACCTTATCTACCTATCGGGTTTGTTGATGTACTAAAACAACCGGAATGGTTGTTATCTGCTTAATCTATAATATGTGCACCAAATCTGCTGTGACTATTTGTGCGTGATCTTTTTTAGTATTTATGCATATGCCTTGAGTTAAATAGGTGGAAATGGAAAATTCACTTTTTCTGTATGTTTACTTTTTTACCTATAAACAAGTAATAAATAACCACAAAGTTTAACAGATTACCTTTGAAAAGGTTCAGTTTGGATGTTTAACCCACCAAACATGACATTTTTAACAGGACATTTTTTATAACAATAAACAAAATTAAGGAGACCATAGAAGGAATCTATACCAACGTATTATAAACTACATAATTACTTAATCATGTACATAAAAAAGAACAATGGATTGTAGAATGGAATTAAAATGCGTGTGTAAATAGGAATTAATCGAATAACAATAACGATTCATTATAACATGGATCGAATAACAATAATCAATTAAAAACGCATACATACTTTGCCACATTATTGGAACAAAAAGATTGAGCAATTGAAGGTGATTTTCTTGTTGTACAAAAATGTAACTAAACGGAAATAATCGCCAAGGCGAAGACAGTAATGCTAGGAGCAAGAGAGGTGCCACGCCAAAGCATCGTTTCATTTGTTAAAAGATTAAATAGGAATGCTTTTATGCAGAAGCAAAACATCGAGAGTGAAGAAGATTTAATGCCAAGATTTGAGTATTGGATTTTGAATTTAAATTCACCGTATTTTCACTATTCAAATGCGTAGATTTTATGCAACGTAAAATGCACTAAAAACCCTTTTTAAAAAATACTTGCCAGTTCAATCGACCTGTATCGCCTAAAAACAATACCTTACACATACCTGACACTCTTGTCGATCGTGTTGAGTTGTCCAATAACAATGGTTGTTTTCGGTCTAGCTTTCAAATTTAAAATAAAAGTGGTCCATAAAGGATATGATCGGTACAGACCAGATATTTGTGTCATTTTCCTTATTTAAATATGAAAGTTGATTTATTATCTCAGAGATTCGCTAATAATCTAAAAAAAATAATTTATTGAAAACGGAAAGTAAATATTATGTTTTCTGCCAACATAGGTTTTCATACTTTCCTCGTAATTTTTATGTTCAGAACTATAGTCTCTTTGTATAGAATTTTGTAGTTAGAATAATAAATTAACACTACCATTATATATATAGTATGGCTAATGATTTGCATTATTTATTTTTTGATTCGCGACACTTTATTTTACGCTACGAAACAGATGTCAATAGGGCCGCTTCGAGCCATTTGACACCCACTGCATTTTAATTAAAAAATAAGTGCATTTAATCAACACCATATACTATATATATAGCACAAGGCTCCTTCATTCTATTGTATTTATATATAACTCATTTGGTGAGGATCCTATGGAAATGTGCCCCCACAATATTAAACACGCTCGATTCGGTGCCTTCTCATTCGCTGCTTCTTCTCGGTTGGGTCTTTCTTTTCAGCCCGTTATTCGGTTGGCCCGGTGCAGCCCATTAACCTATCCTGCTTTTTTTTTCCTTCCTCTTTTTTTTTCGTCTTTACCCTTTACCAGTCAAACCGCCTAAACTTTCACTAATTGCGTACCTTCCTGTTTCTGGGATTCATCTGTGTAATTGCTTAACGATTTGTGTTTTCATGTTGTAGGTAAATTCGAGGTTAGTAGTGGTGGTTTTTTTTCGTGCCTGTGTTTTCATATTTTGCATCACCGGATCGATCAATATCTGCATCTTTTATTTTTTTGGTTTTAGAACTTCAGTGACATATGTGGTTATACATGATTTTGTTTGTCGTGTTTGTGGCCGTTGGGCCTAATAGAAACCACACGTTGGTGTGTGGTTGTGGCCGTTGGTTGCTGGTGCTGCTGAGACACGGCGGGGCTTCAAAAGTGGTGAGCTACTCCATTTATTAATAAAATTTTAAGGCTTCTATTTACACATTACTATAAGTTTAAGTTTTGTGTTTTTTCGGTTGTATTGATGAAACGTGTTGCTACTACTTAAGCTAATTGTGGCGAAAAGATAATAGCTCTTTTATCGAGATTAAGGTTTGATTTTTTTTGGGTGTTTCTCATTAAAATTTTTACAGCTTTCTTTGTGCCTCAATTATTCTAGAATTTCTACACATATCTTCACCGGCCTACTTCCATTCTTATTTCAGTTGGTGCTTTGGTATTGATGTTGAGCGAATTTTCAATAAAATAGTATAAGGCTTAGTAAATCGAGTTGCGACAGACGGGTCAAGTGACTTGGGTTGAGGGAGACGGCGGGGGTTATGCTGACTTTCCGGGCAGAGCATAGTTGGCCTCCACAGAAGTTAGTGACGGTCTGCAACCAGATTAAAGAGGTAAATTATATATTCTAGAAAACCAAAATTATTGATTTATTTTCTATGTTTATGCTGTAACAGATACGGTTACTATGTATTACATGGTGGAAGGTTTTCCTGTCATAGATTTATAAACTATAAAAATTTCCAATAACGGAAGTACAACGCCTAATCGAAAAGTTTTTTGAGTAATAGAAAGAAATTAAGGCTCAGAGCGATAATATTTAGTAAGTTTTACTCTTTATTGCAATATGATATAGACAATTTCTTTAGGTGTATATTTAATGAACGGATATCTTTACTGACCGGCCCATATATAATGGTCCTATTTTGTTTTTCTAAACAAACCATGGTTGACAGCATATTGATGAGTTGTCGTTTTCTATGTGAATTTGTTACGGCTAATATATCAGATGTTGATGGATCTATGAGTAGAAAACATAGCTTTGCAATTAGTGCTAACCAGAATCACTATTTGGCAAAGAGAGACGTACATAATCTGGATAACTTTCCTGTTTGGACTTGAATATCATCCGTGCGGCCTGAACTTTGGAATACCACAAAATTATTCAAAATATTAGTTTATTTGTTTTAAGTCACTTACAATATAAGGTTTATTTAGATGTCAAAAGTTATAGAAACTTTCGAAAAATATAAGGTCCCAGAGCTTCGTCTAGATGTCAATAAAAACTTGTAATAAAAAATAAGTTCCGAAAGCTCTGTTTAGATTATTAAGATTAAGAAAGTCTTAAAAGTACCAGGCTCTCATAAGCACATAAAATGAAATGGTATTCCAAACAGATTATTAAAATTCAGGTATGATAAATGTAATCATGAAATGTGCCTAAGAAAATTTCATCTTTGAATTTTTAATGGTACGGTATTAAGATAGGGTGTAAGAAATACATACTGACCTCATAGAATTCATGTTCTAATTGATACAAGATATCAATCGTTTTTAATCTGACCATTTACAGTCCGAAAGTTTGTGCTATAAGTCCTTTTACGCACAACAATATAAGAACTTCATTAGTTTCAGACTTCAAAAAAACCTAAGCTGCCAAGCTTTATTAGTTTAAGGATTCAAAAAACCTAGCTACCACTACAAAAAACCTCAGATACGGCTATTAAATGAAAAAACAAACATTCATATGTTTCCGGGTCTTTTAAATGTTTGTTTAGGTTGGTTAGCTTCTTCTTCCACATACTATACCGGAAGCTCAAAATTTAGCGGGGTTGCATTGCAAAAAAGTGAATGGGAAATTCTGATAACGCCGTTTCTTGCAAGAAAGGTAAAACAGTATTTAAAGTGAATTAAATCTACATTAATTTTCATGTTGGGATGAATGCCTTTTTTGTGCGCAGATAGCTTACGAGCTTAAAGTAAAACATGGAACCATAGGTGATAATGAAAATACATGACTATGCATAATTACTAACCATTTGGTAAGACAATTATTGTTTAGCAAATTAGTAGTAATTAAGGTCGGAGTTGTATCCAACTACCTAACCAACCTATATTGACACTGACCAGGGGATGCCTTCAATTGAAAGTGGTCACTGAGCTTTACCGTCACTTGATTGTTATGAGAAGTATATTTTTGAGGAGGTAAGAACAAGAAATTGTCGTTGTACAATATCACTATGTGCTGTTCATTTATCTACCAGCCCCTTTTGTGATCAGATTTTTAAAATTTTTAAATTAATGTGGCTATGTGTAATGGCAGAGAGTTATCGACAGACGCGGTAAAAAATACATCAACATTGCACCGGTATTTTGCAACAAACATGAGCTATCCGTTCTTTTGTTTTGCTACTTTTTTCAGCCGTCAGCGTCAACAAGATACAAGAATATCTACGTGACATTGAGGCAGATGTGGAGAATCCGGTGCTAGGGTCCGAACAAGAACTCAGGTTTACTTTTATCATACAAGATACGGAGATATAATTCACATGGTTCTTTGGTTTTTTGGAATTTCGTGGGCCATCTCCTGAGGTTACATTCTAATTGACAGGTAAACGTTACTTGCAGAATCTGATAGTGCTTATGAAGGTGGCCCACCTGCTGATTACTACTACTCGAAATCGGGCAGTGCACAGTCTATAAAGCACATACGCAGGCCTTTACTTTGCATCCAGGTAACCTGTAGTTTCAGACCATCGGCCTTAGCAACTGCTTAACAAATTAGTTTTTCTTACCTTACATTGATGATGCTGGCCAAGTGATACTTATACTTTTTTAATCACTGATACGCTGAAATTCCGGCTCCTGGCCACTTATGTTGTAGGGATGTATGAAAGGTGTTTAAAATATCATTTTTGGATGTTTTCAGTTGTAAAAGATGGCTAACTAAAACCCGCCTGATTTCAATGATCATATTCCGCTGGAAAATAAATGTCAGCAGTGCAAAATTACTTACTATTAAATCTAGGGTGTTTGGATTTAGGTTTTGCAATTGATCATTGTGACTATGTATGGATGTAAAAGTTATATTTCTGATTGTGGGATTATTTAGGTGTCAAATAAGTAGTTTCGTGAGATAAATTTCAAAATATAATGCTTACAATAAAATATAACCCCTTCTTGACGTCTTACCTTTTTCTCTTGAAAAAGCCGAATTTTACAAACACCCCAACAACTGATAATCTGATTATTAGAATTATAAACGCCAAAATTTATTGCTAACGGTATTCTACATGTTTCTTTACTTAAATTGAACAAAAGGGAGTCAAAAGGATGACTCATAGACAAACGAAAGCTTTCCACAAATACATCCCTTTTTCCGTTCATTTACTACGTATCCATGTTAACTCAATTCTGATACACGTTAAAAAAAACATCACTGAGTTAAAGAAATACATGTTTGTTGCTTATGTGTGTCACTTCAAGATGCTCCATAATGTTTTTATAAAGATGATGCATATGCATAAATGATTAATAAACCAAAGCCTTATTAACTTTTGAAAACAATATATCGCTGAAGGATAGAATCTTATATGTGCAACCTTTTTTTCTGTAAGAGTCTTATCCCGCTTGAATTGGTTCCGGCCTAGATAACTCCAAAAATAATTGGTTCTAAAAATTTGAAACCCAAGTGACCCGCCGGTTTTAAGTCACCACGTCAACCCAGCCTATTTTTTCCAAATTAATTGGATTGAATATTTTATATCAGTTCCGATTGATTTTAAAGCTTTGAAAGACTTTAAAGGCTGTTTGGACAAGTTAATGGTATTTTTACACTTTCTATATGCTGTTTGGACATGAGAAAGATCGGTTGTTTGGACATGCTTAAGGTAACATGCTTAGTAATAAAAGGCAATTAAAACAAGTTTATCCTGAATTATGAAGGTGCATCGGAGCTTTTATGGGTCTATGAAATTTGAATCACTAAATTATAAATGCATATTTTCTCATGCCTATCTTAAGTTTTTAACATTTAAAGATTATTTGTGCTTTTGCAGGAGCACTACAACTACAATTTGTATACAGCTTTAAGTTCCAAGAATTAGATCAATAATAGAAACATTCATGTTGCAGATGGCAACCAAGGTTACTTAATGCATATCATGGACTATGGACTTTTGTGTATTAAGAATAAACATGTGCAGCATCTTTAAAGTCTGTTGTTGTTACTAAGCTGGGATACAAATTGTGCAACAATGTGATAATGTATTTAGAAAATAATGGGTCAAAAAATGGCTCTTTGACCCATCACTGTGCCGATACCTTTAGCCATGAAAAGCTGTAACAATTATGGTCATAAGATTTTCATAGAATCTTTTGGTCGAAAATGAACAGTATTCAGGTTTGTGTTCTATTAACTGTGGATTAAGCCGTTAAATGCTTATACATTATCAATATATTTGTCAATCTAATTGCAGGTTTTGGGGAACATTAAGTGGAGACATTTTCCGATAACTTAGCACAAAAAATCTGAAATTGGAAATTTGTCTCTCAAAGAATTTCAAGTTACTGATGTAAAAGGTGCGCTAGAAAAGGCATTACTGCCCGTATTACAGTGTCGCACAACATGTATACAATTTCACATCAACCAACAAATACAGCAAAAGTAGCACGTTTCAAATTTATGTTATCGTATTAGACCTTTTATATAAATTGATTTCAAACATCGGTTGCTCTCTGTTGTTTTGTATATGCAGTTGCGATCCTGCAAGATTCCACTCAAATATCAGTAGCCCGAAGCCGTGCATATGGTCTGCGCAAAAGGACGTTGGCCAACATGTGTATAGGTTCGTTCACATAATTTAAATTACATGAGACTCTGGTCCAACTATCTACAATAACTTTTTGTCGTCGGCCCTAATCAAAATAGACATATTACCGTCATTGCAGGCACATCTCAATCAGCAGCTGCAGCTACACCAACAACAGTTGCACATCAAGCTAGCGGGCCACAAATGCGACAGACTCTTCTGTTTTGTTCCAAATGTCCGTCACTTTTTTGTTATAACATGTTTCCTAGGCTTTTGTGCAATTCTTACACTTACAAAGATCGAAAAATAGAGCAAACACCCCCGCCGCAACGCGGCGGGTTCCATCCTTGTTTTATTCATTATGAGGCTCTTTTATTCTATTGTATTTTATTCATTATGATTAAAAAAATCCATCTTGATAGGTGTCACTTATAAGAACAACAGTTGCTACGTGTCTCTTAAAAAAACATACTGGTGATTCATCTGTCCATTAATCTATTTCACCTAAAAAATTTCGCCGCCCCAATAAATCACACCATAGGGCTTTTCAGGTCACTTGAATTTTACAACTCATCGACACAAAAAAAAATCCGGAGAAGGGTAGACCTGCACACGCGAACATTATAAATGCAGGTAGGCAATTTTCTTTCGAATTGCTTATTAATTTGTTTATGCTTATAAACTTTTTCTGATTTTATTTTCGGTCCTTTTTTTAATTGGTGTTGTTGTTTAGGATCCGAGTGCTGCAATTGGGTTCTAATTGGTTGTGATGAGGTTTTCGTATGCGGAGGGAGGCTGGTCGTGGAGGGTTAGAGTGAAGGTGAGCTGGCATAGGAGTAATTAAGTCAATGCTTCGAATTTGGTGTATGTTGGTTGAAGGATTTTTTGTTGATGTTGTCTTTGGGTTTGCACTAATTGTTTGTCATTGTGATATTGACAGATGGATCTAAGGTTGGCTTCATCATAGCGATTAAATGGTTCAAATAATCGTGAGGTAGGTTTTTTTAACCAAATTTATGTGTATTTAACTAATTAGCCTTTAATTTGACTATATATTACTGTTAAAATTTGTAGGTTTGTTTTAAAGTTAGGTAAATTTGTGAATTTTGCAGGTGTTTGATTGATTATGCTTATAAATAGTCATACCATGATTGTGGTTGCATCCATGGCTAGTTCTGACCTTTTGACCATTTTCCAGTTAGAAATCTAAGCGTAATGATCTATTGTGTCAGTTTTGTGGTTTTTAAGTTTACAGTAGAGATCGGAGGTATTTGGCCTACCTTAAATTGTAATCATTCTTTTTTGCTTTATATTTGTTGTAGCTACTCAATCCACTGATTGCCTGTAAATGAGGTGATGTCTTTTTTGTCTGCTGTCAATATGAATGCCGCAAGTTATGAAGGATAATAAGCCACATTACTATGAACAAGGTTATAAATAGCGAGGCTGGCGTCATAAGATTACCAAAGTCTTCACGCTTCGCTGGCTTTTGCGTTTATAAGCGCTGACATAAAGGCGAGATAAAAGATATGAAAATATTTATATATTCATATCATAATTCATATATATCGAGTTTACAAAGACATGTGACATAAGGGTGCATGCGATTGCCTCAGTCTCACGCCGGTGCGTCTTTGGAGCCTTTGCGAGCATTTTAGAACAGTGACTATGAACAACAAGGGTTGGCCAATTTTTTAACCAACTGAGATCCTTATTATTTGCAAGTTCATGAAAAGATGAACGTGAAACAGGCGTGTTGCTTATCTATGCCATTTCTTCAGGTTTGTTTGTTTTACTAATCCCTTAGTCCTCTCCCACATCAGGTAATTAATTAGCTTTTTCAGCATACAACTGTAATTGATGAATGCTGCTAAATTCAACGGTTTGAGTGAAGGGTCAAACGCGATTTGACATGACTGGTAATTTTGTTCATCTGAGTTGGGGCAAATGTGTTATGGATTGCTTATATAAGTGCTTACAACTTATTCCAAAATCAGATAAGAAATGAATTGTTTGGATAAAGCGGCTTTTATGATTTTTTTTTAAAGTAAATAGGTTCTATCATATAACAAGTTGGGTATTTCCAATGAAAATGTTCACATAATCTGGACGAATTAAACAATATAGGATTTAACATAAATCTTTAGTTTATACCGTGACATGGTTGATTAACAAACAAGAGGATAAACATGTATTATGTTAGATATATATAGCTAACTTTATTCTTGAAGTCGGATATCCATACTTTCTTTACTTTTGGTTCACTCATTATTTTAAATGTCGAATTATATTATACCTTGGACGGTGGTGATTAAAAGGGCTAACATTTTCCAACAATCTATTGTGGTTTTCACAGGGAAGAAGATTGTCGCCGGTAATTTGACAAGCGGTGTTAAACAGAACCAATAAGATTGTTGCCGGTAACGTCTCTTTTTTTACTTTTTTCTGCACATCTTGAAATTGTTGTCCATGTTTTGCAACAGACAATTTCTATCAGCTTAATATTTAGCATCTTCGGTTTCAGCGAGCACACAAAAACCAAGACATGAACTATATCGAATTCCATTAGATTATGTTGATCATTGAAAGCCGACCGTTACATGCAAGGTAATATATTCTGTTAATTGACGTTATAATGATACATGCCGGTCAAATAATGGCCACTCATTGTTTGATTTTAACCATCAGCGGGAGTATTGTATTATGTATTCCATATCCTTTTCCTCCTGCTATCAATGGTTTCATTTGCAGACTGCCTTATAATACAGTGGTGATTGAATAACTAAAGCATTATTGGAACTGAAAGTCATGTGAATGATATCCATTTATCATCGCTTATTAAACAACAGTGCCACATGGGGGAAAAACCCGCTGCAAAGGTAACATGTTTCTGATACTTTTGATCAGATTCAAAGGTTACGATATGTTGATGTACCATTTGAAAGTGGTGACAGTTGTTTTATTTCAGGCTTTGAAGTTGCAGCAGTGAACTCTAGAGATTCCCATCTTACTACTAAAAACCACAAACCATTGACAGCTTAACATCAGGTACGACGACTTTAGAATTATGCATTTTCCCGGGTCTGAATATATTAGCGCGTGATATTGTATGATGACTGCCACTTCGAAATTACAGTTACTAATAATAAGACGCGCGCAGCTTGGAAACGAGGTTCAACGAAATTCGCCAGAGGTTCGTTAAAGTTTTAACAGAATGTATCTGTATAATCTTTGCTCAACATCAGTCACCAATTTGTTAATCATTTTACTTTATTATCATAATAGGCTCACACGGTTCACAAGGCTGGGGTTCACGACCACTTGAAGAACCATCAAACGTTCCAGCTCCTGCATGACAACGTTAGTGACACCGTTTCTGTTGTTATGAATCAACATATGCTCTTTAAGATTGTTTAATTTGGTTATCAAGATTGTTAGTTAAAGAGGTGTCTGATATCAAGTGAACACTTATCACGTCTCTTATTTTACCTAGCACCTTATTGTAACTATTGAATGAAGTGATTATGAATGCTTCTTAAAAGTTGTGTTTCTGTTCATGTCATTTGTTATTATGGTACTTTTTGCTTATAAGATACATCACTTTGTTTCTCAGTTACACATGTGCTTTTTACATGGTTACTTGAATCTTTACATATTGAATAGTAGGAACAACAGCTTACCGAGGAAACGCCCAGAACCAACCATCACAAAAAAAGCTATCAGAACACCCCGCCGCAGCGCGGCGGGTTCCAAATACTTGTTATATACATTTATGAACCCAATTTCAGTATAGAATTTAGTCTTTTTGTGATATAAATAGGTAAGCTCTGATATTATAACAATAATGGTATTTTAGCAAGATGGTTGTGTCTTTGTTGTATGAATTAAACACCCCAAGTTCTTTTATACATTGACATGCTTTGTTATGTTCTTTTTTGGTTTCTTTGTTTTTGTTTTGCACTACCAATGATGTTTAATCTATAAAGCTTGTATAAAATTGCAATAAATTAATAAAGTGAATAAAACACAAACAACCAAAAACAAAACGAAAATATATATGTGTAGATTTAAAAAAAAAAAAAAAAAGTAAAATTTTATACTAATGATCCGAATTTTTACATATTTTTAAGTGAATGTCTAAAAATGTTTTTCTTTTCTATTTTTTGTTTTTTCAAAAGGTGAAATATATTACTCCCAAACAAGTAATATAAAAACAAATAAGTATACGACAAAAGTTCAATATAGATCTCAAATTTACCATGGATCCAATGAACCAATCATAGCCATTCATTTTTCAAATAAAAAAAAGTAAAATAATTTTTCATCCTTTTTTTAAAAATTAAATATCTCGCAAACCGTTAATTGTTACGCGAAAAAAATTATAATGGACAAAGACTAAATTATTTTCTATAGATACATTTCTATATATTTTAACGATTTGTTTTTCAAATTTCGCCCGTAAAAATCATATATGATCTGTGAAAATCATATGTGATTCGATTTTTACAAATCATATATGATTTTTGCAAATCATATGTGATTTGTAAAAATCACGTATGATTTGAAAAAATCACATGTGATTTGATTTTTACAAATCACATGTGATTTTTGAAAATCATATGATTTTACAATCATACGTGATTTTTTTCTACGGAATTTTTGTAAAAAAAAAGTTTGTCGAAAATGTAGAGGCGCATATCTAGAAAGATTATTTAATTCTCGTCATTGTATTTTTAGTTTAAGATTTACCGTTTCAAGATAAATTGTTTTAAAAAAAAGGGTGAAAATGGTCTTTATTAATTTTGCTAAAAAAAATAAACTAAGATTAATTTATTAGATGACAAATCAGATCTATACTAATGTCAACTAATAAGTATCATGTAGCATACATAAGGGTGAAAGACATTCCCAAACACCCTTAAAAGTAGCTAAAAAAGTAAAAACAGATACATTCAAACAGATTCTAGCTAGACTAGCATTCCTTTACAATTCTTTTTGTATATTCACCTTTATTCATCATGAACTTAGACTTTTGCCATCAAGTCCTAAACATCATGGAAAAACCACTTCCATTAACTACATTTCCTTCCTAATACTTCGTACTATTACAAATAATAGGTTAAAGATTTCTTTTGTTCCCTGTTTTTCGGTATAACATAGTTTTTATCGCTTTTTTGTTATTATTTTGAACGCTTTAAACGTTTAACTTATTAAACTTTATATTTTATGTTTCGTACTTTCAAATTTATAGTTTTATGATATAAACAAAATTATAAAAATAATTAAAATAATAAAAAAAAATTAAAAAAAAAAAAATAAATAAAAGGGAAAGGGGTCTCCTTTGTATTTTTGGGAGGTCCGAATAACTCACCCCATTACAAATACTAGAGCAATATAGGGATATACTATAGAGACCTCCTCTACACTACAAAAAACAAGCCATTTGGTGACATGTTTAGGGACTCAATAAGTTATGTCGCAAATTTGCGACCTAAGTAATGACATTTTTAGTGACTTACACGTCTTCTAAGTCAACTAAAAAGTCGCAAAATATATGTCACCAATCAAGTCGTTGAACGTGTCGCTAGTTTGTGACATATAAAAAGTACATCGCCACTAGTGTCGCAACAATTGTGACTTCTTGCAACATGTTGTTAACTATGTCTCTAATTGCACACCTTTGAAGAAATCGCTAAACGTACAATTAGTTTGTGACATATAAAAAGTACATCGCCAATAGTGTCGCTGAACATTGCGACTTCTTGCAACATGTTGTTATCTATGTCTCTAATTTCGCGACATCTTTAAAGAAGAAGTAGCTAAACGTAGCTTATGACATTCTAAAACCGATCGCTACTAGTGACGCAAAATTATGACTTTTGCAACATGTCAATAATCTTGTCTCTAATTTTGTGACTTCCTAAAGTAAGTCGCTATCAACATCACTAATTACGACATGTTGTTACCATAATCACTATATTTTTAAAAAGATCTCTTTTAGCGAACTAGGGGTCTCGGGCACCAGGACCAAATATGACCGGATACACAAATGTTTTGAAACTGTAATATCAAAACACATTTCGATGAACCAGGTGCATTTAAAATGTCTTTAAAAAATGATGTTTTTAAAAAAAATTAACACTACATCAGAAAAATCCATAAGGGTCCCGGACACCCTCAGGAACTCTTGCTCCATTCCCGGTTATAGCAAAGTATAAATTACTAAGTATGTCAAAATTTTAATAAAAAAGATATTATAAATTAAACTTTTTATATTTCTTATTTTACTATCATTAAATAAAATAATCTAAAATACACCAATTTTCCAAATACAAAACATGTAAACTTTTTATACTCCATCATCTCCGCCATCACAAGCATTCGGTCATCACAAGCACTCCGCCATCATCTCCATCATCATCTTTGTCATCACCGCTTTTTATCTCGTACGCTTTGTATTTCACATAATAATTTTTTTTTTAGTATTGTGATTTATTATTAACCGGTTTATACTGTGATTTGATTTTGTTGCTTTAGTCTGCTATGTTTTAATTAGATAGTTTGACTATTGCTGATCAACTTTTGCTTATCTGCTTAGTCATGCTGTTTTAGGGGTTGTTTGGGATTGCAAGTTCTTATGCTTATCTACTTAAAAATTAGCAGATTAGCAAATAAGCAATTCAAACACTATCATCTAAATTGTGTATAGATAGAACATATGTCGATAAACTATTGTTGTAAATGAGCATAAGTTATTTAAGTTACGTTTAGCTAAAACTAGTAGTGTTGTAAGCAATAGTTATTTAAGTTACGCTAGGTGACGAGTTGTAGCCTTAGAATTTGAATGCATTTTAGCATTTAAAAATTTGCAAAAGCTAACCGCGTGTTACCAAATAAGCTTTTTCTCGCGGAACGCTTAAACGCTCCGCGCCAAAGACACCCTTGTAATTTGTTCACGTTTTTCATTTATATGAACCCAAAATAGATCCCATCAATCTCAAGTAGAATCAATGCTTTGTGTATTTCAACACTTAGATTTATATCTAAGTCAATGTATCATTTGGGTTGGTATCTTGCAACCCTTCAAGTGTATATCGCCTCTCGAATCTTTTGATTCTATTTCAAATTTTGTTATTTACCCGAGATAATAGAAAAATATAGAAATAAATTTCAAGAACCTTGTTACAGTGTCTTGCACGTATGATAGTACATTAATCGATGATTAGCCTTAACTAAGCTCGTACATGCTTGTGTGATAAAGGACAAAGACTGCAACATAAAAATGTTTGGTTTTATTCTCGTAGTTTAGTCATAATGGTAGATCATGAACAGATTGCAACAGTTTTGTGTAATTAACTTGAGAAGTGGTACCTCTTTGGTATAAGTGGTGATATAATAACGAGAAAGATTAAAATTTAGGTGGAAAGATAGGTGGGTTCGTAGATCAAGAAACACGGAGTTAAAATGGGTCATTTTGTAACACCTCCAAATTGGCCGGAAGCACAAAAGTATGTGGTGCTACTAAATTGATATCACAAAATAAGCATAAAACAATTGGTTTTTCATAAATAAACTTTTATTAATTCTTAAAAACAATGTTTACATTATTATTGAGTGCAAAATGCCCATTATAAAAATGTGGTCCCAATACATAAACCAGTCGTCCATGACTGCAATGTCTTTGCCATACCAAAGATAAGCTATCACCTCAAAACCGAAAAACATGCTAAAAAGTGTCAACACGAAGGTTGGGAGTTCATAGGTTTATTTATATGGCACTTCAGTATACCATTTATCACTTGGTTTTGATGAACATTACTGCTTGCATAATGTCATAAAATTTATGATTTCATTTCATAAGAATTTCACGGGACATAAAAAGAGTATATGCACATTACAATAAATATAATGCCATATATTATAAATCTATTACGCCAAGACTAAGCTCATCTTTAACCGGCTACGATAGTTTCTGTATGCACAAAGAAGTCATACAAATAAGGAGCCCATGGCGAGTGTTTATCCCAATACACTCGGTTCTGACATGCTATATGTTTCACTTTGACTGCCTTTGCTAACCAACGAAAGGGAGTCACCCCAAATAGATCTATTTATAACATTCGCTATGAATTGACGGTTCATGAAAAGGGCATGGATCTGGGGCTACTGGCGGCTTATGCATTAATATTCAGGTCAAGATTATGGTACCATAAAACATCTATGTATGATGTATCTTAAAACATATCAATCAAAAGGCATAGTATGCATGGAAATGTACCATTAAATTCATTTAAGTAAAATGAGCATGTATCTTCCCCAAAACAGCTATAAAAAAACAAGAGAAAAGGGGCTATGAAACTCACCAAGTAATGTGCAATATGAAGTCTAAAGGGAATTAAATCAAGGATGGATAGTGCACGGCTCGACACGCAACCTAATTATATACATAATTTAGTCTTTATGCTTAAGACCTCGAAAGTTTAACTAACTTTATAAAATTTTCAATGTTTATGTTGTTGTTGCTTATGTGGCATCATTTATTTTGGAACAATTTACAAAGATTTTGGTGGATTTCGGCCAGAGGGATGACATGGAAGGAATCTCGAAGAAGGAATATGATTTCGGTTTATGATGACCAATGATAATATACGGATAATAGTATACTTATGATATGATGTTGCCGAGGTAAATAAAAAGGATATATATATTAAGTCAATAGTATATTTTGAAAAGTATGTATATTGATATATACATGTTAAAACTTGATTCATGTTCATATATATGTTTATAAATTTTATGCACAAAATATTTCATTGTAAAACTAGTTTCTATAAGTCATGTCTAAAAGGTTAAGTTTTTCCACATGATAAAAATAAATTGATAAGTTTATACACATATATCTTGGTAAAAATAGGGTATATATTATTTTGGGGTTTAGGGCCTTTTTGGTATAGTAGTATCTATGATTAAGTCTTAGCCAAATTTATATGCCACTTGTAGTAACAAAACACAATGTGGTTTCCAAATGTAGACCATTACTAATATACTTTGAAAAGATGTAAGACCCGATTTTTATTTATATATGCTAAAAAAAATTCGACAAATATATTTTGTTGATAAGTTGAAGAAGTAATCTATATAGTTATAGAAAACTAGTATGACTCGTGTGGAAATTTCTATTTACTTGGTTTGTCACAAGTTTCATAATAATCCTTATCAAGTTTTAAATTATGAGAAAATATATGTAGAGAAAATATATGTATTAATTTATAAGTTTGTACTATTAATAACTAGATGTGAAAAGACTTTCCATTTACTTCATGAATAATAATATTTAAACTCATTTTAGACATCACATTTACATCTTTGTTACTTGCATTTTGTAACTTGTGTTTTCTAAAATATTAACGATGTAATGTTAGACGTGACGTCATTTATGGTATGCGGACAGTATCAACGAGTCATGTATTTACGGTATGCTATGTGAGTCGAGGTAGGAGAAGGCGGTTCGGGAAATGACAAAACGTGAACTCGAAATGATCAAAACAACCAAATGTACCCATAGGGGGCGGACAGAAATAAAAGAACTCTTATCATTACTGGGCTTGGCTCAGTTTTGCTACACACACATTATGATACCCAACTGTTGGGTTGGGCCTGGTATTGTTACACCGAACGCACCCTTTAAAAGGAATTGGGCTTCGCAGCCCATTTATTAAACACACCCATTTGGTTATGACTAGAGGTCCGAGTAGGATTTTACACAGAACGGTTTAGAAATAATTGGTGTTGTGATGCAGTGGTTTCGACGCGGGGATTTACTAACTGAAACGCAAGGTTTAGGCTCAACTCGACCACTTGGCATAACAAGACTCTAAGTCTTTTATCATGGTCTAATGGTAGTCGAAGTGACCATAGCCTTCGAGGTGTCTCTTATTGACTCAAAGCACATAAACACAAACACAGCTTCTGGGAATTTCCCTTGTACACCGAAACATAACCTCAAACTATAGCAAGTCATTGAACTACTACAAAAAAAATAACGACGACGCAACTAGCCGAGCGACACAAAAGAGCTATGACTCTTCTTACGTTAATCGGGTACGACCCGACTCGAGGGCAAGACACGATACCAATCACTTCCTTCGTGGGGTACTGTGATGGCTGTACGAGTTGGACCAAGATGCGCTGACTATAAAAATTCTGGGGTTTAGTCTCAACCGAGACCAACCATTCAGATAATCAACACCACATAATCAGAATGCATTAAAAGAATAGGTCGAAAACACAGTAAGCCGGAAACCAACATAAGTCGAATAAGCTAGGGATTAAACCGAAAATTACCATTAAGCCGATTATCACTTAGTCACATGTTAAGCCACATAATTATAACAACAACAACATTTAACAAGAATACCACCAATTCCCAAAACCCACAGTTTTAGTCGATCGGTGCTAAAAAAAATAATAACACTAATAATAACTCCACAATCAACTTAATTTATTCAAAAGGAGTAAGAGAATTTATACAAATTCCTTACAATGAGTTTGGTGGTTCGAATGAAATGTGAACCGAAACAAAGGTACAAGCTTTCATGGACAATTACTAGCTTCCGGAAACAATTGCTACTTGAATTTGACAATTCACTAGTCCATTTACAAAACCCCCATCTCAATTTGAAAAAAAATCCCTAATTCGTTAGAACCCTAATTTGTATTGCTGTGTGTGAAAAATGTGAATAAACCTGCGAGACATCATGAATGATTGGGTAAGCGTGGACTTCATTTTTCCTTGGTCTTGAATAGCACCAGGCCAAATCTTGGCTCATGTTCTTGTCCACAGCCGCACCCCTAGGCATCCTTGTGATTGCTAGAGTAGTAGGAATTATTTATGACATGGTGAGGAGGATGAAACTCAAGCTTGACCATCAAAGGATATGTTTGAGTGTAAACGTAGATGGGGAGTGGGAACAGAGGAGAGAAGGGAGACAATAGGATCAGATTATGATCAGATTATGTGGGGATAAGGTTTATACCTATTTTGTTTTATTAGGACACAAGTGTAGATTGCATCTGTGCTTTGTCGAATCCGAGTAAACATATCTTTCTCTTCGTGATCTAATAATATAAAAAATTATTTCTAAACGTTTAATGACCGTAATAACATAGATATTATTACGTGAGATTTAGATTATAACCGATTCATACTAATTTTATATGCGAAAGAATGCTGATTTTCTAATTTCACGAGATAACCTCTCGTTTTCTTCCGTAAATTATTCTTGAATGATGTTGGATCGATATACTTTAATCAAACTAACTTTACTACTTTGAGTATGCTAACAACCTCTATAAATCCTAAGTTATAATTAAAGAAACCGAAAGCAATCTTTACTACGCGAATTTATTTTAACAAAGCAAGAAGAATAATTTTATTATTAACTCTAAATCTGCTTATTATGCGATACTCTAAACAAATAAGAATATCGAACTTCTCTCTAAAACACTAAATAAATCATGTGAATTAAGAACTCTAAAATTCATAAACTTCATCGCCTAATGCCAATCTAGAGTCCTTTTAGACAGCCAGGATATCCTAGTCTGCTTATTAAATTGTATCCTCAGGACATGAAAAAGAATCTAATACGTAACATTCTAGAGTTACAATACTTTCTATAAATCGAATATAACAGCTTGTTTTCAGAAGATTTTGACTTCAAGTATGCAAGATTTTGACTTTTATCTTTAGCAAGATTTTTGACTATTTGACTTTTTCCGCATTGGTACTACAAGATTGTATCAATCTTCGCGACTTTCATATCTTCAAAGACTTTCATATCCCAACAATCCTCCCCTAACTTGAATTCTACTGAACTTCAAGTTCCTCGTGAATTTATCTTTAATGCTTCATCTTTAAGAATGTGATTGTTTCTATGTGTTTAGATTATATCTTTGTAGTTTCTGTGCTTTGTCAAAGTATCTCTAGAATTATTCCTTTACAAAGATCATCCAGTAAGCTCCATCTTTTCAAAGAACACAAAGCAACATATGACAATTTGTACATTAATTCGCTTTAAGTTGCATACTATTCTCATCACTTCCGTGTGTTCACCTCAAGTGAGAGGTAATCATTGAAAATTTAATGGATTTAGATCTCTTTACCAAAGCCATTAACTCTAGAGTAGCCAAATGTTTTGGTGTGTAAGACCATGGTATATTGATAACCATATGATTTTTAGCAAATCATCGCCTATCAACAAATTTGAGTTATCTTTACCAAAAGTCGCATTCTTTCCGACTAGTTAGTTCTTTTATCTAATGGTGAACTAATTACCAATAATGGTTTTTCTGACAAACTTTACCACAAGCCATTTTCTTGTGGGCTAGCCAACTCTCTTCACATTAATCGATATGTGAGTTGATTACCATACAACTTATTAGCAAAGTTGTCAACTAAAAACGGATTTGAAATATCTTTACGTGAGCCATTTGCTCATGGGTTAGCCAATCCTTTTGTAACCATGGTGATTGGATGACCTATTGATGTTGCCATCTCAAAATCCATTTATTTAACCTTTGTTTCAAAAAAATTTGTTACTTAACAAAAGGTTTCTTTCAAAATCACTTAACCGTTTAAAGCCGCAAGCAAGACTTTGATTAAAAGTACTGTTGATCAATGCATTTTGAATAAAGTACTGCTTTATCAAAAATAATTTATTCAATGAAATTCATACCGCTTTATTCATCATCATCTACATGGTAGTCCAGGTTGATAAACAAATTGATGACCATGCAAGCAATTTCATTATCCTCTTCTTCTACTTCCATTCTCGCGTTTCAGCATTCTTCTCATAAGCTCAACCTGGTAGAGGATATTCTCTCGTCAGCAAACATGGATCATCGCTCCATTTTCGCTTCTAAAACATGAACCTGCACTTTCAAAGAATCTCCAACCACAATCTCCCACCTCTTGATTCTTCCAAATATCATCGTTTCTTCGCTTCCCCATGCAAGGTATCACCAAGTAAAACTAAACCAATCCCTTCTAATGGATTATGTTCCAGTAAGCCTTCAACACATGATATAAATAGAATAGATCCACTCTATCTATAATATGCAATAAATCCCATAACCTATTGAAGACTTTGAAGCTTTCATCTTCTTTATGAAAAATCATATAATCTCCATCTTGGATTTCACAACTCAAAAGCACTAATCTGAGATCCTGCTCATCTTCATATCGCCATCTTCTTTAGAATATTCAAAATCTACTGCTCGGAGATAATTCCTTAGTTCATCTCTAGTCTTGATCTTAATTCCACTTTCTTTTCTAGAGAACCGCACATCTTTAACTCTGCTTTTCTTTTCTTTTTAAACTTTTCTTCCTTTCGCCTTCGCCCAAGTACCTTTCATCTTTATAATCTTTGATGCCTTCAACATGTTGCTTATAAGCTTCCCTAGCAGCATAATACAATCTTTTCATCTCAAAATAATTAAACCTTTGCAATCCTTTATACCCTTGACTTTTAAGATAAGCCATCATAGCATTTCTATCTTTTGCTTTATTTGGTCTTCTGGGCATAAATCTAACAGAGTAGGTGATCAGAATTTGTTCAGCCAGCTTCAAAGATTCAATCTTTTGCAACTTCTTAGTCATTCTCTACTGAGCTTCTTCAGCCTTCCCGAGCTTCTCATTTTTAGCATTTAATTCCTCTTGAAGCTTTCTTGCCATAGCCTTCATTCCTAGCAACTTCCAAATTGCTCTAAGTTCCTGGCCAAAGTTAGCTTTTTCTTCTTAGTTTCTACAGTAACACCCTTCCTTTATCCTTAGGATCAATTGCGGTTGAGAAGTTCTTTGTTGTCTTCTTCTGCACTCCTCGAATAGAACACCTCTGGTTGGATAAATCTTGCAAAATTACAAAGAATGAACTCATCATCACTTGCGTAATGGATACCTGAGTGTAGCCTTCCTCCTTGTATATAACAGTTGAGTGACCAACAACTTCTTCATGTATAGTTGTTGAAGGATCAGCTTCCTCTTCAAAGTTCAACAACCTTGGTGTTAACAAGTCTCACTGTAGATCCTTGTTGAAAGCAAGATTTTGATCTTCAAGACATTGATCATCGCGACTTTTAACTTGAACTTGCTCTTCAAGATCTTGAATGTTCCGTCTTCGCCTTTTCAAAGACTTTCATTCATTCTCCATAACTACATCTTCTTTCAAATTTTCATCATCTAAATTCCTCCCCAATCGGGATGTAAGATGGTGGATGAACCTTTGACGTTTAGCTTTCTTAGACTGCCTTTTGTTCCTTCTTCCTTGTTTTGACCCAGATATAAATTTTAAACCAAAGGCCACACAAAAGTCTTGAGCCTTCTAAACTTGAGCTTCAATTTCTTGATCCGCTTAACCCGAGCCTTAGTAGTCCTTTCAACTTAACTAATTCCCTTGTCAAAACATAATTATCCAAAGTTAATTCTTCAGGGGGTATGGTATGTGAATCTCATTCTTGAATTGGTGAATGTTCCTCCGATTGAGAAGCAGAGAACAGATTTTGCGAGGATGGAGAAGGTGAACTCAACATCTTCTTGAACTCCCGCGATTTGGAGAAGCAAGACTTGTGGAGATGCAGCATCTTCGAGATGCGTCTCTCGAAGCAAAGATATTGAGAAGCGTGATTTGCAGGAGGCAGATTTGAAAAAAGTGACTTGCAGATGCAAAGATCACTATTTTCTTCTTCGCGAATAATGTACTTAACAATGCAACAACTTCCATCATGGAAGTAGTTAAAGGAGTATCCTTCCAAAGGAATTGATCACTCTTCTTAGCCATAAATGTGAAAATTTTGGCTTGTTGAATCACAACAGTAACATAATCATGCTTGGAACATCAGAAACTTGCTTATTGAGAAATACTTGAACAAATCTTGGATACATAAGCCACTTTGAACCATTTGTGTAACACCCCAACCCAATAAGGGTAGAAGTATCACAGTATGGTGTCATATCAGAACATACATAATGAACATAAATCAAACAGCGGAAGTCTTAATTAAATAAATCAAAGCCTTTAAGTCAACAAGCATCAATAAAGATACAAAAGGAAAACCGAATGAAAATATAATAACAAAATCAATTGAAGTCTAAGACAAAAGGCTGGTCTCTAGCATTTCATCTTCAACCCTAAACAATCCCTACCCTAGCTTATGTATTGTCGCAGGAAAAGAAATGCGGCCAGCTTAAAAAGACCAAGAATGATATAACGATATAATAATAATAAAATCAATCGAGAACAAAGTAAGGAAGGTTAGTTAATAAATCCGGTATATCAAAGGAATGAGAGTAGGTAAATAAACATAGGAAAAGGGGCCGTTATCCACCACGAGCCAACAAAACAAATCAAATAAAAATCATATATCCATAGTAGCTCAGAAAACCAAGTAACCATAGCAGATATAAGGTATACTAGGATCGGCCCAGATTGTGAAGACGCTGACAGTAATACCGACATCATTCACCGCACAAATCATAACATATCGATAAATAACAAATCTAGGATGCATCCATACGCCCCTGCAGCATGTGATAGTGGCCATACAATATATATCGAAGCTCATAATCGATAACGTAGTGCGGACTGTGTAACATCACTGACACACCTGAGTCATGCCATTGGTGCATCAATGACACGGACATGGAACCCCCATTCCTAGTGATAGCTCGGTTCTCAAACTCATGTGTCAAAGCAAGGTCATATCATAAGGATTCATATCAAAGGTTCAAAAGTCAAAGGTTCATATCAAAGTCCATATCATAGGTTCATAATCAAAGGTGCATATCAAAGGTTCATAATCAAAAGGTTCATATCAAGGGTTCACATTAAATGCTTTACATAGAGATTCAATCAAAGGGAGCATAGCAGAGTTATAAAGCCTCTAAAGAAGGCTCAGAGCAAAGGATACAGTCAAAACCAATATCAAAGATGTAACGAATCACGAAACCCCTACCTAAAGGGATAGAATATCTCAGACCTTATTCAAGCAAATCAACAATGAAAGCAAAATCAAGAAATGAGATCAACCTCACGCCTCGAACCTATATGAGTTAGATAACTTTCCATAAGAATCGCATTATTCGCTTTTAGATGGCTTTCCACTTTTAAAGGTGTTCCACTTTTAGTAATCTTTCCATTTTAACTAACTTCCTATTTTAGGTAACTTTCTATTTTAGGCAGGTTTTCATAATTAGTAACTTTCCATAAATGATGTGTTTTATATTTAGTAAGTTTCCATAATTAGCAAGTTTTCAGATTTGGTAAAAGTTTAGCCAATTAGGATGCATTTTGAAGACATATTAGGTTAAGTGAGTATTTACACACTTTAAGGATCATTTAAGGCAATTATGAAAGTTTAGGGTTCAAAGTGTAATTTATCAAAGTGTAAGGTTTATTATGACAAGCACTAAATATAAGAAAACTCTTTAATATTATTATTATAGTTTAAGGTGTAAAGTGTTAATTTATAGAAGGTCAAGGTTGCTCATGTGACAAACTATTAAAGGTGAAGGTTGAAAATGAAAATATCAATTATATAACATGTATTCATAAAACCACACGTACAGTAGCCATGGATTTTCATATCTTGACATATATATAGTGTTATCCTGAACGCGACCCGGGTAAAGGAATCACATACAATGGTGTCATATCAAAGCAAACATAAATATCCAAAAGAAGTCTTAACATAAATGCGGAATAATTCAAGTCAACATGACTTCAATACATAGGTCCCAGCGGAAATAAACTCCAACAAAATATCTGAAATAATGAAGTCTTAAATAGCATCATAAGATCAAAGCTAAATATCTCTAAGGTAAGTCCACTCATGCACTCATCCCAAAGCAAAACTCCAAAGCTTCAACGCTTAGATACTGCCATGGAAGAAAAGAATGCGGCCAGCTTCAAAAGCTCAAAGGAATGTGATATAAAAGCAAAGCGAATATTAAAACAATATCAATACCTAAATATAGTGAACGAAAAGATAAAATCATAATCATTTTCAAAGTATAAATCAGAATTAACAAATAAAGTTTATAATTAACTACCACAGCCCGTAAAACAAATATCAGATCATAATCATATTCACATAAGGCAACATTTGTAGGGGAGACCTACCCGTAGTTACGGGACGTGCATGCACACAAAGATCAATCATCGATAACAGATAACATATAACGATCTAGGATGCATCCATACGCCTCCCCAGCATTTATATTGGTCATATAACATAACTTGAGCTCATAACAGATAACGTGATAAGGGACGCAGCGTAACATCACTGACCGGGCTCAGAGTCATGTCGAGGTGCATCACTGACACGACATGGAACCCCATGACTAGTGAAATATTTGCCTCGTGTCAAACTATCTTAGGTCAAATCAAAATGTCAAAAAACTCATACGATCATACTTTATCGGAGGTTAATCATATTTTTCAAAATCGAAGTTTTCATATCATATAGTTCAAAATCGGATGTTTCATAATTCAATCGTGAGTTCGGGATAAGCAACAAAGCTCAAACAAACAGAATGGGGTTCATAGCAAAGGCTTAGAAACCTAATATAAAAGCTAACAAAAGAAAACGCTATAAGGAACTCATCGAAAAGGTCGTAATATCCGTACTTATTCCAAAGCTAATGACCAAAAGCAAAATACTAAAGCAAAGGATTACTCCTTCTTTCACGTAACCTATACACATTAACGGTCGTACATATTATTTATGATTCCATAATTGTCGAAATGATCTTTTAAATGTTGGTGCTCGCCACTTAATGTATTCAAAGGATCTTATTACTTTAGGGTTTTATAGTTAAATGAGACTTAAGTGTTTTATAACCGATATATAGATTAGTTCATTATGTCATTTATTAAAGTTTAGGGTTAAATGTGAAAATAGTTTAAAAGTCATAACTTACACATGAAATAACGAATTAATATAATCGCCTCAAACCCTAATCACTCATTTATGTTCTAGGGTTTTCAATCTTTAATATCATATCAATGTGCATTTCATTTACATGCTACCGCCATTTAATGACTCATTACTCTTGTTTATTTACTCAACACATTCATGTCTTAACCATACGCTACTTATACACATATTATACGTCAACTTTTATACCCATGCACGTCTATGATTTCATGTGACTACACAAGTTACTTATTATCCGGATTAGATATACATCTACACACACATGCACAATAGCTTCGACTAGATATGAGCACGCATTACGCTATTACACTCGACAAGCTCACTTGACTCACAACACACGCCAAGATAGGCCACGGTTCACCAACCATTTAGGGTTCTGGTCACACACATCACTTAGTGTAGGTTTTGCATTACCTTTTACTCATTTAATACACTTCCACAAACTCTTACATGTTTCGCTAATACATAGGTTTCGCTAATATGTTTTACGTGAAACCCTAATTTTCTATGTGATTTCTTACATATTCACGCTTGCATGATTCACATAAGGTCCGATTTATTTATATATGTGGTTCGGTTCTATGTGGCTCGACTTATTTAAGATCCGATTCATACAATACGATATATACATGCTCTTTAATATTATAAGGTTCAATTCATATTTGTTGTTCTTTCGCTCTCATATGGTTCATCCAAAAAAAAAAAGAACACAAGTTCGACTAAAAAAACAAAACATGATACAATATATTATACGTTAGGTGTTATCAAAGGAAAACGAGAAACATGTTATACCTTAGCTCGTGGAAACAAAGTCTGACACCAAGGAGTTAGGGCTTCGGCCGAATGAAAAGAAAAGAAAAGAGGCAAAACTAGGGTTTCCAAATTGTGTTAATGTGTTGTATTTATAGTGGTACAAATTTGGTTAGGCTTGAGGGGGGTGGGCTTTGCTGGTCCAACCAACAAAAGAAACACGCTCTTATCTTGGTTCACCATTAAACGAAGACAAGGCCCAAACGAATGGCCCAACTATTTACGCGAGACTTTTAACTTCCGTCATACAAGGTCGATCACATACACATATTTGTTAAGTTTTAGTTATTCGTAAGTTAGGTTTTAATTTCGTTGAATTAATATAAATGTCTTTTGCGTGATTTTATAAATTTCGATTTCCAAGGGTATTTTAGTCTTTATTCATGTTTTAGATTTTCTGTTTTACAACTCTTCCCTTCTAAAAGAAGAATTTTCGCCTCTAAAATTGACGTGAAACTAAAACTAAATGAGAACATACCAAACTATTCAAAGAAATGAGGATAACTAGCTCGCGTCGACTCTTCGGTTTCCCGTGTAGCCTCACTTCCGTAAGTGATTTTTCCAAAGAATCTTAACGAATGACTTTGTTCCTCATGACTCTTTTCTTTCTTTCTAAAATAGCTTCCGGTTCTTCGAGATAAAGACACATCGGATTGAATTTGATCAAACGAGGATAAGCAACGGTAACGGATGATAGTTGTATCCCCTTAGGAGAGATACATAGAACACATCATGAACATGCGATAACCGAGGCTAAGCTAACCGATAATGAAACCTCTTCCTATTCGCTCCGAATTTCAAACGGACCGATGAATCGATGACCGAGCTTGCCCTTGATTCCAAACGCTTTACACCTCTAAATGGCTTAGACTTTAGAAATTACCCATCTCCAACCCGAAATTCTAAATCGCACGATGCTGGTTTCGGCATAACTTTTCGGACGACCTAGCCTCCTTCAGCTTTTCTCTAGCAAATGCTATTTTCTCACATCATCTCAATCATTTCGACCTTCAATTAAACGATCACCTACTTCATCCCAACAAGTAGGTGATCTACATTTTCTCCCATAAAGAAGTTCAAACGGTACGCTTAATGCTAGCATGCCAATGTTGTTGTATGCAAACTCTACTAAACACAAATATTCATCCCCGCCTCAGTCATTCTAAAGCACAAGCCCTTAGCATGTCCTCTAAGGTCCGAATAGTCCTCTCTGACCGGACCATCCGCTTGAGGATGAAATGCCGCATCGAATTAAGTCGAAAATTCCCAAGCTTTTTGCAAACCTTTCCTAAACGAGTAGTAAAACGCGGATCTCGCTTGACACAATAGATGCCGAGTGCCATGAAGCCTAACGATCTCTTTGCCGAAAATTTCGCCAATCTACCAATACCATAATCCTTTCTAATTGGTAAGAAATGAGTAGATTTGGTTAGTCGATCAACAACTACCCAAATCGCATCATGCTTCTTCCCGAAAAGAGGTAGTCCACAAAAACTATAGATATTGTAACACCCCAAATTTGTTTAGCGGAAGCATATCGAAGTTATTGGGAGCGCTACAAAATTGGTAATCACAACACAAGTAATAAAGAACGGAATACATGTCTGCTTGATTTCATAAAAGAGTTTTTAAAATATTATCTTACAAAGATAGTTTAAATAAATGGGTACATCCCATTAGTTATAGTGGTCCCAAAGTAAAACATCATTTTTTTGTGTGAAAACACTTCTTTAACATTACTACGACCATACATCCACTTCTTGCCTTGCCTTCAAGAAATCTTAAACACTGAGAAAATATAAAAGGTCGCTAAAAAAAGCCGGGTGGAGTTCATAGGTTTAATTTAAAATAGTAAGCTTGGACCATAAGCAAAGGCATATAATCATTACAACGAATATAATGATATATGTATGAATGTCTATTACGTTAGCTCTAAGTTCATGAACCATACTACGCTTCAGTATGCTAAAAGATGTCATACAATATAGGGGCCCATAGCAAGTGTTTTGTCCTCAACACTTGATTCGACATGGTATATCGCTACCGCCTAAGCATACAACCTAACGGAGGAGTCACCCTCAATAGATCTATTTATAACATCTGCGTTTCCCAAAGGAACTGACGGTTCATGAGAAAGGGCATTCTAGGGACATGGGCAATGAGCTAAACCACGTAATAGTAATCATGTAATAGTTTTGGTCCATAAAATGTTTTGTATATTTTCACCCCAACATGTATAAATGCTTATTAAGTAAAAAAGGGCTATGAAACTCACCTTAGCAAAAGTGCAAATCCAAAAGTGGGATTAGTGATGGTTGTGGAGTGCACTCTACACACACTCTAGATAAGGAGGGTAAGGTTTTAGTTCATTGTTTTAAGTATTACATACTTAAAATGGTGCAATTAATATTATTCTTATATAATGGCTTTAAAATCAACCTTTAGTTTGTAAAAGTAATTTAAGAGATTTACTAGTAAGTATATGAATGTATATATACTCTTTTCATTTTGACATTAGTATGGTTTTAAAATCCAAGTTTGATTTAAAACAATTAATTAAAATGTTCCATTAGTAAGTATATAGATGTATATATACCTATTTAGGTTGACACAAAATGGTGTTGTCAAAATTATAATTTGTTTTCTATTTGTATTTTGGGAAAAGTTCTAGTGAAATTTAAAGTCATCAATTTTAAATGGACTAGAAATAATATATAGGTATCTTATTTATTTAACAAACTAGTTCCATATATATAGTTTTCGATGAGACGCTCAACTTGACATACATCTTTTACACATTGTCGTTTAATCCATTTCGCAAGTCTTATTTTATGACTCACAATTTTTAGACACTTGGTTCATTGTTTGTACGCCTTTTATCTTGTTTTACTCTCACGATATATGTGTACATAACTAAAGGTTAACTCTCCAAATGTGCAACAAATGAGTTTAGCTTTGTGATTTATTCCGGTGTTACTTGACGCGCTTCAATTACTTAAACCAATATTCAAAACCTAGGTGGGTCAGGCCCGGTTTGGGTAATACTAATGGGCTTGGCCCAAAAGAGTTCAAGTAACCTTTGAGATACAAATGGCTCGGGCCCATCGGGCTGTTAGTGTAGCCTTTGCTACTAAACTAGTCAAGAAGTTGCAAATGTAATGGACTTGGGGAAAATGTTTAACCAGGAACAAAAAAAGAAAGGGAAATGTAGTCAATACATATTTGAGAGGTAGAGAGTTCGAATTAAACCGCTATCATCTCTGGAGTTACAATCGGTCACTACTAATGCTCGAACACATCTTGGCTACCCGTCTTGATCATAACATCACAAATGAGTATTCGGCCAAATCAAAAGAAAGACATAAAGCTAGTTTTCCAACAAGATGAACACCTAGCTAAACCAAGATATCAAACTCTTTGTGAGACTAAAGTTTCTAGTTGTATGTTCTCACGATGAGGTCATGGGTCTCAAATGGATTCTTTCATCGAACAACTCCACAACAAGGATAACTTAAAAGTATGTGACTAAGTGTCATAAGTTAAACTTGTTACAAGGTGCTTGACTTACTAAGTCAAGTGCCTCTTCCAAGGTCAAATTTCTAGATTCTAAGACCATGCTTACTAGTAGATTTACAAATGATGAATTTTTCAAATTCTTTGGTTTCGCTATTCTAAGTAAATAGTTTTCAAATAAGACATCCAAATCATCACTATAGTATTGACAAACTCGATTATACATGACATGGATTTTACAAGGTGAGGTCAAGACAAAGACTCCTAAGTCGAGTATGATGATGATGGAGTCGAGACTAACTATACGCCGAGAGCAAAAGAAATGGCAAGGTTATACCATGGTCGTACTACTCAACCCGCCTTACCTCGATAGTAAACCAAACCCACATATTACCAATGACTTACTTAATTCGAGTGACATAGTTGTTTATAAAAAGTGAGTATTATCACGTCGAGATTACTTAGTTGCATAGTTACATTACCAAATCGCTATAAGACTTATCCTTCCTTTCTCGACTACAACTTATTGTAAGACTATACCACCCTTGAGTACATAACAACTTAAGTTTTTCGGTTACAAAACGAGATTAGCAAAATAAAGTAACATTCAAATCTCAACTAGTTATATACATGAATTTCAACGTAATCCAAAACTTAAACCCAAATCGACATGACTAAAAAACACATGATAATTTTATTGACTAACCTTTCCACTCTTAATATTATAAACAACATAAAAAAACATAACAACAAAAGAGATGATAACCTTAAACCGAAAATGATAGGTGATGGACTAAAGGTCGCTTTGGATTCGACCAAACAAAACTAATTAGCTCCAAGATACCTCCAATTGCAAAACCCCCAAATCAATTTTGGAAAACCCTAACTTTGACAAACCCTAGTTTTTGAGAGAAGATGAGATTGAAACTCAATTTGGGGTTCTTGCATCTCCACTAGAGATATAGAGGCACTTTGGGTAAAGCTTGAACTCTCTCTCTTCTTGGTGTTTGGATTGAAGTCAAAAATGGCTAGCTTCCAAGAATGGACGGCTTGTGAATCGCTCAAGGTAGATTGGAGTAGAGATATGCTTCGTGGAATGATCTCATTTTGATTCCTCTTGATCTGCTTATCCCATAGCCTAAGGACTGCTGTTGGATTTGAGACCAAATATTTCATGAATATAGTATGAGAGATGAGGAGATGATGGAAAGGCATGCTTGGCTTCCCTTGGGAGATCTCGACTAATGTAGAGCGTAGAGTAAAGGTTGAAGAGAATATTTGTTAACTTGTTTTTCCTGCTCATGTTTGCTTTAGATGTTGGAAGGGAGAAGACCAAAAGACATTTGTCTGTCGTTCAACTTGTGTCCTCTTTGGTTTTGTCGTGGAGTGGGATGAAAGACAAAAGTGTATTATCTTAGTATTTACAAAA
>OU343216.1:179467302-179530794 GCA_910596185.1 Chrysanthemum makinoi
TTTATGTATTGCTACAAATTTTACCAGATTGCTAACAACAAAATCCTTACTGGTGTCTTGTCAACGGATTAATAATGAAAAGAACATCCCACCACCCCATACTTGTCCGGTGATATGACATGTCCTTTCTCAAAGCGTAAATAATTAAACGTTACGATTTTGCGTAAATATATCAATAACTTGTTTGTTTAGAATACATTTCTTATACTTGTTTCGTCATGTAAACCAGTGACTAAAGACTATGGGTGTCGATACATCATGTGGAAGGAAATATTTCAACAAAAGTACTTTGGTCAAGCCTCTTCTTCAACAACATTGCTCAAACTCGAAACTAAAGATACAAACGATCAACATGCTATTGGCTAAAACAATTTGTGCAGGCAAAAATAAAGCGCTTTGAGGCATCATGGAATTGGCAAGAAATCCAGTTGATCACGCATGTCAGCCGAGTGGAATACTCTATGAGCTTATAGATGATATTAATAATCTTCATGTGGAGTAGATTTCGTTGTAATATTGAAAACATTTATTGTTTTACTTGTTTTATGTTTTATGTTATTGTTTAATTAAATGGAAACAAACACACAATTAAAAAGCATAACGTAAAATAAATATCATATAAAAACACTACACAATTAAATATACTATACATATAAAAAACACTACACAAATAAATACACACTATATATACTCTACAAATAAAAACACTATATATATATATTACACAAATATAAATTATACATAAACACAAAACAAAAAAACAAAAACTAAAAAAAAAAAAAACCCAATCAAAAAAAAACGTAAAAAACGACGTACTTACCATGCCAAGATTAGGAATAAACGGGTGCAATATTAGATTGACCCAATATATATAAAAAGAGTCAAAATCATTTAGCATTTAATGATTATATATGTACGAATAGTAAAATATATATATATATATATATATATATATATATATATATATATATATATATATTTTGTAATATTATATTTATTAAGTTAGAGCCAAAAAGAACAAATTATGGCAAAGTTTCATACGAATTTTTTTTCTTTGTTTTATCTGATTGCATAAGTAAAACATTTCTTGACCCTACTCTTCTCATTAATGATGCCTACAATGACACGCCTCGGGAATTGTACTGTATGTAGCGTGGTGCTGTATTGTATATTTTGCGGTTTGTATAATTGACCTATAGACACTACAAGAAAACAGTCTTTTAGTGACATGTTTAGTGACGCCGTTAGCGTCGCGTTTGATCACAGCGTCGCGTTAAGTGACATAGTGAAAAGAGTCGCTGTAAATGAGTCGCAGAATTTTGTGACATCAAAGATATGTCGTTAGACGTAAAGACACATGTAGCGACTTTTTTTTCACTTGTCACTATAATAACTAGCGACATCTCTTTATGTGTCCTTAATTGGGTCATTATTTTTAGGGACACTTGTAGCGACTTCTCTTCACGTGACGCTAGATTTACTAGCGACGTCCATTTATATGTCTTTAGTTAGGTCGCTATTTGTCTCACATGTTGCAATTTGGGTCGTTACCCGGGTCGCTGTTGATTCGTTGCCTGGGTCGCTGTCGATATCGCTACTCATGTTGCTATAATTAGCAACATGATAACGCTACACGCGTCGTTCGGGGTCAAAGGAACTTCCTTTTCTTCGAGCAAGTTTTATAACACCCTAGGCAGTGAACATAATCGTTGTAGTGTAGTATTAGGGTAAGCCACGGGTATTGATATCGTTCTCTAGGGGAATAAGAATGCTAGTGAGAAGTTACTACGCTAAGGTTGGGGTTGAGGAAGATTATTTCTTTTTTATCTTTTTATGTTTTTTAGGAATTAGAAAGGTACGAATCTCGGGTTTGGATTTGGGGGTTGGTATTTCTACCGATTACTCTACTTATCTAATTATCTAATCTAAGGTGTATGTAGTCTATGTCTAATTATTGTGTGCTCGATGATGGTTTAAAGATGTGTTTACTTAGGTTTTATTACTCCCATTATCTCCTATGATGGTTGAATTGTCACGCCCTTATTCTTAATCGCATTGTGTCTAAAGTCGTTAGTGGTATGCTTGTCCCTAACTCTTTGAAAATACCAAAGGGTCTCGTTTACAAAATCTCTAGGAATTATAAACTCTAACTCTAAGGTGCTTCTTTGGATTTTAGCCTACAACTACTCTAGGTGTTATAGTCTAAGGTTCACAAAGATTAATCAAGCATTAACTATACAACGAATGACCTATCGCATTACTAGATCATTAACAATTAAGATAAGAGACAACCAATCAATATTCAATAATTAAGTTTCATATTCCCTAAGCAACACACAAGTAAATTAGCCGGACATGGAGAACATGCAAGCATACACACAAGTAATTGAAGATATAATTGAATTAATGAAGTAAAACACTTATCTTGATGTAAGATATGGTTGGGAACCCTAAAATATCGTAAGACATGTTTCTGCTTAGGCTTACCCCACACCAAAACTAAAAATTCGGATTCTATATATAAGATTACAATCGCGACGGCCACCCTTTGATTTTGACGCCGCCGGGTGGCCGTCATTAGGGTTTCGTCTTGGCCACGTTAGTCTTGCGACGGCGTCACCTTATGCTTGTGACCGTCCCCTTCACTCGACGCCGATTTCAAATCTAGGTCGTCTGAAGGCGTAACGACCTACTCTTTTAAAGCCTGACACCGTCACTTGAAAATAAGCAATTTGGATACTGAGCCGTCACAAAAGTGATGCGGCGGCATCGCAAATAACACCACGTCGCCCCTTGTATTTCAGCAGCTTGAGTGTCTCGATTCTGACTTTGGCCATTTCTTGATATCCGCCTTTTCGTCCAAATAAGTGCCATTCTAGCAATTTGCCTTCAAGAGACCTAAAAAGTGAAAAGGAACGGTATGAAGTAATAACGGATACAAAAGTGATCAAATAAGGGCTTAAACGACCCCTCAAAAAGGTACATTTTAAAACCTTATCAAATATCCCTACACTTGGTATTTGCTTGTCCTAAAGCAAATGTGCTTTTAGCCAATTAATTTATAAGTTATGGGTCATGAAGCATTGGTTTAAAACAGTCCACAACACATATAAGCCCCGCAAAAGTCATAACAAGCACGGTAATTACATACTAGCACCTCACATGGGGTGTTTGGATACTCACATCTCTTAGGTGTATATGAAATATAACAAGTTGGAAATGGAAGAAAAACACTCATTAACCGGTCCTAGTACATAGATTACCATAGGCTTGAGAATAGATCAAACCTCCATCGCTTTGGCGTAAGCACCTAGGAAAGACTATCAAAGAGGTCTTTAAAGGTTTTAATGTTAGGCTTACGGTAGGGAAACAAAGGGTTTGGTGGGATAGGCTATTTAGTGGTGGCAAGTCAAAAATCTCTATGTTACAAGCATACGAAGAATGGCGTTGCTAAGCCAAGGCTCGACACTCTAAACTCTAGATAACTGAAACAAACAAACATAAATTTAAAGATAGATGTAGGATGGCAGCCCGTATGTTTTGTTTTTTTTTTTCACACTTTTACTCTATCATCCTCTACGGTAACACCAAAATGATAGGGATTTATAGGCACATCCCTACACTTGAGGTTTTTTATTACTCTAACACTAATTTGACCCGAATTGAAAATATCAAAACACTTGGAGTACATTATTACTCAAATAAAGGGAATTAATTAACGCCTTCCCCGCCATTTCATAAACTTTAACTTTTCCCATGAGTCCCAATCGTCCCAAAACTGTGTACAAAGGATATGACTCGACTTAGCAACTCATGCAAGCAACTAGATAATTGAACTAAGGGTTTTTAGGGTGTTAACAATAATGCACTAAAAGTGAGTGCATACAAGGTAGGCTAAGGAGATTTGGGTGTACATTGTGGGGGGGTGTAAACAATGCTCTTCATTGATATCCGTAAAACCGAAACATCACGAGAACCGCTAAAAGGATAGGCTCTGAGGGTTAACTAGGGTATCGTACTAAAGATGAGTACAACGCAAAGGTGTGGGGAATTACTCAACCGATGTGGAAGAAGTAATTATATTACAGGTATCAAACAAAGGTTATCCCAATGCCTCTTATCATTTAGTTATTCATAACTACACAAGTGTAGTCTTACTAGCGATCTCGGGATGCATCACAAAACAAGTTCTAGAATCTATTATACTACCGGTTCACACACTAAGCATTAAAGGTGGATGCTTTAATTCCTACTAATCTAAGGGTGATCCTCACATTTTGGGTGAAATTTAAGTGGTAAAGGGTTTTTGTGCTAGTCATGCAACTTCCTATCCGTGAGACGCTTTTGTTAAGACTAATGGCCCACTCCTATATGTTATGAAAAATTAAAAATTTGGTGCCAAAATTACCTAACCGACATTTTCTCATGGTTTATGTAACACCCCTAAAATTTCACAGCGGAAGCGTTCGGGTCATGGGGTGCTACTAAATCAATATACACAACACAAGATAATAAAGAATGGAAATTCTATTCCATTTTCAAAATATAGATTTATTTAAGAAATTGTTTTACATCATTGTTTCGCGAAGTAAAGCCCATTAAAATATATGTTGTCCCATTAAAAGTTGTATTAAAATGTTTGGAAACACTTCGGATGCCAGTCTTCAAAGAATGCCTTTGCCATTGCCCAAGCCAATAAGTAATCCCGAAAACATGCTAAAATGTCAACACAAAGGTTGGTGAGTTCATAGGTTTAAGTAATCAAGTTTTCAAGTTGGACCACAGTTGCACAAATAGCATCTCCGTGAATGACACTATATGCAAAAAGGCTATTACGCTAGTACCAAGTTCGTGCGACCGAAACTACGATGTGTGCATGCATCTAGAAGCATGATAAATAAAAGCCCAGCAAGTGTATTTCCAGTACACACAATCAATACGATATGATATACGCCCACGCTTTGCCTATCCGGTCAAACTCGAACGTGGGTGTCATCCCCAATAGATCTATTCATAACAATCGCGCCTCCCCAAAGGGAACTAACAGTAGCATAGTTGGGATTCAAGGTTGTTTTACGTAATAGTGTTTTCGTTTCAGTCCGAAAAGAGTTTTGCATGTTTCTCACCCCATAGTTTTATAAATCAAGTAAATAAGAGTAAAAGTGGGGCTATAAACTCACCTTAGCAGTTCGGTGAATAAAGCACAAAGAGATCGAGTGTGATATAGCAGTGGCTCCTACCCGGAACCTAGAACGAGAGGGCAAGTCTCAGTTTGCAGTTTTGAGTACTCACGACTCGAAGTGTGTGAATAAATTTAAGTGTTTACAAGTGGTTGTGTTTAATGTTGCTTGTGTGGCAGAGTTTACGTTTAAATTGTTTCAAAATATTTTGTAAGTATTGGCTCTTGGACAAATGTACAATTATATATAAGAGTATTTAAAAGTATATGTGACGAGTAAGTTTTCGGTTCAGGAGTAACCGAAAGACTTAGTACGAAAAGTATTCACAAGTAAAGTCTTTGTGAAAAAAAAAATAAACGTTTAGTAAAATAATAATAAATACTTTACGTTAATTATCTACATTAGTAACGGTTACGTGATATACAAATATGTTTATATTTTAGTTAGTGGATGGTAAGTTAGAAAATATTTATATTAACTTTTGTTATAAATATTTTCTTATCATTCTTAATTTTCGTCTTTTAGTGCTACTATTATTACTAAATTCTTTTATCTTACCAAAGTAATAATAGACAAATTATATAAGTTTTTAAATCTTATAAAAGTTTTAAGAAAAAATATTGTCTTTTGAAGTTGAGGGTTTAAAAATGCAAAAATATATACAAGTTACTAACTTTATAAGTCTTAAATAAACTACTATATGGTTTAAAGTTGAAGGGCTAAAACTGCAAAGTTGCGAAACTTGTAAAATAACAAAAATAGCAAAACTGCCAACTCTGGGGTTCGAACTCATGACCATTCGCCTGACAGCCCAACACCCCAACCAACTGAGCTAGGCATTGTTTTGTGTTTTACTTGACAGTTTAAACATAATTACCATGTTTCTAACTGTGTTATATTTATCATTTTACTCAGCATTGTGGTCGTGTACATGTGATTATGCATGATTAGTTTTTGTGTTTTTCTTCTTTCTATGCCCAAAGCCTCAACAAGTTAATATTTAGTCATTGCTTAATTCATGTTTCCTTTAGTTGTTTTAAGTTCAAAAGCTCAAATATGCTCATGATATAAATGTGTATGTCGATTTGAAAACAACGCGAATATTAGTTTATTTTCGAGATTGTTAACGAGATTTTTGGTTACTACCACACAAGCTCTCCTAAACACAACAAAACCAAATTCAACGACGTATGTATATATGTGTGTGCATGTACGTACAAAACTTAAAGTGATAAAGAAGTAAACAAATGAGGAAGTTTGGAGGCTCACAGTGGGTCGAGACTTAGCGTGTCGAATGAGAGTGTGAGACCAAGAACGAGTGAGACGATAACCAACCTAGCTTCCATTGCTTAACTTGACTAGAACTAACCCGGATGCTCTTATCCTATGAAAATGAAACCCGAAACCTTGTTTCTCCTCCTTCTTCTTCTCGACAGTGAATCAAGGAGTAACAACAGGTTTAAATGTAACAGGAATGGATTTTAATAAGAGTTAGAGTGGTGTATTCACTAGGTGTTTGTGTTTGTTGTCA
This sequence comes from Chrysanthemum makinoi, assembly GCA_910596185.1. NCBI lineage: Eukaryota > Viridiplantae > Streptophyta > Magnoliopsida > Asterales > Asteraceae > Chrysanthemum > Chrysanthemum makinoi. The sequence continues at coordinate 179,474,014 of OU343216.1, forward strand.
AACATAGAGAGAAAAAATGTGATTTTTGTTGTGTGATCCTCCTGTGGCTGCGGCCGGGAATAAAAAGAGGAAAAGAAGGAAAAGTTTGACCATACTTTCTTGGTGGTGGTCTCGTGAAGAGTCACTTTTTAGCAAGGGTCACTATCAAATCTTCATTTTCAAAATGGTCTTGTGATGCAACCTTGGAAAGAAGAGAAGTAGCAGGGAAAAGCAAAGGATGATAGTGATTTATCCAGCTCCTTGATGGATTTGAGGAGGTCTCGTGACATTGACTTGGGAAGAGGGGAAGCTAGTGAAAGCGATCCATCATCTGTTCCTTCATCTTTATTTTTTTTGGGACTCTCAATAGGATAGCTTTGGTAAAAAAAAAATGAACTATAGGTGTATTATAGTGGGCAGCAGACACAAGATGGGTAGAATCAAGAATAAGTTTTATTTTTGTTATTATTATTTTTGTTTCATTATTAATAGTGTATAAAGTGTACCCCGTGTTTCGTTGTTAGAATTTAACGCGTCATCTCCGACAATTAAAAATATAAAAATTTATATTTTCAGACACGTCTTCGCAAGACTGATATAAAAATAATGTCGTTGGTTTTTATAGCTCATTTTTAAGTCGCAACTGGTTGTGATTATAGATCGAAAAGAAAAAAAATATAGTCGCGAAAAATCGGTAGGGAAATTTACGAGTTGTTATAGTACCTACCACTTAAAAGAAACCACGTCCTCGTGGTTTACGATGCAAGAATCGCCGAGGTCGATATGGTGACGAGATGCGAGAATATATACTTAAAATGTGACGTGGAAGAGAGGCTAGTCGTTTAAGGAAGATTTAATAACATGAGGCAATGAGTAAACAAAAGATAAAGGATTCATTAAGCGGAATATTCGGAATACAACGCGGTTACATAAAAGAGTACAATAGATAGGAAACTTAAAGGGATGAAATCTAAGAGGGCGGAGAATTTCTTTGTTGTCGTCAGTTTAGATAGTGTTGAAGTTGATCTTGACGCTCTTCTTTTTCTCCAAGGAAATAAGCTCTTCCTCGGGCTGGTTCAATCTGGGTGTTTCCATTCTGATCCCTTGGATTGGGACACTCAATCTTGTAGTGTCCTCGTTCTCCACACCCGAAGCAAGTTATGTTAGCAAGATCCTTTGACTTTGCAGCTTGGCCATGTGCCCAATCTTCTCTCGGCATTGCAACATTTCATTACTGACCAACCACTGGTGGAGTTTACAACGGTTGCACAAAGGGTGCTTCCCTTCATAGCCCTTCTTTTCTTCGTCCAGCAGAGCGGACCTTAGCTACTTCTTGCCTCTTGTTTTGATTGTTGTTCTTTTCCTGGAGTTATCACCCACTTCCGCTTGTTGTTATCTGCCGCTTCAGTATCCTCAATCACTTGATCCATTAACTTGTTTGACACTTCAATAGTCTCGTGAAGGTCGCAGCCTGGAGGTAGTCACATTTCCTTTAATAGATGGAGGTAGCCCTCCGATGTATCGCTCTATTAAGCGAGTTTCAGTTGGTACCATCTCCGGACATAGCAAGGCCAACTCTTGAAACGTTGTTGTAGAATGCCATATCATTGCCCTTCACCTTATTCCAGAACTCATTCTCCGCCTTCTTGACCTCATTGCGATGGCAATATTTCTTGAGCACCATATCCTTGAATTCTTCCCAAGGCATGGCATAAGCGAAAGATCAATGCCTCGCAGACTTCGGTAATTATTCCACCAAGTTAAGGCAACCTCTTGAAAAGTGAACGAAGCAAACTTCACCCTATCTTCATCTTCACAGCTGCAGATCCTAAACACGCTTTCTAATTTTTCAAGCCATCGGGTCAAAACAACAGCTCCCTCCGTTCCATTATAACCGCCAGTCATACAGTATTCGGAACTCCTTGTACGTGCATCCACGTTTATTACCATTAGGCCTAGAAGTTCCAAAGATCGGTCGAGTTGTTCAATTGATCGCAGCTTAGCCGCTGCCACGCGTTCATTGACCAATTGGTCAATCATGGCTTGATCCATAGCAGGTGGTTTCACAGCGAGCCCGGCAGAGCAGAGTGAGGGAGTAGCGTACGGGTCGGCCACGGGTGATTCTTGTTGACTTTCTCCTAGCCATCTTCTATGATACAAGAAAAGACGATAATTGAGTTTAGAATAGACGGAGTAATGTCGTATGAGGTTAGGAAGGATAGAATCTATGAGTGAAATAAGAGGATGTGACCAGGATGAGGTGGTTTTAAATATGTGGGTGAAAGTAATATAATCAAGTAGTTGTATGTTACATAAAGAAATAACATAGAATCAATTAGGGGCATAACATAGTGTGATATTGTAATAGTGGGCATGTTACACAGTTTAACATGGAGAGGTAATAAGTATAAGCATTCGTAATCTACTTTACACTATCCTTAAATTAATTATTCCTTAATCTCATTCAGTTTGTTACATCAACATTATTCTCATTTAAACTTCGCGACCCAATCAAACAAGAACAGCCTTAAAGTTTAAATGTGAGTTAATTAAGAAACTTAATGATTTTGAGAAATAATTAATTTAATTCAAATGAGAACTTATACGAACCTAAAATACAACAAGTAACACATAGCATGACTACATCGTAGCGTAGGCGCATGGCGCACATAGGCAACTGTGGCGCGTTGAAGTGTTTTAAGGAAATGTGGTTATAGTTTAGGTTTTGGAAAATACCTAATTCTCTATAACCTAGGCTCTGAATACCAATCTGTAACACCCCTAAAATTTCACAGCGGAAGCGTTCGGATCATGGGGTGCTACTAAATCAATATACACAACACAAGATAATAAAGAATGGAAATTCTATTCCATTTTCAAAATATAGATTTATTTAAGAAATAGTTTTACATCATTGTTTCAAAGTGCGGAAGTAAAGCCCATAAAAATATATGTTGTCCCATTAAAAGTTGTATTAAAATGTTTGGAAACACTTCGGATGCCAGTCTTCAAAGAATGCCTTTGCCATTGCCCAAGCCAATAAGTAATCCCGAAAAACATGCTAAAATGTCAACACAAAGGTTGGTGAGTTCATAGGTTTAAGTAATCAATTTTTCAAGTTGGACCACGCTTGCACAAATAGCATCTCCGTGAATGACACTATATGCAAAAGGCTATTACGCTAGTACCAAGTTCATGCGACCGAAACTACGACAGTGGCATGCATCTAGAAGCATGATAAATAAAAGCCCAGCAAGTGTATTTCCAGTACACTCAATCTATACGATATGATATAACGCCCGACGCCTTTATCCGGTCAAACTCGAACGGGTGTCATCCCCATAGATCTATTCATAACAATCGCGCCCCCAAAGGGAACTAAAGAGTATAGTTGGGATTCAAGGTTGTTTCACGTAATAGTGTTTTCAGGCCAGTCCAAAAGAGTTTTGCATGTTTCTCACCCCATAGTTTTATAAATCAAGTAAATAAGAGTAAAAGTGGAGCTATAAACTCACCTTAGCAGTTAAGTGAATAAAGCACAAAGAGATCGAGTGTGATATAGCAGGGTGGCTCCTACCCGAACCTAGAACGAGGGCAAGTCTCAGGCAGCTTTGAGTACTCACGACTCGAAGTGTGTGAATAAATTTAAGTGTTTACAAGTGGTTGTGTTTAATGTTGCTTGTGTGGCAGAGTTTACGTTTAAATTGTTTCAAAATATTTTGTAAGTATTGGCTCTTGGACAAATGTACAATTATATATAAGAGTATTTAAAAGTATATGTGACGAGTTTTTCGGTTCAGAGTAACCGAAAGAATTAGTACGGAAAGTATTCACAAGTAAAGTCTTTGTGAAAAAAAATAAACGTTTAGTAAAATAATAATAAATACTTTACGTTAATTATCTACATTAGTAACGGTTACGTGATATACAAATATGTTTATATTTTAGTTAGTGGATGGTAAGTTAGAAAATATTTATATTAACTTTTGTTATAAATATTTTCTTATCATTCTTAATTTTCGTCTTTTAGTGCTACTATTATTACTAAATTCTTTTATCTTACCAAAGTAATAATAGACAAATTATATAAGTTTTTAAATCTTATAAAAGTTTTAAGAAAAAATATTGTCTTTTGAAGTTGAGGGTTTAAAAATGCAAAAATATATACAAGTTACTAACTTTATAAGTCTTAAATAAACTACTATATGGTTTAAAGTTGAAGGGCTAAACTCGCAGTTAAGTAAACTTGTAAAATAACAAAAATAGCAAAACTGCCAACTCGGGTTCAACTCATGACCATTCGCCGACGACCCCAACACCCCAACCAACTGAGCTAGGCATTGCTTCGTGTTTTACTTGACAGCTTTAAACATAATTACCATGTTTCTAACGTGTTATATTTATCATTTACTCAAAGACTGTGGTCGTGTACATGTGATTATGCATGATTAGTTTTTGTGTTTTTCTTCTTTCTATGCCCAAAGCCTCAACAAGTTAATATTTAGTCATTGCTTAATTCATGTTTCCTTTAGTTGTTTTAAGTTCAAAAGCTCAAATATGCTCATGATATAAATGTGTATGTCGATTTGAAAACAACGCGAATATTAGTTTATTTTCGAGATTGTTAACGAGATTTTTGGTTACTACCACACAAGCTCTCCTAAACACAACAAAACCAAATTCACGTACGTATGTATATATGTGTGTGCATGTACGTACAAAACTTAAAGTGATAAAGAAGTAAACAAATGAGGAAGTTTGGAGGCTCACAGTGGGTCGAGACTTAGCGTGTCGAATGAGAGTGTGAGACCAAGAACGAGTGAGACGATAACCAACCTAGCTTCCATTGCTTAACTTGACTAGAAACTAACCCGAAGATGCTCTTATCCTATGAAAATGAAACCCGAAACCTTGTTTCTCCTCCTTCTTCTTCTCGACAGTGAATCAAGGAGTAACAACATGTTTAAATGTAACAGGAATGGATTTTTAATAAGAGTTAGAGTGGTGTATTCACTAGGGGTGTTTGTGTTTGTTGTCAAACATAGGAGAGAAAAATGTGATTTTTGTTGTGTGATCCTCCTGTGGCTGCGGCCGGGAATAAAAAGAGGAAAAGAAGGAAAAGTTTGACCATACTTTCTTGGTGGTGGTCTCGTGAAGAGTCACTTTTTAGCAAGGGTCACTATCAAATCTTCATTTTCAAAATGGTCTTGTAATGCAACCTTGGAAAGAAGAGAAGTAGCAGGGAAAAGCAAAGGATGATAGTGATTTATCCAGCTCCTTGATGGATTTGAGGAGGTCTCGTGACATGACTGGGAAGAGGGAAGCTAGTGAAAGCGATCCATCATCTGTTCCTTCATCTTTATTTTTTTTGGGACTCTCAATAGGATAGCTTTGGTAAAAAAAAAATGAACTATAGGTGTATTATAGTGGGCACACAGACAAGATGTAGAATCAAGAATAAGTTTTATTTTTGTTATTATTATTTTTGTTTCATTATTAATAGTGTATAAAGTGTACCCCGTGTTTCGTTGTTAGAATTTAACGCGTCATCTCCGACAATTAAAAATATAAAAATTTATATTTTCAGACACGTCTTCGCAAGACTGATATAAAAATAATGTCGTTGGTTTTTATAGCTCATTTTTAAGTCGCAACTGGTTGTGATTATAGATCGAAAAGAAAAAAAATATAGTCGCGAAAAATCGGTAGGGAAATTTACGAGTTGTTATAGTTTATTACACAAATACAATTGGACAAAGCAAATAGTCAAGGATAAGTATAGTTTCAAAGTTCCCGTTTTATTTTCCCTCCCTACACTTAAACTGAACATTGTCCCAATGTTCCCCGAAAGTATCAAAGTTATGATAATAGAAGGTAATTAAAAATTAAAGAAACTAGTACTCCCCGACATTCTCGGTAGGATCCTTGTAAAGTGGTGGTTAAATCCTTTCCAAGAAGAATGTATGCGTGACAAGCTCCTTCCAACCTTATGTATCTTCCTCTTGATAAATAAAACCCGCACACTGAAGAAAACAAACTAAACCTTCGCAGAAAATCAGCGTAATAATATATATAAGACTCTACTAAACTAGGATATAATGCTTGTGGAATGGATGTTACAGAATTTCGAAAATTAAGACCTAAAAATTCCAAAAATTTAAGTAGCTCGTAAAACGAGAAAAAGGTGATCTGTTGTTTTACTCCTTCCTTACGCCGTCAGTTGCGATCCGACGCCGTCCGTTATCCCGACAAAAACGGTTCGCGATTTTCTGGAAAAAATTCTGGAAAATTTACATCTTTAGAATCTAGAAAAAATTCTGCAAAACATCCATTATGACTCGATACAAGCATTTGACTCGAACAAACACACATATATATCTTTTAATTAATTGAAATTCTCATGTTCAAGTTTCATTTGAAAACGTGTGTAATCCTCCCTACACTTATCCTTTATGTAAAATACCTTTATATGCACTTAAGACGAGGTTAAAAACAAAATAAAGCATTTTTACTAATTTAAACATGAGAATAAACAATCAATAAAAGATATACGACACACAAATAGACAATCCAACCACACAAGCTAGATAAATCACACCACATGCAAAAAACTTGATAACGCTACACGCGTCGTTCGGGGTCAAAGGAACTTCCTTTTCTTCGAGCAATTTTATAACACCCTAGGCAAAGGAACCTAATCGGTAGTGTAGTATTAGGGTAAGCCACGGTATTGAAATCGTTCTCTGGGAGGAATGCTAGTGAGAAGTTACTACGCTAAGGTTGGGGTTGAGGAAGATTATTTTTTATCTTTTAATGTTTTTTAGGAATTAGAAAGGTATGAATCTCTGGGGTTGGATTGGGGGTGGTATTTCTACCGATTACTCTACTTATCTAATTATCTAATCTAAGGTGTATGTAGTCTATGTCTAATTATTGTATGCTCGTATGATAGTTTAAAGATGTGTTTACTTAGGTTTTATTACTCCTTAATTATCTCCTATTGATGGTTGAATTGTCACGTCCTTATTCTTAATCGCCTTGTGTGTCTAAAGTCGTAGGGTATGCGTTTGTCCCTAACTCTTTGAAACTACCAAAGGGTCTCGTCTACAAAATCTCTAGAAGTTATAAACTCTAACTCTAAGGTGCTCTTTGGATGGTTTAGCCTACAACTACTCTAGGTGTTATAGTCTAAGGTTCACAAAGATTAATCAAGCATTAACTACACAACGAATGACCTATCGCATTACTAGATCATTAACAATTAAGATAAGAGACAACCAATCAATATTCAATAATTAAGTTTCATATTCCCTAAGCAAACACACAAGTAAATTAGCCGGACATGGAGAAAATGCAAGCATACACACAAGTAATTGAAGACATAATTGAATTAATGAAGTAAAACACTTATCTTGATGTAAGATATGGTTTGGAACCCTAAAATATTGTACAAGACAGCCTTGGTTCGGTTTAGGTTTTTACTCCAAAAGACTACACACTGAAAACTAAAAAATTCGGATTCTATATATAAGATTACAATCGCGACGGCGTCACCCTTTGATTTGTGACGTCGTCGGGTCGCCATCATTGGTTTCGTCTTCGCACACGTTAGTCTTGCGGCGCACCTTATGCTTGTGACCGTCCCCTTCAGCCTCGACACTGGATCAAATCTAGCCGTCGAAGTTGCGATGACCTACTTTTAAAGCCCGACACCGTCACTTGAAAATAAGCAATTTGGCTACTGAGCCGTCACAAAAGTGATGACGGTGTTGTGCGGCCGCAAATAACACCTGACGCCGCCCCTTGTATATATCAGCAGCTTGAGTGTCTCGATTCTTTACTTTGGCCATTTTCTTCGTATATCCGCGCCTTTTCGTCCAAATAAGTGCCATTCTAGCAATTTGCCTTCAAGCGACCTAAAAAGTGAAAAGGAACGATATTAAGTAATAACGGATACAAAAGTGATCAAATAAGGGCTTAAACGACCCCTCAAAAAGGTACATTTTAAAACCTTATCACAACATCACATCGCTATTTGGGTCTCTAATTTTAGCAATAATTAGCAACATCACATCGCTATTTGAGTCGCTAATTTTAGCTTATGCTCACCTGCTACAATACGCTTATGCTCACCTGCTACAATACGCTATGCTACAGTACGCTTATGCTCACCTGCTATTGTTATCACATTTGTTATTTAGTTCTCTCAAAACCAAACAATATGCTATTATTATACATAACATAAAACATCAACAACATGTGAACTAGTTATCATCTAGAAGTATGAAATGTTATCTGAAGTATACCAAAGGCTTAAACATCAAGCATATCAACTAGTCATCATATTAAGTAGAACACCTTATTCAAGAGAGTTTTAAATGTCTACCAAACATTTATCACGGACATTTTCGAAGGGCTACTAGAAGTTGGCGATTAGACTTTGCAATTTCTTAAGCAACAATTTTTCCCACATCTTGAGCAACTGCCTTTGACACTTCCTGAGCAATAAATTTTTTCGTGTTTTGCTCGTTTGATGTCCGAGATTCCGAAGCTCTTCTATTTTTCTTGATTGTGTTTTGTGCACGCTTTTAAGTTTCCAACCGATTTTCATGGTACCTTGGAATATCGCGGTCGCTTCTACCATTTCTTGAACACGAACAAAGTCCTCATTATATCCAAAGAGAAGTCCTCTTCATCATTCTCACCTTGGAGCATGAATCCATCAACCCCAGATCTAAAACCGTAATAACTCCCATTCTTCGAGCCAACATGATCTGCCCATCTTCGAGATATGTGTTGACATGTTACTAGACTGAGCATCAAGCGCATCATCTACACCATATTTCTCATTATATCGTTCCTACATAGAACACATAACCAAACCCACCTTAGTCTAAATGCAACTGTACAAAACCAGAATATACCCAATAAGTTACAAAATGTGTGTGATTCATTTAACCGAAAATAAAAACAAAAATGAGTAGATACGCGCACAAGACACATACACACACACACTCTTCTACAACTTCGCAAAAGAAGGTATCAGGCGAGAAAAAGTAAACAGTTGGTGATAAAAACTTACCCATGTTTCCCTAGCTTCATCATTAACAAAAGTTTTGTTCTTCCTCTTATGGGTTCTCGCAAAGAGTTGAGCAGTACTCGGGTCACGTTTCAGTTCCTTTTTCTATATAAGATTAAACAATTTTTATATATAAGTCCATCACCAATATAACTAAGTAGCAGATTAAGCAATTGATTTTTATACCAGCTGCATTGTGCTCAACGTTCTCAGACCAACACCAAGATGCAATCTTTATTAGCTTGGCGAGCAATCCGCTCTCTTTAGATTTTGCAATAAATTCTGGCAATTTCCACTTTTTACAGAGTGTTTGCCAATGACTGGTATGCATAAACTCCGGTTTCTATGTCTCTTTCATCCTTGCCTTAGACATAAAGTTCCGCAAGCTCTTTGCTCAAACTATTTTGAACACACGCCGAACAGAATCTTCATGCCTTGGGTCCCACTTGTGTTTAGCTTGTTAAAAAAGAAAACAAAACTGTAATCACGACACATAAGAACCCATGTGCAATGTATCTATCAGCTATCATACACTTCATTCCTTGTATTAGGTTATGTTATCTAAACAGGTTAATCGTGCTAAATTTACTCAAAGCAAAGCATATTACTCGCACTGTAGCAATCTAACGGTGTTTTGTCTTAGCTTTAGTATGTTGCTATATAAGCTTATGTGATATTAATAAACCAAGAAACACGGCTTTATCTTGCTTTTATGAGATTATCAACTTGAGCTTATAACTTTAAGTTCATAAGCTCAAGTTAATAAGCCCATAAGCCATAAAAATGCGCTTAGTGATTTTTCAATTTGTACACAAGCTTGTAAGCCGAGTCTACAAGCTAAAATAAACACCTACTTAAGCCGCTTCTTATAAGCCAGCTTATTTCACCACTAGATAAACAAATGAGCATGCCTTAAATATCACAATAAGCTGTTTAATTAACCAAAAATCAACACGCATTAATAACGTCAAATTTAACAATCACTTAACCAAAATACATTACTCAACTTTAAGTAACACAAGGTTTCTCAAAAACTGGCCAATATCTAACATAACTAGTTGATTTGCATCCATCTAAACTGACACAATTCAAGTTATACCAAAAACAATAACAAAGGTGGACTAAAACTAGAGCAAATGTATAACAACCCGTAAAATTTCGGATTATTATAATAATATTTATTACATCAGAAAATTCAAATCGGTTATTTTGTGACAGTTGTCAATATTTAAATTTAAAAACAAGAGGTCATCTCGTTTCCTTAAAAACCCGACACCGCACACGCGATACTTGTCCACTAAGTATCTGTATAATAAGAGTGAAATTTATTATTGTCCAAGTTAAAATTTAAACATACATAAGCTTAATCTAATGTTTCGGGAAGTTAATCCGCATAATCGCAATAAGAAGTAGCGTACAAGACTTAAAATAAATAATGAGATAAGTGAAATATACACATTTTATCATTCAAGAATAATTTACGGAAAAAAAAGAGAGGTTATCTCGTGAAATTAGAAAATCACGGCACCGCACGCATACCGACACCAAATTAGTAACGGAAATCAGTAATAATCTAAATCTCACGAAATAATAATACTATGTTATTACGGTCATTAAAACGTTTCGAGAAATATAATTTTTATATTATTCGGGCACCCAGAAGGTATGTTTACTTAAGAATTCGACAAAACACGGGGTACAATCTACACTGTGTCTAATAATAAAACAAAATAGGTATAAACCTTATCCCCACATAATCTGATTCTATCGTCTCCCTTCTCTCCTCTGTTCCCACTCCCCATCTACATTTACACTGAAACATATCCTTTGATGGTCAAGCTTGAGTTTCATACTCCTCACCATGTCATAAATAATTCCCTACTACTCTAGCAATCACAAGGATGCCTAGGGGTGCGGCTGTGGACAAGAACGTGAGCCAAGATTTGGCCTGGTGCTATTCAAGACCAAGGAAAAATGAAGTCCACGCTTACCCAATCATTCATGTATAATTAAGGTTGATGTCTCGCAGGTTTATTCACATTTTTCACACACACCAATACAAATTAGGGTTCTAACGAATTAGGGATTTTTTTTCAAATTGAGATGGGCGTTTTGTAAATGGACCAGTGAATTGTCAAATTCAAGTAGCAATTGTTTCCGGAAGCTAGTAATTGTCCATGAAAGCTTGTACCTTTGTTTCGGTTCACATTTCATTCGAACCACCAAACTCATTGTAAGGAATTTTTATAAATTTTCTTACTCCTTTTGAATAAATTAAGTTGATTGTGGAGTTATTATTAGTGTTATTATTTTTTTTAGCACCGATCGACTAAAACTGTGGGTTTTGGGAATTGGTGGTATTCTTGTTAAATGTTGTTGTTGTTATAATTATGTGGCTTAACATGTGACTAAGTGATAATCGGCTTAATGGTAATTTTCGGTTTAATCCCTAGCTTATTCGACTTATGTTGGTTTCCGGCTTACTGTGTTTTCGACCTATTCTTTTAATGCATTCTGATTATGGTGTTGATTTATCTGAATGGTTGGTCTCGGTTGAGACTAAACCCCAGAATTTTTATAGTCAGCGCATCTTGGTCCAACTCGTACAGCCATCACAGTACCCCACGAAGGAAGTGATTGGTATCGTGTCTTGCCCTCGAGTCGGGTCGTACCCGATTAACGTGAGAAGAGTCATAGCTCTTTTGTGTCGCTCGGCTAGTTGCGTCGTTGTTATTTTTTTTGTACTAGTTCAATGACTTGCTATAGTTTGAGGTTATGTTTCGGTGTACAAGGGAAATTCCCAGAAGCTGTGTTTGTGTTTATGTGCTTTGAGTCAATAAGAGATACCTCGAAGGCTATAGTCACTTCGACTACCATTAGACCATGATAAAAGACTTACAGTCTTGTTATGCCAAGTGGTTGAGTTCAGCCTAAACCTTGCGTTTCAGTTAGTAAATCCCCGCGTCGAAACCACTGCATCACAACACCAATTATTTCTAAACCGTTCTGTGTAAAATCCTATTCGGACCTCTAGTCATAACCAAATGGGTGTGTTTAATAAATGGGCTGCGAAGCCCAATTCCTTTTAAAGGGTGCGTTCAGTGTAACAATACCAGGCCCAACCCAACAGTTGGGTATCATAATGTGTGTGTAGCAAAACTGAGCCAAGCCTAGTAATGATAAGAGTTCTTTTATTTCTGTCCATTTGGTTGTTTTGATCATCTCGAGTTCACGTTTTGTAATTTCCCGAACCGCCTTCGTCCTACCTCGACTCACATAGCATACCGTAAATACATGACTCGTTGATACTGTCCGCATACCATAAATGACGTCAAGTCTAACATTACATCGTTAATATTTTAGAAAACACAAGTTACGAAATGCAAGTAACAAAGATGTAAACGTGATGTCTAAGGGGGTGTTTGGGATTGCTTATTGAAAATAGATTATGCGTTTTGAAAATGAATAATCAGATAATCAGCGGCTACAAAACGTGATTCTGAAAAATAGTGTTTGGATTTGATTATGCTGTTTGAAATCGCAATAATCAGATAATCAGTTTTTTTAGTGTTTGGCAAATCTGATTATTTGTTTAGTTAATAAGTAAAATGACTAAAATAGACAATTCTTTTTACTTAAAACTTGGTAGCTAAAGATGACTAACAAATATATTTACTTTTATTTGAAACACTATTCTAATCTAAATATAATACAACGTACACGTAGTTTTGTTTCCTGACTTCCTTACTAGCTTTTTTAAATAGACTATTTTGTTAGAAAGAGGTACATTAAAAAGTAATAACATATACATAGCAACGTGGAGCTGACAAAGTGGTAAGAGAATTGATATTTGCGAGGGTATATTGGTAATATTTCATATGGAAGGAAATTGCGTTTCCAAGCTGCAGCTACCTTGATGCTTTTGGAAAACCACGTTTTGAGAGCTCCAAATCGCAAATAATCACTTATCTCATTTTATTTGCCAAACATCAAAAGTAGATTATTCACGTTTGCAAATCGCAATAATCTAATAATCTAATTCATAACGCAAAGCCAAACACCCTCTAAAATGAGTTTAAATACTATTATTCATGAAGTAAATGGAAAGTCTTTTTCACATCTAGTTATTAATAGTATAAACTTGTAAATAAATACATATATATTTTCTCACAATTTAAAACTTGATAAGGATTATTATGAAACTTGTGACAACCAAGTAAATAGAAATTTTCACACGAGTCATACAAATTTTCTATAACTATATAGATTACTTCTTCAACTTATCAACAAAATATATTTGTCGAAATTTTTAGCATATATAAATAAAAATCGGGTCTTACATCTTTTCAAAGTATATTAGTAATGGTCTACATTTGGAAACCACATTGTGTTTTGTTACTACAAGTGGCATATAAATTTGGCTAAGACTTAATCATAGATACTACTATACCAAAAAGGCCCTAAACCCCAAAATAATATATACCCTATTTTTACCAAGATATATATGTATAAACTTATCAATTTATTTTTTTTATCCATGTTAGAAAAACTTAACCTTTTAGACATGACTTATAGAAACTAGTTTTACAATGAAATCATTTGTGCATAAAATTTATATGAACAAAAATCAAGTTTTAACATGTATATATCCATATGCATACTTTTCAAAATATATTATTGACTTAATATATATATCCTTTTTATTTACCTCGGCAACATCATATCATAAGTATACTATTATCCGTATATTATCATTGGTCATCATAAACCGAAATCATATTCCTTCTTCGAGATTCCTTCCATGTCATCCCTCCTAAGCCGAAATCCACCAAAATCTTTGTAAATTGTTCCAAAATAAATGATGCCACATAAGCAACAACAACATAAACATTGAAAATTTTATAAAGTTAGTTAAACTTTATCGAGTCTTAAGCATAAAGACTAAATTGTCGTATTAATTAGGTTGCGTGTCGGAGCCGTGCACTATCACTCCTTGATTTAATTCCCTTTAGACTTCATATTGCACATTGCCAAGGTGAGTTTCATAGCCACTACTTTTACTTGTTTTATAACTGTTTTGGGGGAAGATACATGCTCATTTTACTTAAATGAATTTAATGGTACATTTCCATGCATACTATGCCTTTTGATTGATATGTTTTAAGATACATCATACATAGATGTTTTATGGACCATACCATAATACTTGACCTAGAATATTACGCAACTAAGCCTAAGTCCTTAGATCCCATATTGCCCTTTTCATGAACCGTCAATTCCTGCTGGGAAGCGCGAATGTTATAAATAGATCTATTTGGGGTGACTCCCCTGTTCGGTTGGCCCCGCTTAGGTCAAGGCGAAACATATAGCATGTCGGAACCGAGTGTATTGGGATAAACACTCGCCATGGGCTCCTTATTTGTATGACTTCTTTGTGCATACAGAAACTGTCGTAGCTTCGGTTGCGTGAACTTAGTGCTGGCGTAATAGATTTATAATATATGGCATTATATTTATTGTAATGTGCATATACTCTTTTTATGGTCCACCAATGAAATTCTTTTATGAAATGAAATCATAAATTTTATGACATTATGCAAGACGTAATGTTCATCAAAAACCAAGTGATAAATGGTATACTGAAGTGCCATATAAATAAACCTATGAACTCACCAACCTCGTGTTGACACTTTTTAGCATGTATTTTCAGGTTTTGAGGTGATAGCTTATCTTTGGAGGCGCAAGGCAAAGACATTGCATGGTCATAGACGACTCTGATTTATGTATTGGGACCACATTTTTATAATGGGCCATTTTCCGCACTAATCAATAATGTAAACATTGTTTTTAAGAATTAATAAAAGTTTATTTATGAAAAACCAATTGTTTTATGCTTATTTTGTGATATCAATTTAGTAGCACCACAATACTTGTGTGCTTCCGCTGAGCCATTTTGGAGGTGTTACAAAATGACCCATTTTAACTTCACGTATTTCTTGATCTACCGAACCCACCTATCTTTCCACCTAAATTTTAATCTTTCTCGTTATTATATCACCACTTATACCAAAGAGGTACCACTTCTCAAGTTAATTACACAAAACTGTTGCAATCTGTTCATGATCTACCATTATGACTAAACTACGAGAATAAAACCAAACATTTTTATGTTGCAGTCTTTGTCCTTTATCACACAAGCATGTACGAGCTTAGTTAAGGCTGATCATACAATGTACTATCGTACGTGAAAGACCTGTAACAAGGTTACTGAAATTTATTTCTATATTTTTCTATTATCTCGGGAAAATAACAAAAATTTGAAATAGAATCAAAAGATTCGAGAGGCGATATACACTTGAAGGGTTGCAAGATACCAACCCAAATGATACATTGACTTAGATATAAATCTAAGTGTTGAAATACACAAAGCATTGATTCTAACAGAGATTGATGGGATCTATTTTGGGTTCATATAAATGAAAAACGTGAACAAATTACAAGGGTGTCTTTGGCGCGGAGCGTTTAGCGTTCACGAGAAAAAGCTTATTTGGTAACACGCGGTTAGCTTTTGCAAATTTTTTAAATGCTACTGGAAAATGCATTCAAATTCTAAGGCTACAACTACGTCACCTAACGTAACTTAAATAACTATTGCTTACAACACTACTAGTTTCGCTAAACGTAACTTAAATAACTTATGCTCATTTACAACAATAGTTTATCAGCTTATGTTCTATCTATACACAATTTAGATGATAGTGTTTGAATTGCTTATTTGCTAATCTGCTAATTTTTAAGTAGATAAGCATAAGAACTTGCAATCCCAAACAACCCCTAAAACAGCATGACTAAGCAGATAAGCAAAAGTTGATCAGCAATAGTCAAACTATCTAATTAAAACATAGCAGACTAAAGCAACAAAATCAAATCACAGTATAAACACAGTTAATAATCAAATCACAATACTAAAATACAAAATTATTATGTGAAATACAAAACGTATACCTGAGATAAAAAACGGTGATGACAAAGATGATGATGGAGATGATGGCGGAGTAACTGTGATGACGGAGTAACTGTGATGGCGGAGATGATGGAGTATAAAAAGTTTACATGTTTTGTATTTGGAAAATTGGTGTATTTTAGATTATTTTATTTAATGATAGTAAAATAAGAAATATAAAAAGTTTAATTTATAATATCTTTTTTATTAAAATTTTGACATACTTAGTAATTTATACTTTGCTATAACCGGGGATGGAGCAAGAGTTCCTGAGGGTGTCCGGGACCCTTATGGATTTTTCTGATGTAGTGTTAATTTTTTTTAAAAACATCATTTTTTAAAGACATTTTAAATGCACCTGGTTCATCGAAATGTGTTTTGATATTACAGTTTCAAAACATTTGTGTATCCGGTCATATTTGGTCCTGGTGCCCGAGACCCCTAGTTCGCTAAAAGAGATCTTTTTAAAAATATAGTGATTATGGTAACAACATGTCGTAATTAGTGATGTTGATAGCGACTTACTTTAGGAAGTCACAAAATTAGAGACAAGATTATTGACATGTTGCAAAAGTCATAATTTTGCGTCACTAGTAGCGATCGGTTTTTAGCAGTGTTGCAAAACAAGGCCTACAAGGCCGATTAATCACCGATTAGGTGCTACTGGGCCACCAACCTTGCCGATTCGTGTACGGGGTCAAACAAATCGGTCAACAGCGGTCAATGGCGGTCAACGACTGTTAACGGTGGTCAAACTTGCCGGAAACTTGCAAATCTTTTCGGAAATACCCAAAACTTGTCTTGAACAAGTTTTAATCAATTATATTTGATGTTTTTATCTGTTACAAGATGATTTTCAAGGAAAGTCTTGTCTAGAATACCCAAAATCTTGCCGGAAATACCCAAAACTTGCCGAAAATGCAATCCGATTAATCACCGATTAATCCCGCCTTGACCGATTACAAGCTACAGGGGGGTCGACCGCCCGACTACCGATTCATGATTTTTGCAACCTTGGTTTTTAGAATATCATAAGCTAGCGGCACGTTTAGCTACTTCTTTAAAGATGTCACGAAATTAGAGACATAGATAACAACATGTTGCAAGAAGTCGCAATTGTTGCGACACTATTGGCGATGTACTTTTTATATGTCACAAACTAGTGGCACGTTTAGCGATTTCTTCAAAGGTGTCACGAAATTAGAGACATAGTTAACAACATGTTGCAAGAAGTCACAATTGTTGCGACACTAGTGGCGATGTACTTTTTATATGTCACAAACTAGCGACACGTTCAACGACTTGATTGGTGACATCGTATTTTTGCGACTTTTTAGTTGACTTAGAAGACGTGTAAGTCACTAAAAATGTCATTACTTAGGTCGCAAATTTGCGACATAACTTATTGAGTCCCTAAACATGTCACCAAATGGCTTGTTTTTTGTAGTGTAGAGGAGGTCTCTATAGTATATCCCTATATTGCTCTAGTATTTGTAATGGGGTGAGTTATTCGGACCTCCCAAAAATACAAAGGAGACCCCTTCCCCTTTTATTTATTATTTTTTTTTTTAATTTTTTTTTTTATTATTTTAATTATTTTTATAATTTTGTTTATATCATAAAACTATAAATTTGAAAGTACGAAACATAAAATATAAAGTTTAATAAGTTAAACGTTTAAAACGTTCAAAAATACATAACAAAAAACTGATAAAAAACTATGTTATACCGGAAAACAGGGGAACAAAAGAAATCTTTAACCTTAACCCATTTGTAATATGTACCAATTACAAAGTATTAGGAAGGAAATGTAGTTAATGGAAGTGGTTTTTCCATGATGTTTAGGACTTGATGGCAAAAGTCTAAGTTCATGATGAATAAAGGTGAATATACAAAAAGAATTGTAAAGGAAATGCTAGTCTAGCTAGAATCTGTTTGAATGTATCTGTTTTTACTTTTTTAGCTACTTTTAAGGGTGTTTGGGAATGTCTTTCACCCTTATGTATGCTACATGATACTTATGAGTTGACATTAATATAGATCTCATATTTGCCATAGATCTAATAAATTAATCTTAGCCATTTATTTTTTAGCAAAATTAATAAAAATACTATTTTCACCTTTTTTTTAAAAAAACAACATATCTTGCAAACGGTAAATCTTCAAACTACAAAAAATACACCATCGCGACGAGAATTAAATAATCTTTCTATAGATATGCACTTCTCTATATTTTCGACAAACTTTTTTTTACAAAAATTCCGCCCAGAAAAATCACATATGATTTTCAAAAATCACATGTGATTTGTAAACATCAAATCACATGTGATTTTTTCAAATCATACGTGATTTTTACAAATCACATATGATTTGCAAAAATCATATATGATTTGTAAAAATCGAATCACATATGACTTTCACAAATCATATATGATTTTTCTGGGCCGAAATTTTGAAAAACAAAATCGTTAAAAATATATAGAAATGTATATCTATAGAAAGATAATTTAGTTCTTGTCGCTATGATATAATTTTTTTCGCGTAACAATTAACGGTTTGCGAGATATTTAATTTTTAAAAAAAGGATGAAAAATTATTTTACTTTTTTTTATTTGAAAAATGAATGGCTATGATTGGTTCATTGGATCCATGGTAAATTTGAGATCTATATTGAACTTTTGTCGTATACTTATTTGTTTTTATATTACTTGTTTGGGAGTAATATATTTCACCTTTTGAAAAAACAAAAAATAGAAAAGAAAAACATTTTTAGACATTCACTTAAAAATATGTAAAAATTCGGATCATTAGTATAAAATTTTACTTTTTTTTTTTTTTTTTAAATCTACACATATATATTTTCGTTTTGTTTTTGGTTGTTTGTGTTTTATTCACTTTATTAATTTCTTGCAATTTTATACAAGCTTTATAGATTAAACATCATTGGTAGTGCAAAACAAAAACAAACCAGAAAAGAACATAACAAAGTATGTCAATGTATAAAAGAACTTGGGGTGTTTAATTCATACAACAAAGACACAACCATCTTGCTAAAATACCATTATTGTTATAATATCAGAGCTTACCTATTCATATCACAAAAAGACTAAATTCTATACTGAAATTGGGTTCATAAATGTATATAACAAGTATTCGGAACCCGCCGCGCTGCGGCGGGGTGTTCTGATAGTTTTTTTTTGTGATGGTTGGTTCTGGGCGTTTCCTCGGTAAGCTGTTGTTCCTACTATTCAATATGTAAAGATTCAAGTAACCATGTAAAAAGCACATGTGAAGTGATGTATCTTATAAGCAAAAAGTACCATAATAACAAATGACATGAACAGAAACACAACTTTTAAGAAGCATTCATAATCACTTCATTCAATAGTTACAATAAGGTGCTAGGTAAAATAAGAGACGTGATAAGTGTTCACTTGATATCAGACACCTCTTTAACTGAAAATCTTGATAACCAAATTAAACAATCTTAAAGAGCATATGTTGATTCATAACAACAGAAACGGTGTCACTAACGTTGTCATGCAGGAGCTGGGAACGTTTGATGGTTCTTCAAGTGGTCGTGAACCCGAGCCTTGTGAACCGTGTGAGCCTATTATGATAATAAAGTAAAATGATTAACAAATTGGTGACTGATGTTGAGCAAAGATTATACAGATACAGTCTGTTAAAACTTTAGCAAACCTGCGTGAATTTCGTTGAACCTCGTTTTCCAAGCGGTGCGCGTCTTCGTATTAGTAATTGTAATTTCGAAGTGGCAGTCATCATACAATATCACGCGCTAATATATTCAGACTGAGGGAAAATGCATAATTCTAAAGTCGTCGTACCTGATGTTAAGCTGTCAATGGTTTGTGGTTTTTTGTAGTAAGCGGACGTGGAATCTCTAGAGTTCACTGCTGCAACTTCAAAGCCTGAAATAAAGTAACTGTCACTGCTTCGCACATAAATGGTACATCAACATATCGTAACCTTTGAATCTGATCAAAAGTATCAGAAACATGTTACCTTTGCAGCGGGTTTTTCCCCCATGTGGCACTGTTGTTTAATAAGCGATGATAAATGGATATCATTCACATGACTTTCAGTTCCAATAATGCTTTAGTTATTCAATCACCACTGTATTATAAGGCAGTCTGCAAATGAAACCATTGATAGCAGGAGGAAAAGGATATGGAATACATAATACAATACTCCCGCTGATGGTTAAAATCAAACAATGAGTGGCCATTATTTCACCGGCATGTATCATTATAACGTCAATTAACAGAATATATTACCTTGCATGTAACGGTCGGCTTTCAATGATCAACATAATCTAATGGAATTCGATATAGTTCATGTCTTGGTTTTTGTGTGCTCGCTGAAACCGAAGATGCTAAATATTAAGCTGATAGAAATTGTCTGTTGCAAAACATGGACAACAATTTCAAGATGTGCAGAAAAAAGTAAAAAAAGAGACGTTACCGGCAACAATCTTATTGGTTCTGTTTAACACCGCTTGTCAAATTACCGGCGACAATCTTCTTCCCTGTGAAAACCACAATAGATTGTTGGAAAATGTTAGCCCTTTTAATCACCACCGTCCAAGGTATAATATAATTCGACATTTAAAATAATGAGTGAACCAAAAGTAAAGAAAGTATGGATATCCGACTTCAAGAATAAAGTTAGCTATATATATCTAACATAATACATGTTTATCCTCTTGTTTGTTAATCAACCATGTCACGGTATAAACTAAAGATTTATGTTAAATCCTATATTGTTTAATTCGTCCAGATTATGTGAACATTTTCATTGGAAATACCCAACTTGTTATATGATAGAACCTATTTACTTTAAAAAAAAATCATAAAAGCCGCTTTATCCAAACAATTCATTTCTTATCTGATTTTGGAATAAGTTGTAAGCACTTATATAAGCAATCCATAACACATTTGCCCCAACTCAGATGAACAAAATTACCAGTCATGTCAAATCGCGTTTGACCCTTCACTCAAACCGTTGAATTTAGCAGCATTCATCAATTACAGTTGTATGCTGAAAAAGGTAATTAATTACCTGATGTAGGAGAGGACTAAGGGGTTAGTAAAACAAACAAATCTGAAGAAATGGCATAGATAAGCAACACGCCTGTTTCACGTTCATCTTTTCATGAACTTGCAAATAATAAGGATCTCAGTTGGTTAAAAAATTGGCCAACCCTTGTTGTTCATACTAATGTGGCTTATTATCCTTCATAACTTGCGGCATTCATATTGACAGCAGACAAAAAAGACATCACCTCATTTATAGGCAATCAGTGGATTGAGTAGCTACAACAAATATAAAGCAAAAAAGAATGATTACAATTTAAGGTAGGCCAAATACCTCCGATCTCTACTGTAAACTTAAAAACCACAAAACTGACACAATAGATCATTACGCTTAGATTTCTAACTGGAAAATGGTCAAAAAGGTCAGAACTTCGCCATGGATGCAACCACAATCATGGTATGACTATTTATAAGCATAATCAATCAAACACCTGCAAAATTCACAAATTTACCTAACTTTAAAACAAACCTACAAATTTTAACAGTAATATATAGTCAAATTAAAGGCTAATTAGTTAAATACACATAAATTTGGTTAAAAAAACCTACCTCACGATTATTTGAACCATTTAATCGCTATGATGAAGCCAACCTTAGATCCATCTGTCAATATCACAATGACAAACAATTAGTGCAAACCCAAAGACAACATCAACAAAAAATCCTTCAACCAACATACACCAAATTCGAAGCATTGACTTAATTACTCCTATGCCAGCTCACCGTCACTCTAACCCTCCACGACAGCCTCCCTCCCACGCCACCGAAAACCTCATCACAACCAATTAGAACCCAATTGCAGCACTCGGATCCTAAACAACAACATACCAATTAAAAAAAAAGGACCGAAAATAAAATCAGAAAGTTTATAAAAGCATAAACAAATTAATAAGCATATTCGAAAAGAAAAATTGCCTACCTGCATTTATAATGTTCGCGTGTGCAGGTCTACCCTTCTCCGGATTTTTTTTTTGTCGATGAGTTGTAAAAATTCAGGCGGTCGGGAAAGCCGCTATGTGTGATTTATTAGGGCGGCGAAATTTTTTAGGTGAAATAGATTAATGGACAGATGAATCACCGGTATATGTTTTTTTGAACAGACACGTAGCACCTGTTCTTCTTATAAATGACACCTATCAAGATGGATTTTTTTAATCATAATGAATAAAATACAATAGAATAAAAGAGCCTTGTGCTAAATCATAATGAATAAAATACAATAGAATGAAGGAGCCTTGTGCTATATATATAGTATATATGAGTGTTGATTCATACACTTATTTTTTTAATTCGTACACTGCAGTGTACAAACTGAAGATGCAGCATATAACAACTGTACAACTTTGCATAGCGTAAAATAAAGTGTGCGAATCAAAAAAATAAATGTGCAAATCATTAGCCATACTATATATAATGGTAGTGTTAAGTTATTATTCTAACTACAAAAATTCTATACAAAGAGACTATAGTCTGAACATAAAAGTACGAGGAAAGTATGAAAACCTATGTTGGCGCGCGAAAACATAATATTTACTTTCCGTTTTCAACAAATTATTTTTTTTAGATTATTAGCGAATCTCCTGAATAATCAACTTTCCTTATTTAAATAAGGGAAAATGACACAAATATACCGTACGCCCTGATGCATATCACTTTATGGACCACTTTTATTTTAAATTTGAAACTAGACCGAAGGCAACCGCTGTTATTGGGCAACTCAACCACAGTGCGACAAGTGTCCCGTATGTGTAAGGTATTGTTTTTTGGGCAACCAAAAGTCGGTGGGCAACCGTATTTTTAAAAAAGGGTTTTTTGGTCATTTTACGTTGCATAAAAAGTACACATTTGAATAGTGAAAGTACAGTGAATTTAAATTCAAAATCCAATACTCACTCATCTTCAGCATTCGTCTTCTTCACTCTCGATGTTTTTTGCTTCTCGCATAAAAGCATTCCTATTTAATCTTTTCACAAATGAAACAGTCTGTTGCGTCGGCACCTCTCTTGCTCCTAACGTACAATGTTCATAGCAACCGATTATTTCCGTTCGTTACATTTTTGTACAACAAGAAAATCACCTTCAATTGGTCAATCTTTTTGTTCCAATAATGTGGCAAAGTATGGTACGTTTTAATTCGATTATTGTTATTCGATCCATGTTATAATGAATCGTTGTTGTTATTCGATTAATGCCTATGTTACACACGTTTTAATTCCATTCTACAATCCATTGTTCTTTTTTATGTCTGTCTGATTCGTAATTATGTAGTCTATAATACGTTGGTATAGATTCCTTCTATGGTATCCTTAATTTTGTTTATTGTTATAAAAAAATGTCTTGTTAAAAATGTCATGTTTGGTGGGTTAAACATCCAAACCTGAACCTTTTTTCAAAGGTAATCCTGTTAAACTTTGTGGTTATTTATTACTTGTTTATAGGTAAAAAAGTAAACATAAACAGAAAAGTGAATTTTCCATTTCCACCTATTTAACTCAAGGCATATGCATAAATACTAAAAAGATCTGCACAAATAGTCACAGCAGATTTCAGGTGCACATATTATAGATTAAACAGATAACAACCATTCCAGTTGTTTTAGTACATCAACAAACCAGTAGATAAGGTAACCAGATGTTACTTGTAAGCCATTTTTCTTTTCCCTTTGCCTTTGCCTTTGTCAGCCGCTCCTGCGACTGTGGAGGGATTATTTATGCCAAATTTCTTGTCTTTAATATCAGCCCATGTTTGTTTATTTGCAAGTCCTATTACCTGAATCCTTTTACCCGGGAGGTTCCGACTTTCGGCATCACTAACTGAGGCATTTTTTTCCTCAAAACTCATAAACGTTGCCCTTTTCAACAGACTGTCGCGGTAAGCTACCACATCGGGTCTGTCAGAATAGTCACTTGAGCTGTAGGTAGACAAATAGCTGGATATAGAGCTTGAATCACTTTCAGAGGTTTCAGTGTTTGGGAAGTATGAAGCCCATGGATTACATGGCTGCATTGTATCTGAACTGCTTGAGGGCAGTGTTATGCTTGAATCAGAAGAGATTGTTATGATATCTGCAAAATAAACAAAGTCTTTAAAGATGCGTGAAACCAAGCTTAGCATTAGAAAAATAAGATTTACAGAAACCAAAAACCCACTACCTTTTTTTTAGTCATTTTTTAAGGGTTTTGCTGATATGTGTGTGTAAACCAATGTTAATGTGCGTCTGTTTATGACTGTCTGTCACTATAAAAGAAAGCCTCTACCTAACCGCATTTAAAAGCATTAACTGCCTAATAAATGCTAGGTTGTTGACCTTATCCCTTAACTTTGAACTTATAACTACAGATTATGCTAAAGCTTAGTTTTGCACCATCCTATACATTCTAACATATTTACAATAAAACTTTTGTGACCGTCATACAAGCATTTGTAACCCTGCGCAGCACTGTTTACTTAAAATCAGCACTGTACATGCATCTGTAACCTTTTATTGCTTGGTCTTCATGACTGGAAGTATCAACTTCCACTTTCAGTTTATCACTTTAATTACATATCCCTTAAAAAATGGTGTCTTATCTCACTATGTGTTGTTTTTTTATGATACGCAGTATTTTAAATATTTCACACGATCGTATTTAAACTGTTGTTTTTCAACACATTATCAGCCAATGTTGCATCCTTATATGTTTCTGGTTGTTTTTTTTATTTTATTTTTTTATTTTTTTATTTTTTTTTCAATACAATCTACTAAAACATAAGCATCAGTTATCAATAACTCTAGTATTTGTCAAACTCCAGCAGTATTCTAGATGATCCTAAGAACCATCACCACTTCTAGAATATTACAACTTAACCCGACCTACAGAATAGTGCCAGTTGTTCAAACAAACTAGCAGTAGTTCCAATCTTATACTAGCAGTGGTATACCTTGAGCAGTCACTCTATCCTCATAACCATAACCAAAAACCCAACAATCCTCCCGCAAACTTGATATCTTCGTTCAAAAAACATCCAGTAACAATCTTCAATCTTCATCTTCTGAAAGGATTTGGGGAATTCTTTCAAACACTTCATCTTCTTCTCAATGCTTGAATAGCTCTTGAACATTGATCTTGAAGTCTGAGTAACAATGCTCTGACTTTCTCACTATCTTCATGAACTCTGATGCTTGTACATAGCATCACAGTGAGAGTTCCAGCTCTGAGTGGATATTCTTTCTCAGCAAGCATGAATGCATCTACTCCATTTGTTGTAGAAACATGATGAACTTCACATGAATCATAATAATACCATTTAGTACCGGGACATGAACATGAGAATTTCCAGAAATCATCACTTGTATCATAGAACCTTTTAAGATTAACCCACAACTGCATCTCCTTCATATCTTTGGGATCTTCAACATTAAACCTTTCTTGAACTAACCTCCATAGTGTGTCAAGATCATCTCTGTCAAAAGCTTTTATGAGATCTTCAAACTGAATGAATGATGAAGTTTCACCACCCAGCCTTGTAATCTTCCATGTTGGAGCAAAATTGCTGGCAATAAATACTTCCCAATCAATGATAGGATGTCTGACTTGCAGTGGTTCAGGGTAGAAATCTTCTTCTTGTTCTATCACAATCATCTCAGTCAGTTGTTCTTCAGTGAACTTCTCAGTTGGAACTTGTTGTTCTTCAGCAAACTTTGTCTTCTTAGATGTCTGAGATTCACTATCTTTGGCCTTTCTCTTCAAATTGGGATACCTTCTTGATTCTTCTTCAGAGTCCATTGGAATAAAACATTTATCTTGTCTTCGAACTCTGTAGTAGATACTTTCAACTTTAGCATCAGACATTCCTTTGAATTGATGTCTCTTCCAACCACCAACATTGCAACAGTAAGTCTTCATGTATGCAATAACTTGTGCCTTAGTTGGTTGTCTTGGTTTCTTTTGATCCTTCTTGACTGAAACAATAGCCTCTTGAAGTGATTGATTATTCTTCATCTGTATGAAATCTTTTAACTGTGCAGTTCTTTGTTCTTCAGTTAAAGATGCATC
The DNA here is from genome assembly GCA_910596185.1 of Chrysanthemum makinoi. Taxonomy (NCBI): domain Eukaryota; kingdom Viridiplantae; phylum Streptophyta; class Magnoliopsida; order Asterales; family Asteraceae; genus Chrysanthemum; species Chrysanthemum makinoi. The sequence continues at coordinate 179,500,228 of OU343216.1, forward strand.
AGATACAAGGTCAATTGCCTTCTTCTTGATCACTGGATCTTTTGCAATCAAGAATTCAATTTCTTCTTCATTAGGTACATAGCTGAACTCTGGAGTCTTTTCTCTAAGTCTTGTAGGTTGAACAGTGGAAATTTGATCTCCCATCCTATCCAGCCTTTTACCCTCCATAAAGCTTACAATCTCCAGTTCTTCTTGCTTTTTCTTTTCAGCAAGTTCATCTTGAGTATCAGCTCCCTCTGATCCTTGGAACACTTGTCCTTCATTTTTCAATTTTTCAATCAGTTTCTGAGAAGCTTCCTCCTCTTCTTGCTTTTTCTTTTCCCTATTAATTACATCAGCATTTAGTTCCAGATGTACTCTTTGAGCTTGTTGTCTATCATAAGCCTCTTGCTCATCTTTACTATTAAAAGTCAAAACTGTTTCTGCAATTCCTTTACCCTTTCCAATATCTGGTTGACCAAAAACTGACTTCACAGGCTCACCAATCTTCAAACTTCCCAAGGGTTTAGGTGCATAAGGTTTAATTGTAGCAGGAATGGGTGCAACGATAGGTTCAGAGATTGGTAATGATTGCTTTTGGTTTAGCAGTTGAATGGCAACCTCCTTTTCAACTTCTTTTGACTTTGGTGGTGATGTAACAGTGGTTGTGATTGTATTAGCAGTGGTTGTGATAGCAATGGGAATATCTGAAGTAACAGTTGTTATAATTACCTTAGAGGTGGTTCCAGCAGTGGCTTCTTCTTTAGAAGCAGTGGATGCAGCAACATAGGCAGTGGTTGTCGCCTGCACCACTGCCTTCTCTTTTTCTGCACAAGTAGCTTTGAAAGCATCATTTATCGCTGCAGCTTTTCCTTCCATGTCAGTCACCAGATAACCTTCCCGATTAGCACGACTATCCGAGTCCAAAACCACATCGAAATTCACATCCTCCCCTGAATCAATGCTTTTACTCCTCCCCTGTTTGGATTCATCCTCCAACCTCTGATCCTTTGAGGAGCTAGCCTTCTTTCCCATCCTTTTGACTCTTCTATATGCAGCAATCCCTGGTCTCCGCATTCTCTCCAAAACATTCAGCCTGTGCTTCAACCTTTTAATAGTCCCAGCTAGAGAGGTTGTCAATTCGTCAAGACCAGACATTTTAGACTCCATGTTGCTACATTTATCCGTCAATTCCTTTAAAAGTTCCATTTTATCCTCACAACTTTGACATGTGTTAACTGGTCCGAGAGGTGTACACTGGGAATTGTGATTATGCACAAAAGTATCATTACCCGTCAATTCATGTTCAGTTTCACGTGTTTCCTCATCACTCCGATCTGTGTGACCTGCTCCGAGAGGTGAATCATAGGATGTGAGTACCATGGCATCCGACCGAGCCTCCGTATCCATGGACCCCAAGTTAGCCAGTTGCCTGGGGATTCCTCCACCTGTGTTGAGCTCGAGCGAACTCTCCACATTAGGAGTTGCTAGTGGTTGGGTCTTACTTAGGTTTCCACTTACCTGGTCAGCGCCTACGCCTGAAACAGTAGTTACACCCTCATGTCTTTCACCCCTTTCACTCATGTCACCTACCACACCTGTTACACCCTCATGTCCTTCACCACTACAACCAGGCTCAGCAGATGTTGAAGGTAAGGGTTTGGAATTGGTTTTGGAAGTGGTGGCAGGGGGTTCATCAGTGGATAGAATGGGTTGTGGATTTTCCTCCTCTATAAGTTGTGGCAGATTTAGCATGTGAGGAAACAAAGGTGTTATGGTTCCTGTAAAATTTCGACTCTTTTTCCTCATATGGGCAAACACCCAAGGAAGCATATGTAAAACATCATATTTTTTCTTATGGGGAATGGGTTCTGTTATTTGACTTTCTGCTATCAATTGAACAAACCTAGGATAGAGGTAGTATTTGCCCTGTTCTTTAATGTTCTTTTGAAAACCCTCAAAAATCATTCGAGACCAGTTAAAAACCCTTTCTTGAGATAAACAGATGACAGCAGTTGCAATCTTTGAGGGAAACTCATCAAATCCAGTTGTTTTATTGCTTACACACTTGAGCAAGGTATGGATTAAAAACTTCCATTGCGGAGAAAACATACCTTTGTGAAACTTCATACGATCCCCTTTTCTCTCATAACCCATTCTTTCTAAACCTTCAAATATTTCAGCATCAGACAGATTAACAACTTCTTCAGCATCCTGAAGCTTCAAAACATCTTTAATCACCTCCTCTGTGATCAGAATCTCCGTTTCATCAACAACCACCCTAATAACCTCTTTTCCACCTCTTTCTTGAATTTCAGCATTCCTCCAAAACTGCTGTATATAAGCTTTAACAATGACGGGTTCTACAGTTAATGCATAATGTATGGGACTATGTTTGATGAAATCAATCATCTCATGAAAACCTTCAGAATGGTCGTTCTTGACTAGGTATGCGACTAAGTTGTGGGTTTTGGAATATTTAGTTGCCATTCAGTGACGGAGCCAGGATCTTTCATCCGGGTGGGCCGAAACAAACATAAAAGAATTTAAGAAAGGTGAATGTATAAAATTTAAAAGTACGTCTTACAGTAAAAACTTTTCATCTAAACTAAAAATTTGTGCAATATCTTTCTCAATAATGAATTACTAAATTAAAGATCATCACTCATTCATATATTTCATTAGTCACAAAAGTAAATACGTAGTACTAATATAATGAAAAGCAACTTGTTCAGTTAATCAGCTATTTTGTTTTCATAGCAATTGAAATTTCATAACTTGACACTACACTTCTTATATGTTTATTTTATGGGTCAGCTCTTTTGTATTTAGGTGGGCCACAAACTATATAATGGGTTTATAATATATGCTAATACATGCATGCCATTGGTATTTAATAGAAGTTTGGGATGGGCCATGGCATACCCTATGTCTTACTTGGCTCCGTCCCTGTTGCCATTGTACGTTGAAAGTGAATGTGATATGGGATTTGTGAAAATTATAGTTGGGAGTGGTTAGGGTTTCTGTTCAGCGCCAATTGGGAGTGTTTAAAAGATCAATTATTTGATCGGCAGTGAATTGGGGAATAAGTACGGTACAAGCAAAATGTTTCACAAAAGCCCCTGTTGTTTCCATATTCACCACAACTGCACTAGCAGTGTATTTACCAATATTGGTAGTGGATAGCGCAAACCAGCAATGGCAACATCACTGACATTCCCATCCTTTGACCAAGGCTACGGCTGCAAAGTCGTTGTTAACTGAATGTTATGATGCATAGATTTGAAGGATTTCTTTAATTCCACCTTTTATGGGAATACGTAAACTTTATAATTAATGGACATAAACAGTTCAAGTACATGACACTGGGCAGCACCATCATTTCAGTACGTCTTTCCCTCATTATTAAAGTTTGTCCAACTTTTGTGCATCCCCGATTTGGGTTATTTTAAAATAACCATGCAATAATGAAGAAACCACAGGCAACTGCATACATACTTGGAGTTCATGACATAAATTGTTAGTTATATTATAATTGTATATTGTTACATACAAAAAAAAATATACACCTAATAATACCACTTGTATGTTAACAACAAGGGTAAATAACATTTTTCCTAAGGCATACACATCTTAATGTTATGGACCACATGGCATACCTTACTAAAACATTTGTTTGAATTGCAAGTAAACAACAGGCTAACTAGTTTAGTTGCCTCCAAATGGTTTAGTTGCCCAAAAATTGTTATCTTTGGGCCAGGAAGCGTATGAGTACTACAGAAGCTTCATTAATTGCATTTGGCTTAATGTGCATTTATAATTACTTGACAAGACGCAACTATTGACCAGTTGACTATCCACATTTACTTATATTGACTTTAATTGAAAATAAAATCCATGTCAACCCCCCCCCCCCACACCCCATTTTGCTTATATAAACGGACACCATCTAATATATTTTTAAACTACTTTTGTGAAGTGACACACACTACCCACAGCAGCATTTACTACAACAGAAATGGATAACTATATTTACGACATGGCTAACAATGTCTTTGTGCGTGACAATAGACGTGATCTAAAGTTCATTAGTGACATGCATGCAACGGTGATGGAGCTAACTTGTCGATGCAGTGTGCGGGGTGAGCAGATCAAGCAGTTGGAGTGTTTTGTTGGGTCCACTGTTGCCAGTGCTTGTATGGAAATGCTGTGTGAAATCCAGGATGAGGAGCTAGAGAAAAACAGGACGCTGATGAGGCTCATCACTGAGACGCAGCTGCAAGTTCTCAAGAAAAGCTCCTTTCTGGCCATGATGCGCAAAAAATATTAAACCTATACTCCTAGCTTGTTATGTGCTCTCTCTCAAGTTCTGTCATAATAATCTTTTTTTTTGTTTTGGACTCATCATCAATGTTGTTGCTTCGTTACTCTCTTTTTTTATCGCTTAATGTAATGAAATGAAATGTATTATAAAAATTAATTGCGAAGCAATTGTCAAATGGTCGAATTTATACGTATCACGCATAACAAACATATAATACTTTTGGACAAATATTCAGTTAACAACACTATATATACGACGTATTATTTTTAATCCTTCTTGAAGAAACAACTGTAGTTTATGTATAACTTACTTATTTCGAGTATACAATATTAACATTTTTGACAACCCTCCAACAAGATTAACCCTGTATGTATTTTAACAATCTCGGTTATTGACAGGCCAAACTACCAATTCTTCTAGAGTAAGCAAACGTTTTTTGATAAACTGGAATACGTCCGAACGACTATAAGATTACATGTAGTGATGGGTGTATTTTTGGTGATTGTGGTGTGTGGGTTTGTATATTTTTATGTCGATTGGCACATTGTTGTCAATGGTTGCAAGTTTATGATCCTGCTGACGTTGCGCTAGCTTATCGCGAGAACATGATTCGGTTTTTTTATAGAGTTAGATTTTATCCTTTGTGTCAACAGTTTTTAACTTATCTCCAACAGTACTTTTGTTGTTTTATCATGCACTTTCGGTTTTCAATATACGATATTCTATCAAATACATTTTACAATCAAACATATATCATGCCTCATCCATTGGCATATTCATTCACACATTAACACCAACATTATTACACAAAGACGCTAGACATAAAAACGTTTAACAAAATAAAATAACATTTACCCCATTACTATTTCCGTATCAAAATCAATGGATCATAAGTCTCATATAATATATAAGTACATTGTTAATAGTAAAATAATACTACCTTTGCTAATATATAGCAAATGTTCATCAAGATCACATTTGTACACTAGTCAGGATGCCTTTCTCCAAACAATCTCTTTCATCAAAAAATGCTTCTAAGCCTTCAGTTGCCTTATTTGATCTCAAACTAAGGTATGAATACCATCACCCTTCCTAAAAATGTTTATATGTTACCTCGTGGTTCTGACTTGCCTTGACTATATTTTTTACCATACTTGCTATTCTTTTTTATGTACATTTATGTACCTTTATTACAGGACGCCAGGGTCTGTAGCTGCGTATCCTGTTTTTGAGATTCACTACGATGGTACCTTCATTCGGTTGCCCAATTTAAGTTATGCGTTTGGCCGAACACTTTCGCTAAGGTTTAGTAACTCCACAAGGATGAACTTTAAGCAAATGCTTGACTTGTTGGCCTACAAGCTTGAGTGTGAGATACGGGCTTTATATTTTTGCACACCAAGATTTGTTCTTTCAACTGGTTTGACAATTGTTGAATGTGTTAATTATGTTAAAAGGATGTATGAACTTGCCGAGGAATATGGATTAATCGGCTTGTACGTTTCACATAAACCTGTTAACTTAGCATGTTTCTATTATCCTAACCTAACTTTTAATCTTCTTGATAAGGAAACGCATGCAAAGCTTGCGATACATGATAAACTTGTGCAACTTGCTACATCTAAGTCTTACTCTGATATTCTTGCATGGGAGGAGGAAGAAGGGCGTTCACCTCCCCTAAGAACCCCTCCTTCCCAACCTAGACGTAAAGGAATTGAATTCCAAGGAAAGAATCTTTTCATGGATTTTTTGCATAGCGAAAGTGTTGATGACGCTGATTCGTTGCGAAGTGAGTGTGAGAAAAACACAAATATCAACAATATCAAATTAACCGTAAAATTCGACAAATTAACCCTTTAGGAAAAAGGTTAACGTATCAAATCTTACGGGTGTGATAAAAGTGATACCGGAAAGTGATTTCCCGGGTCGTGTCCCAACGAGGTGTGAAATTGACGGTGTCGTTTAGTTTCGAGATAAGGACTTGAATTGGTTGAACGAATTTTGGATTTTGGATTACGTATTCTACAAAATAAAGAACGGGAATGAAAATAAAGCATGTAAAACAAAGTAAATGCTAAATGAACTACGACTAAGCCTAAGAAACGATAAAATGAAGCTACACTAAGTCCTAAGGTGCAAAAAAGTAAAAACGTAAAAACGGGAAAACAACCCGAGCCATAAACGTAAAAATTTTGAAATTTAAGGGCTACGGGTGTGAAATCAATTTTCCTACGATCTATTTGACTAAAAATAATTTTAGGAAAAAGCGGAATATTTTTTCGACTTTTAAATTAATTACTACGAATTAAAAACTATTTAACACTAATTAAATGATTAAAAATACTAAACTAATTAAGAAAAATCTGAAAATTTCTCAAAAACTACTTTATGATAATGCGAACCTAAGAAAAATAAAATAGAAATACCAGCTTATTGGAATAAGCTGATAAGAAGCTAACTAGACAATAAGCTATAAGTACTACGAATGGCATAAAAGGAATTAAGTTGCATAACTAAACGCAAAAGACCCAAGGGCGCATATGGTTCCAGGTACACATGCTATCAACTTCAAAGCTGGGAGGTTTCAGGTTCGAGCCTGCCTCCTAGCTTTTTGCTACTTTTATTTTTTTTTTTTGAAATTTTCTCTTTTGAACTTGAAGATTAGATCAAAATAGGGACATTTTGTGAAAACTCAACTTTTGTAAACTTGCAAATAAGCTGTAAACAGCTTATTTCCAAAACAGTTACACCACCAAATTCAACCCACACCTTAACAGATTTTTGAGCAAAACACAACCAATAAGCAATAAATAAGCAATGGGAAACTGGAATGGAGCACTTGAATATTAAATAAATCTGAAAAGCTTATGAAAACTAGAAGCAAATAAGCAGTTGGAAGAAAGCACAAACTAGTGAGAATCCAAAAAAAAAACTAAAGAAATTAGAAATAAGCATGAGCAAACTACAATAAGCATTTATAAGCAGAAATCATACTAATCCTAAACTAAAAATACTAAAGGGCAATAAGAATCCTAGAATAAGCTGACTACTATCCTAATAAGTACTAAAACAAAAAGTGACTTAACTGCTGATGTACTGCAGCATAACAGTGCACTAGGGGGAAATAAGCACATCAAATGAGCACTAGCAGAAACTTAAATAAGCTAAAACTTGGACTAAACCTAACTAAGCAACCTAAATACATTACAACAAACTTAATTAAACAGTTGATTAACACTGATAAGCAAAAAGATGACCTGTGAGATTGATGTGCAGGCTGCAGGCTCAAAATGGTCTAAGTGGGGACCAGTTTGAGCTTATTTTTAAACTAAGATTCAAACCTCCAAACCAAAGACAAGCTTCAACCATCAAGTCAATGCAGCAAAGATTCATGATAAACCAAATTGGGGCCAAGAAGGAGCTTTCAACAGTCCAAAATTAAGCTGTTGTCAGCTTGTAAATGACTGATATATGCTGATACAGTTTTAAGACTTTGGCAAAAGTCAGTCTTGGACACCAGTTTTAATTAGGCTAAAGAGAGTAGAAGTGCAAATAAAATGTGCCAAGACTAAATATGAAGCATAAAGACTCAAAAGATCCCACAGTACTCAATCTTGGTCTTAGCAAAAGGGTTTCAATCAACAGTGGTAGCTGCCGTAATGATCAGTAAAAAAAATGGACAGACATTTCCTTTTTTACTAGATTCTCTCAAACTTCCTCAAGACAAACTCAAAGCTTAGAACTGTTCTATATGCTAAAGGTGAGTTTGACTTTAAGAGTCAAAATGGGTACATTGAGTTTTTGGCCAATGTCAACCACATAAACCAAACACTACTTTTAAAAGGGTCAAAAACCTTAAAATCAGATTTCTAAAAAAGAAACTTGGAAATTTTTTTTTTACTGCCAACTGTTATAACTACTGAAATGAAACAACCTTATAGTAAACATAAATTTAAGGGCAAATAAGCAAAGGTGAAACAAGCACTTAAGTACTTATTGCATAAAAACAAAGGTTTGTAAACAAAAAAAAACTTTCATTGAATTAAAAACTGAGTACAACTACATAATTGAAATTAGAAAAACTAAATTAAAGATTACAATCCTATATTAGACTCAAAACTAGACTGCCTCATAACATTTGGCTACAACTCCTTTTATACTAAAACCCTAGGGTCTTCAATCTCTTCTTGGGTCTTCACTTGTGCTTCTTGAGATAATCCAGACCATCCATCAATTAGGTACAAGTGAGCATCAATCTGAGCCGTCTATGGGACTTATGAGCCAAGGATTTCCACGGTGGCATGGGCAACATGTGATTCTTGCCTTGGTGAGAGAAGTAGTGGGTTTGGGGAAACGGGGTTAACCGGGTAAAGGGGATGAAGGTGAGTTTGGGTTTTGATGAAGTTGGGTAATAGAGAGAGGGAGGGTTGAGTGTTTGGGGAGGAGAGAAAGAAGAGTTCTTGGGGACCTGTGTTCTAGGGTTCTGGGTTGTGTTTAGTTTGGGCGGGAATGGGGAAGAAGAAGGGTATTGGTTGACTGGGTGGGTTTTATCAATTTACCGGGTATGGTTGGATAAAATGGGTCGGGGTGTTATATAATGGACTGGACCAGGGTATTATTGGGCCAAAGGTTTGAGTTAGTGTTTATATTGGACTTTGGATAGATTATGAAACCCATTTAACTTTTAGGGACCATAGTTGCACATTCTGAAATTCCAGGGACCACGAATGTAAATTCTGAAAATGCTATCCAAGGGTCAAACATGTGCAACTCAAATATTCAAGGGACCAAATCTGTCATATTGTGAAACCTGAGGACTAAACTTGACAAATTTAAAAATCCAGGGATTAAACTGTAATTTCTCAAACTTTTGAAATTTTTCACCAAAGGACTAATTATGACAACTTATGATTACAAAAGGACCTTTGGTGACTTTTCTTTTTAAAATGCGTGCTCAGGGACTATTTTTGTCAATTTTTGAAAGTCGGGGGACTGAAACTGCCAATTATGCAAACTTTGTTCGTTTTTCATCTGATTTTGATAATTTTGCATCTGAAACATATAAAACACAATTTTGAGATATTTTCAGTATTTTGATGCAATTCGGAGTGTTTTTAGATGTTTTGCAGTTCAGATTTGACCTAAAATGATGAGTGAATACGCACTCATCAAATCCCCCACACTAAAACATTGCTAGTCCCTAGCAATCTTTTGAGAAAACATAATGGATTTGAGTCTCTTTACCAAAAGCCATTACTTCTGGAGTAGCCAAATGTTTTAGTTCAAGTAAGAACCATGGTACACTGATAACCATGTGATTTTGAGCAAACCACCAGCTTTCAACGGTTTTGATTTGTCTTTACCAGAAGCCGTTTGCTCTGGACTAGCCAACTCTTAGATAAATTATCAATATTATCTTTGGTGAGCTGATTACCAATTATGGTTTTCCAACTGCCTTTACCACAAGCCATAAACTTGCGGGCTAGCCAACTCTTCACTTTTTAGGATATGGTGAGTTGAGAACCATACAATTTTGGGCAAATTGCAAGCCATATAAACGGATTTGAGAAATCTTTACCAAGAGCCGTTTGCTCCTGGATTAGCCAATCCTTTTGTTTATTAGACAAGGCGGACTGATAACCAAATGAGAAAGTGTAAAACACTTACTAAAAAAAAAATTTTGGCCAAAAACGGGGGAATTTGGTGGATAATATATGATAAAATTCGTGAGAATTCCCCCCCACACTTAGAAATGAATATTGCCCTCAATATTCAAAGTACCGGCGGTTATGCCGAAACAAAGAACGTAAAAGGGAAATACTACGGCCATTATTTAGAAAGTTTTTTTTTTTTTTTTTTTTTTTTTTTTTTTTTTTTTGAGGAAAACTTATATACAACAGCGGGGGGAAACTCCCCCACACTAGGGTGGTACACACGGGTGAAAACCCATGTTATGCTACTGTTTTTGTTAACCGAGTCGCTAGCTTGACTCGACCCCGAATTAATTTGTTCATGGGGAAGCAAAGTGGATGAGACAATCTCCATCGGACTTTCATTCAAGATGTTTGGACAAACATTTGAAGCACGTGAAAGTTCCACACCGATGAGATATACATAGAACCGGCTCAAGAATGATAAATGAAAATGCCGGGGTCAAAGATAGTGTCTTCATTCCCGAAGGAGTGAAGATGAAGGGAAATCACAAGATATTTGAGGAAAGGAAGAAAGGTCTTGATAACAATCAAGATCCATTCTTCATCCTCAAATGCAGACGTATCGGGAGGAAGGGTGAAGGTAGTATCATAAATAAGCAAACTCGTATGATAGAGTACACCTTCCTCCAAGCTAATATCATCCTCAAGATCAAAATAGAAATGATCATGTTCCGGAGGAGATATGTCATGAGAGAGTTCACCGGAGAACTCTTCATGAAGAGAATCATTCACATGAAGTGAAATTGTGAACTCTTGTTCCATTGTGGGCTCATAACTATCCTCAATCTGAGTATCAAAGAGTGGATTCTCAGAAATTGAAGTGAATTCAGAGTCGAATTCAAATAGAGGATTGGTGAAAGTAGCTTTGAATGTTTCGGGAACAAAGTGATCAACATTCTCTATTGGACTGTTGGGATAAGAAGTGAGTGAACGATCATTATCAATGAGACTTTCAGTCTCTTCCAGATCGGCTTCGAAATCAAAGAGTGGATTGATGTGAGTGAGTTCATCGGAGAACTCCTCAAGACGATGATCAGCATCAGATTGTGGAAGTGATGCCTCAACATACTCGATGTTTCCATAGGAAGCACAATCTTCGCTAAAATTGGAGAAAGTTTCAAAATGATCATTTGAACACTCAAGAGGGGAAAGAGAATCACACAGATGGTCAAAAGTTCCCTGTGACTCTCTCGGGATTGGGACAAGGTTCTCAACACTAGACTTTATGAATTCGTCCGATTCCTTTTCAGGAACAGTGTCAAGATGCTCGTCCCCCATGTTCAGAGAGTGAGTGGGAGCTTCGGGTGTGATAGCAGTTGTTTGAGATGGAATCTCAACTGCTGGAATATCAACTGACTGAGGGAGTTGAGAAATATTATCTTTAAAAGGATAAAAACTCTCCTCGTCATCATCATAAAGAGCTGCCTTAAGAAATTGGGAACGTCTTAGAGCTGCTTGCTCTAGGACTAATAATTCTTCCCTAGATTGGCGGGCCTCTCGCTCTTCGGCTAGCAATTCTCCCATGGTCTTTTCACCACTCACTTGATTTTTAAAGTTACTAATCATATCATCAAGTGTTTTCATTGCGGTTTCAAAATTTTGGGAGATTTCTTGAGACAACGGCTCAGGTGGAGTTTGAACCGTATTTTGCTGTGAAGGTTGGAAATTTTCAAATATGTGAGAGTCATGATTGTTACAAGGAACTGGGTTCCCTATTTGACAATCAGAGCTGAAATGGGGACCTCCACAGTACTCACAACAGTAAAACTGTTGAGTCTGGAAAGGTGAATCATATGGATTTTGGTCATAACCGAAGTTCTGAGCATCGCTGGAAAACTGTTCATAGACAAACGTGTTTCCGGACTGACACTCAAATCCTTGGTGAGGACCTCCACAAAATTCACAGCAGGAATGTTGATCATATGAAGATAAGTCGGGCTGTGGTGGGTAATTGAAAAAATCTGAGGAGTCGTTAAATGAGTTCGGATTAGGATCATAATCAAATGAATTCCTCGAACCACAAAACAAACAACTCCCGTTATGGATATCATTACCACATTGTACACAAGTACACCAACGACAGGGTGAACCAAAAAGAGGCTCACCACAACCGACACAAGGAATAAACGATTGCATTTGATAGTTATGAAGAGGAATCAGTTTATTCAAAGGATCAACAAAACCAACATGGTGATCCGAATGACTATCAAGTCTCGAAGAACATTCAGAAAAATCAGGAGGTGGGACAAGTGGTGTGCTCTGAGAGCTAGCAATTTCCACCACTTCCGTTATAGTCTCCGGTTCTTGAACGGGTTCATCGGGTTGTGGCGGATGGTCGGAAAAACTTGGAGAATCATCGAGAGAGTTATCAGATAATTCACACCAATAACAATATTTGCTTGCACCCATCCTTCCACATTGCTTGCATAAACAATCCGGATTCTGACAACTGAGTTGATCCTCTTCCATACGGCTTTTGCAGTGGAAACAACGAGGATAATCGATCGTCGCCATGAGAATTAAACATTTAGAGGGTTAAAGAGATAGAATCAAATGGTCGAGAGGATACGAAGAATAGAATCAAACGGCAAAAGAGGGTAAGAGAAATAGAATCAACGAATAAGAGGAATGAGAAGAATATTTTTGGTTTTTTGGATTTTATGAAAAACGGTAACTTCACGAGGAAGGATCTTCAAGTCACTAATCGCAAAAACCACGATATTGTCGCAACACACCTCCCTGGCAGCGGCGCCAAAATTTGATTCGTTGCGAAGTGAGTGTGAGAAAAACACAAATATCAACAATATCAAATTAACCGTAAAATTCGACAAATTAACCCTTTAGGAAAAAGGTTAACGTATCAAATCTTACGGGTGTGATAAAAGTGATACCGGGAAAGTGATTTCCCCGGGTCGTGTCCCAACGAGGTGTGAAATTGACGGTGTCGTTTAGTTTCGAGATAAGGACTTGAATTGGTTGAACGAATTTTGGATTTTGGATTACGTATTCTACAAAATAAAGAACGGGAATGAAAATAAAGCATGTAAAACAAAGTAAATGCTAAATGAACTACGACTAAGCCTAAGAAACGATAAAATGAAGCTACACTAAGTCCTAAGGTGCAAAAAAGTAAAAACGTAAAAACGAGAAAACAACCCGAGCCATAAACGTAAAAATTTTGAAATTTAAGGGCTACGGGTGTGAAATCAATTTTCCTACGATCTATTTGACTAAAAATAATTTTAGGAAAAAGCGGAATATTTTTTCGACTTTTAAATTAATTACTACGAATTAAAAACTATTTAACACTAATTAAATGATTAAAAATACTAAACTAATTAAGAAAAATCTGAAAATTTCTCAAAAACTACTTTATGATAATGCGAACCTAAGAAAAATAAAATAGAAATACCAGCTTATTGGAATAAGCTGATAAGAAGCTAACTAGACAATAAGCTATAAGTACTACGAATGGCATAAAAGGAATTAAGTTGCATAACTAAACGCAAAAGACCCAAGGGCGCATATGGTTCCAGGTACACATGCTATCAACTTCAAAGCTGGGAGGTCTCAGGTTCGAGCCTGCCTCCTAGCTTTTTGCTACTTTTATTTTTTTTTTTGAAATTTTCTCTTTTGAACTTGAAGATTAGATCAAAATAGGGACATTTTGTGAAAACTCAACTTTTGTAAACTTGCAAATAAGCTGTAAACAGCTTATTTCCAAAACAGTTACACCACCAAATTCAACCCACACCTTAACAGATTTTTGAGCAAAACACAACCAATAAGCAATAAATAAGCAATGGGAAACTGGAATGGAGCACTTGAATATTAAATAAATCTGAAAAGCTTATGAAAACTAGAAGCAAATAAGCAGTTGGAAGAAAGCACAAACTAGTGAGAATCCAAAAAAAAAACTAAAGAAATTAGAAATAAGCATGAGCAAACTACAATAAGCATTTATAAGCAGAAATCATACTAATCCTAAACTAAAAATACTAAAGGGCAATAAGAATCCTAGAATAAGCTGACTACTATCCTAATAAGTACTAAAACAAAAAGTGACTTAACTGCTGATGTACTGCAGCATAACAGTGCACTAGGGGGAAATAAGCACATCAAATGAGCACTAGCAGAAACTTAAATAAGCTAAAACTTGGACTAAACCTAACTAAGCAACCTAAATACATTACAACAAACTTAATTAAACAGTTGATTAACACTGATAAGCAAAAGATGACTGTGAGATTGATGTGCAGGCTGCAGGCTCAAAATGGTCTAAGTGGGGACCAGTTTGAGCTTATTTTTAAACTAAGATTCAAACCTCCAAACCAAAGACAAGCTTCAACCATCAAGTCAATGCAGCAAAGATTCATGATAAACCAAATTGGGGCCAAGAAGGAGCTTTCAACAGTCCAAAATTAAGCTGTTGTCAGCTTGTAAATGACTGATATATGCTGATACAGTTTTAAGACTTTGGCAAAAGTCAGTCTTGGACACCAGTTTTAATTAGGCTAAAGAGAGTAGAAGTGCAAATAAAATGTGCCAAGACTAAATATGAAGCATAAAGACTCAAAAGATCCCACAGTACTCAATCTTGGTCTTAGCAAAAGGGTTTCAATCAACAGTGGTAGCTGCCGTAATGATCAGTAAAAAAAAAAATTGACAGACATTTCCTTTTTTACTAGATTCTCTCAAACTTCCTCAAGACAAACTCAAAGCTTAGAACTGATCTATATGCTAAAGGTGAGTTTGACTTTAAGAGTCAAAATGGGTACATTGAGTTTTTGGCCAATGTCAACCACATAAACCAAACACTACTTTTAAAAGGGTCAAAAACCTTAAAATCAGATTTCTAAAAAAGAAACTTGGAAATTTTTTTTTTACTGCCAACTGTTATAACTACTGAAATGAAACAACCTTATAGTAAACATAAATTTAAGGGCAAATAAGCAAAGGTGAAACAAGCACTTAAGTACTTATTGCATAAAAACAAAGGTTTGTAAACAAAAAAAAAAAAACTTTCATTGAATTAAAAACTGAGTACAACTACATAATTGAAATTAGAAAAACTAAATTAAAGATTACAATCCTATATTAGACTCAAAACTAGACTGCCTCATAACATTTGGCTACAACTCCTTTTATACTAAAACCCTAGGGTCTTCAATCACTTCTTGGGTCTTCACTTGTGCTTCTTGAGATAATCCAGACCATCCATCAATTAGGTACAAGTGAGCATCAATCTGAGCCGTCTATGGGACTTATGAGCCAAGGATTTCCACGGTGGCATGGGCAACATGTGACTCTTGCCTTGGTGAGAGAAGTAGTGGGTTTGGGGAAACGGGGTTAACCGGGTAAAGGGGATGAAGGTGAGTTTGGGTTTTGATGAAGTTGGGTAATAGAGAGAGGGAGGGTTGAGTGTTTGGGGAGGAGAGAAAGAAGAGTTCTTGGGGACCTGTGTTCTAGGGTTCTGGGTTGTGTTTAGTTTGGGGGAATGGGAAGAAGAAGGGTATTGGTTGACTGGGTGGGTTTTATCAATTTACCGGGTATGGTTGGATAAAATGGGTCGGGGTGTTATATAATGGACTGGACCAGGGTATTATTGGGCCAAAGGTTTGAGTTAGTGTTTATATTGGACTTTGGATAGATTATGAAACCCATTTAACTTTTAGGGACCATAGTTGCACATTCTGAAATTCCAGGGACCACGAATGTAAATTCTGAAAATGCTATCCAAGGGTCAAACATGTGCAACTCAAATATTCAAGGGACCAAATCTGTCATATTGTGAAACCTGAGGACTAAACTTGACAAATTTAAAAATCCAGGGATTAAACTGTAATTTCTCAAACTTTTGAACTTTTTTCACCAAAGGACTAATTATGACAACTTATGATTACAAAAGGACCTTTGGTGACTTTTCTTTTTAAAATGCGTGCTCAGGGACTATTTTTGTCAATTTTTGAAAGTCGGGGGACTGAAACTGCCAATTATGCAAACTTTGTTCGTTTTTCATCTGATTTTGATAATTTTGCATCTGAAACATATAAAACACAATTTTGAGATATTTTCAGTATTTTGATGCAATTCGGAGTGTTTTTAGATGTTTTGCAGTTCAGATTTGACCTAAAATGATGAGTGAATACGCACTCATCATACCATTGAGTTCAGTGACGATGAATGGTACTATGGGGGATTTGTGGGTTGTGTAGCAATGGATGTTGGGTGGTCTACTTCCCCACCATATAAACAGGTGCAACGGGTTATCGAATACGATGATGCCACTTTAAAGAATGTACCGACAAATTCTCTTCCGAATCAGGTTTTGTTGGATGCAGGATCTTCTTCCGTTCCACGTCAAGTAGGGAGCTGTGTCAAGCCCAGGTATGGACATAAGGTTTCGAGGAAACCGTATGCAAGGAGGCTATGCTTTGAAACACTAAGAACGGGTTTACGGAAGATCAAGATGTTGATGCATTTGAAGGCTCTAACAAGAGATCGGCGTCGAGGATGTTAGGGATTAAAACCAACTTGGTATTTAAGGAACGGAAGGTTGGAGTGTCGGTATTGTTATGTAGCATGCTAATTATGTTGTTAACGATTACAGGCACTTGTGTTAACATTACTTTAAAGTCGAAAAAGATAGTCTAGTCTAGGCGTTTTTGTAAGGCAACGTCTATGCATTGGCCACGTGCATTGTAACTATCTCTTCCTGGTATAGTGCTCTATCCAGACTTGTTTGTGTTTATCCACTTTGACTTTAAAGAAAGGCACCCAAAAAATGTATTTGACAGTTTTACAGCTTGATTATACATTTTTTTTCATATTGTTTATCAACTGTGTGCATTTACCCACTATTTACTAACAACATGTTTATGTTACTTGGTCTTCAGCACTAGCAGTACTAACGTGCAATAGCAGTTTTAAGTATTCATTCTCACGGCCTAATATACGTGTCATATGTTTTGCATTATATTGCATCACCATGACTACCTTTATAAACAGCAACAGCAACCAACGAGAGCAGCAGTTACAACATTATCATGAATTTGTGCTATTCGCAACACTCGTGATCATATTCAATTAAACCCTTTGTATACTTACAGAAACAACTATAACAAATCATAAAATTCGGGAAACTAGTTTAAGATTGTTTCTACTTTATGAAATGCAACACTGTATAGTCTTGATTATGTATTCAAAAGATCTACACATGAATCTGTTACTCTAGGGGTATCCATTTTATGTGATCTATGTTGTTGCTTACATTATGTAAAGGTAATTTGTACCGTATGTATTTTGCTGTTCCGGTGGGCTTTACAATTTAACACTGAACATAAAAACTTGCAACTTCTCCAAAAGTAAATTACATATATAGTTAAACGTTTATATCTATTCCATTACATTACTTGCCTATTAACATACCAAGTCCAACACAAGTAACCGACAAAGATCCTAACATAATGAAAAACAACCTATCATACAGCTTCAACTTTGACTTCGCATCAGTCAACTCTTTGTCCAAGATTGACTTGTCCAAAGCAAGAGTATCAACCAAGTGTTCAATATCCACCGACTTCTTCGATATTTTCTCCTTTTCAAAGAACCCATACACCAGATCTTTATAGTATTCACTAGGCAGATCATCATCCAAAAACTGATACATATATCAAATAGAGCATTTTACGAAACGCTTCCCAGGGTTTGCCCTTGTTGTTGACGTCTTGACTGGTAGACGAAGACTGCATCTGCAAAAGTATTCAACTTTGCCATCAATTAGTCGGGTTGTAGCTGAAGTTCTGGAACTCATGATAAACAGGTTTTTAATTAACAAGTTTGTGGAAATGTAGGAAAATGTTGACCGACAAATTAGGTGGTGGGGAGTTTATAAAAGTTGCAAAAAGTACCTTTTAGGCTGTTATAACTGTATCATTTCTTGCCCAAACAAAACTTTATAAAGACATATATTCAGCTTATATTTGTTGTAAAAAGTAGAGGGACCTACCATGACAAACACTTAAACTTTTTTACCCCACACATCACTTATCCTTATGGTCCCGACCATCAACATCCCAACATTCCTGCTTTATTATACCCTAGGTCACTTTCATTGAAAAATAATCGGTGTCCTTTTCATCTTATTTTAGGAAAAACTCCAGGTTTGTTGTACTATCCAGTATGTACTTTGTTACCTTATTCGTTCATATTGGTTGATATATTTATATATGAATATAAATAACTGTGCAGCTTTATATTATATATTATATTATTAAATTATTATTTAATTCAAAGTTATTGAATTTGTTATTAGGGTTTATGTTTTATAGGTATGGTCAGTATACCCCTTTAAGTCTAGTAGTTGCTTCTAATTTTTATTAGTATTTATGTTTTATAGGACATGGCGGAAACCAAAGAAGTCATATTTAAAGTTCACCACAGCGGGAAGTTTCAATTTCAGCCACTCCGCTATGTAGGTGGTCGCCTTGCTGATGTCTGGTGTTTTAGCTCCAGCAGGGGTGCATTTACAAGGGTGCTTGATCATGTTTTCGATGATATTGGGGGGGAAAAATGGGCTTTATTTTATGTTGCACCAAACAAGTCACTCGAAGATGGTTTAACTTTGTTGCACACAGACAATGACGTTCGGCGAATGTATGACATTGCGGAGGAGACTCGATCAATGGACCTCTACGTTCTGCACAAGCAACAGCCTTTGTCACAATTTTATTTAAAAAAACATGGTTTGGCAAGAAGAGGACGCTGGCATGTGATGCGCTAGTGCAACACCGTTCAAAAGAAGGAAGCTAACAACCCGTGATTCTATAAGGAAAACTGAGGTTCGAGATCAGAGAAAAAGGGGGTAGTGCACAACAAACTAAAAATGGTTGCAAGAGGAAGGTGTGGAACTCCGAGCTGGAAATGCTTCCGCGAAGGGAAAAGAGATACCCTTTTATGAGGATGTACATGAAAGTAAGCCAGGTCATGGGACTGCCAAGGGAAAAGAACTAGTTGTTGATCAAGAGGGTGTGTCAAGAAGTGGGAAAAGGGTTTCTATAACCACTTACAGGCGGGCCATACAGAACGGGAAAGCGATTATGATGGAGGTCCTGGATGCGTGAATGATGGTTTTGGTACGTTTATAGACCGTGTTTTTATATTCAATGAACATGTTCATAGCACACAGATGCACGACCCCTATTAGCTAGCAACCGCATGACACAAATAAGTAATACTTTACAATCCATCCGTTATTACAAATCCAAATACACACAAACATTTACCTTACACAAAACACACTATAGTAGGACTTAGGCAGTGAATGCATTATTAGAAACCATGTTCCCGCTTACTTTAAAAATTGTTTGGAGTAGGGAAATCGGATAGAAGACTCTGTGTGGAGTGACGAGCTTGGTTGTTCAATGGTTTGACTTGAGTTGATGTGATTCGCCGCATTAATCACCCCATGATTAGGGTCTCCGTTTGCCTCGCTTTGGTTGTTGCTAGTTAACTGAGATGATTCACCCATCTTACGAGCCTTTTTTTTGCACCTATTGTACCTGGCTTAGCCTTTCGTTTGTAGCCAACCAATCTTTGTACAAGTGTGCCAATACAGGTTAGTTGCCAGTTAACAACATAACCTTAAAGTTTTTGTAAAGCTGAACAAATACTTACTTTTCTTTTCACCAAATGTACTCTACATGTTACGCGGTTGTGGCCTTTTGTGCCACACCTTCCACAATAGTTGCTCTTAGGCGCCTCACCTTGAGATGGTATTCGGTCTTTATTTTTAGGCCTGCCTGAATTACGCTTACCGATAACAGGGGGCAACACAACCTCTAAGTTCACTTCAGTGTTCCACAGCGTCATATCTTTTAATGGGTAGATGATGTCTTGGTACGTCGCTTTAATAGTTGTATTATAAAACCAAGCTTTTGCCAACTTCTTAACACTGGTCAGGCCTGCAAATCTACCTACAGCACAAACATGTCCGCACGGCAAGCCTGAAATCTGCCATTTGCGACAACTGAATTCACCGTTTACCAAATCAACAACATGCTATTCTTGTGTGTCGTGTACTTCATACACTTTGTCCTTTAGTATTCCCAAAACCTTCCAGTTTGCACTTTTTTCCATTCTGTCTTTCACTTTGGCGGTCGCCCAGTCTGTAAGTTCGTCATCCGGTGCATCTAGCATTTACACATATTAACACATTACTGAATAAGACTGCTTAATTATTGCTCAATAAACTATCTAATAATAACAAAATATGCTCTACCTGCATGTTTTTCTCGCCGTTCGTAATACCATTTTTTAAGAAGACCTCTAAACCATTCCACCAACATCGTTATTGGGATCTTGCGCACATCCTTTGTTAAAGCATTGATCGATTCCACACTGTTTGAGGTAAGGTAGTTGTACCTGTTTGCAGGGCAATGTGCCCTTGACCATTTTTCAATACCTGCTGCAACTAGTTTTCTGTGAGCTATCGGTCGTGCTGCAAGAATCTCACACATTAGGTGTGCAAATTCCTCCGTTGTGTAAGCTTTGCACTTCTTCCAGTATAAACACTTTAGGCTATTGCTTTGCATACGTGTATTCAACATCAAATGGCGACAACAATACCCGTGAAAGGCATTTGGAAAAACATTTTTACATGCTAAGGCTATTGCATGATGTCTGTCAGATATAATTGCCAAATTAGCAACTTCCCCTATGGATTCTTTCAGGTTTGTCAAAAACCATGTCCATGATTCACCACTCTCACCTTGAGAAACACCGGTGGCAATCGGTATAATTTGATTATTTCCGTCCATTCCCCCGGCTACCAGGTTTGTCCCTACGTAGGGCCCTTTAAGATGTGCAGCGTCGATTATGATCAGCGGTCGCATATAGCATAGGAAACTCTTAATCTGTAAAATATAAATGCGATTACATACTGGATAACAAACACATTGTATATCAAGGTAAAATCATCAGAAACCATGTATTTAAGTGAACTTTGTATACTATTGTAATGCGTTGGTAAGTAAATTAATGTCAAATAATTTGTTTTATGTTTCTACTGACAGTGTGTCTGTGAAACAAACAATAGTATCAGCATGAGTAGATCCAATTCCGAATGTTTTTGTGCTTATCTGACATAAATTGTTAGATACTTTTCTAGGATGCTCAACTTTTATAAGACAAGTAAAAACTAGTTGTATGTAACTATTTTCGGGTTTTATGTATTTATAGTTTTTTATATTCCATTTTGTGTTCATGTTGCAGATATACTACTAAACAGCCACATGCTAAACTAAAAACAATGCCTATTCACCAACACACTTGTATGAAAATCATATCATATATTAGACAAGATTTATTTAAAAACATTCAAGGCAATTAGCTTACCGCAGAACCGAAAGATATAAAAAGGTTCTTAAAACGACTTTGATCGTCTGTCTCAATGTGTGTAACAGTCCCCTCGTTTGCGAGCTTTAGGTTGTGACAGTATGGTAACTGCGCAAACGATGCCTTTGGACAGCCCTGGGTTGATTCCACTGCCAATTGTTTCCCCCTCCAAGCTTTTGTGTATGAAACATCTATATTCAACTCCATATTCAGATCATGGATAATGTCCCTTGGCTTATAAACGTGTGTAACATCTGTGATTTTCGGACGTATTAATTTAGACAGGGTTTTTGCTATAGCATTTCGATGATTTGGATTGAAATGAATTTTGGAACATGCATGACGGTCATTAATTGCAGTGATTCTAAACTGGATACAGTTTGGAATCCTACGACAGTTTATGTGCCAATCACATTTTGGCTGCACGCATTTTACTGCGTACCTAATAGTGCAGGATTTATGAACATAAAATTCATACCCTTCTTTTAGGCACTTCAAAGATACCTCATATATGCACTCTGCCTTATCATCAAATCTATCATTCACTTTCATAACACCTCTGTCTTTACTTTCAAGTCTGCTATCAATAGGTGGTGGTTGGGGTGTGGGCGGTATATGAGTTAAGTTGTTTCGTTGCAATGTATTCGCATCTTGCTCAGGTAACAACGTATCATTCAGATCCACATATAAGTGTGGGGAACAAGATGACTGGCTTACCACAATGGGTTCTTTAACTTGGTTGATGCATATGGTTTGCACCTCTGACTGCGACCCATCAACCATACTTTTGAAAAAATCCAAGTCATCGTCGTCAAGTATGTTCGTTGTGGTTGAGGCGATGTTGTATGTTAGAGTTATCCCATTTACATCATTAACTTTGAACTTTTTCTTGATGTACCGCACAAGACTCGAAAAATTAATGTCAACCGGGAGTAAAACACCACACACAAGATCTTCATACCGCATAAACACCTTGAATTTCGCAATGAGTTCTTTTTTTTTTGTGATGTTATTTTGTTTTGATAAAACTTTTCTGTTGTTATGTGTTGAGTCAAGTAAATAAGCACATGGAAACTAGGGTGTGGTTATATTTGGTGAAAAGCTATAAACACACTAATAGTGTGTCGCAAGGTAGCCCATTAGATCAGTTGTACCTCTACGTAACACTGTCAAAGAACTTTGGGAAGAGTTGAAGGAGCGTTATGGCATTGGAAATGCTCCTAAGATGATATGCATATGATTTAAGGTTGCCCAACGTACAAGACATATTGACCAAGTATGTCCTATAGTTGCCCAGATTGCGTCTAGAAGGTTTGCCTGAGGTACAAATTAAGTTCTCACATGACACTAAAAGTTGTTGCCCAGAGTACATCTAAAGGTGTGGGCCAAAGTACCAATAAATGCTAAGGACCCATTGTACAATATATTCTTTAAATATGTAAAGGTTGCCTAAAGTACTAACTTGGTAGCCCAAATACAAATTTAGTTGCCCAGATTACATCTAAAAGTGTTGACTGACGATATACCAAAACGAATTCATCGGTGCCATGTGTCGAATACTCCATTAGGCCTCGCTTGTTCCTTTTTGTATCCAAAAATTGTGGCACGAACACTTATAAACTACTTATTCCGTCATTAACAAAATATAACAATAATTGTTTTTAAAAGTAGTAATTCGACAATTGTTATACTTTTTTTAAACTTTAAGTTGCTCCAACTCGAGTGAATATCTAGTCGCAACAAAAGAGGTACTATTTATTATCGAGCAACGGGCAAACAATTATTCCCTTGACTCAAAATTAATGAACCCGATTGTTTACCCTCGTGTTTTGTTTATTATCAATTCAAACCATAATCACCAATCTAATAATAATGTTTACTTTTTCAGTTTATATTGGCCACAAATCATGCGTACAACTAGTTCTTTGATCAACTATTTGCAAGCTTTTGGATGAAGCTTTATTCCTGTCTTAATTTTTTTTGGCGGCTTTAGTCCGTTTTCCCGCCCAAAGTCTTGGAAACCATCCATTTACATACAATACTTTGGGTAACCCTTAACCCAAAAAATAAACCACAAAAAATTAAAATAAAAAAAACCGTCCATTTACATCTACAACCTCTTTATAGCATCGATTGTATACCAAAAAACAGGACAGACATAACACGTATTCCCTTACAAAAATTACCACATCAATGGCTGCAAATGGTTACTTTGAAAATGATGAAGAAGAGTACGCGTTTGTGTTAAACAACTATTTGTTGTTTGACGCGGTTATTGATGCTTTCGGGGAGGAACCCATTTCAGAATTTGGGTCCTATAAGGAGGTAGATACGAGGATGAGGAAAATTATTTTGAACTGGCTCCATACAAAAGACTTTTACTGGGATGAGGTTTATGGAATGAATGATCTGGAGGAGGACGACGAAGATGAAGATGATGAGGAGGCTGGAGATGAGGAGGATGATCAGCAGGAAATTCGGGTGGAGCAGACAAATGTGGTAGTGCAGCAAAACCAGGAGGAGCAACAACATGGGTTTGAAGCCCCTTATGATCTGGAAAACAGGATTAGCCGGCTTGAAATTTTGTTTCAACAAGTCAAAGCCAGGAAGGAAAACAGGGAAGAGATCTGTGGTTCTAACAACTTTGTTTGAAATGGGGTGGGTGGAGCAGTTCACGATGATGTTTTTTTTTTATTATTATTATTATTATTATTATTATTATTATTATTATTATTATTATTATTATAATTATTATTATTGGGGGTTTTCGTTGTTTTGCTTGTTTTCGATTTTTCATCTTTTGTTTTTAGGTCGGATAATTACATGTATGGTTGCACTGTTATGAATGTTTGTTGGGTTTAAAAATATATGAATGAAAAACTAGCAGTTGCAATTGAATTTCTGGTGTCAACCATGAGATAGTGCTTCTAACCGTGACCAAGATGTTAGATTTATGCTGTTACGTCTAGAATTTATAGTGGAATGGTTACGAATTATGGTTGCCCGATAGTACATGACAGATTGCCCAAATATGGCATTTAGATGCCCATATTGCATATTGCAAATTACAGGGTGGCCTTAAAGTCCAAAAGAAACTGCCCAATTACATCATTATTACAACATAAAAAGGTTGCCTGAGGAATGAAACCGAATGGCCAATTAACTAAAACTGTGGCCCACTAAACAAGTGGCTCTACTTTTACAAAAAGCATGACCTACTAGCAGTTCTGCAGTTGTAGTAAAGTACAAAAGTTTGTGTAAAGTGGAAAATTTACTCTTAAAAACGTGTTATCATTTCGTTCTTGTCTTCTATCACTAGCAGTAGTTAATATAACCAGCAGTTGTAAGTATACAACCAACTCAGTTTTAGTATTTAAAATAACTAGCGGTAGTAAAAATAACTAGCAGTTGTATGTATACAACCATTTCATTTTATAATTTCAGATATTTTATTTAAGTAATCGAGCATAAAAGTAGTGTCGTATTTTTTTAACGTTTAGGAATGTCACATAAAGTTCGAAATAATAAACTCAAATCAATGTAACTCTACACATCTGATAACCTGAAGCCGTTATGTGTTTACGTCAAACTCAACATGTTGATGATTTTAGAATAAGTGATGGTCTATAAAATAGTTTTGTTCCATCATAGAATAAATGTAGTCGAAGGTAATAACAACTACGCAATTATATTGACTTAGTTATAACCACTTTTAATTTATCGTTTTATAACCAAGGCAGCATTTACTTTGAATATTTACGCCGTTAAAATTATTAAAGTAAAACACTCACATATGCACAGTACGACATTAAGTGCAGTACAATATTACAGTTGGCCATTGTAGAAAGAATTGTACATGTCGAATGTAAAATATTAGTTGGATTGTGTGCCACAAATAGTTGGCTAGCTAACTAAAAAAATTGCCATACGTTTGTAACTAGTTGCCCAAAAAAACTGTTTGCGTTGTAACTTGTTGCCCAATAAAACTGTGTGCGTATGAGACAAACCTCAGTAACTCAATATTTAATAAATTCAACTAGTCACCACTTGAGTACACCTATTACTAATTTTTATTTGACTGAAATGCAAATAAAAAACATTCAACCACCAGCCATTTTGCATACATCACCGCTGTACTATATGTACTGTAGCAATTGCCATGTGTACACTATTTTAGTTGCCCAAAGTACCATTTTCTAGCAAAGAGTTAGCAAACTCGTCATAAAAATAGATTGTGGGTGGGTACCTATTTGGGGTTGTGATCCACTTGTCCATGGGAAACAGACAAATGTCATAACTTGTTTGTCAGAATATTTTGTGTCTCGATAATGTATGACGCTAACGGTTGCTTTTGCTGATTATATATGTAACTAAAAGACTTATTATTATTTATTTTTTATCTCTATTAGTGAGAGTCTTAGAAAAACAAACATAACAAGTGTCCAAAAATTGTTTAGTCTAAGTGTCTAACAATGTCTACTGCCATGGTTATATGTGATAAATTACTAAAAGAGATTACGATCGCGTACTATAGGGATGAATTGGATGTTGCTTTACGTGAAGAAGCAGATCAAATGAGGAAAGCTGTTGAAATTAGGGCCCGTGTCAACCGTAGACAGCTAATGATAGCGGAAGTCGAGCTTCTATGCGGTTTGTTTTGTTCGTTGGCAACTATTAATCACCTCCTAAGGATGCAAAATGAGGATCTGGTTGAGAGTTCCAAACTACTTCTTTCTTTGTTTAAGAAACATGACCGTGTTAAAGACCTGAATGGTTTAATCCAAAAGTTGGAGTCAATGGAGATTTGATGTGCTATGTATTGCTTACTTTGGAGCTGGTGGCTTTTGTTTGTTAGGGGATCGTTGTTATATTTTTGAGT
This sequence comes from Chrysanthemum makinoi, assembly GCA_910596185.1. NCBI lineage: Eukaryota > Viridiplantae > Streptophyta > Magnoliopsida > Asterales > Asteraceae > Chrysanthemum > Chrysanthemum makinoi. The sequence continues at coordinate 179,526,518 of OU343216.1, forward strand.
CACTTGTCTCATCTTCTATACTCTGTCTATGTTATGTTAACCTATGGATTTGATCCCTTTTATGTTAGTAGTATATATTTGTGGACATTCTTGGTATGTATTCATTGCGTAGTTGTTCAATTGTGTGCGATATAGTAAGTCATGTTACAAAAAAAATTAAATAAACAAAATAATAAGCAAAATATAAAAAAAAAAAAAATAAACTTACTGCTAAAGTAAAGACCGATTTACATGTACCCAAAAAAAACGTATTTAGTTAAAAAAAAAGTCATAATGTGGGTGTGTACTTGTTTGGGCTTCTTACCAAGTTGTCGATGCGTGGAAAGAGATATAACTCTTCTAATAATGTGTGTAGTCTGACATTTTGTGTCTCGATAATAGAAAGAAGATGACGTGTTGAGTTACATGCTTATTATGTATTAAATTAATAATCCTTATTATATAATGAAAAAAAGAGAGAGCGATAACTACGCAAAGAAATTATAACAACTGCTACAAGTGTTACAACTGCTTGGTCATGACATAGTTTAGACCCACAGAGAGCGTCATATGGAAACCCCTAACATTCAGTTGCAATCAAGTTCGAGATAAACAAGAATCGCGCCGGAGTATTTTGCTAGAAGTCACAACATGATTGCGTTTTTGAGAAAACCAAAGGAGGCTACAGGGTTTGAACAAATTATTGATTTCCTGAATGCACACCCGCTTAGGTATGCACTCACTGCCAAACCTGTTATCTACGTTTGTTGTATGAAGCAGTTTTGGTCTACTGCAAAGACTAAAACTATTGTTGAGGAAGTACAAATCCATGGTAGCGTACATGGCATGCAAATAATTATTACTGAGGCATCAATTAGGAGAGATCTTCTCCTAGATGATGCTGACGGTGTTGTGTGTTTGGATAATGATACCATTTTTGAAACACTACCGCTTTTGGGGTATGGAGGTGAATTAGGACCAAAATTAAAATTTTTTAAACCACTGTTCTCCCCACAATGGAAATTCTTGATCCATACCATATTGCAGTGTCTAAGTCCAAAGACAACTTTCTGGAATGAGTTTAGTACAAACATAGCATCTTTTGTGATTTGTGTAGCTCTTAATAAGAAATTCAATTTATCCAAAATGATATTTGATGGTTTAGTCAAGAACTTGTTGGATACGCATGCAAAATATTATATTTATCCAAGGTTTTTACAACTGCTATTTGACAACCGTTTTGAGACACCATCCAAACATTCAAAAACTTGGCATGTCCCTTGTCACGCTCAAGAACTTATGAGTCACATGAGAAGACGGGGCAATAATTTTTATGGGACACTAACACCATTGTTCCCACACATGCTGCTGCTCCCTCAGAATTTGGGGAAGGATCGAAGTCCCTCTGAATCCCAAAACATACCCGGACGTTTCCCTTCTACATCCCAAACCAATGAAACTTCAGCTGAATTAATTTCCAGTGGAACAAGTTCTGCTGATGAACCCACCCAAGCGGAAAATATGGGGGATCTTTCTATTCATGGTAGGCAAGAGATGAGGTCTGCACACCTCGAAGATTCACCTCAGTCAGGAGTTAACATAATTGGAAGACAGGACGGATGCGATATTAAATAAACCGGTAGAAAAGTGTGATCAACTATGTAAACAGGTATGTGAATTAACAAAGAAAACTTCAACACAACATGCAGATTTAAAATATTTGAATAGGAAGTTTAAGCTGTTAGAGAAGAAAAAGGCGGTACCAAAAAATAAAACGTTTGGTGAAGGTTCGAAAACATCAGGTAGTTGAGTCATTTCTGGAAGAAGCAAGTTGTGATCATGCTGAGGATACTACCAAGCAGGGGAGGTGTACCGAAAAGAATGAAGTTGGTTCAGGGGAGGGTGCTGTTGCAGTTGAGAAGTCCGTCGAAATTAATACAAGTTATCACGATGTTGGTGCCTCATTTGAGCCACAACAAAGGTATGCGTGTCATTACATTTATTAAGCATGTTCATATGTAAATGGATAGTTGTCGCTTGCCTTGACTAGTCAGGAATTGCACAGAATGGCCGTGAAGGATGTGGATGGTTCAGGGGAGGCGCCGAATGTAGTGGAGAAGACCGTGGAAACTAATAAGACTGATCACGCCGTCGGAGCCTCATTTGACAACGAACAAAGGTATGCGTGTCATCAACTCTGCTAAGTATTTGTCGTATGTAAAAGCTTTGTTGTTGGTCGCTGTGACTAGTCAGTACTTGTACAACATGAGCGTGATGAACGAGGATGCTTCAGGGGAGGCTGCGAGTGGACTGGAGGAGACATTTGAAAGTAGTAAAACTGTTGAAGATGTAAGCGTCTCTTTTGATTCAAAACGAAGGTATGCGTGTCCTCACAATTCTTAAGTATGTTCATATGTAAATGCGTGGTTGTCACTTGCGTTGACTAGTCCGTAATCGTACAGAAAGATCAGGGTGGATGTGGATGTTTCAACGGATGATGCTAATGCAGCGGAGAACAGAGTTCAAACTAAAAAGACTGCTGAAGATGCCGTTGCCTATTTTGGTTCCAAAATAAGGTATTATTGTCATTACTCTTCTTTATTATGTTGATGTGTACATGCATGGTTATCACTTGGCTTGACTAGTCCATAATTACACCATTGCCATCGTAGTTGGGAGGATGTTTTTCTTTGTCAATGCTAAACAGTCTAGCGGACGTACAAACTGGGATCCTGTATCTGCTGCCAGTACAGATAATTCTGCTGCTTGTTCAACAAAACCAAAGATTTTTCACTAGTAACGATGCTTGTATATGTGTTTATGACGTTGCGGCAGGAACAGAAAAAGCAACAGTTGAACATGACGATATTAATACAGATGTTACTGCTGTGATTAATAAATATTTCACCTCAAGTGGAAATGAGGAGTCTCCTCCAAGTGAAAATAGTGAACCTCAATCTGTTACTAATGATACTCGTGTGACTAGAAGCAGTGAATTGCCATTCAGTAATGATGCTGCAAAAGATCTTGTTGGGCATATGACTGATGTGACAACAGAAAACACAACGGTCAAAGAGACTACGGATGCAGGTGGAAATGGTCAACCTGAAACCGCTGCTACTGTCGCTGCAAACACCTCTGCAACAAATGGTGCAACCACTTCCATTACAACTCAAACAAATGTCAGTCAAACAAACGCTATCAATGAACAAGGTAATGATGCACCAACAACAATTTTGAACAAAGGTACGGATGCTTGCGCATATGTTTATGTTGGTGCTACAGTTGAAAGTGAATTACTTAGCGTGGAAACTATGGAAGCTGGAGATGTTAGTAACGCTTCTGACGTGCATACAAGTGTTGAAGTAGCAGTAACGATAGACGGAGGTGATGAAACGAAAAACCTTGGGACTGCAGAACTTGGGCTAGCATGTTTGAAGAGCGCAAGTGATATGCAAGCTATTATTTCTACTGATTCAAATGTCGTTGCTTCCGTTCTAGGAAAGCGTCCGTTGGTTAAAGGAACCAACACAAACGCTTTATCTAAAGAAAACAAAACGAAGTCTGATAACGACATAGCTGGTAAGTTGCATGATTACTTTTTTACAGAAAAAATAAAGATGACAAAGTCTTTCAAATCGATGCAGAATTAGCTGATTAGATATTTGCTGACAATGTAACTGAAAAAGCAACAGCTGAAAAAACCCCGGTAGATTCTCCCAATGCAAAATACAGAGCAAGGGTTAAAAGGAAAAGAAAAGCGGATGTTGTAGCTAGACAGGAAGCTGCGTTGGAACATTGGCATTACATTATGTCAACGGTGAAGCCGATGAGATACTAGCATCTAGGATGCAGAACAAAGAAATTGAAATCCTAACATGTGAACAGGAAAAAGAAGCTCTTGATAAAATAGTGATAGAAAGGCAAAAATTCTACATTAAAAAATGAGCACAAGAAAGGATCCGAAAGCCACCAACGAAGAAAGAACAGAAAATCTTCATGTGTGAGTACTTGGAGAGGATGGGAGGGCATAAAGTAAATGTCTTACGGAGGCTAACTTATGATAAAGTGAAAGAAATGTTTGAAAAGTGTAGAATGAGGCCTGATAAGTTAACTCCTATGAACAAAGGTACAGGTGAGAGAGATGAAGGAAGTTCCAAAAGAGCTGTTGATGATTTAGAGCAGGATCAGTCAAAGAGGCAGAGGATTGATCCAAAACAAAGGATTGAAAGGTTAAACCGTTTTATTGTGCTTGATACGATAGGGCAAAGACTGGGTGCACTTCAGCCGACAATAAC
>OU343216.1:179530894-179550610 GCA_910596185.1 Chrysanthemum makinoi
GATCTAAATAGTTTAAAAGAAAGTTTTAATTTGAAAAACTATTCAACCCCCCTTCTAGTTTTCCACAATTGGCCTCAGAGTTTCTTTACCAAGTTTCTTGAAGTATATTGTACTTTAAAAACTTGATACTATCCATGGTTAATTGAAAACTACAGAGAAGGGTTTTCCTAAAAACAAACACCATGTCTTTTAAAAATCTTTTGTTTGGATGTCGATTAGATGACAACATTTTTCTTATTAGTTATTTTTTTTGTTGCACTAATCTTCCTTGTTATGTTGATTAGTCAAATCTCATACCTACCAAGCCATAGGAATCGCTTGGTAACAAGAATACATTCCCTAAGAAGGTATCTTAAGCACAAAGGAGCCGGAATTGTCTATTGACATTTGTTGTGTCATTTGTAAAGACATTCCTAAGTAGAGGTATGATTCTTTACTTATTTCTAAAATGACATTAGCTTGATAATTAAGTATGCCTACATAAGTATTTATATGATTATCTTTTGTGCATACACATTACTTGAAGCTTCATTAGGAAGCCTTTTCTCACATACGTGTCACTTTTTCGTCTAAAGTCGTGGTATATAAAACTTGTGTTTTATTTCATTTAATCCAAAATCATATCTTTCCAACAATTAAACAAAACACAAATTTCAAAAATTCCTCCTTCCCATAAAAAAACTCCCACCTATCCATCTACTCCATCAATCCCCACTTTGAAATCTTCCAACATTTCTCATTCAAAACTTCATCTCTCCATTTCATCTCATCCAAACCAAGAAGGCTCGCCATCAACATGGTTTACATCCCTGCTCATCGCCTTTAACACTCATCGCCTTGTGTTCCCTATGATGAAGTTCTCAAACGGAGACATATACTTTGTGTTGTTAATCTACATTGGGATCATATACTCAATCCTTTGTATCATTCTTAGCATTGAAATGAAATATTACTAATAATCTAAGTTTATCTAGGTTATTATCATAATGTGTTTATCATTTCTCTTTTGTTTTATTTATTTCATTCTCTCATGTGATACATTAGAAGTCATGTATGCATGTTAAAAGAAAATGTAGGTAAAACACACATTCTTGGTGTAAAACTATGAGATCTAAAAATCTATGCTTTTCATCATAAAACTTGGTTTCTGTTACAGACTCTACGGATCCCTTAAAGAAATACACTAGCCGGATCCCTTTGAAAAGGAACCGTGGGATTCATCCTACAAACAGTTTTCATGCAAATTAAAACCACTTTTCTTCTAAAGTAATATTCCACTAGAATGTCAAAACCATAAGTGAGTTAAGTGTCATTGTTGTTAAAACCATTTTAATAAAAATCTAGTAAAAATATTAGATAATCATAGGTTGACCACAAACATCACTTTCTATTAACTCATCTTTTCTATAGGTTCAACTATGACGCATGAATATGAGTTTGATTTTTCACTCACTAGCGTCTACACTCCAAACATCTCCCTTGAGCCCAACACACCTGGCAATCATGTCCGTGGGTTCAATAATCTCAAAACCGTCACTTCCACGAAGGACGTATTGTAGACACCTCTCTACAATTCCAAGAAGGTATCAATACCTCCTTCCGAGCCATAGGACTAGAATGCTTCTTCGAAATCAACGAGAAGATATGTCCAAGTTTCATAATGGAATTCTTCCGTCAAGTTGAACTCGTTCGTAACGAGGATCGCTCTCTATCTCTTTGGTTTTATATCAAAACCAAAAGTTTACTTTAACCCTTGGGCATTTTGCTCACATCCTCCGAATTCCAAATCATGGACAATGTGCCTTCACCAAAGATTGGTCTCTTGATTCTCTCTTCAACTTTCGTGAAGAAAATAGTCCATATTGTTCACACATACCCCTCCCTGAAGATTTACATCGCGTAATATGCAAACCTCGACCATATTACTCCGATCCAAACATTATCTTCACACGGAACATCCGAGAAGAGTACAAGCCCCTTGCACTCATCCTACGTGAAAATGTTTGGAGTCTTAGGGAAATCGAGAAATCCTTCCCGCTTGTTGTGCTCACATATTGTATTGTTTGCTAACACAACAACCATACAATCTCGCCTACTTCTTCACAAGGCGAATTGTAAATCTTCAAGGCTCTAAGAACAAACTAATCCCTTATGGAATGTTCTTGACGCTCTTATCATAATGTTATGCACTTTCATCCTCAATTTCAAAGTCCATTGTACGTATTTCTGAACAAGAGGATGGAATAGCTAAACATATCTCTCATGAAGACTTTCTTCATTCTTGATTCCACCAACACTCATCAACAACGTGATGATCTTACTAGCGAAAACACTCAAGGAACCTAGTAGTATTTCAAATAGGATCTATCCTCTTGTACTCGTGCTTTATCAATGTAATCCTATTTCCTTCATGAAATAAAACATCTTACATTTGATATCTTAGTCTTAGAACCCCTTTAAACCAACCTTGGAATATAATGCATTGTCAAGATCATTGCATACCTTTAGTAAAGGTTCTGAGTAGATGGACGGATCCCAAAGTTTGTGCTATGCTAGTTGATAAGACAAAAAGAATGATTAATACCTACACTTAGAAGGAAACCTACAAAAGATGGAAGGACTTGCTTGCAAAAGAAGTTTTATTTATTAGTCCCTAATACTCTAGTATATAAAGAGGACATAGGTGTAGGTTTTAAATAATATGTCTTCCATAATGCAATTGCCTAAGCATTATATTTCAAACAAATCATTAGAACACCTCACTCTAAGATTAGTGTCTACACTTAGGGAACCTAAAATAGAAAATGCAATTGGCAAATTAAGCTAGACATAGTGTCCTTATCAAGTTAAGTAGATCCTTCCTACTCACACTTGAAGACTCATCGAGATCACACTCAAAGATGCTTGTAGATCTATCGTTTCATTTTAATCCATTACTCTTCCGCCTCAAACTCACATCATTTTTCACATGATCCCTCATATCTAAACATTGGAAACATCTTATAGCAAAATCGATCATAATCATCCTTACAAAAAGTTATCAAATCCTAGTTTCTCCATCTTAAAGCCTCTAGGATATTTCCCAAAGGAAAAACATTAATCTAAGTCACTATCAGATCTCTAGGATCATTTAGCTTCACTTGACACTCTCAAAATCTTTAGTGTCATCGTTGCTCATTCATTGGTACCCATGAAAGTTCCAATTCCTTCCATAAAAGGCAATCATTAGCTACATCACTCATTACCCTCAAGTACTTAAGCACCCATTCATTTAAGACACTTAGGAGAACTAAAACACTCAAGATGATATAGATCTTAGACCTTAGAAACATCATTTCTACTCTTTCATAGCTGCTGAGAGCCGGATCCCTAGGATTTGCCTAGACGGATCCCTCTGAGGAGGGAACCGTGGGATCCGGATGACAGATTATGTCAAACCTTGCTAAAACAATCATTTCAACTCATCTTTCTAACTCAAACACTCCATCTCATCTTAAATGAGTTCCTAGATCAGTACAAACTCTGCAGTTGACTCTTGTGCATGTTAGTCATCCCATTACAATGAATTCTAGTGGATTAAGGCTTAAATGCACTTGCCAAATCTCTTGCTTTATAAACCACATTGTTAGGACTTCCATAGTCATCACCTTCATCCTAACTTTTTCAGACTTTATAAATACTTACAAACCTCTTGAAATTATCTCATCATGAGGAAAACTCCAAGTAGCAACTTATCCACCAAAGAACCACCTAAGAAAATTGCTCGTGTTGTACACGAAATTTCTTCAACCGAATCATCTCCGGTCAAACCAACAAATGCAAGGATCTCTTCTCAACCAATCAAACCAATTCCTAAAAGGATAATACCCACAAAACTACCTATGCCAAACACCACCATATCTCCTAGGCCAAACAATATCATCTCCACTAAACCATCACCATTGGTTCCTAGAGCTATCTCGCACATTCCACTATCATCACCACACCTCTACAATTTAGAGGATTTGCCTCCTAGGCCGCAGTATCATCCGCTTCCGCCGACAACATTCTCCTCATTAGGAGGAATAATGGTACAAAATCAAGGTGTTGAGTCAACACTAGCTCCGGCTTCCTTTCTCGCTTTCCATCATATAATCCCATTTGGATTATGAGAAATCATCAAAGTCAACCACCCGCCATATGGAAGTTGTCACTTCTACCACCACCATCATTCTTGGTCGAGCCATTCCCAAATGCGACTCCACCAATTCCTCCGTCGTTTGAAGCTCCACAAGCCGCTTCACTTGATCCTTCGCATCAAGCCATTTCATTTCTTCCACCACCACTACCTAGCCTTGAAAAAGATTGCTATCATTGTCAACATGTTAAAAGTTTGATACATGAAGTACGAGAAGACCAATGTTTCATGTTCTATCATCTCCTCGAATGTTTCGACGAGATTAAACCTAAACAAAACTTGAGCTAGAAGATTTTAGTGGTGTCCTAGCATCAAGCGATAGTTGGTCTAGAAATTCCTAGTCATGTATTCTTCATTCTCTTAGTTTTTAGAGTTATGTATACCATAACTCTAGTTTTATTAAATGAAATTATATGCTACTTGCTATATTTCTGAGTATATGATTATGTTGTATTCATATCTCACTTTGATATTAACATTACTTGTTATATCACCATTGCCGAAATTGATCATCAACTATACGGATCCCTCATAAATTGCCTAGACGGATCCTACTAGGAGGGAACCGTGGGATCCGTGATGAAAACTATTTTTTCTACTAATTGACCACATTTGCAGGAAATTATGCATAACTTATTTGCTCTAACCTTGTTTTGTAGTTATTCAATCTACACTTGAAGAATTTGACACCCTAAAGCTAGGGGGAGCTTTGTGTCAAAGCAATACATTGCAAATTACTTGCAATATTAGAATTACATTTCTTGACATCCCTTTGCAAAATTGCAATTATCAAGGGGGAGCACATTCGTCACTTAGACGAAATCTTTTTGCAAACTTAGTTGCAAACAAACTAGCTTAGTATTACTTTCTTGACGCCATTACATAGGGATGGACTCGTCAAGGGGGAGTAAAAGACGAGATCCTTTCCCGTTACTTGCTTTCTATTTTTTCTTTCACATGTTTTTCCTTAAAACAATATGTTAGTTTCCTCTCGAAGCTCTTTTTGTTTCGACAAAAAGGGGGAGAAGAAAGTAAAAACTACAAATTCAAACTTTTACGAATTTTAGCTTTTCCTTAAAATAACTTTATGTTTTGTCATCAACAAAAAGGGGGAGATTTTTAATACAAATAAGCCGTAAAACGTTTATTTATATTTTACGATCTTCTAATGTTTTGTCGATACCAAACGTAAAATCATTTTAACGAAACAAATAAAATACGTAAATGGTTTGAACTAATAGTTTCTAACATATTCACATTTTCACATAAAATACTAAAACAAGTATAAGTGATTTTATGAATTAATATTACATATGTACAACAACTAGTGTTTACATATTTGGGTAAAATATACACATAACTAGTATGTAGTATATTGGGTAATATAAATGGGTAGAAACTTAAGTATCACAACCCATTGGGCAAATACATTGAATGTAGTTGGGTACAACCCAAAGCCCATGACCCATGAAGCTTGACCCATAACCCATTGCATGACATCATGCTTATATCATATATGGATAATATCCATAACCCATGGTTTTGACCCATACCCATGTGACTAGATGCATTGCACTCAAGAGATACATTGTATCTAGCTAAAGACCCATGGAGCAACCCATGACCCATAACCAAAATACCCATGGGTAAAAGGGAGCGTCCCACGGATCCCTAGCTTTACGCTAGACGGATCCCTTATGGAAGGGATCCGTGGGATCCGGGGAACAGTAGAATTTTTCCTCTATAAATAGTGAGCCATTTCTTCATTGTTTCTCACCCCTTTCTAACATACTTTCCCCAAGAGTTAAAAACTCTCTAACCTCATATCCAAGAGATCTATGTTTGTAGTTTTGTTTTTGTGTGATCTTCTAGGTTCCTCTTAAAGGCAAGATCACCACCTTTGAAGTCAAGCAAGCTCAAGTCCATGAGTTGCCAAGCTTCCTCATCATCAAGACTACTGAAGTCTTCATGTTGATGATTGCTTTTCTTTTCTAAGAAGTGTTGAAGACATTTGTGAATGGTGTCTCAAGTGTCAAGACGAAGATATTAGTGAAGGGTATCTATCGTCCGTATCATAAGCACTTGTGGTAGGTGCTTAGAAGTCAAGACTAGAAGCATTAGTGAAAGGTGCTTAGAAGTCAAGACATAAGACATTAGTGAAGGGTGTCTTGAAGATCTAGTCAAAGGCATTAGTGAAAGTGCCTTAGATGTACATTCGATATGGTGTGTTTCGATGTACAAGATAGATTAGTACTAGATCCAAGGATATTGATATCCTTGATGATGTTGTAAAGGAGTAGATCTCCTTTGGGATTAGTCGTTGGTGTAGTATTGGGTAGTAGTTCCTCCATTGCAATGGAACTAGGTGCTTAGCTTAGTACCTAATAAAGGGTAGGCGACGTTGTGTAGGTGTGGTTTACCTTGGTGTGAAAGAACTAGGTACTTAGCCTAGTACCTTATAAAGGGTAGGCGACGTTGTGTAGGTGTGGTTCACCTTGGAGTAAAAGAACCCGGTGGTTAGCCTAGCACCGGAAAAAGGGTAGGCGACGTTGTGAAGGCTTCTCCACCATAAGGAGATTGGTGTAGTGTTTACGAACTCTCGAGTAGGTGACTCGGGGAGTGGAGTAGGGCAAGGAAGGTGTCCTTGTAGCCGAACCACTATAAATACTCGCGTTGTGGTTTGTGCTTCTTACTCTTATCTTTTCATTACATACCTTTATATGTTTGTTTATCAACATCCAACACACACATCCAAATAGATTGACATAAGTCGATCTAAATAGTTTAAAAGGAAGTTTTAATTGGCAAAACTATTCAACCCCCCTTCTAGTTTTCCACAAATTTGTATGTTACAATGCAATAACCATGTTCGTATATTACAATGCAAATAAAAGATAACCACACATGTTTCACAAACCTACAAGTTTTTTTTCATATATTTATTCAATATTAACTCAAACATATTTCAAGAATACATAAACAACTTACAACTTGTTTCCAGAGTGTGAGAAATGACGAAACCTGGATTAGAAGATGAAGAGGCTAGAGGAAATGAAAACATTGAGAATTAAAGAGTCAATTATTGTGATTAGGCAAGAAGGGTAAATTAGTCAATTAGTTGCTAAATAAAAGATAAATATTAATTTCAGATTTTAGAATTAATATAGTTATGATTTAATTGATTTTTGGATATATATGTTAATAAATTTTTTTAAGAAGGATATTAATGTAATTACAAAAGTAAGAAGGATATTGATGTAATATTGAACTTCAAGAAGGATATGTATGTAATTCTTCCTACAACAATGCACCAATCATACACATTTGATTCCATAATATGTCCAACAATACAGAGATGTCGTACAATATCATATAATTCACTAAGAAATTAAATTGGTGCCCTAACATGTAAGTTGATGCGCTAATCTTACACACAGATGCAATAAGGTTTTATGTGATTCATTGAACATTCATGCTCCGAAGCTAGTCCCAGGTTGAAAAGGTAGAGGTTGCACCAATATGGGATTTGGACCAGAAGTAGATATGAAGACAACTGGTCCCGCATTAACCACAACATCAGTCTAAAAAAAGACAATTACACTACTATTTTCTTTCGTGTTTTTAGAAGTGTTAAAAATTTTCGAGTCCTCGCGTAAACATCAACCTTTTTGATGCACTAATATCTCCTTTTTTGACGCACTAATCATACTCATATATGCCTTAATATCTACCTTTTTGATGCACTAATCATACTCATAGATGCCCAAATATCTACATTTTCGATGCACTAATCATACTCATAGATGCCCTAATTCCCATTTATCTACTATTGCTCCGAAATATTAAATAATATGAATATCTATCAAATACAATGATAAACAATTTGACAGTAAAAAAGCTCATAAATTTTGAACATTAAAGAAGGAATGAAATTTAAAATGTTAATCAGGTACAAGTCCTTTACCCCTACTGTACTCCTTCCTTCTCGAGCATTGAAATTTACCCTCAAATTGACAACCTAATAGATTATAATAGATCAATATATTCCACACTAACCTGATCGCCAACTGTGCCAGTAAGAAGATGCTTGGATGAAATACCCTTTGTAGTTGAAGTTACTGATATTGCTCTCACAAATTGAGTGAAATACTAAAATTGTGATTTTTTCATAGCCTCAGGCCGAGAGTAAAATGTGACGGGGGTCGTGAGATTATGTTTTCCAACAGTTAGCTTCAAAACATCTTTATTTCCCGTGGATAGTAATCATAGTCAGAAAAATATATTTATAAAAAATACAATGCTAGAAACTTTATAGTATATAAAGCAATACCACACGAGACTTATCATAAATCTCAATAACAAACATCTTATATCTGTGAACTCATTGGTTGAAGTAATGGTATATGACTCAGTTCTCTCTAAGGACCTTCAAAAAAAGAGAAGATGGTTCATTTGTATATGCAAGTTACTTTTTATTAAATGAAAAGAGAATAGTGATACTTACTGCATGAACATGACCCTGCGATCTTAAATGAGTCATGCGATGCAATATGCGACCAGTTACAGTATCTACAAGATGGATCGCCGGCACTGCCTCATCTGGAATTTCCAAACTAATCGAACCACTTGCTTTAGGTGAAACAGTATCAACAAACATCATATTTTTATATGTATTTGTACATGATATACTCGTCAGCAATCACCTTTCCTTGAGTGTGAACAACCTGAACCAATAAATATTTACATTTCTAACTTTTTGGTGCTGGCAATTTCACACCATTAATCATGACTATCGAATGAACAAAACCAGAAAAGGTAACGTTGGCCAAGGTGTATTTTATGCATACCCACTATATCATATTATTCAAAAAGTAGAGTATTTTTCTTTTTCCCGGGATTAAATCTAACACGTTAATATAAGAAATTTTAACAAAAGGTGTTTTATTAAACATATAAATGGATGCACAAGTATTACCAGCGAAGCACTAAACAAACAAATGGATGCCCTATTATGACTAACGATGCACTAAACATACAAACAGATATACTAAACATATACATTGATTCCTTAATATGTCTGACGATGCCCTAATCATAATCATTGATGCCCTAATATGTTCATTGAGGCACTTAACATATAAACATATGCCCAAGTATTTCTAGCGATGCACTAAACATACATATGGATGCCCTACTATGACCAACGATGTACAAAACATACATACGGATACATTAAACATAAACGGTGATGCCTTAAATATCTGACGATGCACTAATCATACACTAATGCCCTAATATGTTTCATTGATGCACTAAACATACAAAACTTTAACCTGATGCAACAACCACAAACACGGATGCACTAATACAACCTGGTGCCTTAACATGTAATCTGATGCTACAAATTTACACACAAATACCCTAAGATGTCATATCATTCAATATCAAATACATATGCAGAAACTTAATGCATCACAGTTATAAATCTTACTCAAACATTTTATCAAACACCTGGTGTGCAACTTTTAATAAACATAGTTTTCAAGCATTTTTTTCATCAAATTTGTTCCATGTCTAGTAAAAAATTAAAATAACATAAAAAAAAATTGTAATTAAATACTTTCAGGTTATACACAATTAAAAACTTACATAATTAAACACTTATTTTAGTTGCTATAATTAGTTCACTTACTGTTGTATGTATTTCGTCGAGTATCATCGACGATGGACAATTCGTGAGAGCAAACAAATGTGGCCGGTAATTGATGTAAGTGATTTGACGGTTGTTGGTGGCGTTTCAATGGTGGTGGTGTCGGCGATGGTTGTAATGGTGGTTACAAGTGGTGAGAATGATCGTAATTATTTATGGCGGTGATGGTGGTTCTAATGGTGGTTACTGGAGGTGTTGAAAATACGATCAGTTTGGTATGAAAATGGCAGTGTATGGTTGATTAGAGAGAGAGAGAGAGCGTGTGTGTTTGGTGTAAGTTTATGAGAGGTATCTGGTTCATACCACTCATTTGGTGTGATTTTTGTTAATTTTTCATTTTCTACCTTGAACTTTCCACTTTATCAAATTCTCCCTATAACTATTTTTCTCATTTTTTATATCTAATTACACTTTTCTCTAGAACCGGACTATATATATATATATATATATATATATATATATATATATATATATATATATATATATATATATATATATATATATATATATATATATATATATATATATATATAATGGGGATATCTTGGCTACAATTTTTGTAGCCAACTAGCTACAATCCTCCACTAAAAATACACAAGAAATTAATCAGGGGCCCGCAGTAATAACTCAGGACCCACAAAAAGAGACAGGGACCCACAGTTTAAAGCACAATATTATAGTCAATTAGCTACAAAAAATTGTAGCTAATATATTCCCTATATATATATATATATATATATGGAAAATCTTAGCTACACCGAGGTGTAGCCAACTTAACTACACTAAAATGCTAATTCCAAGAAAAAAAGGCCAATTTTGATGTCAACTTAACATCCTAAACTTGTTAACCTTCATAATCTATCACCTCCAACATCTATTATTTGATATTGTTGCAAATTTTTATGTATGTGTTCTTGAATCTGGTTTCTTTCACGAAAATGGCTACTAACATCTTACATGTACAATAATAACTAACTTAGTGTAAATATCAATGATTGATGTTTAGTTCTTAAGTATTTTGGAGTGAAAATGATTTATGGTGTTAATCGGGCATAAAATTTGATGTTTTAAACCTCAAAATGGCATACAGGTGTAGCTAAGTTGGCTACACCTTGGTGTAGCTAATATATATATATATATATATATATATATATATATTTTTTTTTTTTTTTTCTTTCTTTTTTTTCATTTATTTAAATAAATGAATTATTAGTACACAATTACTGCAATAAAATGTTAAACCAAAAAATATGTAGTAGGATATTCCCAATTCACAAATGCAAGCCCAACACCAACTTGTATATCATATGCTCAGCCCGATATCACATTTAAAAACCTGGCCCAATTTAGAAAATGACTAAACCTAATTTTTTTTCTTCCTTCCACCACAACAAACACATTTCTGTCTTCTTCCTTCTTCCTGCTGCCAAACCTGCAAACACAAAAACACATCACAAAATCAAACACAAACAAATCACAAACACAACACACAAACACAAACGAAAACGCAACAAACCCAACCCCCCCCCCAAAAAAATAATAAATCAAAAATCGCTTGGCGTGAACTGGTAGCCACGGCGCCAGAAGCTACCAGCCCAACACCCGTGTGGTATGTCGCGCCATAGGCTCGCGCCGAGCACAATGGCTTGAGCCACCAGCCATCGTACCCAGCCCTCTAAGGAGACTGCACTCACAACTAAAAACATATAATAAAATTAAATAAAGAAAAAAACAAACACACAAACCCAACCATTTCATTTTGTCCACAAATAGACTAAAACATTTGATTTTGGGGGAGAGAGACGCGTTAGGTTTGGTTGAGGTTTGGGGGTGACTGGCGGGCGGGCAAGGGTGACGGGACCAAAATGGGGTAGACTTATTACGAGTCTAATAACCAAAGAATCAGGCTTGGAATTATTCAAACACTATGATTGTAGTATAAATGCATCCAAATACTTATTAGTTAAAAGGATTAGTATAATTCTATTCAATCATTTGTTTGAAATCTCTTCCATAGCATTACAACATGTGTATTTTTTAAATAAAGATCAAAAGTTACGGTACCAGATTAATATTTTTTAGAACAAAAAATTATTCACACCTAAATCTTTTATGCTGTGTTCTAGAGTGAAGTAAAAGAGATGAAAGGTAAGTAAAGTGAAATAAAGTAAAGAATACAAATTTCACTTTCACTTTCACTCTCTTTACTCCTTTTATATACCTCACTTACTTTCACTTTCATCCACTCTAGAACGCAACTTTCACGTTCTTTATCTTTCCTCCCTTTTCACTCCACTCTAGAATACAACGTTACAATCTCATATAATTCTCACAAATATCTAAAGCGAGATTTAAACCCGCAATCACTCGGTTAATAAGTCACTCACATATAGCTAGACAAAAGTCATTTGCTTATTGATAGTGTATGGAAGTTTTAACCCAATAGGTTAAAGCACATACGCGCCTATAACAAGCCCAAGACAAGCCCACCAAGGCTAAAGCCCGTCATAAACTTGCCTCGGAAACAACTTCACATGTCAAGCACAAACAAAGTCAAAACTTGCATCAGAATATAAAGCTGACACACCGAAAGATGACAAGCCATGTATCATCCTCATCTCATCCATTGGAAGTCCACAACGTGGACCATCCTCAACCATTGAATCGCATTCCTAGGTTGCGTAAAACCATAAGTGCATCCCTATAAATAACAAGACATATCCTTGAAATGGACCAAGTCACATTCGACACAAAAATACACACACTATAGTCACATCGCGAGTGTTACCCCAACTTTTAACTCCCGATCGTTCCATATATTTCATGATGTTTGAACTTGATAAACACATCATCTAAACCAAAGTTTACCAATGTTAATGGACACTTATGCCATAAACAACCTTCCTAATACTCTTTTGCATTTCATTCACACAAGAAGTTTCTACATTTTACACTTTATGACATTCTATGTGCCAACCAAGTGAGATTCTTGCTCTCTACAACAACAATAATAAACATATCTTTTAATAGGTCCACAACACTCGTCTCTTTTGGTCAAAAGTCGTAACACTTGTGCGGTCATCTTATAAAAATTCTAAAATCCAGCTCATCCCAAAACTTCAAATTTCCAACATCATTTAATATCTTCATAACTACACACTTTTTATTCTTCATAAATCATTACCCTATCAAGAAAAGAAAACCAGTAAGTTTTTGAAAAAAATTTACATGGGTTTATATAATTTTGCAAATCTTGAAATGGGTTTTTGTTAGTTTTGTAAATGGTGTATTATTTTTATTCTTTATAACATTTCAAAAAAAAAGACCCAGTAAGTTTATGTAATTTTTATCACCAATTATGCAACTTTTTTATATGGGTTTATGTAATTATGTAAATCTTGAAATGGGTATTTGTTAGTTTTTTTAATGGTGTATTATTTATATGATTTTGTGTATTTTGTATGCAGTTGGGAGAAATGGAAGGAGGGAGTATGGATTATAATGTTTCTGGTTTGAGTGTTATTGGTAATCATGCTACTTCAAGTAAACAAATCTTGTGGTTGTTTTCGGTTTTTGGGGGCGTTTTAATGTGTAAAATTGTAAGTACTTTTTGCTTCTTATTAGTATTATTTTGTATAATTGTACGGTGTTTTTTTACTTCAATTATATTGTTTTGTTTTTGTGGTTTTGTGGTAGTTAAGTTTGGTACTTTATGCATTAATTAAATGCCAAGGCTCTTTAAACTTAGGATAACTTTAAATGGGTCAGTTGATAATGGAGCAGTAGGGGCCGACCCAAGAGGCCGGGCCATGGGAACATGAATTTTTGCCGTGCAGTGTAAATTTTGGTTAAAAATTCCGTGTCCTAAAATTTTATGTTACATATCTTGTTTAGTTAATCCATTATTTACGTCAAACAAAATTTGTACACCTGGTCATTTGTAGTCTTGGTCTGCCTCCGTCACCCTGTTTGAGTGACCCTTGGCATATAAGTTCATACAGTACAATTATCCCTCTATAATAATATTAGATTCTAGTTGGATACAATAATGTGCTTCCTCGTGTATGTTGTGTTTGAATTATAAGTTGTAAAATGAGTAAAGTAGCATAGACATTGTATAACTTATAGGGATGTGTGTTCCCAAAGTGGTTAGTATGACACCAAAGTGGTTAGTATGACATGAAGTAGTAGAATGGGATGATGGTATACTTACTGGTGTTTGGATGTGTGATATTGAGTAGTCACAACTATCATAGAACGTGTTGCTAGAGATGATATTTGGAAGTAATGCATCTTGTTGAACCTAATGAAGTTGTGATAATCAGTTTTGACTTTTTATAGCGTCGGATGTGAGGTAGTTTAGGATATCTGATTTGCGGAGTTATTGACAGTGAGGATATAAAAGTACTTTTAGAGTACCTTCCAGTAATCGATTTTGTTGCAGCTAAATAACCAATATCAAACTGAATGTTCATAATTGGAGATTGACCCTTAAGTAGTAGTAAGATGATCATAAACAACCATAGGTTCCGAAACATTTGGAATGAAGTTAAAATTATCACATAACTCACTATCAAACTGCACATCTTAGCACCCCTGAACTCATTGGTTGATAATCAAATCCTTCTATCTCTACTTGCTTTGTTTTCCTTTAATTCTAAGAGCGTAATATATTTGTTTTGAAGGCTTATGAAGTGACGGGTATGATTAGCCCCTTGTTCTATAAAGGTTTCAACAAATTCAATAACACGCAGAAACTTGAATGGAAAAACAGGTTAATTCCATCTACCTTGATTATTAACATCTTTCCTTTAGCTTTTTGCTGCCTATAGTTTACTTATATCATTTCACTAGCTAACTTGATATTAATCTACCTTTTAGGGGCTTCTCGACCTTCCATGCACTTTTTGCAGCTGTTGGCTCTCTATACTTTTTGGTCTTTTCAGATGTTTTTGATGAAAGCAATCAAAAAGAGTTGATCATTAACCGATCATCTGCGCCATCCGACATTTTACTTGGGGTATGCTTTTTTTAAATTGGCCTCAAATATATTGTTTTAGGATATTTAATGTATACGTTTTGTGTAAAGGTGGAAAAATGGGGGCGTAGGGTAATGGGTCAAATCAGGTACAGTTTTGTGCAGTCGGCATGTTTGACATGAAACACTTTTATGTAGTTCTTATTATTTTTTTTTAATATACATAGTTAGTGTGTCGATTATGATTATAATAATTTACTTTCTACAGGAGGCTTTTGTGTATTTCGTATCGCTATTAAAAAAAAAAGGTTTATGTAATCGGAAAAATGGTTACGGTTGATGTAAACTGTGTGACTTTTGTGTTTCATCCTGTTTGACCCGTTAGGATAAACATAACCTGATCCGACCCATTTAAATGGTTTGTGGGTCGAAGAAATGAAATGTGATTGTTAGTTGGTACTCCATATATTTTATGCTTGTATTTGGAAGCATTACAAGATTTATAATCTTATGTTGTTATTAGACTAGCCTCCATATGGTAATGACCATTGAACATTTTTTATTTGTTAGGTCTATTTATATGGTTTGAGAAATATTATTATATGATTACGGGCCCTATTTATAAGAAATAAAGGCGGTACCCTGCTAAAAACAATGTGCTTATTTGTGTGTGTGTTCTTGTCTGGTTGCAGATGTCAATTGGTTATTTCTTCACGGATTTGGCAATGATTATATGGACGTATCCAACTTTAGGTGGTGTCGAATATGTAAGCCTTTACTTTGGTCAAACGAGCTCCAATGGGCTTGCATGGGAAGTTATATTATATTTCTAATAAAAATCATTATACGTAAATTAAGCTTTTTTTATTCATTTGACAAGCTTGCAAACTTTATTAAAGTTACACTTTTAATGTTGAAATTTGAATTACGCATTCAGAAGTACTAACATACATTAAATAAGAACCGGTTGAAGCATTTTTTGGTATTACTCCGTACTGAATTCATCTCTTTTGACTTGACAGTTTTTTCACCATGGACTCTCCTTGTTTGCCATTATTCAGTCACTTATAAGTGGCCAAGTTCAGTTTTACATCCTTATTGTTCTCTTCACGGAGATCACAACACCGTTTGTGAATCTAAGATGGTAATCATTGATGAACAAGAAAATACGAACTTCATTTCTTCACAATCAGATTCCAAAAATAACTCTTTAAATATGCATATACAGGTATTTGGATGTTGCCAATAAGAAGACCTCTGCCCTTTACATGTTGAATGGTCTTGCAATGTTTGTAGGGTGGTTGGTAATGTCTACCGTACCCTGAATTTATCTACAGTTAATTAACAAATAGACGGAATATTAATAGTCACGTGCCTATTCGACAACAGACATTTTTGGTTTTTGGAATGCTTGTTAATCATGTCATCATGAGTTCATGACCTATAATATACTTGTCTTTTTTGATGATTAACCCATTTTGTTAGACTTCTGTGATTTTGGTTGGTCTACATAAGGTGACACATATGGTTTTGTGTATGTGCAGTTTGCCAGGATCATTTTGTTCGTCTACTTTTTCTACCACATATATACACATTTTGATCAGGTAAGTTGTTTCAAACCCTTGTTGTAGAGGACTAGAGGTGATAGTTTTGACCCATTTACTTATGAATGGGTTGCTTTAAGTTTTGTTTTTATATGTAACAAGACAAATGGGTATAAAGATTATTCTTGCTTAAAGGAAACATCACTTCTTGCATATGACAATATAACTTCTTGACCCAATTACGTTATTATTAGAAAATTTTAACTTCTCGAGTCATATTTGGCATAGTTCCGGCGGGATTGGGTATTGTTGTTGTTGTTGTTGGTAGTCAATATTTGGCATACTAATTATGTATACAAACTTCAATTTTTTTTTTGGATGCAACTGTTTAGAAGAATCTTGGTTGGTCTATTACCGGCTCTGAAGATCCTTTTCGTGTGTATTTTTCAGGTGAAGCTAGTTTACTATCCGATGGGATTTTACACCTTGTTGACGATTCCACCGGCATTAGCATTGATGAATCTGCTTTGGTTTTGGAAGATCACTAAAGGGATGATTAAAACTCTCACCAAATCAAGAAAGCATAGTTGATTGCTCTTCTTTGTATTCACGATTTTTGAACCACTGTATTTTATTTTTGGGCGCAAATTAACACGTGTTAGTACAAAGATGCAAGAAGGCTTGAAACTTTGCAGATGTGAGATCTTGGAAGAAAGAAAAAGAGGTCACTTTCAACTTCTTATTTTCTCAGCAAATTATCTTCATGCATCTATATGTGCGTCCACTTGTTAGTCTTCAATGATATTATCATCTTCAATAACCTGAAACAAGCACACACAAAAAAGTTAGTACTGTTGCACATGTATAATCTAATGACATCATAACAGAAAGAATCAAATTCACCGAAATGGTAAAAACACATAACAGAAAGCATCAAATTCACCGGAAACTGTAAAAATACATATGCACTCTAAATAACACATATGCACTCTCATATGTAAAAATACATATGCACTCTAAATAACACATATGCACTCTCCTATTATTGTAAAAATACATATGCACTCTAAATAACACATATGCACTCTCCTATTATTATAAAAATACATATGCACTCTAAATAACACATATGCACCAGAAACGTGTGAATACGACGACAAAACACTCGCCAATGTCACTGCATTCGGAACCAAACCCAACAGCCTCATTTCCTAAGAAACTATATATTAAGCAAAGAATGTACCCAATAACAATATCTTGCAGGTCAATATATCTCATGTATAGCAGGAAGAATATAATATATTAACAAAAACAAAAGGCTACACAAATGTGTTTTACCATTAATATTCAACGATGCCTATCTATTTCTATCTTAATCAAAATAGAGCTAATGGGTTAAAAACGTTACAGCCCATTATCTTGTTTGACACAATTCCAAACGTCCGATTAAAAATAGTTAGATTAACACGTATGCACAATCATTTCCAGTAAGGAACTAGTAACATTTTCCAACTCAGTAGCCATACCAACGCCCATTTTGAGCCAACCCCATTATCATCGTGGTATACGAAATACCATTCTTCCCAGGCATTTTCTCAAACAATTGACGGGCATCGTTCATACGACCAAACTTGACATAACCAGCAAGCATAATGTTGCAAGAAACACGATCCGACTGAAAAGCGGAAACAAACATAGCCTCCGCATCTTTTAAAGTACCAAACTTGCTGTATAAACTAATCAAGCTATTACGAATGAAGACATTGTTTTCATGACCGTACTTGAGGATATGACAGTGGAGATGCTGGCCGTGGATTAGCGGATTAGACTGAGCAGAAAAGAACATCTCGCCTGGTATCATAACAAAACCATCATTCGATACAACTCACCACAATCAATCAAATCCCAAACCTATCTTATCCTCCATCTTCTATTTCATTCTATCATACCAAAACCATCATTCATGTTACTATCTGAAAATCATAAAGAATAATTTATAACAAATATGTTATAATTAATCTTTTGTTCGTTTAAATTAAATATAACAACACATCAAATAATCAAACCTACCCGAGACCCACAATCGGATCTTGAAGAACTCTTCTTGATTCGGCCTGTATTGAAATCGTAGACATCATGGTTCGGTTCTTTGTTGGTGGTTGCTTTGATTCTTATGATAAGTATGAGATTAAAATGAAATTAATTGATCAGATCTGTTTTTTGGTTTGGTGGTTGGGTGCGTTTTGATAAGAAAGAAAGACCTGAAATGTGGTGAACTGGTGATGAACTGGTGATATGAGCGGCTATGGATAACTAGGGTTGAGATAAAGACGTGAAATGTGGTGAACTGGTGATGAGCGGTTTTGATATGTAACTGATTCATTCACAGATTATTTACATATTAAAGCTATTTTTATGGAAAATATAAATACCTAATTTGCCCTTAATTTAATTTTTTTTTTCAAAATAAGTTACAAATATTTTCTAAAATGCCATCTTGCATTAATCTAATATACATCATGCATTATTAGGTGTACAAAGGTGGTTCTCGCTTCCGCAATTTATTTGGTTCTTACAATAACCTCACACTATATATATATATATATATATATATATATATATATATATATATATATGAAATATAATATAAATTTATAAATATTTTCATATTTTGTGCCTGCTTATGCCACACCTTATAAACGCAAAAATTTCGCCTTAACCGCTAAGGCGTAAAGCTTTGTCATGCCGTCACACCATGCCTTGCGCTATTTATAACCTTGGTTAAAACGCTATATCTTCTATAACAGTTGATGTATAGATTCAGGTTTTGTGTTTTTAACTATGAATTAGGTCGTAGAATAGCAATATATATTTTTAAATGTACCGACTTAGTATGTAAATTTTTAAAAAGTTGTGTAAATATAATGAACTTTCATAAAGTGTTTCAATCTGCAAGTTTTGATGACGTGTCACATTATAAATGGTGTCACGTGTTAGACTTTCAGGTATGACACAACTTTTTAAAGATCACGAATCAAAATCGGTACATTAAAAAAATACATTTTTATTTTCTGGCCTTAGGCTAACCACACTCGATCGGGCAAGTCCATAGGTCGATCGACTTTAATATCGGTCGAGCCCAATGTGAGAAAAGCTGAGAATATCAGTCGAACCAAGAGTTTTGGAAATATGGGTCACCATTTTGACCGATTATGCACAAGAGTTTTGTTATTTAAAATATTTGAATAAAAAATAAAAATAAAATAGAAATAACTCGGTCACCGACTGTGATAATTTAGTCGTATCT
>OU343216.1:179551410-179630756 GCA_910596185.1 Chrysanthemum makinoi
ATGATGTAAATGTCTTAGTTACCTGAAAATACATAGCTAAAACTCAGAATTCCGACCCGACAAGGGTAAAGGAATCACAAGTAATGGTGTCATATGAAAGGAAACATAAATATCCAAAAGAAATCTCAACATCAATATTGAAATAATCCAAGTCAAAAGACTTCAATACATAGGTCCCAGCGGAAAAATAAACTACAAATGAAAAGTCTAAAAATAAAGTCTAAATGGCATCATAAGATCAAAGCTAAAAATCTCTAAGGTAAGTCCACACAATACTCATCCCAAAGCAATACCCAGCTCCAATGCTTAGATACCTGCCGCGGAAGAAAAGAAATGCGGCTGAGCTTCAAAAGCCCAGGGAACAGATATACAAGCAAAACGAATACTAAAACGAGAACGAATAATGAAATAAAGTGAAAGAAAGATAGCAAAATCATAATCATCTCAAAAGATAAACCAGGATAATATAATAAGTTTTATAGCTAACTACCTCGAGCCCAAATACATATGCCATATCATAAACAAAATCATATTCACATAAGGCAACATTTGTAGGGGAGACCTACCGGAGTTATGAAGGACGTACATGCACGCAAAGATCAATCATCGATAACATATAGCATATTACATATAATATATAACATATAACAGATCTAGGATGCACCCATACGCCCCACAAAAATACATTGATAATATAATATAACTTGAGCTCATAACAAATAACAGATAAGGGACGTGGCAAACTTCACTCTCGCCTAGAGTCATGTCGAAGTGCATTAACGACACGGACATGGAACCCCCATGACTAGTTAATAATTGGCTCGGGTGTCAACTATCTTAGGTCAAATAGAATGTCATTACTGACATAGATCATATTTAATCAAATGTTTAATCATGTTTTCAAAATCAAAGTCTTCATATCATATAGTTCAAAATCAATGTTTTATGATTCAAAAATCAAAGTTCAGATAAGCAACACCTCAAATAGACACATTAGGGTTCATAGCAAAGGCTTAGGAAATCCTAATGTAAAAGCTAACGAAAAGAAAACGTTATAAGGAACCTTTACAAAAGGTCAATATATGTACCTTATTCCAAAGCAAATGATCGAAAAGAAGAAACAGGGAAAGCAAAGGATTACTCCTTCTTCACATAACCTATACACATTAACGGTCGTACATGTTATTTATGATTCCATAATCGTTGAAATGATCTTTTAATATTTGGCGTTCATACTTAGTATATTTAATGATCTTAATACTTTAGGGTTTTATAATTAAATGAGACTTAAGTGTTTTATAATTAATATCGTAGATTAGGGTTCATTATGTCATTAATTAAAGTTTAGGGTTAAATGTGAAAATAGTTTAAACGTCATAACTCACACATAAAATAACGAATTAATATACTTAGCTTCAAACCCTAATCGACTCTCATTTATGTTCTAAGGTTTTCTCATTCTTTAATATCTCATTAATATACATTTACTTACATGTTACATCTTTTAATGACTCGTTACTTAACCTAACACGTCATAAAACAATCTTTCCTTTTATGTTTCACCATGCACGTTTATGATTTTATGTGACATACAAGTTACTTATTACTCGGATTAATTACACGTTTACACATTTACAAGTTCACTTGACTTATAATTACGCACACATATGAGACACGATTCACAAACCATTAGGGTTTGGCATACCTTATTCGATTCACATATCAAACTAGGGTTTATGTTTACATGACCTTTACTCGTTTAATACATGTTCAAAAACTCTATATGTGGTTCGTTTCAACTTAGGGTTTCAATTAATAGGTTATTACGCAAGTCTTAACTCATCTACGTACTTTACTTATTTACGTTATTAAGTTTTATACCATAGCCGAATTATACATATGGTTCGGTTTTAATACATATGGTTCGGTCCTTATTTAACTCGACGTATTCATGACCCGATTCAATAATACATATTACGTACATAGCTCTTTAATACTTATAAGGTTTAATCATTAGGGTTTGCCTTGTTTTGGTTCTATTCGGCTCGACACAAAGAAAAAGAAAACACAAGTCGACCAAACGAATCAAGTTACAATACAATAACATAAGGTACATCAAAGGAAAACAAGAATAGGTTATACCTTGACTTGGTTGAAGCAAAAATCTCCACACCAATGGGTGTTGATATTCGGCCGAATGGAAAGAAAAGAAAAAGAGAGAGGCAACAATAAACTAGGGTTTCACTTTTGTGATTATGTAGTGTATATATAGTAGTGATATTTTCGGTTAGGGCTTAGGAAGGCCTTGGGTTTCGGCTTGGCCCAACCGAACACCATCCAAACGCACGCATATGGGCTCCGGCCTTTGATCCATCGAAACAAACAAACACGATCCAAGTTATTTGCGAAACGTCCAATCTTCGTCGTACCAAAATCGATCATGTAATATATTTTAGTTAGGTTTCTACTATTCGCAAGTTAAGTTTTAAATTCGTTAACTGATATAAATGTATTTTACGTATTTTATAAATTTCGATTCCAAGGGTATTTTAGTCTTTAATCAGATTTTAGATTTTCAGGTTTTACAATTCTTCCCCTCTAAAGAAAAATTTTCGTCCTCGAAAATTGAAATGAAACGAAACGAAAACGAAATGAGAACATACCAAACTATTCAAAGAAATGAGGATAACTAGCTCGCATCGACTCCTCGGTTTCCCAAGTAGCCTCACGTTCCGGATGATTTTTCCAAAGAATCTTAACGAACGGAATGACTTTATTTCTCGTGACTCTTTCTTGCCTTTCTAAAATAGCTTCCGGTTCTTCAGATAAAGACATATCGGATTGAATTTGATCAAACGGATAAGAAGCAACGTATAACGGATGATAGTTGTATCCCCTTAGGAGTGATACATGGAAAACGTCATGAACATGCGATAACCGAGGCGAAGTGCTAATCGATACAAAACTTCTCCTATACGTTCTAGAATTTCAAACGGTCCGATAAATCGAGGACTGAGCTTGCCCTTGATTCCAAAACGTTTCACACCTCTAAACGGCGAAACTTTCAAAAATACACGATCTCCAACTCGAAATTCTAAATCACGACGATGCTTGTCGGCATAACTTTTCTGACGAGACCTAGCTTCCTTCAACTTTTCTCTAGCAACAACTACCTTCTCATTAGTGATCTCGATCATTTCCGGACCTTCAATCAAGCGTTCACCTACTTCATCCCAGCAAATAGGTGCTCTACATTTCCTTCCATAAAGAAGTTCAAACGGTGCCGCCTTAATGCTAGCATGCCAACTGTTGTTGTATGCAAACTCTACTAAACATAAGTATTCATCCCAACGCCACCCATTCTAAAGCACAAGCCCTGAGCATATCCTCTAAGGTCTGTATAGTCCTCTCTGACTGACCATCTGTTTGAGGATGAAATGCCGTACTAAAATTAAGTCGAGTACCCCAAGCTTTTTGCAAACCCTTCCAGAAATGAGAAGTAAAACGCGGATCTCTGTCGGACACAATAGATGCCGGAGTACCATGAAGTCTAACGATCTCTTGCTGAAAAATCTCCGCCAATTTACCAATACCAAAATCCTTTCTCATTGGCAAGAAATGAGCAGATTTGGTTAGTCGATCAACAACTACCCAAATCGCATCATGCTTCTTCCGAATAAGAGGTAGTCCAGTCACAAAATCCATAGATATCTTATCCCACTTCCATGTTGGAATATCCAATGGTTGTAACAATCCACTAGCCCTTTGATGTTCGATCTTAACCTGCTGACAAATCATACACTTCGACACAAATGTCGCCACATCTTGCTTCATGCCATTCCACCAAAAGTACTGCTTCAAATCCCTATACATCTTGGTAGAACCAGGATGGATAGTGAAAGGAGAACTATGAGCTTCACATAACTTTCTCACGAAGTACCTAATCATTGGGAACACAAAGCCTATCTCCATACCATACAATACCGTCATTATCAACCTTAAGCTCCATCTGCTTACCTTCTTCAACATTTTGCACCACGCCCACAGGCTCGCCGTCATCTTTCTGCGCTTCTTTAATTTGCAGTATAAGGTTCGACTCCACCTTCATACTAGCCCAGTATCCATCAAAACCTCGTACACACAACTCAACATCCAAACTCTCTAAGTTACTCAAAATCCTAGGCTCAATCTTGATACTCGCAAGAATGCCCGATTCCGGCTAAGTGCGTCAACAACTACGTTAGCCTTACCTGGATGGTACTGAATGTTGGTGTCATAATCCTTAAGAAGTTCTAACCATCTTCTTTGTCTCATGTTAAGTTCCTTCAGAGTGAAAATATACTTGAGACTCTTATGATCAGTGAATATATCACACGCTCTCCCATACAAGTAATGTCTCCAGATCTTCAACGCGAACACCACTGCACCTAACTCAAGGTCATGAGTTGGGTAATTCTCCTCATAAGGTTTTAGCTTCCTCGAAGCATAAGCTATTACCCTTCCATGTTGCATCAAAACACAGCCTAATCCTTTCTTAGATGCATCACTGTAAATTTGAAATCCTCCGGAACCAGTTGGAAGAGTCAAAATAGGAGCTGACACCAATCTCCGTTTCAACTCTTCAAAACTCTTTTCTCGTTCATCCGTCCATACAAACTTTTCACCTTTCCTCATCAGGTTGGGTTAGGGGTAGAGCTAAGCGAGAGAAACCTTCAACAAAACGTCTGTAATAACCAAAGAAGTCCTAGAAAACTCCTGACCTCAGTCAGTCGAGGTCTTGGCCATTTAGTGATAGCCTCAACTTTAGACGGATCCATGGTGATACCATCAACTGATACAATATGACAAAGGAAAGCGACTTGTCTTAACCAAAATTCGACTTAAAATTTGGCGTACAATTTCTTCTTCCTCAAAATCTCCAAAACTATCCGGAGATGTTCTTCATGCTCTTCTTCAGACTTGGAGTAAACTAAAATGTCGTCGATGAAAACAATAACGAACTTGTCGAGAAACTCATGGAAAACACGATTCATCGGTCCATAAACACAAGAAGCGATTGGTCAAACCAAAAGGCATAACGAGGAATTCGTAATGACCATATCCGTACGAAACGCGTCTTAGGAACATCTTGCTCCTTCACACGTAATCGATGATAACCGGACCTCAAGTCAATCTTCGAAAAGAACTTAGCTCCTTGCGCTTGATCAAACAAATCATCAATACGCGGCAAAGGATAACAGTTACGAATGGTAATACGATTAAGTTCACGGTAGTCGATACATAGACGCATGCTTCCATCCTTCTTCTTCACAAACAAGACAGGTGCACCCCATGGAGAAACGCTGGGTCGAATAAATCCATTTTCTATCATCTCTTGCAACTGTTTTTCAACTCCTTCAGTTCTACAGGTGCCATGCGATACGGAGCCTTCAAATCGGTTCAGCACTGTGAATTAACTCAATGCTAAACTCAAGTTCTCTAGGGGGGAAGACCAGGGAGTTCATCGGGAAAAACATCGGTAAAGTCGCAAACAACCGAAAGATTTTCAATGTTAGGACTCTCCAAAGATGTGTCCTTAACAGATGCTAGAAAACCTTGGCACCCATGAGCAATCATGGTCCGTGCCTTCATAGCGGAAATGAGTTTAACAGATTTGAGAGGTTGAGAACCATGATAAACGAATTTGGGATGTTTTACGTCTCCAAAGATCACCGTTCTAGCATGGCAATCAATTGAAGCTCTATGATAAGCCAACCAATCCATGCCTAGAATGATATCAAAGTCGACCATATCGAGAGGATACAGATTTGCAAAGTTTAATACGATCATCAAAGCGAAGAGGACACTTAACGTATTTATGATCAATGATCACGTGGTTCTTCATAGGCGTAGAAATCGATAAGTGATTTGTTAACAATTTAGGCTTCATATTAAGTTTCTTAGCAAATGTGATAGATATAATGGAGTGTGTGGCACCGGTATCACATAAAACGAAGACAAGATAATCATCAATGAAAAGAGTGCCCGTAATGGTACTGAAGTGCGCTCGCCTGGTTACGAGTAGTAGCATAGACACGCCCAGTAGTAGTCGGCGGCTTGATGTAGTTTCCAGGAATCACCGGGTTCTTCTTAAGACAATCTTTAATCTTGTGAGCAGTGGAGCCACAAGCAAAACAACCACCAGTGGCCTTGAAACACTGCCCCGGATGAGCCTTTCCACAAGTAGTACAAATAGGTGGGGAGGCAAAACCTCACTGCCTCTATTGACTAGAAGATCCTGAGCACGACCCCGATTTGATCCTCGAATGACCGATCCTTGTTGTAACTGGTTATTGTTACCTTGGTTCGACGATCACTTCCATTCTTACCAGATTTCTATTATCTTGACCCCTCGTCTCGGGCCCCAGTGTCAACATTCTTTCCTGACTGACCCCGCTGATCATAACTCCTATCCACTTGACTCCTCGAATCATAACTCCTACCAGAGTTTCCCTTATAGTCATTGCCTTGAGTCCTACCTTGAATCCGATCACCATCGCGATTACGCTTGTTGGAACCCGAAACCTCATGAAAGATCTCAATGTTACGAGCTGCGTCATTGCAGCGACACATTCTCATACTCAATATTAAGCAGTCGGTCCAACACCCACTTCTTCTCCCCCACTTGAAGTGCTTAGCTTGACGCCTACCATCTCCAAAGAATAGCTCCCACAAACTCACCATTTCATAAACCTACTCATGTACTCATTGGAATTCTCATAATCAAACCGGTAGATTGCCGATAATCCCTCTCATACCTTTCTTTTCGCCATGATCGGGAAGTAACAGTTATAGAAGATAGTCCGAAACTCAGTCCAGGTACAAGTCATAGCAAAAGCATCTCCTCCTCTTGCTTGTTTGAGTGCCTTCCACCAATTTAAAGCAACACCTTCCAATTTCAATGCAGCCAAATGAGTCTTAAACTCGTCTCCACAACCCAATACTTCAAACAGCTTCTCAATATGAGTGATCCAGGTCCTCGGAGTAGCAGGCAGTGCTAAACGAAAGAGGCTTGAGCTTACCAAACGCCGAGCCAAGTGTGAATACCGACGGGTTGATTTCCTCCACCACTACCCGAAGCACCATTCCGATTCGAATGTTGCCGATCACCTCCATCATCTCGTGTAGTAAGACCGGTAAAGAGAGTTGAGAGCATTAGCAATCGCAGTATCCATGTTAGTATCATCATCGTCTCCATCCACGCTATCGGCGACGAGTTTGAACCATCCGAACGATATTCAAACGATTAGCAAAATGAACAATGGTGAGATACTTAAATGGAAGTACGCAGAAGGAATCCTAAAGTCTACCCAAATCCTCACAGGTCAAATCCTAAGCTCTAAGGTCTCAAAACCTAGGCTCCATATGTCACGTGTTCCACTACAAGTCGTAAACCTGGGCTCTGATGCCATAAATTGTAACGCCCCAACCCGAAAAGGGTAAAGGAATCACAAGTAATGGTGTCATATCAAAGCAAACATAAATATCCAAAAGAAATCTCAACATCAATATTGAAATAATCCAAGTCAAAAGACTTCAATACATAGGTCCCAGCGGAAAAATAAACTCCAAATGAAAAGTCTAAAAATAAAGTCTAAATGGCATCATAAGATCAAAGCTAAAAATCTCTAAGGTAAGTCCACACAGCACTCATCCCAAAGCAATACCCAGCCCAATGCTTAGATACCGCCGGAAGAAAAGAAATGCGGTGAGCTTCAAAAGCCCAAAGGAACGTGATATACAAGCAAAACGAATACGAAACGAGAACGAATATGAAATAAAGTGAAAGAAAGATAGCAAAATCATAATCATCTCAAAAGATAAACCAGGATAATAGAATAAGTTTTATAGCTAACTACCTCGAGCCCAAATACATATGCCATATCATAAACAAAATCATATTCACATAAGGCAACATTTGTAGGGGAGACCTACCAAAGTTATGAAGGACGTGCATGCACGCAGCATCAATCATCAGATAACATATAGCATATAACATATAATATATAACATATAAATGATATAGGATGCACCCATACGCCCCACAAACATACATTGATAATATAATATAACTTGAGCTCATAACAAATAATGAGATAAGGGACGTGGTAGAACTTCACTCTATCGCCTAGAGTCATGTCAGAAATGCATTACTGACACGGACATGGAACCCCCATGACTAGTTAATAATTGGCTCGGGTGTCAACTATCTTAGGTCAAATAGAATGTCATTACTGACATAGATCATATTTAATCAAATGTTTAATCATGTTTTCAAAATCAAATTCTTCATATCATATAGTTCAAAATCAATGTTTTATGATTCAAAAATCAAAGTTCAGATAAGAAACAGCTCAACTAGACACATTAGGGTTCATAGCAAAGGCTTAGGAAATCCTAATGTAAAAGCTAACTAAAAGAAAACGTTATAAGAAACCTTTACTGAAAAGGTCGAATATCGTACTTATTCCAAAGCAAATGATCGAAAAGAAGAAACAGGGAAAGCAAAGGATTACTCCTTCTTCACGTAACCTATAGACATTAAATGTACATGTTATTTATGATCCCATAATCGTCGAAATGATCTTTTAATATTTGGCGTTCATACTTAGTATATTTAATGATCTTAATACTTTAGGGTTTTATAATTAAATGAGACTTAAGTGTTTTATAATTAATATCGTAGATTAGGGTTCATTATGTCATTAATTAAAGTTTAGGGTTAAATGTGAAAATAGTTTAAACGTCATAACTCACACATAAAATAACGAATTAATATACTTAGCTTCAAACCCTAATCGACTCTCATTTATGTTCTAAGGTTTTCTCATTCTTTAATATCTCATTAATATACATTTACTTACATGTTACATCTTTTAATGACTCGTTACTTAACCTAACACGTCATAAAAACAATCTTTCCTTTTATGTTTCACCATGCACGTTTATGATTTTATGTGACATACAAGTTACTTATTACTCGGATTAATTACACGTTTACACATTTACAAGTTCACTTGACTTATAATTACGCACACATATGAGACACGATTCACAAACCATTAGGGTTTGGCATACCTTATTCGATTCACATATCAAACTAGGGTTTATGTTTACATGACCTTTACTCGTTTAATACATGTTCAAAAACTCTATATGTGGTTCGTTTCAACTTAGGGTTTCAATTAATAGGTTATTACGCAAGTCTTAACTCATCTACGTACTTTACTTATTTACGTTATTAAGTTTTATACCATAGCCGAATTATACATATGGTTCGGTTATAATACATATGGTTCGGTCCTTATTTAACTCGACGTATTCATGACCCGATTCGATAATACATATTACGTACATAGCTCTTTAATACTTATAAGGTTTAATCATTAGGGTTTGCCTTGTTTTGGTTCTATTCGGCTCGACCCAAAGAAAAAAGAAAACACGAGTGGACCAAACGAATCAAGTTACAATACAATAACATAAGGTACATCAAAGGAAAACAAGAATAGGTTATACCTTGACTTGGTTGAAGCAAAAATCTCCACACCAATGGGTGTTGATATTCGGCCGAATGGAAAGAAAAGAAAAAGAGAGAGGCAACAATAAACTAGGGTTTCACTTTTGTGATTATGTAGTGTATATATAGTAGTGATATTTTCGGTTAGTGCTTAGGAAGGCCTTGGGTTTCGGCTTGGCATAACCGAACACCATCCAAACGCACGCATATGGGCTCCGGCCTTTGATCCATCGAAACAAACAAACACGATCCAAGTTATTTGCGAAACGTCCAATCTTCGTCGTACCAAAATCGATCACGTAATATATTTTAGTTAGGTTTCTACTATTCGCAAGTTAAGTTTTAAATTCGTTAACTGATATAAATGTATTTTACGTATTTTATAAATTTAGATTCCAAGGGTATTTTAGTCTTTAATCAGATTTTAGATTTTCAGGTTTTACAAAAACGGTCAACAATAATGTTGGTGAGAAATCATAGGTTTATGAAAAAATGTTTTATACGACTACACAAATATAGACCATGTATGAAAAATATGTCACATAAAAATGTTACAATTGCTATAAGCACATGACACCGAAGCTAGACTGATTATGATGTTCGCCCCAACAGAGTGTTTGCCAAACAACTCAAATTATGATATTAAATGAAATGCATCCGTTTGACCAGTTGGGACCACCAACCCGATGGAGGAGTCACCCTCAATAGATCTATTCACTCACCCTCGCTTCTTCCTGAATTAACGGTTCATGATTATGAAATGGGGACATTCAATTGGCAATGAGGTAACTTAAGAAATGTAATGCATTTGATATACTTGGTATCGTAATAAAAATGATGTGCAATGTATTCTCCCCCGTAGGTTTGAAAATAAGTATAAACATGTACAACGGGGCTATGAAAACTCACTTGGTACAATGATGCGATGGCAAAAGTGAGTACACTGAAATGAAGCGCAAATCTCGAACCGTGACCTATTATGAATGATATGATCTATAATAAGTTATGATGTAATGTTATGCATGCAAACTCATATGATATCTATACCACTTGTGCATTTTTGAAAATAAAGTTTATCGTCGAAAAATAATCTTATAATGTCTTGACAATTTATAAATTACTTTACAAGTATTTTCATTGAAATGATATCCTACGGTAATCATTTAGTGATTTATTATGATATTATAGTTTTTCGTTGCAAAACAATATAATTTGACAATTCATGAAAGTGACTAAATGGCCTCGAAAAGCTAGTCGTA
The DNA here is from genome assembly GCA_910596185.1 of Chrysanthemum makinoi. Classification (NCBI taxonomy): domain Eukaryota; kingdom Viridiplantae; phylum Streptophyta; class Magnoliopsida; order Asterales; family Asteraceae; genus Chrysanthemum; species Chrysanthemum makinoi. Next base: position 179,562,226 of record OU343216.1, read on the forward strand.
AAATAATGAATATCGAGTGTTAGAAAACAAACTCAATGGTTTTAGAAAGCTTGTAGCATTATCTCAAAGTCTTAGCTTTTAAATTTCATCATAGAGGTCTCGATCATGGAGAAAAACATAGGTGAAGTAGGGTACTTGTACCAAAAATATTGTTTAAGGGTAGTTTTCGGCAAAGTTTGAGTGACCGTATTTTATTCGTTACAACTTCGTTTGACGAACGGTTGAACATTTTGGAAAATAGGCTAGGTGAACTTACTTTTACTAGAAGACATCGTTTTGTAAAAAGTATTCTATCGATGTTAAAAACGACTCTCAACATGGTCATTAGCGACAACTAGTTTTTGCTAATAGGAAATATATATGTGTTATACTTGTGAAAGTAGTTACGACAACCTTATTTGAAACGCGTGTAATTTAGTCGTTATAAGTCCGTTTTCTACGTTTTATATGTCCTTAGCTTCGTGTTAAAGTACACTAATATATTTTTGATAAATCGACTCATTTAGATAACGCTTAAGACTCATTTTTTACCCTTAAAAATCTGGACAGAATGCTGTTTTTCCGGAAAATATAGTTTTCGTCGTTAAACTTGAAAATATCATAACTTCTTCGTTATAAATCCGTTTTAACCCGTTCAAGCGACCACGTTTTTGTTTTAAAGTATATTTTCTGAATATCTAGCCCAAAATAATTTACAACCTGTCGAAATTTCCAGATTTCACAAAAACCAACAGACCCTATTTTTAGTTTGTCGAAAGTGATTTCTCTCGCGTAATACTTATTCTAACCACTTCAAATCAACACCAAAGCTATTCTAAACCTACCATACACCTTATTAGGGTGTCATGGGTTCCTAAACATCATCAAAAATGACATGTTTCAAGGGATTAATTATAGGATGATATATATTAATCATAAGTACTAAAAACATTAATAGTGGTATAGATACTCATATGACTTGCATGTTTTCGTTCAAGCATGATAAAATAACATAAGTATGAATATGAAAGATTAATTAAAATCATGAAATGCTTACTAGTATAGTGATGAGGTTTTTCCTAAATACCCTAGGTTTTTATTGCAAAACCCTTACAAGAAAGTAAACTAGAGTTTGTAAATAGCTTGATCTTGAAATTTTTTGCTTCCTTCCCTTTCTTTCTTCCTTGGCCGGTTATGGAGAGTAAAATAGAGCGAGTTTTATTTTTTTTTCACCAAAAGATATGTGTATGTATGTGTATAAATGAGTATATAATTAAAAATAATACAAGTGTCCTAGCTATACAAGTATATGTGTAAGGCTAGTAAAAGATTTTTATCAAATCTTGTTGTGTCATAGATTTTTGGTCGACAAGGGGTAAAAAAAAGAAAGGTGGTGAGTTTTTGAATGACTAATGTATAATAGGTAATTTGTAAGTTTAAATAAGTATTTAGGGTAGCGTTAGCTAGAAATAAATTTTAACGGAACAAAATAAAATATATCGAAGTCATAAAAATTATAAAAATACTTTTCTTACAAGAATTGAGTGAAATAATAATTATCAAGTAGTATTTACTTAAAACCGTAAAATATATATATACATAACAATTTATATACAAAATAAATTTAAAACATCGGGTAAACTAATAATATAATTTTTATAGTATTAAAATGAGTATAAAAATATATCAGTATAATTTTTGGAAGTGTCGGATCAAATATTCAAAATAAATGATTAGGCGATAACGTTTATTTAATAGGAAAATATACGTTTAATGAAATATGCAAAACCATGCATGAACTAATATGATGATGATGTTACTGATGATATGTAGACTAACTCTAGTCTATATGAAATGTCCTTAATGATTTTTCATGAATTCGCAGCTAAACCCTTACGGTTACGCGAATTTGATACTCGTAAACCTAGTTTACGATAAATAATGAATAGTGATTTTCTCCGGGAATGAATAGTGTTTCGTGAATAGTAAAATTTTGAAATACGTTCTCAGAATATCAAATCGACTTTGAAAATGATTAATAGTAAAATGATGAGTAGTAACCGATGAATAGTAAATTCCTGAGATGAATAGTAAATTTGAGAAATGACCTGAAATTACGAGTTGTCACATTCACCCACCCAAAAAGGAATTCAGTTCCTGAATTCAGTCAATGTTGGTTTCTGCGGCGTTGTCGGTAAAAAGGTGAGGATATTTGAGCCGCATCTGGCCTTCCCGTTCCCAAGTAAACTCGGGACCTCTTCGAGAATTCCAGCGAACTTTCACGATAGGAATACGACTTTGCTTCAACTGTTTGACCTCTAGGTCCATGATTTCTGCTGGTTCCTCCACGAAATTGAGTTTATCGTCGAGTTGAATTTCTTCCAATAGAATTACGAGTGATTCATCCGAAAGACATTTCTAGAGATTTGAAACGTGAAACGTGTTATGTACATTACTTAGTTTTGACGGAAGCTCAAGTCGATATGCTACAGGGCCGACTCTGCTCAAAATTTTGAATGGCCCAATGTATCTCGGGTTCAACTTCCCGCGTTTTCCGAATCGTACCACGCCTTTCCAAGGCGATACTTTCAACATAACCTTGTCGCCAACTTGAAATTCTAATGGTTTGCGTCGTACATTAACTTTTCCGGCTTCGGCGGTTGAGTCTATCTCGATTTGAACTATCTTTTCGTTGTTTCTCGAACCATTTCGGACCAGTGAGTTGTGCGTCACCAACCTCACCAACAAAAGGTGATCAGCACTTTCGACCATAGAGTGCCTCGAATGGTGCCGCTTTTATGCCGTGTGATAACTATTGTTGTACGAGAATTAGATCAATGGCAAATGGTTAGCCCAACCATTTCCAAAATCAATCACACATTCTCTGAGCATATCTTCTAATGTCAGAATCGTTATTTCGCTTCGACCATCGGTCGAGGATGATAGGCGTGCTCATCTCTAATTTGGTTCCAAATGAATCTTGTAATGATTTTAAGTTTGAGGTGAAGCGACTATCTCTGCCGGAAATGATGGAAATTGGTGCACCGTGCCTTGAGACTATTTCCTTGACATAAAGTCTAGTAAGTTGTTCCATGGATTAAGTCTCTCTAATTGGTATGAAATGGGCTGATTTGGTAAGACGGTCAACGATTACCCAAATAGCGTCGTAACCTCCCGATGTCTTAGGAAGTTTAGTGATGAAATCCATTGTAATGCGTTCCCATTTCCATTGGGGAATTTCTGGTTGTTGAAGTAATCCTGAAGGTTTCTGGTATTCGACTTTCACCTTAGAGCAAGTAAGGCATTTGCTAACATACGTGGCAATTTCTGCTTTCATGTTCGGCCACCAATAAAGTTTCTTGAGATCCTGGTACATCTTATCAGAACCTGGGTGAGTAGAATACTTTGACTTATGCGACTCATGCATAATCAACTCTCGTATCCCGCCATAAAATGGTACCCACATTCTATCCTTGAAGCATAATACTCCATCTGATCTCTTTACAAAGCCATTTGCATTTTCGGGCATACCATAGAGCTTTTCACTTGTTCGATTTTCCTCCTTGAGTGCCTCGATATGTGCCTCGAGTATTTTTGATGGTAGAGGTGAGCTAATCGTCATTCCCAATGATCTGACTCTTAAAGGTTTGTGTCTTTCTTTCCGGCTAAGAGCATCAGCCACAACATTGGCTTTTCCCAGGTGATATTTAATTTCACAATCGTAATCGCTAAGTAATTCCAACCAACGACGTTGCCTCATGTTAAGTTCCTTATGATCAAGAACATATTGCAAACTCTTGTGGTCCGTAAACACCGTACACTTAGTACCGTAGAGGTAGTGCCTCCAAATCTTGAGTGCAAAAACTACGGCTCCTAACTCATGATCATGAGTGGTGTAATTCTTCTCATGAACCTTAAGTTGTCGAGAAGCATAGGCTATCACCTTCTCGTTCTGCATTAACACCGCTCCAAGCCCTTTATGTGAAGCATCGCAGTATACAACGAAGTTTTCAATTCCTTCGGGTAGTGCCAAAATTGGCGCACTGCAAAGCTTTTGCTTCAATAACTGAAAAGTAGCTTCTTGTTTCTTTCCCCATTCGTACTTCTGGTTTTTCTGTGTCAACTTAGTCAAAGCTTTAGATATCTTTGAAAAACCTTAATTGAATCTTCGGTAATATCCGGCAAGTCCTAAAAATTGACGGATCTCTGTAGGATTTGTTGGAGTAGCCCAGTCTTTTACAGCTTCAATCTTTGCAGGGTCAACTTGTAATCCATGACTATCGATGACATGACCAAGAAATTGTACTTTTCGGTTCCAAAAATCACACTTCGAAAATTTGGCATACAATCTCTCTTCCTTGAGTAGTCCTAAAATCGTTCTTAGGTGCCCCTCGTGCTCTTCTTTGCTCTTCGAGTAAATCAATATGTCGTCGATAAATACTATCACAAACTTATCCAAATACGGTTTGCACACCCTATTCATGAGATCCATGAATACCGCAGGTGCGTTGGTTAATCCGAACGGCATTACTTGAAACTCATAATGACCATAGCGAGTTCTAAACGCTGTTTTCGGGATATCCTCCTCGAACTCTAAGTTGACGGTAACGACCTCGGTCTATCTTTGAGTAGATACTAGAGCCTTGCAACTGTCGAACAAGTCGTCGATCCCGGAAGTGGGTAACGATTCTTCACAGTTAACTTGTTTAGCTCTCTATAATCTATACACATTCTGAAGGATCAATCTTTCTTCTTCACAAACAAGACCGGTGCTCCCCAAGGCGAGGAACTTGGTCTAATGAATCCTTTGTCTAAAAGTTCTTGCAACTGGTTAGACAACTCTTGCATCTCGATGGTGCTAGTCGATAAGGTGCTCGGTGGCAACTGGTGCAGCTCCGGCACTAAGTCAATTTGAAATTCTACTTGACGTACCAGCGGAAGTCTGGTAAGTCTTCGGAAAGACTTGTGAAATTCTCGAACAATCGATACATCCTCAAGTCGCTTCTCTTCCGACTTCTTTTCTGTTATATGTGTTAAGAAAGCAAAACAACCCTTCTTTATGTACTTCTCCGTTTTGATGCATGATATAATACTGAGTCTAGTTCCACTTCGTTCTCCATGAATGATCAAAGTTTCGCCGTTGTAAGGAAAATGAACAACTTTTTCATCACAAATGATTCTTGCACGATGTTTAGATAACCAATCCATGCCGATGATGACGTCGAAACTACCAAGTTCTACGGGCATAAGGTCTATATTGAAGGGATGATTTAGGAAATTGAGAGTGCAACCACGGACAATAGTGTCGGAACTAATTAAGTTACCGTAAGCTAATTCAATGTTGTATAAAGTGTCTAATGTGGTCGGTTTGATATTGAGTAAAGGTGCAAATATAGTGGACACAAAGCTTTTATCGGCTCCCGAATCAAATAAAACTGATGCATAACGATTATTGATAAGGAACTTACCCGTGACAACATTTGGGTCCTCCTTGGCTTCTCCTCCTCCAATTACAAAGGCTCTTCCTTGTGCCATTCCACCTTTATTCATGTTCCCTTGGTTCCTCCACTTTGGATAGTCTCCCTTGTAGTGTCCCCTCTCTCCACATCCAAAACATGTCACTTGCGGTTTCTGATTTTCCACCATAGCTGGAAGCTTGCATTCCTTGGTTTGATGACCCACTTTCTTACACTTCCCGCAAGGGTTAGGGCAACGACCGGGATTATGATGACTTAGACATCTATCACACTTAGGCAAAATACCCGTGTATCCTTTCCTTTCCTTTGGGCCTGCAGCATAGGCCTTAGCAACATCCTGTCTCTTTGGTGGTTGTTGTGTAACATTGCCACCTCGGTTGTTATCCCACTTTCTCTTGTTGTTGTTATTGTTGTAGTTGGTGTAGTTGTTTCGGTTATTATTGTAGTTGGTGCGGCTGTTGGTATTGTTGTTGTTGTTACGGTTGGTGTTGGTAATGTTGCCCCTCTTTACAACTTGTGCCATGAGCTTCTGAGATACTCGAATAGATTCTTCAATCGTTTGCGGATCAAAAGAAGTCACATCACCTTGAATAATCTGGGGAAGTCCTCCAATGAAAGCTTCCAGTAGTTTTTCATTGTTCGAAACCATATACGGACATAACGCAGCCAATTCTTGAAACCTTCGAATGTAGGTATCAATGTCATACCCAACAGTTACTAGCTCATAAAATTCGGTTTTCAACTACTTCACCTCAGTACGCGGACAATACTTCTTCGTCAACAACCCTTTGAATTGCTCCTCGGTGAGCTTGTAAGCATTTTCCATTCTCATAGGCTGTGCATAAGAGTTCCACCACGACATTGCCCCATCTAAAAGTGTACTAGTAGCGAACTTAACCTTGAAATCATCAGGGCAGTTGCATAGAAGAAACACAGACTCCATTTTCTCAAACCAACGAACCATAGCAGTGGCTCCTTCGGTGCCTTTGAACTTTGTGGGATCCCCGCTCTTAAAATCCTTGTGCGAACAATTCGAACTCCAGACCCTCCCGCAATCCCTGCAGCAGTAGTAAGTCCGAAAGCTTCAGCAGCCGCAAGTCTAGCGATAGCACCGCAGCCTCGGCAACATTTGCAAGCCTAGCATGGCTGCCCTCAGCAGCAGAGCAAGTCTAGCAGATTCGGCAGAGCTGCAGCCTCAAAGCATTTGCATGTCTAGCGGCCGGCGTAGCGCAGCCATCGTGTTGCTCTTTCATTCCTTATTGCCTGGCTATACTATCCCTTACATACTTACGGATAGCGACTTGGGTCATTTCGGGTGCAGCTTTCTTTGGCGCCATAACTCTTCAAAACCATAAGATGAAACAATGATGAGAATCCATAAGTAGAAACAAACATTACACATAAATATCCACAACCACAACATGCATAATATAAATGAAATCACAACGGAACAACCACGAAATATCACAAATATAATCACAACACACGTGGATAATATATACATGAAAATTTCGGCCTACATGGACCGATATCCTAGATAGCACAACCATTCCTACATAGTAGGGTCAACACTTGATACATTTGTTTGTACAACAACCAAAAGACTACAAGTTCTTTAAACTATGTCACACACCTCGTGACTAGCATAATAGTAGTAAAAACTAACATGATACAAGTCTAATCTAGGCACCTCCTGGTGCTCCGCCTGATCGATCCTGAAGCTCTCAAACCTGTGTAGTCAAACTAGCAACCATACCCGTCAAATCATTAATCTGACGCTGAGTATTAGCATCCCTACTCTCCCATGCAGTAATACTCTCACGTGCCAATGCTAACTCATGAGCCTGTCGCTGTAGCTCATCCTGTGACATCTCGGCTCTATCATACAACTCTGGCATCTGCTGCCTCAACTCAGTGATGTGCTCCTGGTTAGCTAACTGCCTAGTCTCCAACCCCCTGATAGGAAACATCAATAGAAACTCTACCTATCACTAAACCCTCAATCTCCTCCTCCATAGCCTCCACTCGACTCAATGAAAGCTCCTCTAACTGTCCTAACACCTGTCAATCTGCACTGTGACTATCTAATCGTGTCTCTAATGTGGCAATAGTAGGTCGTCTAGCGGCAGACCCTAGAACTCTCACCAATCTGAACCTAGCGGTGGTGTGGGCTCAGTAGTGGGTGGCATAGGTGTGTCAAATCGTGCGCGCTTCTTGAGTGGCAAGTCCGATACAGGTATAGGATCTCTAAGGTAATAAGATGAAGATGATGATGAGGATGATAGTGGCGATCCTGGTAGTGAACTAGAGGTCGATGATGATGATGATGAAAGTGGTGATGGTGGGTGAATCGGGCTGTGAGTAGGACTAACTGGTGGTGTGGGTGCAACTTCGCCCTCCTCAAAGGGTTCAGTCTCAGTGTCAGATACTATGAGTGGTAAGTCTGATGTAGAGCCAACTGAAGATAAGGCTACAGTAGTGTGTGACAAGACATCATCCATGTTAGTGTCTGATGAGACATCCTTCATGTCGATTAATGCGATGAAATAGTGATGGGGTGGGAATCTGAAGACATCTATGTGACAACCGATGTGAAATGAAAGTAAATAACTCGAATAATGTGTGTATGAATCCGCATGTAAAGTGAATATGCACTCATGATGAAATGATGAGATGCTATGATGGTGTAGTTATAGTCTAGGGTCAATGATGCAACCTAGTTCTCTATAAGCTGAAGCTCGATGCCAATCTGTCACACCCCAAATTACTGTTTTGCAAATGAATGGAATTCTGGGGTTATTTGTCATAGCATCACAAGCATTATATTGAACGACCTAAAGTGTCATTTAAAAACACATCGTTTGTTATTTATTTAAAGCTTTCAGAGTTACAAAGATAGGTCCCAAAAGTAGATAAAGTTTGCGGAAATATGTTTATTACAAGCCAAACGATGTTTTAAAAGTGCCATAATTTACAAGTGAGACGCGTCATCACCGCGACTCTATGAAGGTTCCTTATGCGTGCCATGATGTAAATGCCTTAGTTACCTGAAAATACATTGCTAAAATGGTCAACAATAATGTTGGTGAGAAATCATAGGTTTATGAAAAAATGTTTTATACGACTACACAAGTATAGACCATGTATGATAAATACGTCACATAAAAATGTTACAATTGCTATAAGCACACGACACCGAAGCTAGACTGATTATGATGTTCGCCCGAACATAGTGTTTGCCAAACAACTCAAATTATGATATTAAATGAAATGCATCCGTTTGACGAGTTGGGACCACCAACCCGGATGGAGGAGTCACCCTCAATAGATCTATTCACTCACCCTCGCTTCTTCCGGAATTAACGGTTCATGATTACGAAATGGGGACATTCAATTGGCAAAGAGGTAACTTAAGCAATGTAATGAATTTAATATACTTGGTATCGTAATAAAAATGATGTGTAATGTATTCTCCCCCGTAGGCTTGAAAATAAGTATAAACATGTATAACGGGGCTATGAAAACTCACTTGGTACAATGATGCGATGGCAAAAGTGAGTACACTGAAATGAAGCGCAAATCTCTAACCGTGACCTATTATGAATGATATGATCTATAATAAGTTATGATGTAATGTTATGCATGCAAACTCATATGATATCTATACCACTTGTGCATTTTTGAAAATAAAGTTTATCGTCGAAAAATAATCTTATAATGTCTTGACAATTTATAAATTACTTTACAAGTATTTTCGTTGAAATGATATCCTACGGTAATCATTTAGTGATTTATTATGATATTATAGTTTTTCCTCGCAAAACAATATAATTTGACAATTCATGAAAGCGACTAAATGGCCTCGAAAAGCTAGTCGTAAAATAGTGAATATCGAGTGTTAGAAAACAAACTCAATGGTTTTGGAAAGCTTGTAGCATTATCTCAAAGTCTTAGCTTTTAAATTTTCATCATAGAGGTCTCGATCATAGAGAAAAACATAGGTGAAGTAGGGTACTTGTACCAAAAATATTGTTTAAGGGTAGTTTTCGGCAAAGTTTGAGTGACCGTATTTTATTTTTTACAACTCCGTTTGACGAACGGTTGAAGATTTTGGAAAATAGGCTAGGTGAACTTACTTTTACTAGAAGACATCGTTTTGTAAAAAGTATTCTATCGATGTTAAAAACGACTCTCAACATGGTCACTAGTGACAACTAGTTTTTGCTAATAGGAAATATATTTTTGATAAATCGACTCATTTAAATAACACTTAAGACTCACTTTTTACCCTTAAAAATCTGGACAGCATGTTGTTTTTCCGGAAAATATAGTTTTCGTCGTTAAACTTGAAAATAGCATAACTTCTTCGTTATAAATCCGTTTTAACCCGTTCAAGCGACCACGTTTTCGTTTTAAAGTATATTTTCTGAATATCTAGCCCAAAATAATTTACAACCTGTCGAAATTTCCAGATTTCACAAAAACCAACAGACCCTATTTTTAGTTTGTCGAAAGTGATTTCTCTCGCTTAATACTTATTCTAACCACTTCAAATCAACACCAAAGCTATTCTAAACCTACCATACACCTTCTTAGGGTGTCATGGGTTCCTAAACATCATCAAAAATGATATGTTTCAAGGGATTAATAATAGGATGATATATACTAATCATAAGTACTAAAAACATTAATAGTGGTATAGATACTCATAGGACTTGCATGTTTTCTTTCAAGCATGAAAAAAATAATATAAGTATGAATATGAAAGATTAATAAAAATCATGAAATGCTTACTAGTATAGTGATGAGGTTTTTGGAACAAGGTTTTTCCTAAATACCCTAGGTTTTTATTGCAAAACCCTTACAAGAAAGTATACTAGAGTTTGTAAATAGCTTGATCTTGAAATTTTTTGCTTCCTTCCCTTTCTTTCTTCCTTGGGCGGTTATGGAGAGTAAAATAGAGAGAGTTTTATTTTTTTTTTCACCAAAAGATATGTGTATGTATGTGTATAAATGAGTATATAATTAAAAATAATACAAGTGTCCTAGCTATACAAGTATATGTGTAAGGCTAGTAAAATATTTTTATCAAATCTTGTTGTGTCATAGATTTTTGGTCGACAAGGGGTAAAAAAAAGAAAGGTGATGAGTTTTTGAACGACTAATGTATAAAAGTATAAGTATAATAGGTAATTTGTAAGTTTAAATAAGTATTTAGGGTAGCGTTAGCTAGAAATAAATTTTAACGGAACAAAATAAAATATATCGAAGTCATAAAAATTATAAAAATACATTTCTTATAAGAATTGAATGAAATAATAATTATCAAGTAGTATTTGAGAAAACCGTCATAAATATATATACATAACAATTTATATACAAAATAAATTTAAAACATCGGGTAAACTAATAATATAATTTTTATAGTATTAAAATGAGTATAAAAATATATCAGTATAATTTTTGAAAGTGTCGGATCAAATATTCAAAATAATTGATTACGCGATAGCGTTTATTTAATAGAAAAATATACGTTTAATGAAATATGCAAACCATGCATGAACTAATATGATGATGATGTTACTAATGATATGTAGACTAACTCTAGTCTATATGAAATGTCCTTAATGATTTTTCATGAATTCGCAGCTAAACCCTTACGGTTACGCGAATTTGATACTCGTAAACCTAGTTTACGATAAATGATGATAGTGAATCATGAATACTGATTTTCTCTGGGAATGAATAGTGTTTCGTGAATAGTACAATTTTGAAATACGTTCTCAGAATATCAAATCGACTTTGAAAACGATGAATAGTAAAATGATGAATAGTAATTGATGAATAGTAAATTCCCGAGATGAAAAGTAAATTTGAGAAATGAACTGAAATTACGAGTTGTCATAGTCAATGGTATTGAGAATAGAGAGATGACACCCAAAAGGTTTAAGAAAGTCTAGGGTAGGCTTTCTACCTAAAAACAGCTCATATGGAGTCTTGCCATGAGGCTTTACAATTAGTTCCCTGTTCTGAACATAAGAAGCAGTATTAACTGCCTCAGCCAAAAATGTTGTGGGTAACTTGGAATCTGCTAACATAGTCCTAGCAGCCTCAATCAATGTCATATTTCTCTTTTCAAAGAACCCTATTTTCTTTGAGGAGTCCTAACTACACTATATTCTCTTTTAATACCCTTAATTTGACGAAATCATTCATCACTTGGTTTTAAACTCTTCCGTTAACACACCTAATGATTTTAACTTTCTTATCGGCTAGGTTCTCTACGAAGTTATGTGAGACTTAAGGATTTCACTGGTCTCATCCTTAGTGTTCATAAAGAAAACCCAAGTAAATCTGCTAAAATCATCAGTCACAACCAAACAATACTTCTTAAAATTCAGGCTGGTAACATTAGTGGGGCCAAATAAATCCATGTGCATCATATGAAGTGGTTGGGTGATAGAGTTAAAAACCTTGGGCTTACAAGAGGCTCTATGCTGCTTCCCTTTTAGGCATGCAATACAAGTCTGTTTATTTTCAAATCTTTTTGAAGGTAAACCTCTTACAAGGTTATTTTTAGCTAAAAGATTTATTACCTTAAAGTTCACATGACCTAGCCTTCTAGGCCATAACATAGATTCATCCAAAGAAGCTATAGCAACTAAACATGTAAGGTTGTCTTTGGGCACTATGTTTTTCATATTAACATTGTACAGATTACTTTTCCTAGGAAACTTAAGTAGTACCTCAACATCACTAGGCAACTTAAAATTAGGAGATAAAACCAAGCAATCAGTATCTGTGAACATAACAAAATTCTTCTTGTCACACATTTGTGACACACTAAACATATTGTATTTGGGTTCTTTCACATAGTACACATCTTCAAAGTCCAAATTACCAGTCTTGATTGTGCCTTTACCAGTAATTCTTCCACCAATTCCTCCTCCAAAAGAAACATATCCTCCATTAAAATCAGTGAAGTCTGAAAGATAGGATAGATTTTCAGTCATGTGCCTGGAACACCCACTGTCTGAATAGCCAAGATCATCATTATTGTTGGAATGTCCCTGCACATAAGATAAAGGAAATTAGTTCCTTTTGGGGACCCAAGCCAACACTGACTTGGGTCTGCCTCGTGCATCAATATAATCATATTTCTTGAGAGTAATTGATGCACTGTTGGGTTGAGTGGTCTTTCTCACCTAACAAGCTGAGGGCTTAATAGCATTGCCCTTGATTCCCTTAGCAGCATTCACTTTTGAGCCATTAGTTTTCATTTTAGGCTTAAAGGTATTAACTTTTGGCCTATCAGTATTAAGTCTTGGCTCATAAGTACTAACCTTTTTCTTGTAAAACTTGATTTGTTCATCATAAGATTTAAAGGTTTGAGCTGCTCTAGCATGAAAGGGCCTTGGTGAAGTAGAAGGTGATTTAAAAAAGTTTCTTTTAGGTCTATCACCAAATACTCTGGGTTGTGGTCTAGCAGTATTAACTGGCTTTGTATTATTCAAAGATTTTATGACAGTTTTAAGAAGAACTGCTCTAGGGGTCATGATTGGTTGAGGTCTCATAGGGTGTCTGCATTGAGCCTGTAGATGAGAGAAGCTACCACACACAAAGCAAGATTTATTATACATGACAAATTCATCTCCTAGTTGCTCAGATTTTAACTGGTTCCAGTTTCTTTTGTTACCTCTAGGACTAGATGACCCTTCTGTACATCTCTGCATATTTTACTGGCTTACTAATAGGTTTGTCAGTTGGTCTTACAGGTTTAGAGGCCTGTTTTTGCTTTGTTTCACTAGACTCTACATTAGCCTTTTTGTTTTCAAACACACACACTTCAGATAAAGAAGTGTCACTGGCACTTTCAAAAGTCTCACCAGGCTTTTCAGCCTTGGTCTCAAGGGGTTTACGCTCACGATCAAATATGGGTGCCTTAAACTCCTCTAAGCCAGTGTGTTCAAGGTCTATGCCAGGAGGTGAAGGAATACCTCTGAATGGTGGTGTTGTTGTCTTATAACCCATACCAGATTTGGCTTTGCCAACAAGAGCTTTTTCAAGGTATTTTTCAATTCTCTTAGATTTACAATGTTGCGTGTCTCTAAGAGTCTCAATACTTAGTTCTATATTATCTTTAATTTGTGTGACTTTCTCTAGTTCTTCTTTTAACACATTTATGGTGATGTCTTTAAAAGAGATTTCCCTATTAAGCACAGCAGTTATTTCAGTAAACTTTGACTCATTTTCTTTATAGTGCACATTTTGTTTTTCTAAAACTACTAAGCCTCTTTTATGATTTGCTAAGTTGTAACTGGTTTTAGAAAGCTCTTCAGTCAATTTATCAAACTCAGTTTTTAAGAGACTCATATCTGCTTAATGGAACACATGTATCTGAACAATTAAGTACCTCAGATACCAAAGCCATGTTGATTGGACTTTCTTCTTCATCAGCCATGAAGCTCCAATCATATCCAGCACCATCAACAGCCACCATTGCTTTAGAAGAAGAATTGTCAGCATCACTGTGCTTCCCTTTACTCCTGGGGCTTCTGCATTCTCTGGCAAAATTCCCAAGCTTGCCACAGTTGTAGCATTCAACCTTTCCCTTGTCAAACCCAGCAGTATCTCCATCATTGATCTTAATCGCCTTCCGTTTTCTTCATGAACCTTCTTGCCCTCATCTTGATCGGGGCAATGTTCCATTTGATTACCATCTCTTCCATGTCATCTTCATGGATTTGTCTCAGATCATCATGAGTGAGCTGGGATCCTTGACTCTGCTCAGCTATGAAAGCATATATTGTACCTTCATTGATGCCTGCTGCAGTGGTTACTGAGCCATCAGTATTAACATTAGTACTAGGAGTACTAACATCAAAACTGTCCTTATCATTGCTAGTGACAGGGTGAGCCACAAAGGCTATGTTTTGTGACCCAGGACTGGAAGATGCAGCTGCTTTTCTCTTAATGTTTGTTGAAGGTGAGTTGATGATCATAAAGTATTGCCATATGTAAAAGACTTCTGACCTTGAGATCATTGCCTTTTAGAGCCATTTCTTCATTAGTGATAGGATCACCTTTGTCTTTAGTAACGACCTTACCACCAACTTCTTCAGTGACAATGGATTTGTAAGAGTCCCCATTGATCATAATGTTCCACAGCTTAAAATCAAGTACCAAGAAGTACTGGTCTATGCGCATTCTCCAGAGTTCATATTCATTTGGCTGCAACTTAGGAACTCTGTTAACAACATTGGATTTGTTTGAGTCGAAATCCATTTCTTGATTTGTCACAGGATCTTCTAAAAAACAAAGCTTCAGGACACAAGCTCTGATACCACTTGTGGAGTCCTAAACCTTGGATCTAGAACACTTAGCTTGTAAACGTGTTAGTTGCCTTGGATGGTTCCAAAACAACAATGAGAAACTTTGTTGTAGATGCACACAAGTATGCGGAATCTACTTGAATGCACTTAGAAGATTAATGTAAACACAAGAATAACACCAACAACTTCAATATTATTGATTAATAATACGAGTACTCTCCTAGTACTAGGGTTTACAACCTTGAAGGTTTTCTTAAGACGGCTAGAATATTGGTATATGCTTAACCTACGTAGGATCTCCTTTTATAAACTAAGGAGATCCCTTACAGAGATAACTATGTATTAAGTATATCATATCTTCTGTTGGTATAGAAGATATCTTTGTTACAAACCTTACACGACATACTTAATATAGATCAGTACAAACTTTAACACTATAAGTACTAACATTTTCACTATCAGTACTAACTAGTTAATACTCTTCTAATAATACTATCAGTACTAACTTTAACATAATAATTATTAACTCCCAAAAGCGAATTTCCCAACACTGTACGACAAAAAGAAAAGAAAGAAAAGAGGGTACGCAGGTTTTATGGGGTAAAACCCTTTAGGGTTTTGCCCCGGTACACAACTAGGGGATCGATAGCTTTATCCTTGACACGATATAATTATTTTCTGACTCATAATATTATTTTGGTTTCATTATTGTTTATTATAATCTTGATTCTCAATATAATTGTTGGCGAATTAATTCTAATTGTGTTCTATTTAATTGATTATTAATTTATTATTAGTCAATTAATTATTGGATGTTATGTCTTTGTTTATTTATTGTTTTATATGTTGATTTTATTTGTCATTCCACTAGGGTATTTTGGAGATGTGGAAATTAGGTCCTGGCCTAGTTTTGATTCT
The DNA here is from genome assembly GCA_910596185.1 of Chrysanthemum makinoi. Classification (NCBI taxonomy): domain Eukaryota; kingdom Viridiplantae; phylum Streptophyta; class Magnoliopsida; order Asterales; family Asteraceae; genus Chrysanthemum; species Chrysanthemum makinoi. The sequence continues at coordinate 179,577,932 of OU343216.1, forward strand.
TTTTATTATTAATGCTTTTGCGTTATTAATTGTTTCTACTGTATGCTTGCGTAGTTTATTGGTAGCCACCCTAGTTTTGGTAGTTTCGAATGGCGGGAGTGTCTAGTTGCTTAGGAGATATGACCAACTGACCCTAAGTAGGTAGACTGAGTGGGAAGGGTAAGATATGACCACTGACGACCCTTCTTCGCTTGTGCGATTTGACCAACTGATCACCTGCCGTTTGGAAGAACTTAAGAAGTTAGGGATGAGTGTTTAAGATCCTAGCGCCCGGGCACTCATTGTTATAAATCTCGCTTGTAGCGGAACTTAATGACTTGGCTTAGGGGACTAAGAACAACTGGACTTATGACGGGTCACCTGATTTCTCCAGTGGAACCCTTTGCTGATAGGTTAGGACGAACTGACCAAATGCTATCCTAGCGTCTTTCACCCCACTTGAAACAAGAGTGTAGTGACTTTAGAACTCATTTATTGTGATAGTAAACGCCGGCTCTTAATGACTGCTATTAGATTGCCGAATGATCCCGGGTGACCTGTTTATCTTGGTGAGGATTCTAAGAACCATAGGCTAGACGAATTGACCAAAGGAGTCTATCAACTTTTGCCACTTATGGATGAACCTGGTTTAAGAATTGCATCACTATCTTTCCCATTAGCTTGTTTACTAGAGAACCAGCCCAATTATGCACGTGACACCTTAAATATTATCAATCCTATCATTAAAACTTATTTATTTGACTAATTTAATTAATTAGACAGCTAGGAATCAACCGTTCTTGGGACGACCTCGATCTTACCATTCCCTCACTACATGCGTCCGGGTACACTGCCCGTTAGTGCATTAGGTAGGCCATAGGGAGACGAGTTACTATAAATGTAAAACCTGGTCAGTAAAACCTGCATCAGAAACCCTGTCATGGAGATTCTTAGGAATTCTACCTGATCACAGGCAATATTTATACTGATCGACGGGGAACCGTGGTTCTTGCAACCATATTCAACGAAAGTGAACAAAGACACTTTCGTGTGTTTATTGCTAACTGTCGTTTGTCGGTACTCCCGATGATTGCAGCTGATAGCCGATGAGACGTCAATTCATAACCGCTTGATTACATCTCACAATCATATTTGAATAAAATCATGATGATCAAAACATATAACAAAGCTTCCGCTACTCTGATGAAAAGTTGTCATGATCCAAAACTGTGTGCATGTCGGTCCAAAAGTCACAACATCACATAATGGCAATACTTCAAAAGATGAGCTGGTGATTCTGCGTTGCTGATGATCTCAAAGAAAGCTCGTGATCACATAACAAAGAAACATTCAAGTCAAAGAACCACTACTTAAAATTGCAAAGTTGATTATTTGGAAGCTTCAAAGTCTACGAGCTCGAGCATGAAGATTAAAGATAGAATGCTAGGATTGAAAATGTAACTCATGGGGTGACCTGAGGTCACCCCAACTATAGTCTAGCATAAGTTAGCTCGTAGACTCAACGTTATTTAGTAAGTTTACATTAGTATAAGTAACACCATGGAAGAAGGACGGGTCTTTACCCATTGTATTCCTGATCCACAGCCTGAAGGAGGGCGTAGAATATTGTATAAATAGCCTTCTCCCCACAAGGGAGAGGGTTGGATGTTCACAAGTTAATCTAAGCTTGTCATTTTCTTTCTCTCTCTAAAACATCCCATTCTCTCTCTTTCTCTCTCTAGACTAAACGATCCATAGCTCAATCTATTGTGGTGTTATGATAACCAATATCTTACACATTTTCTTCATGTTTTCGCTTCTTTTCATCCAAATATGATTCATTCCAGCATTTTGCTTCCAAAAGACCTAAAATGTGAAAAGGAACGATTTTAAGTAGTAACAGATATAAAATGTGTCGATTTAGGGCTTAAATGACCCCCTAAAATGTATGTTTTAAATCCTTATCAGTTTTGTTCAGTTGCCCGATCTAACTAGCAAAGGAGGTACCATGGCCATGTCACTAATGCACCAGTGGCATAACACTATCTATGGCGGTGTGATTAATCCACGACTTTCTCTTTTTTACATGATTATGATATATGTACACTTGGCCATTATGAATATGTATGTACATTCTTGAACTGGAATATGTATATTTGATATGTTTTGCATGGAGCGTATGGATGCATCCTAGGTATCTTGTTCAGTTTTGGTGATGTGGTGAGTGTGTGCAATACACCCCCTCACAATTTGGTACATCTGGAGTTTGCAGCTCCTATGTACAATTTGACATGATTTGGCTATTAGATATGGGATTTGATATGATTTGGAAGATATGATATTTGATATGGGATTTGATATATTTGGCTATTGAAGTATCTCCTTTAGTATTTAAGCTCGTGGCAATATTCTGATTTTGGTGATTATGTGACTATCTGATATTCTGATTCATTCGTTCGCCATGCCATATTTTGTTCTGTTATTCAATTAGTTACTTATTCACTTAGCATTCTTATGTGACTGATCCGACTACCATACTATACTCCAGTTCATTTGATTTTCTATATTCTCCTTCCATTTCGGTTGGCTACCAAGCTTATACTTTAGATTATCACTTCATCCGTTTATCGTGCTCATATATAATTATCGGAATCATCTGTTTACTATGCCATTATATGACTATTTGATTCATCTGTTTACCATGCTAATATGTGATTATCTGGTTACCATGCTATTATGTAACTATTTGACTCAGCCGTTTACCATGTTATACCTTCGTTCAGTTAGTTTCGTGGACTATGATTATCATTTAGTATTCCTATATGCTATCTATGAATAGCATGCTTGTACTTCTATTTGGTACGTTCCGTTGCTTATGTCTTTGGCTTGATATAATAATCGATGTTTACATGACTTGTTGATCTGACATGCTTACACCTCTATTCATGCTACCGTTTAATGATGGAATTGGATTCAACTCTTGTACAGTTACTTCATTTAATTATGATGTTTGTTTAGCATTCCTACCTGATATGTGTGACTATCATGCTTATACTACTGTTGGTATTTCTGTTTGTTATGATATTCATTCTATTTGCTAATTGTTGATAATCTGACTTGTATGATTGCCATGCTTACATTCTATTCAGTTGCTTTTGCCTGCTTATGAAATTCAGCTTAGCTTATATGTATCTGATTATCTAATTGGTTTGTTTTGCCATATTTATGTTTAGTTGATCCGCTGACTGATATGCTTGTACCCTGGTTGGTTACTTGTTTTGATTATGATATTGGTCATCAACTCCTATTTGGTTATGTTTCCTTTGCGTGTATGATTTGGATATCTATATGTGCTTATATTTCTACACTGATGTGTTGCTTTGCTTTGGTCTCTTTTGATTTCTGTTCCTCTTGGATATCTATTAATATTATGTTCTGTAGGTTCCTCATTGACTCATTGGGTTCATTTGTTACGACTTTGTTGTCAGTCTCTTTTGATTTGTTTTCGTATTTTTGATTATGTTTAGCTTTCGTTTTGATATATCTATTACTGGGCATTTTAAGCTCAGCCGCATTACCTTTTCCATGCGGCAGGTACCAAGTAGGATACTGGGCTTCGATGGGCTGAGAGTATGAGCATTTTAGTGAACCGACCCTAGTTTCTCTTACCATTTGAACTAACTTTGAAGAACAATTGTTTTGATATTTTATTTCCTATAGGCATGTTGGATTGTGTATATTTCTTTTTGAAGTCATTCGTTTATATGACTTGGAATTTTATTTAATAAGACTTCCGCTTGCGTTTATATGCTTTGTATGACACCATAATGTGAAATTTTGACCTGTGTCGGGTTGGGGTGTTACAATTATGGCATTAGAGCTTAGGCTATGACCTGTGAGGATTTGGGTAGACATTAGGTTTCCGTTTGTTTCGACCTATTCCATTTGGTTGGACCTTTTCGTTCATATTTGATTTTAATATTCTTTTGTCTTCGCTTATTTGATCTTCCTCCTTTCACATTTTATTTCGTCTCTTTGTCTTCGCGAATTTGTTTGTCAATCATTTAAATGGTGACTACTAAATATTTTTTTAGAAGTTCTAATTAAGACTAGACAACAAGTACAATATCTCTTTGATGTTTTTATATGTCAGGCAAAGAATTTGTTTTTCTCTTCTCTTTGGCCATCGCATAATATGGCATTCGGCTAGTATTTGTTTATTGAAACAAAATAATATTATTGATTTAGAAGGAATGTCGGCAAAAGCTCAAGTATTTGTTAAATCTAAGTTAAAAGAGCAAATTTTCCACTAAAAATATGGCGAAAGAGTATTTTGTCACTCATCTTTTTAGCCACCTTAATTTGCAGCTAAACTACGGAGTATATTGCAAGAGTTTACTTGCCACCGAACATTGTCAAATACTCCGTTCGTTAACATGAGAAAAATTTCCGCTAGATTTTGAAAATATTTCGTTAATTAGTTTCCGTATCAGATTTTACAAGAGTAAACATATAGAAAAGCTAATTTGCAACTAATGATTTTAAAGGGTCTTTACTTATAATTAATTTTTTATGTAAAATGTCCATCCAAATCTGTAAGGACCATAATAAGATATAGTTATACTATGCTTTCTCAACAAGTTTCGTTGCAAGTGGTAGTTTAAAAACTCCAAAGATAGTGACAACGAGTATATATTCCAGCGCGTTGCTGCGGGATGATTGTACACGTTAGTTTAGTCAGTGTAAAAAAAATCCGATGTCAAAGCAATTGCTATGAATACTGTTGATACATAATCTGGCGCGGGCTGGATTCGACGACTCTCCCTGGGCCGTTCGTCGTCTTCTCGAGCCCTAAGTAGACCTGTCAACAAAGAGAACCCGTTAGGAGTGGACCCGAGGCCGTAGCCCCGGGGTCCACCTCCGACGGTCAAGTTAGTATCGATGTGATGTAGCCTACAAGAGTTAGGGTTGGTGTAACCTGTCATGTTCTCAAGAAGGAGATCCAGCCATGTATTTATAGGGCATGGATTAGGGTTTAGGTGTAGAGTGGGCCGTGTCTTCCGGGCCGACCCATTCTGGCTCGATTCGGACTATACGTCCACAAGCCCCCCAAGTCTAGTATGAGATAGCACATGGCTATGTTATGCTAGACTTAAGTTCTATTCATGGCCGCGTAGGCCTAATCAATCATGACGGCATGGCCCATGTGTGCGCAACTCAAGTGTGCACATGGGGCGGACCATCTTCTTGCTGCCCAAATGTGACAGGCGCACTTGGCCCATGGCTGTCTGTTTAGCGCATATACTAGGTTTCCGCCACGCAGGTGACAGTAAAGACCCGTAAGAAGAACACGTAGTTCTATAGTTAGGTAACAGTAACATTGCGATTGTGAGAGTCTCACAATGGTGAAAGTGGATCCCGTATGCTGCATCCTTGGTAAGGCGTACCTTTTGTACCGATAGCTAAAGGCTGCATGGTGCGACGAGAAGGCGTGCATACGTAGCAGTCTTGTGGCGCGTCTTAGCGACAAAGAGGTGCGACGAAGGCGTGCTTCTGCGCGCATTAAATCCGTCTTTACAACCGGAGGGACGTCTCCCTACGGCAAGATGGTGCGAATATTTAAATCCGTCTTTGTACCGGGCTTGTAATACCTCTTACATACGATCCGCTTCAATTATACCGCGTGACGCGTACGGAAACAGTGGTATTATATACCCTGGTAGCCCCTCAAGTTTGATGGTACTACTCGTGTAGGAGCATTAAACTTATTTATTCTGCAAAAAACACTTTGTTAATACAAATAAGCCGTAAAAAAGTTTATTTATATTTTACGATCTTCTAATGTTTTGTCGATAACAAAAGTAAAATCATTTTAACGAAACAAATAGAGTACGTAAATAGTTTGAGTTAATAGTTTTCTAACACAATTAAGTTGTCACATAAAACACTAAAACAAGTATAAGTGATTTTATGATTTAGATACATATGTACAACAACTAGTGTTTACATATTGGGTTAAACATATACTTAAACTAAGTATACTAAAATGGGTAAAAACTAAGTGTATGCTAAAATGGGTAAATAAAAGTATATACTAAATGGGTAAAATACTAGCAAATGGTTTTAACCCATAACCCATGGTTTTATATATACCACTTAACCAAGTTCATTGTATCTAGAAAGAAAACCATGGATCAACCCATAACCCATGACCCATGACCCATAACCAAAAATACCCATGGGCAAAGAGGAGCGGACCACGGATCCCTAGCTTTGTGCTAGCCGGATCACTTGTGGTAGGGATCCGTGGGATCCGGGGAACAATAGAGAATTTTCTCTATAAATAGTGAGCCATTTCTTTCCTTTTATCTCACCACTTCACATATACTCTCTCCAAGTTTTATATCTCTCTAACATCAGATCCAAGAGATCTATGTAGTTTTTCTTTTATTTTTGTGTGATCTTCTAGGTTCCTCTTAAAGGTAAGATCACCACTTCTTGAAGACGTGCAAGCTCAAGTCCATGAGTTGTCATGCTTCGTCATCATCAAGACAACTAAGGTTCTCTTGTTGATAGTTCTTCCTTTCTCCATAGATGTTGGGTTGAAGGCATTAGTGAAGAATGCCAAAAGTGTCAAGATGAAAGCATTAGTAAAAGGTGCTCATCATCCGTGTCAAAGCATTAGTGAAGAATGCTAAAGGTGTCAAGACGAAGGCATTAGTGAAGGGTGCCAAACGTTGTGTCAAAAGCATTAGTGAAGGATGCTAAAGGTGTCAAGACGAAGGCATTAGTGAAGGGTGCCAAGCGTTGTGTCAAAGGCATTAGTGAAGGATGCCAAAGGATCAAATCAAGTAGCATTTGGGGAGAATGCTTAGGTCGTATAATCGATGAGGTGCATCGTTATACATATGTGTATTTGTTTATCTACAAGGATGGTGATATCCTTGATGGTGTTGTAACAAGGAGTAGATCTCCTTAAGATTAGGTGTTGTGTCGTGAAGGTGTAGTTCACCTAAGGTGTGAAAGAACTAAGGTGCTTAGCCTAGTACCTAATAAAGGGTGGGCGACGTTGTGATAGGATTAGTTCTCCTAAGGTGTGAAAGAACTCGGTGGTTAGCCTAGCACCATATAAAGGGTAGGCGACGTTGTGTTAGGTGTGGTTCGCCTTGGTGTGAAAGAACTCGGTATTTAGCTTTGTACCGGAAAAAGGTTAAGCGACGTTGTGAAGGCTTCTCCGCCACAAGGAGTTGGTGTAGTGCTTATGAACTCTCGAGTAGGTGACTTAGGGAGTGGAGTAGGGCAAGGAAGGTGTCCTTGTAGCCGAACCACTATAAATAACTTGTGTCGTGGTGATGTGCTTCTTACTCTTTGTATTTCATTACACGTTTATATATCTATCTATCAACGTCCAACATAAACAATCAAATAGATCGACATAAGTCGATCTAAATATTTAAAAGGAAGTTTTAAATTGGTAAAACTATTCAACCCCCCCTTCTAGTTTTCCACACACTTAATGCAAATATTAGAAGTATATGCCACGAATCGAAACATATAAAACCTAATGAAGTGAAGCAATATATAACACATAGCATGTGAACTTAACACATAAGAGAAGTGGCAGTGCGAATTACTCCTATCGCGAGGTTTTACAAACTACATAAATAATTAATTGTATTTTTTATATAAAAAACCGGATGGACGCATACGTGACGCGACTAATAGGCCTTGAGATGGATATATCGTGACCGCATATACTCGAACGTTTGTGGATGATCGCAGATGAACATAATCATGACCACGGCCTTTGTCCGGTCGCTCATGGCGATTGACTAGCATCGTGGTGTTTGTTCGCCTTCGTAGCTAATCTGCGAAGATGTCGAACACTGCGCCTAAGCGGGTAGATTTATCGTGACTGCGTCGTTCGATCGTACAAACAAACGCGACGAAGGCATACCAACAGTAAAAGCGATATCTGCCTGCGAATTAATTCGCGGCTAAAAGATAAAATAGATCCGATCGTGCGGACTTTTGTTTTCCTTTTATCTGTGTTAGTAAAAGAATAGACCATTATACACATTCTTGTATCTAATGTAAAAAATATTATGATTCTTATACTTGTTATTTTCCAAATTGGGTACCGTGTAACAACTTGGATGGCCTTAATTAATTAGTAAACAATATGTCCTGGTTTAAGCCTGGACAATACTATATACGATTTATCATGTTTTAACATTTAGCCAAATCACATGGGTGAAACACGATTTGATAAGCCAAAGTCTCTGACACGAATGAGTGTATTCATAAATGATTCGATAAGCTACGCTAACCTTAATGAGTGTATTCATACCGTAAGTCAGTTTGGTGACAATATATAGTGGGCATATGAAACAAAATATTTTGTTAAATTCGGGATGGCCAACTTGTTGATACATAATCTGGCGAGGGCTGGATTCGACGACTCTTCTGGGCCGTTCGTTAGATCTCGAGCCCTAAGTAGACCTGTCAACAAAGAGAACCCGTTAGGAGTGGACCGAGGCCGTAGCCCCGGGGTCCACCTCCGACGGTCAAGTTAGTATCGATGCGATGTAGCCTACAAGAGTTAGGGTTGGTGTAACCTGTCATGTTATCAAGAAGGAGATCCAGCCATGTATTAATAGGGCATGGATTAGGGTTTAGGTGTAGAGTGGGCCACTGTCTTCCGGGCCTGACCCATTCCTGGCCAAGTCCGGACTATACGTCCACAAATACCATTTTCATAGAATGTTAGAAATGCTTAGTTATTATATAGTATATTGCATTTGGATGTGAAAATAAAAATCAATTTATTGTGAAAGCTCAATTTATTCAAAAGTTATAAACGTACATAGCGTAACATTACAACTATAAGAATCTTAACATCTAAAAACATTTGGATTAAAAGTAACATATACAAATAACAACTCTATAATGAAAGCAAGGCCTATCATCTATGAATTATGAATGTCGAGTCTGCCATAGTACTTGGTCTCGTAGCTTTGTTTGATAGTCAACTGCAATGAAGTTTAAGAGATAAAATTAACAATAATTATTTAACCTAATATATTATTAAAGTATACAAAATGCAAATGCTATCACCTTTAATCGAATGCAATGAAAATCATATCTCCATAGAATCTGATACATATTAAGACAGGCTCATATAGGGTAGCAGATGTTACAAAGTGGGTTGTTCACCATGGCTGAAACTTTAAGTGGTTGCCAAGCCAAGATATGCCCAATCTTATGCATCAAACGACCCATTAGAATTCATCATAGCCTTAACAGTGTTAAAAGATGGTGGCATAGTTACATATATGAAGATAGGGCAGTGGCTGGAAACGAAATTGTTGTGGTTGCAACTTGAAGCATGTTGTTTTACCAACACATTTGTAACATTACATTTATCTATACCCATTAAACTCGTCGCAGTGTAAATGAGGATACAGTATTTTGGTGAGAGGGATTATGGGCAGTTCTTGAAGTACTGTTCACAAAAGCCTTCTTTGGCCTTTTTTTGCATTGGTAATTCGAGGTCTAGATAAAAGAGTTTTCCTGACCTGGACCATCTCTCACTTATCTATCACTTTAATAGGCTACACAACCTTTATAAGAAGTTTAAGATAAAGCATACCACATGTTTCTGAAAATCGCAAGCGGAAAGATTTTCCTTGGTGACTACAGACTTAAGTGTAATTTTATCTATCAAAAATAGGAAGACACACAACAAACAGAAAATTTATTATAAAAATATAACATTTTTCAAAGTACTATTGACATAAGTCTTCTTTGGCATGCTTTTGTGTTTGTCACAAAAGACAGGCTCAGATAGGGTAGCAGGTTGCAAAAAGTGGATTGCCAACCATGGTTGCAACCTTAACAGATTGCCAAACCAAGATTAGGGAAATCTCATTTTTAAAAATACCCTGAAGAATTCATCATAGCCTTGATGGTGTTGGTAAGCTTAGCAAACAGAAAAGCCATTTGTCATAAAAGACAGCCTCAGATAGGGCAGTAGTTTGCAAAAAGTGGATTGCCCACCATGTCTGCAACCTTAACAGGTTGCCAAGCCAAGATATGGGCAATATCATTTTTAAAACTACCAGTTAGAATTTGTCATAGCGTTGATGTTGCTAGTAAGTTTACACCTTGAAAAAGTAATATGAATTGGATCCAAATCATACATAAGGTGCTTCACGACCAACTAACGTAGCCTGATCCGATACTAAAAGAGCTATAGTGATCTTTATGAGTGAAAGCATAGTATCATCTATAGGAATATATTATTTAAATGGGGTTACAGTATCTTTACAGGAAACACAAAAGTCATTTTTGCATTTGCATCAAACAATTTATACATTTGTAGAAGGATTGTTCAAATGAAACTTTTTTTTGTTTCTTATTTCACAAAACATATCTTTGAGATAGTGTAGCAGTAGGTGAAACGCAGATTGACCATTATTGTATGCAAGTATTAAGAAATAAAAATTGTGATGTAGGTTGAAGGAAAGAAAGAATTTTTTTGGATTGCTAAATGTATCGCAGTCTTCATTTCTCAATATTGGCATATGATGTTAATACCAGGATTATATAGTCTCGATTTGCACAATATAGAAGTGCAAAAAGTTATATACAACGTATTCATATTAGTTGCAGGCAAACTGGTTTTAGAAAGAAAAAAAAATTAAACATGTAGATAGAAATCTCTGATGATATTGACATTTAAAATGAGGCTCGAATCTGCAATTCATTTAGCCATCCTATGCACCCGCCATGGCTGCAACCATATACGAGTCCTGGTTACCGTGCAAAGATACGGGGATATCTTTTAGGAAGACTAGGTAAAGGTTTGCTTTTGAAAAAGGATTGTAAAGGTTCATTTATTTGTGCAACTGGTTGAACAAGACCAACATCAGAAGAAGAGTCATGAATTTTCGAAACAAACCATAGTTGTTCTATTTTCTCTTATTTAGGGACAAATGTTTCATAAAGATCTGGTAATTTTAAATAATCAAAAGATTGATTATATTTTACTTTACTCATTTTTAATCGACTTTCGTCCTCTTGTTCCCATTCCTCCTCACAATCATATACAACAACACGAATAAGTGCATCATCATCTAAACATTCCTTACTATAAATTTTCAGATTTTCTTTGAGAGCTTTGTGAAGAAAACTTGGAGCATTGAAGCCTAGATCAAAAGTTTTTGTACCATCAGGATTTATTTTTAAAGTTAACATTTTATTTGTTTAACCGACTCACCAGTTTTGTATACAACATTGGTAAAATATTTTAACTTGGCTTCCAAAGTGACGATTTCATCAAGGTGAGTATCAAGTAATCTCCTAGACTTTTTTTTATGTTCGAAAACACTTTGTTAACAAAAAGACAACTCTAAATTTGTTTTGTGAAGATTGGTTGTGAGTTGGTCAATTTATTGCTTTTGTTCAACTTTTTCATTTTCAAGTTAGAAATCAAGTCTTTATAGGAGGTCACCAATTCTCTCATTTGATGTTGCAAGTCTTGTTCTTTTACACATGATTTTTGAAATGCGACTTCAAACTTTGTTCCCTTTTAGCCTGATTTTCAAAAATTTGTGAGTTGGAATTTACAGCTCTCAAATTCATCCATTGATGATGCAATTTTGACTTTTAAGTTCCTGTTTATTTTAGTGCATTTTTCAACTTGGGATTGGGTGGTCAAGACTAAGGCTATGAGATCTGAATTTAGACCATGTGAAGATTCAATATGTTCAATTTGATTATCGATAATTTCATCGATTGGATCATCAAAGGTAACCACTGGTTTAATTTGATCATCTTCCTGAAGATTTATCGATGAATCACTTTGAACATGTTGTTCCTTGTCTGGTGTAGATGCAGATGCATATGGAGATATTATTTAATGTATTAGACATGTGTTTGGATCATGTACTTGAGACAGGCCATCAGTGTCATAAACGGGGCCGGTGTCAGTCATGTGTAGTTCCTGCATGTTGGATATATGAACAACAACTGCATTTGCTTCCAAATCATCCATGTCATCGTTAGAACCAGCATCACCTAGGAAGTTATGACCTGCATCAGTAATATCTCCTCCAGCTTCATCTTTGAGGTCGAGTAGCAAAGCTTGCTTATGATATTCACTGCCGCACACCATTGGTTTAGGAGAATCCTTAGCTCGATGATCCATTCCTTTATAGTTGTAACACTTGATTAATGCATTCCAGTTGTTGTATTCCCAATTTTTGTTATCTGAACCCTTCTCTGAAGAGAACCCGTATTGGTCGCCTTTCTAGTAATCACTTGTCCGGTTCCTGTATTCCCCGTATAACCACCAGTAACCACCTGACGTCCATTATTCATGCTCTGAACTTCAGCCTGTCCACCCTGTACGATGGCCTGATTCCGAGTATTGGATTAGTTTCGTAGACGATTGTTAAATGGGTTAACATATCTCCCGAAAGCTTTAGCAATAAGTGCAAATCCATCGGTTAACTCTTGGAATTCATCTTCGTCTTGGTCATTTGCTTGTTGATAAGGATTTAAAACGTACACTTTTAAGGAGTCATTTAAGCCCTTAATCGCCCACTTTTATATCCGTTACTGCTTAATTTTGTTCCTTTTCACTTTTTAGGTCTCTTGGAAGCAAAATGCTGGAATGATGCATATTTGGTCGAAAAAGAGTGAATATATGAAGAAAATGGCTAAGTTAAGATCGAAGATACTCAAGCTGCTGAATTTGAAGCTGACGGCGTCACAATCAAGGCGGCCGTCCCTCTATACGTAATTAAATTTGTGACGGTCGTAGACTTTTTGCTAAATTACACGGCCGTGCGGCTTTGAAGAGGAAGGGCGTCATGAAGACTTTTCATCCCGGGCGGCCTAGATCGAATCAAGCGGCGTCACTCAGAAGCGGCGGCGTCACAACTATAACGTGACACCGGTCCCAACTATTACTTGGCCAGACGAAACCCAATAATGGCGGCGTGACCACGACGGCGTCCCACTAAAAGCGCCGCCTTGGTGAATGTAAAACTATATATAGAAATCGAATTTTCAGAATTTTGGGAGGTAGACTTGTGGAGTAAAAACCTAAATCGATTATAGTCCGGTTTGGACAGTATCTTAGGGTTCTCATACCCTATTTTACATCAAGATATGTGTTTTACTTCATTGATTTCATTATGTCTTCGATTGCATGTGTGTATGCTTGCGTGTTTGTTGGATCTTAAATATTGTGTTTGATGATTCGGGTGGCCTTGGATTGTGATTATACAAGTATGCCATGGTTTAGAGAGAGAAAGAGATGAGAGGGTGTTCTTGTTAGAGAGTTGTTTAACAAAAAATGAAATGTTAGATTGAGAAGCACCACCCCTTCCAAGGATGGAAGGGGTATTTATACTCTGACTACACCTCCTCGACGGCCGTGGATCGGGTATACAGTGGGTAAAGACCCGTCCTTCCTCCACGGTGTTACACTAAACTAATCTACGTTACAAACTAACTAATAAACTACTAAATAACGTAAATAACGACATGTCTACGAGCTAACATATGCTAGACCATAATTGGGGTGACCGACACTTTAACATGGAATTTCCAATTCCTAACAATCTCCCCCTAAGGGAGGTCACCCCATGAAATACATTTTTCATCCTAGCATTCAATCTTTTTCTTTAGTTCTGAGCTCGCAGACATCTATTCTTCAAGTTCCGCAATCTTTGTGCATTAGTAGCGATTCTTCAAAGTCCACTTTGATTTGTACTTTTAGTGGAGGCCTTTAACTGATCCACATCTTTGATGATCTTCGAGCTTTCTTCGAGATCATCAGCCACAGTAAATCTCTGGATCACCCTTTGTAGTGTTGCCATCATGAGATGTTGTCACTTTTGGACCGACATGCTCACACTTTCTGGATCATGACATCTTTCCATCAGAGTAGCGAAAGCTTTACTTGGTTCATGATATTTGCAAAGGCAATGTAGCGAAGCATAGTATAAAAATATCGAGCCGGGTTATGTAGATATGCACTAGTCATGATTTCTTCAATTAAGTGTGGATGCTGTGAGCATGCGGTTTTGGATTGATTTCTCAATTTTGATCAGCTGCAACCGTCCTAATGTACCTGCAAACAACAGTTAGCAATAAAACACACGAAAGTGTCTTTGATCACTTTCGTTGAATTGAGGTACACAACCCACGGTTCCCCGTTGATCAGTACAAGTACTGCCTGTGATCAGGTATAATTCTGAAGAATCTCCTTGACAGGGTTTTGCAGATGTTCTAGCTGTTCTCAAACCGGAACGTCTCAAAGAAGACAATACGGAGTGAGTGAACCAGCGAATTAAGATTCACTGATTGATGAAATATTGATTTGAAAACAATTGTGTATTGCTTAGAAGAAAGAGTTTTGCAATACGACGAAGGTTTTATAAGAAATATCAATTTTCAATCAAAAATACTTTTTGTATTTGAAAAGAATACACATTCGATGTGCTAGAGAAAAGAAGAGATTTGCACATCGAACGGTTTTTCCAAAAGTATTTTTTCAATCAGATATACTTTTTGTGTTTTAAAACATGAATACACATTCGATGCGCTAGAGAAAAGAAGATTTGCACATCGAACGGTTTTTCTAAAAGTATTCGTCAATTCATTTCCTGGACCAAGGTTGATTCAAGAGTGAATCGCCTCATCGTTTCTATCCAGTTGTCACAAGCTTAATCTTTAGAAAAGATCTCACATGTCACCCACCAAGAGCTTGTTTGATGTTGGCTCTAGAAGGATTTCCATCTTCATCATGAATATTTACATATCACTCGGATGTTCTGGCAATACCACAAGGATAATGCGTAGGACTCTCAATATATACTTACTTTCCACATTGTGTGAAACAGCAAGTCTTCATTAATTTTGTGTCCTAATGAGATATTGTGGATAATCTCTTGGCTCTAGACTCAATTGTGCACATTTGGTTCCTATGCCGGAGACTATGGAGAGGGTCTCCTTCTTCAATATCAACTATCTCTAAGAGATAGTCGATAGATTATGTAGGTTCCCTGTGAGAATGAAACAAGTCCTTTTAATAGGAACTTGAGTAGCTTGGGAATTTTAGGTGCAGTGCGTCACTGGGTCCATGACGTCTTGTCTTCAATACCGGCGTTACCTTAGTAACCACCAGTAGCATATGTATTGAACCCGGTTTCTGCCCTAAGGTTGAATTATTGGAGGGTTATTTATTTTCACCCCTTTTCACATTCATTTCTTTTTCATTCTTCAACCCCTTCAGTGCTTACCGAGACTTCATTACTAGAACCTTGTTGGGTTTATTCTAGTTCTAGCTCTATCTCAGTCCGCACTCTTCCCATATCTCACTTTTCACCTTTTTTCATCATACCTAAGGACTCTACACTATCTAGTGGATTGTCCCTGGGTAGATCCCTCTGGTTCTAGCGGGATCGTGGGAACGAATACCTAACCTAACCATCCTTATAACTCTATGCATAAAGTAAAATGGTCGGTCTTTTGGTACAGTTCTTTCTTTCTTGAAACCAGTTGAAAAATCATTTGGAAAATCAATCAAGGTACTTGTGATATAATATCAAAGCATTTTGTACCTTAATTGTTTTGATCATTTAGAAATGCTCCCCCTCGACATGTGCATATGATTTTTAAATTGTTTTAGCACATGGAGGCAAGAGTTCTTTGAAATAATTTCTTGATCATAATTTCCCTAGAAAAAGCCATTTGATTTTCTTGGTAAATTCTCCCCCTCAAAATGTGCGTTGGTTATTTGAAATCATTTAATACTTAGAGGAAAGAGGTTTTAGAAGTACTACCACGATTTCCAATAGAAACCATTAGAAAATCAATCAAGGTACTTATGCTAAAACATAGAAATCTTTGTACCTTGAAAGTTTGTTTTCTTTTGAAATGCTCCCCCTCAATATGTGCTTCGAGATTCGAAAACGTTTAGCACATATGGGAGAGCAGTATGCACATTTGAATCAAAACGACCACCTTTTATCAAGTTTCATTATTAAATCACAAATTCTCCCCCGATCAAAAATATCAAACCCTTTGAGATTTTGGATCCCAAGTGATTTAATAAGATTTAGAAAACATGGGAGAATATGTGCCTGGTTTAAATACTCATCTTGTTTTTGGATAAATGCTCCTCCTTAACATGTGCATTGTATATTTGAAATCGTTTGGCACATGGAGGCAGGAGTGCCTTTAAAGGACTAATACCAATTCCATTTAAACAAATTTGATATTTAAATCACGATCTCTCCCCCGATCAAAAATTTCAAACCTTTTGAGATTTGTGATCCTAATTGATTTAAATCATTTAAAAGATTTTGGGGAAAGAAGTGGCTTGATTTAATTTTGAAAAATTGACTAATGAGGACCAATTATGGACATTAAAGATTGTTAGTGTCAAGTATGATAGTTTTTAGGAGATCTTTAAGTAAAATAAAATAATTTCACAATCAAACAAGAACAAAAAAAAAATTCATTTTGAAAGATCTTTGGGTTTTAAAGAAAATCATACCATGACATAACATTAAATCTTTAGATCACCGCTTATTTTGTACAAACGGACTTAATTGATGAAATATTGTTTGAAAATAATTTATTTTAAATCACTCTCCCCCTCAATCGATGACCGTAGTCGATGATTGAGTGACTTAAGTTTTGATAAAATGAAGTCCGGTGATTTCCAAAGTTTGAGTTCAATTTATTTTCAAAACAATATTATTCCCATTTTCAAAACAATTTTAACAAATTTGTTGAAAAATAGTATTATTCACTACTTGTCATGCACAAAGATACGTTAGGTGGTTGAGCTGCTTTTGTTGTTGTTGCTGAGGGTTGGAAGAAAACCATCTGCAGATGCAGTGAGACCTCTGATGTTGCATCAATGTGCCAACTATCCATGGAGAGATCTAATTAAGCTCCGTTTCTTCATTTGTCGACCCAAGAAATAGTTACCCTTTCCATTCGGCATCCAATCTTCTTCATTAGTGGGATCCGGATCGGGAACATTCTTATAAACCATGATATCTGCATACGTTAGTGGACACACAAACAAATATATGGTGGTCGACATCACCCAAACAGTAATCGACTAATAAAAGTCAATCCAACGTATCAATCAGTTCATATAAGGCATGGGATTTATATGTTTAACAAACTCTAATCATCTAATCCTAATAGTCATATCCTAGGCACCTAGTCCTTCAACGTAGGTTAACATCATTTTCAGTTAAGCATATAGGATAATTAGATAAGCCCAATAGATGATATAAATTTGAAAAACATTCTCCCCCTCAATCAATGACTTATTTTCTGAAAAGTTTAAAAGCGCTGAAGTCATTGATTGAGTTTTTAATTTTATGAACATTCTGATACTGATTGTTTTTCAAGCAACTCATTTTCCACCAATTTTGTTACAACAAATATTTTTCTGAAGAATTTTAGAAGGAAAAATATTTGAGTAGGAATAGCAGTCCTTCGACATACTTTCCTCAATTAGTTTTAGGATAAGTGCACGAAATTATAGGAAATTGGTTTAGCGCAGCACTTTCCTTCCTTGAGGAGCGGGTTGCTATCGGAAATAATAGCAAGCCATGGTTTAAGCACGGGTTACAGTCTGAAGTAACTGTATGCCATATTTTGTGACATGTTTTGAAAAGAAATATTTACACCTCCTGCTCGAACTTCATCTATAGTCCCGTGTCATTATTGAATGACATTTCTAAGACCGTAGATGTTAGCGATACCAGAAGACATGTCTTGAGAAAAAAAATATTTTTGGTATTTTCAAGTTTTCTGATTTTTATGGGTATTTTTTTTGTTGGTTTTATATTTTTCTATTTTCTTTTTGTAGGACCTTAAATCTATCAACCTTATCACAAACCCAACACGTTATGCGTAGAACTCGTTAAACACAAACACAAACTATGCGTGAAGATGAAAGAAATAAAGATGAGAAAGATGGTGACTTCATGTTAAAACCGTGTATGTATGAATAGAAAGATGAAAACAATAAGTTGTATTGCTTCAAAGAAAACACACACACACACACTCAAGCACACCCCTCAAATGAGACTTTGAGGGGTTTATATAGTTGGAATACATGATGCCCTAAAAGGCTTTTCATGGGCCTGCTTTGGGCTCAGTTGGATTATACATCATACATAAGGCTAGCTTAACTTATAACCAATTAGCTTAGCCCAAGTCCACGAGCCCGTTGACTATTCTATCACGATATCTAACACATGTTACAAAGTTGCTAAACGTGAATGACCATCACTTCTAATAAAACTATTAAGGCTAACAATCTCCCCTAAGGGGTGGTCATTCAAAAGATGCTCCACTTGATTAGGTCTTTACTTTTCTCGAGATTGAACTTTGTATGTAGATATAGAATAGTCTCGAATCTTTGTTCCTTCATGCTTTGTGATCAATTAATGTGGTTGTCTGCCGTTGTCAACTTCGTTGGTTAGGTGTCTCCACGACTTTCTCCACCATGCTCACACTTCTATTTGTCTTTTGGTTACCAATGATGTAGTTCTCGAGTCTTTAAACTTTGTAGATTCTTTGACATTGACGAAGAATCATCTTTAACTTTGAGTAGCCTTTGATTTTGATGAGAATTTTCATGTGTTGTTGGTATGAGCATGTGGAGAGTCTGCACGATCAATCCGCGCCCGAGCTTCCATAAGAAGAAAACATAAACAGTTAGTAATAAGCGGATTCCGGCACTTACAAGTTTGAATTTCGAGGGTGTTAATGAAAGATAGTGTGAAAACACATCTCTAATTCTTACAAAGGCCGTCCTGAACCTGAGTCCCACAAGTGAGATAACGGATATACCGGGTACATCTACAGTTCAGATGAGTCAACAGGTTCACCGAAGCATCACCCCACGACTGTAGATCGCTTTGAGACACACTAAGCTTCAATCCACGGGGAGTTACCAAAGTGACCTGCCAAGGCTCATGCTTGATGTTGATCCCTGGCAGAGTTTCCATTCAATCATCAAGATTACGTATGGTGAAACTTCTCATAAATGTTCTGGCATATTGCTAAGATCTGCGTAGGACTCTAGAATATATCACTTGTGTCCTTATTGATGAACAACAAGCGATGTCATGTCATGTGTTCCTATGAGATCTTTTGATGAATCTCGTGGCTCTAGACTCAATAGTGCATTTTGGTTTTCCTGGAAATGGAGACTAGGGAGAGGGTCTCCTTCTTCAATACCAACAATCTCTAAGAGAAAGCCGATAGATTATGTAGGGTTCCCAGTGAGAATGAAACAATTCCTTTTAAGAGGAATTGAGTGGCTAGAAGGTTTAGTGCAAGTGGCCATGGGGTCCATGACGTCTTTGTCTTTAATACCGTCAACTTAGTGACAACCCAAGAGTATATGTATTGAACCCAGTTTCTACCCTAAGGTTGAATATGGAGGGCTATTTCTTTTCACCCTTTCTTTTACATTTCTTTTAAATTCTTCAACCCCTTCTTTCTCCTTTCTCACATTACTCCTTTTTTTCAATCATTCCTAAGGACTTATAATACTAACTATTTGTCATGTCCTTGGGTAGATCCCTCCAGTTCTGGCGTATCATAGGACGAATTTCCTATCCTTAGTCACCTTATAACTCCATGATGCGTCCCATGTTGCCATAAAACCATTTTTCTTGAAAGTCTCACAGAGTGTTTATGATAGAAAACATGTTTGAAACACTCCGCGAGTTTTATATTTTCAAAACACTCCCCTTCACATGTACTTATGAGTTTTAACAAAAATATGCACATCGAGGGTAGAGTTTGCACTTTTGAATTGATCGGCTCATGATAGACAATTCCCCACGAGACACGTTTACGTTGCCTAGTTAAAGAGTTCCATTGTCAGTTTTAGGTGACAACTAGCTCTAATAACTAACTTGAAGTTGTCAACACACCTTGAAAAGGAGGTTAGACCCATGAAAGTGCATATCTATCACAAGTTTCTAGAGATGTTACATTTACTGACTTTGATTCCTCGTCAATTCATTGGTTCCGTCTGAGTCGAGCTCATTGTGAGATTCAAACACCGATAATAAACATTTTTGATCACGTTTTAATCACGTCTCCTCCCCCTAAAAAATAGCATATTCGTGATATTTTTTATATCAACGGATTAAACAACATTTTAGAATCTTTTGGGGAGACAAACGGATTTGATTTAAGCATGAATTTGGAACATTTTTGTTTTAAGCTCCCCCTTTAATAAAGCATAATCAATTAAAGGGTTTAGAGGGAGTTATCTTGAGCACAAAATATTTGAAAGATTTTGAAAAATCTTTTTGAACAATCTTGAAAAGGTGCTCAAGATGATGATGATTTCTCACCATTTTAAAAGTAGTGCACTGAAGCGCATACCTTGTTTTCTTATAAAAGCACGAGTTTTTGATTTGAAAAATAATCAAAAGTCATCATTTTAGTCCGGGTTTCGCATCAAGTATACGAAAGCCATTATTTGAAGAAATTTTGAGAAACGACATGTTTTGAAAACATTAAAGAACTCTCGCCAAGCATCCGTACATACCCATATCATTGTTGAATGACATTTCTAGAAACGTACAGAATATCGATTATACGAGAGACATGTCGTGAGAAAAATGTTTTTGGATTTTTGATTTTATATTGTTTTTGTATTTTTGAAAGTTTTATATTTTTTATATTTTGCTTTTGTTGGTTTTTCAAATTTTGTATTTTGTTTTTCAAAAATATTTACAATGAAGCTTTTGGAAAACATTTTCAAGAAGATTCGAGAAGACTTTCTAACTCCTCGGGGGTTAGGCTTCGCATTCCAATTCGTCGAACTAAATAGTCAAACCTTTCTTTTGGAAGGGCTTTAGTTAATAGATCGGCGAAGTTGGTAATCTGCCTTCACGAAGAATAATTCAACAGCCATTTCGACGACTCTTTGATGAAGTGATAGCGAATCGATATGCTTAGTCTTTAAGTGATGAACAGGATTGCATGATATGGCTATGGCACTTTTCGAGTCACAATACATAGGTATTTTATCGAAAGTAAAGCCATATCTGTGAGTTGTGTTCTCATCCATAGAACTTGAGCACAACATAATTTATAGAGACACATACTCACAAATGTTGAAAGTGTAGTGCAATCTTGTTTCTTTGAAGACCAGCTGACTAACTTTTCACCCAAAAATTGTGCTCCTTGATTCGTTAAAATAAACACAAATATCAAATATATCAAATTAACCGTGAAATTCGACAAATCAACCTTTTAGGAAAAAGGGTAACGTGCCAAATCTCAATGAATGTGATAAAAGTGATACCGGAAAGTGATTTCCCGGGTCGCGGTCCCAACGAGGTGTGAAATTGACGGTGTCGATGAGTTTTATGATTTTGGACTTGAATTGGTTTAACAAATTTTGGAATTGGATTATGTTATTCTACAAAATAAAGAACGGGAATGAAAATAAAGCACGTAAAACAATGTAAACTCTAAATAAACTACTACTAAGCCTAAGAAATAATAAAACAAAGCTAAATTACATCCTAGGGTGCTAAAATGCAAAACGCCGAGATCCCGAGCTAATCCCGAGCCTCGAAAGTGAAAAAGATGCAATTTAAGTCCTACGAGTGCAAAACTAATTTTCCTACATTCTAAATGACTAAAAATAATTTTAGGAAAAAGCCGGGTATTTTTTCGATTTTTATTTTATTTATTACGAATTAAAAACTACTTTATACTAATTAATTAATTAAAAATACTAAATGATTTTGGAAAAATCTGAAAAATTCAACAAATATACTTTAAGTTATCTAAAACCTAAGAAAAATCAAAAGGGAATTGTAGCTTAACCAGAAAAGCTGGAAAAAGCTCTAAATAAGCTACAAGGTGAAACATCTAATTCTATGTTAAATAAATAAATGAGGAACGAAATAAACAAAAGACCCTAGGGCGCTCTTTGGATATGAGATGTGTGCTGCGTGGGAACGGTGTGCAGGAGGTCTTGGGTTCGAATCCCACCTCCTGCCTTTTTGGCAATTTATTTTCTTTTTGGTTTTCTTCTTTTACCAAACTAAATAAGGGACCAAATTAAGCAATTTAATTAAAAACTAAACTTTGAAAAGCTTGATCAAGTCAGATAACACCTATGCCACGCTAGCAGCAAAAAAAAACATGAATGGTATGTTTGGGATAATGCTATCTAAGGAATTAAAGACTACAAAAAGCTATCAAAAAGCTTATAATAAGCTAACACCTACTAACAACTACATAAATCACCTAAAAGCATTTAAAGGGAACCTAATTAGAAATAACTAAACACTAAAAAGCTAAAAAAAATGGAAAATAAGCTGCTGTTTGAGACAGTACTCACCCATACACCCTTTTTTCCAGATTTTGAACACAAGAGAACCATGGATAAGCAGTTGAAAAAAAGAAATAAGCTGAGACATGAATTCAACTATCAAAAATAAGCTAGAACAATAAAAAAGCAAACAAAATTAAAGGGGAATAAGCAGTTGGCATAAGCTAAACTAGGGAAGTCCTAAGCAACTAATGAAATGGAAATAAACAAAAGCAAGCTACAATAAGCACTCTAAGGTAAAAATAAGCTAACGGTGAGATAAACTAACCTAAGCATACTAGAGAGCAAATAAATTCATAAATAAGCTACAAGGCATCCTAATAAGCACTTGAAACAAAAACACTTAGCTGTGAGTGGGTCTGCTGCACTGCAGTCCTTAAACATGCCAAATGGTGGAGTTTGAGCTTAATTTAAACTAATTTATACTACTCCTAAAACCTCAAAAGTGGCAAAGTTCCAAAGTTTACTAACCTAAATTACTAAAAAGCCAAACCTAACACTAACGGGGCAGGAGGAGGGGGAATTGCCTCGGAAGCTAGTTCACGCTGCCTTTCAAAGAAAACAGTTGAGATGTGATATCTAAAAAAAACTACCCAAGTGATTTCTACCAAATGAAAACTGTCATCAATTTCAAAACAACTAATGAACACTTGCATCTAACCACTTCTACTTCTAAAGTGGGTCAAAAACTGAGTTTGACCCATAAATTCCACTGATCCAAGCATGCCCTTATGGCAGAACACTTTTGAAGCTTGAAACGAAATTTGTTTGAGATTTAACTGATTTTCATTACCAATTGAAACTAACAATGAGTTGAAAACAATTAAGCTCACTTATGACAGATTTTAAAACATGAACCAAAGAAAATTGCAAATACTGAAATTAAAACTTGAATTAAAAACAAGAAATTAAATTGCATAAAAAAAATACAACAATGACAAGGAAATTTAAAAAGGGACTAGAACAATATTTTCTAGACAATCTTTTTCATTTATCCCTAAACCTTATTTATACAAAAGCCTCAAAAATGTCTTCTCTCTCTTGTGTTTTTCTTCTTGTGCTACTTCTGTGAGGTACAACAAGCCAAGACTCCTTGTGTGCTTTCTTGAATTGATCCAAGCCATTCATGAGTTAGGTACCCTTAAGAATGAATCTGAGCCGTAGGTTGGGTCCTTTTGAGCCAAGGATTGCCACAGTGGCAGTGGTATCCTGTGACTTTGTCTTGGGAGATGAGGTGAAAGTGAGTTGGGGATTTGGGAATTAGGGTTCTTGGGTTAAGAGTTCTGGGTTTTGGGTAAAAGAGAAAGTAGTTTGGAGGGAAAAAGGAAACAAGGTCGTTTTTATCATTGGTGAAGGGAGGGGGTTAAAAATAGAGAGGGTTCAAGTAGGAATGAAAGGGGGGTTCTAAAAGGAAGGGGTTTAATATACAAGGGTTTTAATGGGATAAAATGATTATTTGGGTTTCGGGGAGAGGGTAATTCGGATATTTGGGTATCGGGGACGGGTAAAATGGTGATTTTGGTTTCGGATTAGGTTTTAAGGTTTGTTTTCCCCTGCTCACTCCAAAAACGCGTCCCGGGCTTCTAAAATGTAGAAAACTGCTTCCCGGCTACGTCTTGACTGCACTTTTTCTAGTTTCAGCTTGCTTTATCTCGTTTTCGCTCTGTTTTCAATCATTTTGTACCTGCAAGACATAAAACACACTCCGAGGACATTTTTAACATATTTTGATCATATTTGGGTGTTTTTGGTCATTTTGTGGTCTTAGGTGGGTAAAAACGATGAGTGAATAAGCACTCATCAAATTCCCCACACTAGGCAATTGCTAGTCCCTGTGCAATCAATCATGTAAAGTAATGAAAGAATCAAGATTACCAAGAATACCCCGTTTCAACTTTTTTATTTGATGCGATAAATCTAAACTTGACTGAAGGTAAACAAAATGCTTGATTAACAAAAAGTGGTATCATGGAACGGGATTCACACAAAATGGGTGTCTCCAGGGAATTGTAATCGTCATCCTCTTTTTAATACTCTCAAACTAAGTCTAAACTTATTGTGCAAACGTTTTGACAAAATGCTAACACTACTTATACAAATAATCTATGTAAGTCGAGACTTAACTTTTCTAATCCCGCAATTTATACAGTTTAAGTTCGTGTGCTCATTTTCAAAAGTTTGACCATTGAAACCGACCTTGTTATGGTTGTTATTCACTTAACTAAAATCATAGCTTCCCGGAAACTACGAGAGCCTAAGGATCGAAAGGGCCTCTTCCATGTAGTGGCTTTCTTCTCGGCATCCCAAAACATCAGCTTTAAGTGACCGCTTTTGACACCCACAGAGAATAGTACCGGAATTAGCGGGAATTTGATTCCAAAGATTTACGAGGCTACCGTTAAGTTAAAATTATAACTAAATGGACAACAACCGACGATAATTTAGAAATTCGAGATTCAAAGGTGAGATCACCCATGTTATGCACTTTCTTCTCAGCTTGTCCTTTTAAGGAGGCTAGGTTTTCACCCTCAAGAATAGTATCGGAGCTTTCGGGGTCTTTGACTTCAAGAATTTCTAAATCACCGTCAAGTTTTTAAACAACTTTGACGAATCCTAGTTCAACTTCCGAATTAAATTTAAGATAAAACAAGTTTCGCACATTTATTGATAAGCAACATAGTAATTTTATTCAAGGACTCAATTTTTTTCATTTTTCATTTTTTCAATTTTTTTTTTTTGATTTTTCTCACCTTTTCTTTTTTTTTTGCAATTTACTTTTGCATCATTCAAGCACTTTTACGATACTTTCACTTTGCAATATTATTCTGATTTTAAGAAAGTATGCTTTTCCAAAAATTTAAATAAAAGTTGAACTTGAGCTCTATATCAATTTTGCTTAAAAACTTTTGTTGTAACAAGACGATTTGAATGTTCAAAAGTTTGACAATGAGCACGTATTTTAGGTTCAATTAGGAGCTACCGGGAGAAAAGCCATAGATTACTTATATAATCTCTAAAGAGAACCAACTACTCCACGCTTAGCATTTTCATTTGCACAACTCGTAAAAACTTAGCCTAATTGTTAAGAGAGCAACTAGATCAACACTCTAGCAGTAGTCGGATTCCCTTTGTTCTAGCCTAATCAAGACTAAACTACCATTAATACCGAAGCATTAACACTTTATTTTCATGCAAATTTTTTTTAAATTTGGGTCAAAACGGGGGTACTAGGGACTAAAGGGTACAAATGTGACAAAATTCGACAGAATTCCCCACACTTAGAATTGAATATTGCCCTCAATATTCAAAGTCCCGGCCGGGTTTATACTATCGAACGGAAAAGGGTAATACCACTAGCCAAGTGCGTGGACGAAATCTGTTATTTTACACAAAAGGATTTTTAAAACATATCCCTGATAAACGTTAGTAAAATGATCTGAGCATATTGCTAGATTAAAACAGCATTAATCATCACGATCAAAGGGATTCCGAAAACAAGAGCAAACACACAAGAAGCAAACACAGTGGAGGTTTCCCCCCACACTTAGTTGTTAGAAAATAGAAAGAAGTCAGAAACATAGGTGAAAACCCATGAAATGCTACTGTTTTTGTTAACCGAGTCGCTAGCTTGACTCGACCCCGAATTCATTGGTCCATGGGGAAGCAAGTGGAAGAGAAAATCTCCATCGGACTCTTATTCAATTGGTTTGGATAAACGATGAATGTGTTGAAAGTTCCACTCCGACGAGATACATCCGGCTTAAAAGAATGATAAATGCCGAGGTCAAAAATGGTATCTTCACTCTCGTAGGAGTTAAGAAATGGAGAAGAAATGGGATGAGAAGGCAAAGTGACAATGAGTTGATCACGGGTGGGATGGGTGGGTAAAAGATTAGATTGAGGAACATTAATCGAATGTTTAGAAATCTTATCCACCATCAGAGCAATGAAAACATCTGTGTCGGGCTTAGAAGAGGTTCCATCATCCGGCGGTTTCGCAGGCGGACGAGTGGATGATGGACCTAAGCCATAATCGCACTGAAAACCCGGTTGTATCGAGTCATCCAAAGAAAGAAAGTCGGCGCACATCATCATCTCCCGGTGGAGAATGATCAACGAGAGCGAGTTCATCGGTGAACTCCTCGAGAAGGTCCAACGTCGATGTGGGATTGCCACTATTCTTTTCTTCGGGTAAAGATGGAGATGTAACGAGGTTCTCCATGTAAAGGTCACTATCCTCATTCTGAATATCAAAGATTGGGTTATCCGAAACAAGAGTGAATTCTAATCAAATTCAAACAGAGGATTAGTGAACGCCATAGCAAAAGGTTTCTCGAACACAACAAGAATATCTTTATTATCCGTATCAAAATCAGTGTCCATATCAAGATCATCGGGATCAACATCTCTCACTTCTTCCAAGCTGACGAGCTCAGAAGGAATCTCCTCAACATACTCGATGTCTCCACACGATAAAGAATCATCAAATGACGTATAATCATTTTCAGACTCAAAAATCATCTCAACAGAAACTTTTTGGGTGGGAGAAGAATCATCATCGAGAGGCTCATCATACATATCACCAGAGATGACCTCGGATTCACTTGGGGTTGGGACGAGGTTCTCAACACAAGACGATTCCGTTTCCAGAATAGTGCTAAGATGCTCATCCCCCATTAAAAGGTTATCCGATGGTTCTATGGTAGATAGGAAATGTGAGGGTAGAGAGTGGACATGCGCGGTACTTTGTGGGCTTGAAATATGCACCTTGTCCTTTGTCATCTCCCATTCTTCCTCATCCTCGTCATCGAGACGCACGCCAAGTTAAAGAGGAGACGCCGCTGGCGCCTTCGTTCAATAGGAGAAGCTTTTGAGCTGCTCGCCATCGGCTAGAAATCTTTCGCTATGCAGCAGCTTGTTCCTCGGAAAGTTCCTCAAGAATCATATGAGGAAATGGATCAATGACGGAAAGTTGTGGGGGTTGGAAATTGTCAAAACAAGGAGTGTTATAACAAGGGTCAGGCCCATAGTTTTGATTCCATGATTGACATTGATAATCATCATGAGGACCCCCACACTTAGCACAATGAGGGTATTGGGGAGAGAAGTTCAGAAACGATGTATCATTGAATTCTTGATAGTACGGTTGTGGCTCGAATGAATTTTGTGGAGGGTAGTTGAAATTGTTTTGAGGATAATTGAAAGAGTTCGGGTTAGAATCATAAGTGAATGAATTCTCGGCGCAAATCGAACAAACAACATCCATCAATGAAATAGGTTCCACACCACTCGCACATACATTTGTAACAACGGAAACCTTTTGGTAACATGTCTCCACAACCGTAGCAATACTCTTGATCGAATGAAAGTATCTCGGGAATGGGAGTAGGAATCGAGGGCTCAACAACATCACAAACGGTAGGTAAAACGGTATTTCCCGAAATTGAATCTTGACGAAGTTCATTCAAGCAAATTTGAAGTATGTTCATGATTTCACCGAAAAAGGTTTTGAAGATTCGGAGGTGGGACAAGTGGTGTGCTCTCGTAGCTAGCAATTTCCACCACTTCCGTTTTGGTCTCGGATCTTTCTTCTTAACCTTAACCAGAATCGCGAAAGATTTTGATCAAATCTAGACGGTTTAGGTTCAAAAACAATAGAACAAATCTCGGGTTGTGGCGGGTGGTCGGAAAAACTTGGAGAATCATCGAGAGAGTTTTTATCGGATAATTCGCACCAATAGCAATATTTGCTTGCACCAACCCTACCACACCGCTTACATAAACAATCGTGATTTTGACAATAAAGCTGATCCTCTTCCATACGGCCTTTGCATGAAAACAAACGATTTAATAATCGATCACGCCATGAGAATTAAACATGTAGAGGGTTAAAGAAATAGAATCAAATGGTCAAGAGGATACGAAGAATAGAATTAAATGGTAAAAGAGGGTAAGAGAAATAGAATTATACGGATAAGAGGAACGAGAAGATTATTTTTGGGGTTTTATAAATAGAAAACATAAAAGGAAAACAAATTTTGAAAAGGAAAATCTTTTTTGGGTTTTTATAAAAGAAATATGTACAAAAACAAAACGGTGACTTCACGAGGAAGGTTCTTCAAGTCACTAATAGCAAAAAGTTCAGCCTATATTGTCAGCAAACACACCTCTTCCAAATGCAAAAATTTGATTGGCAAGTTAAAATAAACACAAATATCAAATATATCAATTAACCGTGAAATTACAAATCAACCTTTTAGAAAAGGGTAACGCGGCCAAATCTCACGAATGTGATAAAGTGATACCGGAAGTGATTTCCCAGTCGTGGTCATGAGGTGTGAAATTGTGTCGATGAGTTTTATGATTTTGGACTTGAATTGGTTTAACAAATTTTGGAATTGGATTATGTTATTCTACAAAATAAAGAACGGGAATGAAAATAAAGCACGTAAAACAATGTAAACTCTAAGTAAACTACTACTAAGCCTAAGAAATAATAAAACAAAGCTAAATTACATCCTAGGGTGCTAAAATGCAAAACGCCGAGATCCCGAAGCTAATCCCTAGCCCTCGAAAGTGAAAAAGATGCAATTTAAGTCCTACGAGTGCAAAACTAATTTTCCTGCATTCTAAATGACTAAAAATAATTTTAGGAAAAAGCCGGGTATTTTTCGATTTATTTTATTTATTACTAATTAAAACTACTTTATACTAATTATTTAATTAAAAATACTAAATGATTTTGGAAAAATCTGAAAAATTCAACAAATATACTTTAAGTTATCTAAAACCTAAGAAAAATCAAAAGGAATTGTAGCTAACGAGAAAAGTGGAAAAAGCTCTAAATAAGCTACAAGGTGAAACATCTAATTCTATGTTAAATTAATAAATGAGGAACGAAATAAACAAAAGACCCTAGGGCGCCATGGATCTCGAGATGTGTCGCTTGGGAACGTGTGCGTGGAGGGTCTTGGGTTCGAATCCCACCTCCTCGCTTTTGGCAATTTATTTTCTTTTTGGTTTTCTTCTTTTACCAAACTAAATAAGGGACCAAATTAAGCAATTTAATTAAAAACTAAACTTTTAAAAGCTTGATCAATCAGATAATGTACCATGCACAAAGAAATAGACAAAAAACATGAATGGTATGTTTGGGATAATGCTATCTAAGGAATTAAAGACTACAAAAAGCTATCAAAAAGCTTATAATAAGCTAACACCTACTAACAACTACATAAATCACCTAAAAGCATTTAAAGGGAACCCATTAGAAATAATCAAACACTAAAAAGCTAAAAAATGGAAAATAAGATGTTGTTTGGGACAAGACTCACCCATACACCCTTTTTTCCATTTTGAACACAAGAGAACCATGGATAAGCAAATTGAAAAAAGAAATAAGTCAGACATGAATTCAACTATCAAAAATAAGCTAGAACAATAAAAAAGCAAACAAAATTAAAGGGGAATAAGCAATGGCATAAGCTAAACTAGGGAAGTCCTAAGCAACTAATGAAATGGAAATAAACAAAAGCAAGCTACAATAAGCACTCTGGTAAAATAAGCTAACGGTGAGATAAACTAACCTAAGCATACTAGAGAGCAAATAAATTCATAAATAAGCTACAAGGCATCCTAATAAGCGCTTGAAACAAAACACTTAGTCTGTGAGTGGTCTGCCAAGATCATAGCCCTAAATGTGCCAAATGGTGGAGTTTGAGCTTAATTTAAACTAATTTATACTACTCCTAAAACCTCAAAAGTGGCAAAGTTCCAAAGTTTACTAACCTAAATTACTAAAAAGCCAAACCTAACACTAACGGGGGCAGAGGAGGAGGGGGAATTGGCTCAGGAACAAATAGCTCACGCCTGCCAAGTTACAAAGAAAAACAAAGGAGACATTATCTAAAAAAACTACCCAAGTGATTTCTACCAAATGAAAACTGTCATCAATTTCAAAACAACTAATGAACACTTGCATCTAACCACTTCTACTTCTAAAGTGGGTCAAAACTCGAGTTTGACCTATAAATTCCACTCGATCCAAGCATGCCCTTATGGCAGAACACTTTTGAAACTTGAAACGAAATTTGTTTGAGATTTAACTGATTTTCAATACCAATTGAAACTAACAATGAGTTTAAAACAATTAAGCTCACTTATGACAGATTTTAAAACATGAACCAAAGAAAATTGCAAATACTGAAATTAAAACTTGAATTAAAAACAAGAAATTAAATTGCATAAAAAAAATACAACAATGACAAGGAAATTTAAAAAGGGACTAGAACAATATTTTCTAGACAATCTTTTTCATTTATCCCTAAACCTTATTTATACAAAGCCTCAAAAAATGTCTCTCTCTCTGTTTTTCTTCTTGTGCTACTTCAAGAGGTACAACAAGCCAAGACTCCTTGTGTGCTTTCTTGAATTGATCCAAGCCATTCATGAGTTAGGTACCCTTAAGAATGAATCTGAGCCGTAGGTTGGGTCCTTTTGAGCCAAGGATTGCCAAGCTGGCGTGGTATCCCTGACTTTGTCTGGGAGATGAGGTGAAAGCGAGTTGGGGATTTGGGAATTAGGGTTCTTGGGTTAAGAGTTCTGGGTTTTGGGTAAAAGAGAAAGTAGTTTGAGGGAAAAAGGAACAGTACGTTTTATCATTGGTGAAGGGAGGGGGTTAAAAATAGAGAGGGTTCAAGTAGGAATGAAAGGGGGGTTCTAAAAGGAAGGGGTTTAATATACAAGGGTTTTAATGGGATAAAATGATTATTTGGGTTTCGGGGAGAGGGTAATTCGGATATTTGGGTATCGGGGACGGGTAAAATGGTGATTTTGGTTTCGGATTAGGTTTTAAGGTTTGTTTTCCCCTGCTCACTCCAAAAACGCTGCCCCGTGCTTCTAAAATGTAGAAAATCAGCTTCCATGGCTACGCCTTGACTGCACTTTTCCAGCCAGCATTGCTTTATCTCGAAAGCCTTGCTTTCAATCATTTTGTACCCCAAGACATAAAACACACTGAGGACACATTTTAACATATTTTGAGCGTATTTGGGTGTTTTTGGTCATTTTTGTGGTCTTAGGTGGGTAAAAACGATGAGTGAATAATCACTCAATACCCGCATGTACTTTTGTCGTGAATATGATCACCGCTGGACCCGCGATCCTGAAAAGGCAATTAGATCAAATCTGAATTCCTTAGGATACCAAAGACCCCTGAATGGATGTCTTCGTGTACCGAAGATCCTTTTAACCTCTTTGAGGTGCGCCGGTAGGCTTTGCCTCAAAACCGCTAATAAGCAAACAAAGAAAATGAATATCCGGGCGACTAGCAAGGAGGTACATGAGAGAACCAATCATGTCCGATATTTCTTTCGATCAATAGGTTTCACAAACAAATCGGCTCCAATTTTGGTGAAGTTACCATTGGTGTTCAACCAATCACAATTATCCATACCATGATTTTTCAAAATCTCAGTCGCATATTTAGCTTGATTTATAAAAATTCCACGAGGGGATTGATGTATTTGTAAACCAAGAAAGAATTTTAGTTCCCCATCATGGACATTTCAAATTTGCTTTTCATGAGATTTTCAAAATGTTTTGAAAGATTCGGATTAGTGGACCCAAAGATGATGTCGCCCAAATCAACAATCAAAATGTCGTTTTTGCATTTTTGTGTAAACAAGGTAGGATCAACTGCTCCTTTGGTGAAATTGTTTTGGATAAGGAAAGAGGACATTCATCATACCACGCCTCGAGCTTGTTTCAATCCATAGATTGCCTTTTTGAGTTTGTAGACGTAGTCCGGATGATTCATGTCTATGAAGCCTTCGGCCGACTCACGTACATTCTTCTTCGAGTTCCATTCAAGAACGCGGTCTTAATGTCCATATGATAAACCGTGATGTTTTTGTGAGCTTCATAGGCTAAGAATATCCCGACCGCTTCAAGTCTAGCTACCGGTGAGAATGACTCTTCAAAGTCTATCCCTTCCTCTTGTCTGTATCCTTTGGCCACAAGACGAGCTTTGTTGCGTATGACAGTCATTTCTTCATCCCGTTTTTCTTCCATAACCATTTAAGATCAATGACGCGAACGTCAATGGGTCTTGGAACCATTTCCCAAGAGTCATGTAGACGGTATTGAGAAGTTCCTCCTCGATCGCTTCTATCCATGGATCCGCCATTGCCTCACGAATATTCTTTGGCTCTATATTGCTAATTGAGCAAAGGTAAATGCATAAGTCGCAATCGGTGGCAAGTTGACGTCTCGTCTCAATTGGCCTTGAAGGTTCACCAATAACTTGTTCAATTGGGTGGTCTTTTGTCCACTTTAGAGTATAAGGATACCGTTGGTTATACGTATGCGAGTTAGATGGTTCTCGTAAGCTTGAAGAAGATTCGCTTGTTCCGTAGCAAACGGGTTTTCAAATAAGTCTTCATCTAACGCTGCATCGTTTTGGTTTTGGTTTTGCTCATCAAGGCCGGTAGAATGGGTGCAATAATCGTAGTAGATGTAGATGATGTAGATGGAGTTGGTGCATTGGTTTCACCGTAGATGCATCTTCCGTTGGTGGTGGAGGATGATTTGAGCGGTGCATGGAATGATGGTTTGATGCATTTGTCAAGGTTCCACCATAGTATTCATCGAACATTAACTCGAAGAAATTCTCCCATTCTTGTTCTTTAGAATTGTCAAACGAAGTTGATTGAGCTCTTTGAGGTACGAGTCCCGAATCATGTGTCCGTAAGTTTGCGGTTTAGTGCGGGTTCTAGAGCGAGTCTCTCGTAAGCCATATGTGAAAGTTCATCAAATTTCATTCATCGCCTCCATGATCCTCCTAGTTCTTCCGTTATACACCCCAATGCCCTCGAAGTTATCTGAATATCCAATGAAGATTCCAATATCACCTTTAGCTTTCAATTTACCTAGATCTTTCTGCTGTTCGTCGGATAGCACAAAGCGCCAAACACGTGAAAGTAAGA
The DNA here is from genome assembly GCA_910596185.1 of Chrysanthemum makinoi. NCBI lineage: Eukaryota > Viridiplantae > Streptophyta > Magnoliopsida > Asterales > Asteraceae > Chrysanthemum > Chrysanthemum makinoi. The sequence continues at coordinate 179,611,322 of OU343216.1, forward strand.
GATATCGGTTTTCTCGTTGTTCACAAGCTCATCCGGTTTTATTGAATCTAGGATGGATTAGGGATCGGTTCTGAGTGAAACAAGCAAGGGCAACAAAGATCACCCATATAAATAACGGTGCACTAGAATAGATAGTGCTGCAAGCAGCCTTCCACAAGAGTTCTATTTCTTCTTTCAACTACCCCATTCTCGTGTGGAGTTCTAACAACCGATGTCCGATGTGTAATTCCAACATCTTCAAAATAAGATCTTAACTCCCGATGTGAATTCAAAGTGTCGTTGTTCCTCTTACAACCCTTACCGAGTTTGAAGAAGTACTTGAATTCGCTTCGTAAAGGTGATGATGATGCTCGGTGCTTTGTTTTTGATCTCTAAACTTAACCCATGTAGATCTCGAATAATCATCGACGATGACAAGAATATACTTTTTCCCATTAATGATTTCAACTCTCATTGGGCCACATAAGTCCATGTGCAACATATGCAACTTTGCTTCCTAACTAGGTACGGATTTGGGTTTATATGATGCTCTTTTGCTTTTTCCTTGTTCGCATGATGGACATAAGTGATCCTTGGTGTATTTGAACTTTGGAAGTCCGTTGACGATGTTGTCTTTGGCAAGTTTGTTGATGGTGTCAAAATTGAGATGGGATAAACGTCTGTGCCACAACCATGACTTTGTTCCAAATGCTCGTGTCATAAGACATATTGGTGATGAAGAGGCCATTTGGTTTATGTCGATAGCATACAAGTTTGTATCACGGTTCCCGCTAAGAGATTAGTGCCATCTAAGTTTCTAACGAAACAAGCATTTTTCCTAAAAGCAACCTCTAAATCGCATCACGTAACCGCCCGACCGAAAACAAATTGTGTCCCAATCCTTCGACATAGTAAACCCGAGTGATCAAATAATTTCCAAAAGGTAGATCTCCATAACCCATGATAGCTGCTACATGATCATTTCCAAAACGCACGGTTCCCATGAATTTCATCTAAATTGATCAGCCAGCCTTCGATTCCCGGTCATGTGCTTGGAGCAACCCGGAGTCGACATCCAAAGACATATTTCGATAACTCAATACATGTAAGAAGAAGATTTTGGAAATCGTTTTGATTTTGGTTCCTTTGGGTTAGAGGTAAAATCCAAATCACACTCATAAAAGTTATCTATGGGAAAGCGGTTCTTCACTCATTCTACCATTCTAGAGTGTGAAAGTTCTACCCGTAGGTTTCCAAATGTCATCCCTAAAGTAAGCACTATGCTTCCTATCAATAGTGTAAAGCCTAAGTCTTGCAACTAGTCTTCCTACTCGTTTAGCATAAGTTCTTTTAGGAACATTCTTCCTAACAGCTAACAATCTCATTCTTAACAACACAATCATCATGAACATTAGATAAAGATTTCTTGCAAGTTAAACAAAGAGATTCAACACATTCATTAGACTTAGCAAGTTTCATAGGTTCATTACATTCAGATGAAATGTCTTTCTTATTCAAAAGCGTAAATTCCTAGGTGTTCTTCTACTTTCTTCTCTTTATTCAAGCTACTACTCCTAGAGGAATGCGAGACTCTATTGTTCCTTGTATTGCTCTTAGGCTTTAGTCTGCAGCTCCTAGAGGTGCTTTCTAGTCCTCAGAGAAGGTAAGGAACACGATTAGGATTCACATTTTTATGAAAGGAGGTGGTTTTAGCTTTCCTAGTCTCTTTAGAGTGCTTTTCTAAACTTATGTCATTTGTTCCATATGTTTTAGATGTGGAGGCAGATGCATTAGTGGTACTCATCTTAAAAGCCGTGTGCTAAAACTTTTGGTTTCTCGATAACCGCTTCCCTTTATCAACATGTTGTTTAGGTAGGGCAAGTGGAGTGACTGGTTTTGATGAAACATTTTTCTCATTGACTTTGGAGGAGGCATAGAAACAGACATTTTTGGTTTGGAAACCAGTTTGGGAACATTTGCTTTCTCCAAGTCAATGGTTTTGTAATCACAGATCCACCGCCTTTCCTTTTTGACTTTCCAAATAAGCCCTCAAAAGATCATTTTTCGCATGTCATTGTAGGCACGCCATACGCATAGTTTGTCATACTTGCATTCCTCGCTTTTCGATCAAGTTGTTTAAAATATGAGACATTTTCTTTTCAAGTTTTTCAAGAGCTTTTTCATATTTTGAAACAATTTGAGGTCTCAGATCGAGTCTTTCATGATCTTCAACAGTAATATGTTTGCAAAATAATGGACATAATATCAAGAGTCCTAACATCTTCAAGAGAGAGTCATTTAAAGTTTCCAAAACTTTGATTTGTTCCACATTTCATTAGCTTGCTTTACAGTGGATTTATGGTCCTTGACAAAGTCACTATTTCTTTCAAAAAGGCTTGTTCAAAATGAATTACCCTAGAGTTGATGTTATTCACCTGAGGGGCAATTTGAGTTTCAAAAAACTTTCTCTGTTCAATATCAAAACTAGAGAACCAGATATTAGGTGTAATAGTGGTTTTAGTTTTAACAGTTTCTTGAAGATCCACAATTCTCGTTTTCACATTGTCTAAAATACTTCTCGCATCACTTGAGTTAAAAGGATTGTTTGAAGACATTTGTTCAATGTTCAAAAGAGATTTTGAGACAAATATTGGTTTTGAAACGATTTTGAAACAGTGTTGACTCTTTGTTTGAAACATTTTGTGTGATGGAGAACTTTGACTTTTCTTTTGATTGACAAAAGTGACCTTAAGTTTGTTCCATTTGTTATAGTCAATAGGTTTGATTCTAATTTTTTGTTTCATTTTTTCTCTACTCTCCTTAGATAGTTCTAACGCTTTCAAGAGAATCACTTAACAATTATGGGTTCATGTAAAGTTTTCCATTGTTTAACACATTCTTAGGTTTCGAGCTTTTTGAGGAACGAAGAAGGTCGTTACCAGTGCCATTCTATGTTAAGTATGAAAACGTGGATTTACTTGATTAGAAAGCATCTTGTTTGATTTAGCTGAATGACCCGCTGTAAGAAGCAAATTTTCCAAGGATTTGATTTTCTCATTTTTGTCAAGAATTTCATCAAGAAGAGAATCTTCTCGTTTTGAAAAATCAAGAATCAACTCGCTATTTTCTTTTTCAAGATCGTAAAACAATGATTTTTGTTTTGAAAGTTGGTCATTTAGATCCAAATTTCCTTGTTTAAAGATTTTATTTTCAAGTTCAAATTCACATCAAGTGTGTTATTCTTGATTTGTATTATTTTTTCTTAGAAACAAAATTTCGATAACCAATTTCTAATTTCGATTCTTTGTTTTTCTGAAATTCAAAGGCTTTTGCGTTCTCCTTGTAACTCTCAAGCTCAGCGGTCAATTTAGCATTCGGCCTTAACATCGCATTGACTTTTCTAACTTTCTCAATTTCAATGCCACAGCTTATTGATTAATGATTCAATAAGCACGTGTTTCCTCATCGCTCAGATTTTGTGCCACACAACCTCCATTAGGATCCAAATATGGAGTTTCAGAGTTAGTATTGCTACAACTCGGATTGTCCATGTATGTATCATAAGTAGGTGCTGGCGTCACAGCATGCTGTTCGTCATGAGTAAACACATCAAATATGACATTGTTATAGCATGGATCAATGATTGGTACCTCGATATCGCTTACGCCATAGACAGAGGTGCGCCGAGTCGGTCGCACTTAGTCTCCTGAATATTTGCCATGAAGATGCAGTTTGCATTGATTTCCTCGAGGTCTTCCAAATCATCCATAATAGCCATAAAGTCATGTTCCTCAAAGACTCAATGAAGTCCTGCATTTTCCTTTTGTACCAACAAGATAGCTTTCTGAAGATACGCAAGATCCTTCTTTTTCGGCTTAGTAGGACAATTCTTGCCATGTGACCCACTCCTGACAGCTTGTAACACTTAACCTCGATTACCATGATTCACATTTTAATTCCCAACAACCGAGCCGAAAATTCCATTCCGATACTCCACCGCTTATTCCCAACATTCTCACCCATTTGATTTCCAACATTCTCGACCTAACCGATAACCCTCGATTCGAACCGCTGATACCCATGCGAAATCCAAGAGCATATCCTCGCTGATTCCCAATAACTCCAACCATTTGTCCTTGATGACCCATATTCACACCGGCCTGTAATTTGCCTGCTATGGTGTTTGATGAAATCCTTTGGTTGTTGTTAGTTGGTGTGGAATAGCGACTTCAATGCTTTACCCAAAATGCAAATGCTTGTGACAAAGCTTCTTCTTGTTCAAGTGTGATCGATTCCTTGTTCCTGGCATTGTGGATACTGTTGTTGTTGAATGACTTGTTGTTCTGGATAGACATGTTGTTGAGGAGGGAAAACATCTTGTTGTTGTGGAATGTATTGTTGCAAGTTGTTGTTAGTGGAAGATGATGAAGCTTGTTGTTGTGTATTCACGGGAGTTTGAGTCTTTGCAATGAGTGCCAATGGATCATGATTCTTTGCTAATCTTTCTTTCCTGACTTCATTCACTTCATTCTGGTTTTGTTTCATAAAATCGTTGAGTTGATCAAAGTTCACCATGAGTCCTTTGTTTGGTTGACATAGTGACATATCGTCCCCATTCTTCCGTAGATTGTTCAAGAACTTGATGTTTCTCACGATAGTTCTCGGTGTCAACTTGTTTCGATCACTCATTCATTAAAGTACAAAACCTTCCATAGTAGGATTCAATGGATTCTCCTCGAGTAGATGTAAACTTCACCCATGCAGCTAGCAACTTGTTCTATGTGTCTTGTTGACCAATTTCGCTCCATGACAAAGTCGCTCTAACACGCTCCCACATATCGAAAGCGCTTCACAACCGCCTACGCAGCAAAGATGTCTCTTGGTAAACCCATTTGTATAATATGAATTGCCATGTCATCCGCTTCGACTTGTTTCGATCCTCTTCGTGAGTATTCGATTCTTTTGAAGACGAAAAATGGTGGGACGGAGGTGTTGCATCGCGATTTCCGTGGTCTTGGACTTGTCAAGGTATGAAGGGTCCATTCTGAATGGATTGAATCATCAATTTTCCATTAGGTTTGGTCTTGATGTAACGAAGCATACGACTTGTCCATTGAAGATAACCACCTTTTTCCAACATAGGAGGACGGTTTTCTGCACCGGCTGCATGAATATCTTGTTGAGTTGCCATTGATGAAGGTATGATATGATAAAGTTGATGTAGGATCGATTCAACGATAAAGGAGTTGTGATTGATGACAATTAAGCTTGGTTGTTGTAGTGAAAATTTGGTCGAAAAACTTAAAACCCAATAACTTCTGTTCGAGCTTTTAGGACTGAAGATTGGCTTAATTTATTAGGGCGGTCATTCTCCTCGCTCATGGTCGCTTTGATGGGTAGAATGCTGAAAACGGAGTTACGGTTCAAAAGTTATAGCCGTTTGAAGTTTTGCTCAAAATCTTACTCTTAAACCGCTTATTAAGCATAGAAATGAGTGCTTGCGCGTAGGATTGCTTATGCGTAGGATTCTTTGCGCGTGAAAGAGCTTAGGCGTAGGATTCTTATGCGCGAAAACCTAAGGTTAAACGAAGTCTTAAGCGCAAACTTTGCTTAGAAGTAAAGTACCTACGCCGTAAGAGTTAACTTAGAGTGCGCTTACTCGTAAGCCGCTATGCAGAGTTGGTTTAAAACCAAAAATCCTTTACACTGTCACAACGTAAAAGATATCCGAAAGTCGAAGTGTTCCACACACTTATCTAAGTGAGGAAGCACCGAAGTCACCGCTTTTGCACGAAGATTCTTCACCAAAAAGTTATGCGAAACTTATGCGTAGAAAAGGGTTTTGACTTTCTTACGCAGAAAAACAAGGGTTTTGACCTACGCGAAAAAGTTCCAATGATTCAAACCATTTCATGCACAAAAAGCCTTAAAAACACTCAAATAACAAGATTGTTTTGACCAAAAACACCCAAAATGCTTTTGTGCTTAGTAGAAATGAACAACGAACAAAAAACTAGTTTAAAACGATAAAACACATAAAGTTTAACTTTTTCCAAAACTAGAATCTTTAACACTATATAAACCTTAGACCATAAGAATCTTGAAGATTTAAGTGCAAAAATTAAAGTTTTATGCGTGAATCTTTGATACCGAGAGCTTAGGCGTAACAACACAAACAAACTTCAACCAAACACTCCTAAACCATTGTTAGGCGATTGATACCAATTGTAGGACCTTAAATCTATCAACCTTATCACAAACCCAACACGTTATGCGTAGAACTCGTTAAACACAAACACAAACTATGCGTGAAGATGAAAGAAATAAAGATGAGAAAGATGGTGACTTGATGTTAAAACCGTGTATGTATGAATAGAAAGATGAAAACAATAAGTTGTATTGCTTCAAAGAAAACACACACACACACACTATTCACACACCCTCAAATGAGACTTTGAGGGGTTTATATAGTTGGAATACAAGATGCCCTAAAAGGCTTTCCATGGCCTCGCTTGGCTGGGTTTGATTACATCATACATAAGGCTAGCTTAACTTAACTTATAACCAATTAGCTTAGCCCAAGTCCACGAGCCCGTTGACTATTCTATCACGATATCTAACACATGTTACAAAGTTTCTAAACGTGAATGACCATCACTTCTAATAAAACTATTAAGGCTAACACTTTTTGTTGGTTTTATATTTTTGTATTTTGTTTTTGATAAATATTTACAGATAGAATAGATGATATAGTTTAAGAAGATGATGATACGAGTACCGAGATAAGGATATCGAGCAGCCTCGTTGTAGAAGATAGAAGTCATCATCTTTTGAACATTCACCACCAAAGCTTCCAAGGCTCCAAAATAGAAGAGAAAACATGAGCCTTTGAGAAAGAGAGATTCTTAAGCGCTTCCCCCAAACCGAAAATCCAGATGTGCAGATTCGGCTATATTTCAAGCTTGCCTTAGCCAAAAGTAATGTAGAGAAGCACACTATTATCATAAATCCCGCTGCTCCTTTTAAGAACGATAATTGAGATTCTACGTTCGGGGTTATATCATCAAGAAGAAGAACAACAACGTATCATCCCATATTTGAATACCTCTTCTCAAATTCCTTTGCTAATCAACTCAGTGATCCATACAAAAGGTTTTCAAGAGACCACTTCCAAGTAGATGAATTGATGCGCTTAGTCTCTTTATAATGCTCAAGAATCCTCTCCTAATACACATCATACCCTGAAAGAAAACACCTCCCAATGTTTGTGTAAACAATGGCTTTCTTCCCTAATGATCGGTATGAAGCTCAAGAACTCAAGTACACACATTCTCACCGAAAGAATCACCTGAGCAACACCTCCCTCATGTTATACATTTATCTCCTCAATATGTCATACTTGTATACCTCTTTTATCTTCTAAACTTTATCTAACATCACTTCCCCCACATAGTTGGAATAATAACACTAAAAGCCTTGATGAGTAAAACCTTGATTTTCTTACAGCCATGACATTCGCCTTCTCGATATCTTCAATCACTTAGAAGAATTAAGTTCATCGTTTACTCGCTTAGATGCTTGTCTCCTTCCCCTTGCCGGTTTTGACACTGTGAATCTAGAACACACTATAAGCCCATGTACTTGAAGTCTGTTGAGAAGATCGCTTGAAGTCTTTGTGAGAATCAATTTGTCAAGAATGAGCAAGTCTAATTGGGGATTAAATCGCACATTTCACCTCCCCCAATTAGTGCTCTCCCTAAACCGACAATATGTTTGATGAATGCCCAGTTAGAAGAAGTCTTTAGATAATCAAATGTAATTCGCCTTAGTCTTCTATCATGTAGCATGAAAACGTAGAACCGATAGAGACTCGACCCTTCAAGATTGTCCGAATGGGGATTAGAAAGTTAACATCTTCTTTCACATGCATTCCCGCTAACTTGTATATAGCAAATCCCTTTAAATCAAATCCCTCCCAATCAAACAAGAACAGAAAGATGTTCATCAAGGAAATCAACAAGTAATTGAAGCACTTTGTCGTTAAACTCATCAGTCCCGAGAGAAGATGTTAACCAACGGCTCATAGAAGAAACTCCATGTAAAGATGACCCGATAAGAAGAAGCTCGGTTCTTACATGAGTTAGGAGCCGTATGACCATATATTCTCATATGTCAATCAACCATGCAGAGTTATCACACTTCTTCTCCCCCTCAAGAATTGCATACGGAGATGCCATTCTTGATTAAACAAGTGATTATCATCTAAATGTATTCTATTCACTCTTCTCCCCCGCAAATTAGCACATGATGTCACCATCGTCATTATAGTTGAGCAAGTGGAATAAGAAAACAATCAACAGTAGCCCCGGTTCACTTGATAATTGAAAGCGAATGGAAAAAGCATGAAGCATGTTGATGAGAATGGTCATAATTGAGAAGATTTCTTCTTCGTAAGATAAAGCGCATCAAGCGCACACTTTTCTTTTATTTGAGGAACGAGGCTTTAAATCGTTGTGTTCAAACGCCGCTATCTCTCTTTTCATCATCTCTTGGCAAAACTTGTAATCACCCCATTATCATTCAAGAGGCTCTTTGTCATGAAAGTGATGGAGAAAACCCATGATGAATTTGACCCTCAAGTAAACTAACCCAACTCGTGACTTATACTTGCACATACGTAACAAAGAGCGTGCCGACTTCATCCTCCATTAAATATCTAAGTACTCTATACTCTTCATCCAACCAACCATCAAGTATAAGACGAACATCACCTCTTGAAAATCCACAATTGAATGTGACACTGAGCACTACAACGTAATCCTTAAAGTGATAGTTATTTTGTGGTGGTATGAGCCCAATTCCCCCAAGTGGTAAAAGAAAAGGAAAAATCATCCAAAAATAACTAGATTTCCAAGTCTTCGCTTTTTGATAAAAGCTCGAACAAGGATCATGAAGAATCTTCATCCAACCATCCCCATATACCTTCGGATACTAAGTACACTTGCCCGTGATATTTCACTTCAACCTCAAATAAACATAATGAATTAACTCGCTTGTCACATCTTCTGGTTAAAAGCTCAAATCTAGCCTCCTTTGACGCTTTAAGTGAACTATGATAATGGTTTTCATCCCGACCATGGTTAATAGCACATAGCCCCGTAAAACCTTGTAATAACCAAACTGCCATGAAGACAACCCAAACACACACCCAATTCATGAAGTACACCCTTTTATCTCATCTTTGAAGCAGAAACCGTAGCACCAACGTTAGATAAGATCCAGAATTACACTTTCTCCCGAGGCCGTTCCATCATTACGGGATTTTACAATTCTATGGTTCTAACCAAGAAATAGTTTCTTTCGCGGGATTTCTCAAAACCAAGAATAAACCGTAATATAGATCCGGAAATGCACTTTACAATTACCAGGATGTTTCCATTGTAACAGGATTGTACAGATCTATGATTTAAACCGAGAAATAGGTTCTTTCGCGGGATTTTACAAAATCAAGACAAAACCATAAACAATTTCAGCTTGAATGTTTTATGACAACTTTGGTTTCTGTTAATATCGTTTTTCGAGGAACATGCAGCGTTCATCAACGTTCATTATCCAACATCGTTAACATCATCAACCATCCAATAAATACTTTGGTAAACACATCATTCACGACTGCCGGCAATTGCCGCCACCATTTCGTGAAGTAAACCCGATATACCAAACTTGAACATGACTCAAAATTCCCCAGATTTATTACTTAAGATTGTACTAATCCTTGTGAAAAAAGAAACGGTGTACCCAATGCACAAAACCTCTTGACATACTCTCAACTGCTTGAGACACCAAAGTGATAGCAACGTTATGGGTTAAGCGAGAAAGAATCACAACCGTGACTAAATAGCCAAGTCTTTATCACACTCAATAAACGCCCAAACAAGTCATCTTCGTGGAAGGGTAGAAAGAAAGAAGACTTAAAATAAGTAAGTTTAATTCGAAAAACTCATTTCAAATCCAAATAAGAAATACCGTAAACAAACAATCCCTTAGTCAACTTCGTTCAACTATCAATCCAAGCCGCACATAGTATTTTCCGCGGAAATGAATGAACCACGTGATCAAATCGCATAAGACAACTAAACTCGCATCACACCAAATATCATCACAAATCTCATATATACGATCAAATATTGAGAAGCCCATCTGACCATCATCCAAACCCAAGTCATTACAAATCCAATTCAAGCTCGGTCCAATAAGTAGTCCAATATCCTTTGAAAAGCCCACAATATCCGTTATGTAAGATATAGGATTTCACAAACACATTAAACCATGATCTAAATGAGGCGTTCAAGTAAGTTTAGAGAGAGAGAGAGGGAAATGTTCTAGTAAGAGAAAACTTATGGAAGGTTAGATTCCAAGTGAACATCCAACCCTCTACCTTGCAAGGTAGAGGGTATTTATAGGTTACAAACTAAAAGACCTCCGACGCTCCTGTGGATCGTATACAAGGTAAAGACCCGCCCTTCCTCCACGGTGTAGCACTAAACTAAATAGCTAACTAAGTAACTAGGAAATAATGTAATGTCTACGAGCTAACTTATGCTAGATTATATTTGGGGTGACCGATACTTCACTATGGAATTTTCTAATTCCTAACAATCTCCCCCTAAGGGAGGTCACCCCATGTTTTACATTTTGAATCCTAGCATTCTATTTAATCTTCAGACTTGAGCTCGCAGACTTTTCTTCATCAAAGTATTCAAACTATGTGCTTCCGTGGTGATATCATCATTGTTCAACTACGATGTATGTTTCGTGGAGGTTGTTGAGCTGATCCACCATGATGACCTTTTGAGTATTACTAGAGATCATCACCACGCAAATCTCAGATCACCCATTGTAGTGTTGCCAAAGATATGATGTTGTGACATTTGGACCGACATGCTCACATTCGGATCATGATTTCTTCTTATCGAGTAGCGAAGCTTTCGCTGACTCATGATATTGGCGCAGCCAGAAGTGTAGCATGGAGTAAAAATATCAGAGTCATTGATGCACTAAACATGATTTCTTTAGATATGAATGTGTTTTGTGAGCATGCGGCTATGGATTGATTGCTTCGCACCGACAAATGCAAACGTCGGGGTGTACCTGCATAAAATAGTTAGCAATAAAGAGCACGAAAGTGTCTTTGATCACTTTCGATGAATTGAGGTACACGCCCACGGTTCCCATTGATCACAAGTACCGCCTGTGATCGTATAATTCCAAAGAATTTCCTTGACAGGGTTTTGTACTGCTCTAGCCGTTCTCAAACCAAATGTCTCAAAGAAGACAACACGGAGTGAGTGAACCAAATAAACGAGATTCATGATTGATGAAAAGATATTTAACAAACAATCGTGTATTGCTCAATAGAAATAGTTTTTGCAATACAACAAAGGTTTTAATGAAAATCAATTATCAATCATAAACACCTTTTATTTTGAGAAATAAGCACACATGTGCTAAAGAAAATAGTTTTTAAGCACAACGCCGGTTTTCAAAGGTATCCGCCAATCCATTACCTAAACCGTGATTGATTCAAAAGATTGAATTTCTCCATTGTTTCGCCCAGCTTGTCACATGGTTGATCTATTGGATAGATCTCACATGCCACCTACCAGGAGCTTGTTTGATGTTGGCTCCCGAAGGCTTTCCATCTTCATTGTGAATATGTTTGCATATCACTTAGATGTTCTCGCAATACCACAAGGATAATGCTAGGACTCATAAGATATAATCTCTCTTTCCACATAGTGTGAAACAGAGAGTCTTCATTGAAAGTGTCCTAAAGAGATTTATAAGATGATCTCGTGGCTCTAGACTCAATTGTGCATATTTGGTTCCTATGTCGGAGACTGGGGAGAGGGTCTCCTTCTTCAATATCAACAATCTCTAAGAGAAAGTTGATAGATTATGTCGGTTCCACGTGAGAATGAAACAAGTCCTTTTAAGAGGAACTTGAGTGGTTTGGAAAGTTGAAGTGCGTAAGGCCACTGGGTCCATGACGCTTGTCTTCAATATCGATGTTACCTTGGTAACCACCAGAGTATATGAATTGAACCCCGGTTACGCCCTAAGGTTGAATTATTGAAGGCTGTTTCTTTTCACCCTTTTTCACATTCACTTTTTTCATTCTTCAACCCCTTCAGTGCATACCGAGATTTCATAACTAGAACCTTGTTGGGTTTATTAAGACTAGCTCGCTCTCACCCCGCACTCTTCCCATATTATCATTTTTCTCCTTTTTTCAATATACCTAAGGACTCTACACTATCTAGTGCATTATCCCTGGGTAGATCCCTCCGGTTCTGGCGGATCGTGAGAACAAATACCTAACCTAACCATCCTTATAACTCCATGCATAAAGTAAATTGGTCGGTCTTTTGGTATTGTTCTTTCCTTCATGAAACCAATCGAAAAATCATTTGGAAAAACAATCAAGGTACTTGTGATACGAGATCAAAGCATTTTGTACCTTAATAGTTTTGATCATTTTAGAAATGCTCCCCCTCAACATGTACATATGATATTGAAATTGTTTGGCACATGGAGGCAAGAGTTCTTTGAAAGAATTTCTTTGAAATAATTTCTTGATCACAATTTCCTTAGAAAAAGCCATTTGAATTTCTTTGGTAAATTCTCCCCCTCAATATGTGCATAGGATATTTGAAATCATTTTATCACATAGAGGAAAAAGTTCTTTTGAAACACATCCACAATCACAAACACCATTACAAAAACCATTTGAAAACTCAATCAAGGTACTTTATATAAAAGCATGGAAAACCTTGTATCTTGAAGGTTTGAATTTGTTTAGAAATGCTCCCCCTTAATATGTGCTTCGAGATTCAAAGATAGTTTAGCACATATTCGAGCAAGATGCACTTTGAGACAAAAAAATGGTCATCTTTTATCATCTTTCATATTTATATCACATTTTCTCCCCGATCAAAAATTTCAAATCCTTTGAGATTTTGGATCTCAAGTGATTTAAATATGTATAAGACAAAACATTTGTTGGAGAAAAATGTGTCCAATTTTATATGATTAGAAGTGGACAACACTGAAGTTCCCTTTATAGAAACAAAGGGAAACCACAATACATAACCTAATCACTATTACATGCATTAAAGTTGTTCATAGTTTGTACACCACATATTACACATAAATAATACAACACGTAAACTACTGAAAGATGTCTTCATTCAGTCCTTTGAAGTAGTTTGTAGTGGCCGGCATAAAGTCTTCCACCCACAAAGCTTTCAAGGTTGCGATAGATCATTCTAGTCTTCAATCTTCATCCTGACAGCAAAAGAATGAACTCTTCACATCCTCATCTCACTGAATTTAGTTTTGTTCCCGGCTTCATATCAATTTTGATTTCTTTCACTGAGTTTAATTCTTCTTCACCATCTTAAGCGTACCATCACTAATTTGTATATCTCACACAATCTCATTAACATCCTTGACCAGACCTGTCAGGAAGATGACTGCCTGGGGTGTCAATCACTATATATTCGTGACGAAATTCATGTCCATTGGCTTCCCATTTTGGTCTTGTAAGATTGACTCAAGTTCGGTAACTTTCTATACCTAATTGAAAATCTCCAACTCTTAGTCGAATGACCAATCCTCCGATCCGAGATTGATGGCAAAGGAGATCCTTTTTCTCACGAAAGCAGAAGATGATCAAGGTGTCCTTGGAGGTTCAGAAGATAAAGATCTTCAAAGTCATTTGGCATCAGATGTTTGAAATCGCTTTCTATGATGTGCTCTTTCAAGTCAGCTCATCGAAGAACAATCTTCTTCGTAATAATACCCAGATAGGAAGATATCTATACAATAACACTAAGAATACGCAGTCCGATCGAATGTCCAAGTCTCTTCTTGGCACTATGTCTTTCGATGTAGAATTCCTTCTCCTTGAACCACCAATGAGAGATCCCATATGAAGCGGCAATGTAATATTGTTGCTTTTTGTCTGCCCAGAATTGATCTGGAACCATTTTTTCAAGACCTTGATCGGTGTAGGTAGTCTGCTTCATCTTTGAAATTGATAGAGCGGTCTTCTTCAGATGTACGGACCACATAGATAGTCTAGGTCATGGTTAAAGAAAAATTCTGACTGGATAGACATGAATCCAGGTTCACCGCTGAGAGGAAGAGGGTTGTTTACATCAAACCTATTGATCTGCTCACCGACTTGATCATTTAGCATTCTATAGCATTCCTCCATTTGATATTGAAATTGATTAGCATCCGAGTGGAAGACTTTAACTAATTCATATGCAGGGCCCTCAAGATCTTTAGGGGTGATAGATGTAATTTGCTTCTTCTCACAAAACCACTTTATAAAGCTTCCCATATCCCCTGTGATGTGAAGAAGAGAATCTTCTTCCAGAGCTTCATAGTTGGACATGATAGTTGAAGCCCAATTGTTTGTTGGATTTGTTGAATTAGATTCGGGAATGAACCATGAAGGCTCAGGAGTTTGAGGTTTAGCTTGGGTAAGCCAACTTTGAGTAACATCCGTTGAAGGTGTAGTTCTAGCCGTTTTGATTTATCTTCCCTCAATATAAGCATCCAACCACTCTTCGCCTTCTCGTAATGTTGGGGATATGCTTGGTAGAAGCGTCATCTTCTCGAGTCGATTTTGAGCAACAAACGATTCTTCATTCATCATTTGCTCTTTTGGAATAGAAGGATTGGTGGTGTCCCTTGAATCAACCGTAACCAAGCCGCAGATTTCTTCCGAGTCCCTTATTCCGAAGGACTAGATTGCTTGGAAGGTTTTGGTGGTGATGAAGGTGGTTGCGGTGAAGGTGTAGTAGTTGTGCCAGATGTTCCACCAAGCACAGAAGCTCCAGCCTCCAGCTTGGAGGTGGTGGCTTGGGACCTACAGACTTATCAGTTTTCGTGCACGCCTTTTCTTTTTCTTCTTTTATCCCCTTCAATAATATCGACTACAAACTGCTCATAATCATCGTGCCTCATAGATTCTTCGAGAGATTCATATAATTTCTTATGTGTACCGTGTAAGTGCTCTCAGCCCTCATACATTCTCAGAGAGAGCTGGTCTCATGTCAGAGATTGGCAAATCTTTGAATCTCTGGAGAAGTGGAGCCCTCATTGCCCATTCAACTGCATCTTTAATATCAACTTCTATTACTTTTGTGACGACTTCATTGAGATTAAGATTCTCCAGTTTCTTGACATGATTATCAAGATTGTTGACAGCTATAGGAAAATGTTTCTCAATAGTTGCAATGCGTAACATGGCCTCTTCAAGCAATTCCTCTGTTGTTTTGACAGGAGGAGGTGATGCACGAGGTGGTGAAGCAGGTGGAGTGACAGTAGACACCGATACAGGACAACATGAATTGGCTTATCGGTTTGGGTGGTGGTGGAAGTGCGGTAGTCATTGCCTGCTCGAGAGCCTGTGATTGATGGAGATGTGTCGCAAGGGAGACCTTTGGAGCCGCCATCGAGGAACGCTTGAGGAGTCTTGTTGAATTGTGACCGAGAACATGGACTGAACTTCTTCTTTTTCATTTGTTTGCTTGTCTGATTCGATGTCTGAGGGACCGTCTTTTAAGAATTGGTCACCGTATGTGAAGTCAAGATCAAGATTCTTGAGTGAGGAAAGAGATCCTCGAGACATGTTTGTTTCTTCAAGATTCCTAGGTACTTCAGATCCTCGGCCAGGTTCTCCTATGGGTTTTAGATGGCTCAACTTTATCACTTAATGCTTCAAGCACCGGAATCTCAAAGAATAAAAGGAGTCTCCCGATCATCTTCCGGCATCACTGACGCAGGAGATTCAACAGATATTTCAGTCACATCTCAGATTCATCCTGATTGTTCATGTGTAGAGGATGATACAACATCTCTTTTCTTGAGGATAAACCGGGTTGTCATTTTGGGAGGTGGAGAAGAGATATTCGTAGCATGTGTGTAGCTTTGCTGCTTCTTCCAACAATTCCTTTACCTTTGTCTTGAGTAACAGGATTGATTTGTCGAGTTGTGGCTCAGCTCCCTTATCGTGACTCCTCCCACGGTGGTCTTTGTGCACTCGTTCAGACTGTCAAGCTTTGTTGAATTCCTTGTTGGAGTGCGATCGCCTTCATCAATCAACTCTGTCCTCTTCCCGGAACCATAGATCCCTCATTATTACCCTTGCAATGTCTCTTTTTCTCCTCTTTTGCTTTTGTGAAGAAGAGACTTTAGATACAGAGCTATCAAGTCTCTTGTTTTTCTTGGGAAGACTTGAGTATGTGGTTCCTGATGATTTAGATTTAGATTGAGTAGAAGTGGACTTAGGGATGTTAGCGGTTGAGGCGGAGACTTTCTTTACATAATTCTTGAAGTAATCAGCATTCTTGATTCTCTCACTAAGCAAAGCTTCAGGAACTGGCATACCAAAAATCTCCGTGTCATGACCTCTGGCACTATATTTAAGATTGCCAAGAACGAATTCATCACTGGCTTCATGTCGGGCAGACTCGCTACGTGAATTGATATGGTGAGTTTGTAGCAGATGATGGATAATGAGTTTTGAGAATCTGATGCTGGGAATCACTCTTTTACCAAGACTCTTTCTTCCTTTGACTTTATTCTCAAAGTTGATTCTATCAGAGATAAATGTGTCTAATGACAGAATGAATTCTTCCCAGATAAGTTCGGCGAAGTCAATATTTTTCCCTTTGACAATACCCCAAAGAATCTGCATAATGGGAGCACGAACTCTGTCCGTTCCTGATGTTTTACCGGTTAGGGATAGGTTGAGGATTGTCACGATAGATCTCCAGGGTTGATATAATTCTGCATTGATGAGTGACGAAATCTTGGTTATTCTTTCCGGGTATCCCAATTCGACGACAAAGTTTAAGATATCATGGATGGAGGGTGGAGAGATGAATTTGTTGGATGGGTTTCTTGGTGTGATCTGAAGAGCATCCCTGAGTGTTTCAATCGAGATGTTATACCATTTTTCATCGAGCTTACACGAGTATGATGCAGATATCTTATCGAAGGTAACTGTTTTCCAATTGCCGCAGCAGATAGATCGATGCGATAGAGCAACTTGGTTAGCATTAAAGAAGTTGGTATCCTTCAAGATGTCGACCGCCAGACGATATGTAGGATTATGTTGCCCTCTATCTAAGTCTAAGTAGCAGTTGCTTTAGCAATCGCACCCATTCCAGACGAGGTAGTAATTCTTCATGTCAGTGAGGATGTATGAGAAGTGTATGGGAATATCGGAGGATGCAATGTCGTACCATTGAGTTTCAAGGATACACATACAACACAAACCATATCCAAGAAAAGATTGTTAGGTTAAGACACAGATACATACTATAACCACATTATAACCCAACATTTTGTGTTTCAAATATGGAGACATAGGATGCAAGATACCGATAAATGTGATTAGAATGCGAAACTTATGGTGTAGGATACCATTTAGGAGAAGAATGCACACTACATACGGCAACTCGCATCTAAAGGCAACTCGCATAGATTATAGAGAAACTCGCATACATTCAATGTCATAGACAACACGCATACATTGCATTATGTGAAGCAAGTCGCATATGGAAACTCGCATGCATCAACTCGCTTTGGTCAAACAATTGATGGTCAACATATATGCTAACACGCATTATAGACATAAAGCAAGTCGCATATGGCAACTCGCATATGATGAGCAATAATACGCATAGTCAACACGCATACATTACAAAGTATGAAGCAAGTCGCATATGGCAACTCGCATGTGATATAATGAATCTAGACATCTCGCATAGGCAACAGGAAACTCGCATATATATGTCAGTGAAACTCGCATATAGCAACTCGTTTTCAAACAAAATCAATACCAACTCGCATATAATAACTTTAACAATCCATCAGATCAACTCGCATCCAAGAAACCTATCCATCTCGCAAACAATAACATATCATGAGTAACCCATTTAGACTCTCGACACCACTAACACAAATTCAAACACAGTCATATTCATGTAAAATAGGAATGCCAATCACCCTATTCAAACCAAATAGCGATATCTCAACCCTACCCATACAACACACTCAATACGCATAATCAAAGGATCTATCATTACTAACTAAGTATGTCATATCATTAACTCAATGTATCTAAGCTACAATCAACAATTAATCAAAAACATACAAACCTAGCGACCAAACAATTGATTTAGATGAGAATCGAGGTGACAAGATCTGCAAAGGGGTTAAGAATGAGATGGTTTAAGTACAAATCTTTTCAATGTGTTAAGATATACATGATCGAGATAACATAAACGCCTACCACGCAGTCTTGAATATGTAACTCGCTTATATGAGAGTTTGAGAGAATAGTTTATGTGTGTTTTGATCAAGAAGTGAAAGTGATTTGACCATGACACACAACACGCGCCAACGTGAAAGTACTAGTACCGAGTTGACACTATTAGTCCTCTCGCTTGTCAACGAACTCGCTTATAAGGTACACAAATATAGAGAATGACACTTTAAGTCCCTCTACTTGACAACGCAACTCGCATACGCATAAAACATGGCAACACGCTTAATATAACATAACAACTCGAATACAACTATAAAGCAACTCGCATGTCATACCACCATATAAAAGATACGAGGAACTCAAATTAAAGCATGCAGATGTAATGATTCAAATTACTGGTAATTCTTCCCTCAATCAATGATAATGAGGAAGAGGGTAATCATTGATTGACATATTATAATGAGATTGCTACAACAAGAGTATGAGTTAAAAAAACATTAAATAAATAAAGTAGAAGGTTATTAATGCTTCTGTTCTAACTTCATCTAAAATCCCGTGACATTGTTGAACATTTGGTAGGGTAGATGTTATCGATGACAAAATAAGTGTAAGAATGATGAAATAAGAGTAAAAATAGGTGTATAAGTGTCATAAGTTTTTTAATTAATTTATATATATATATATACACACATATATATATATATATATATATATATATATATATATATATATATACATAGATTAATAAGATCGAGTCCTAATTCAAGCCTAATAGGAGTCAAGTACATGGTACGCCAATTCTCGCATGCTATAGCCCTTCAGTAAGCACTTTTAATTTCATGAAACCAAGTCATGAGGTTCCCCATTGTCGGCATTGATTCCAAAACGATCGAGAGCACATTGCACTAGAAGTACATGTAGAATTGTAAATGGAAGAGTTAGTCACATGAGTAATCTCACCTTGGATGTTGTACGCTTTGATCTCGTGTATCATTAGTAGGATCCGTTATGTTCAATATTATTGAAATGTTTTCCTCGGGCATCCACTTAAGGCAAAAGATCTAGGTATGTAAGACCGCTTGGGATCCTATAAACTTAAATAAT
>OU343216.1:179630856-179674542 GCA_910596185.1 Chrysanthemum makinoi
AGCATTTTCATTTAACAACTCAGAAAACTTAGCCTAATTGTTAAGAGAGCAAATAGATCAACACTCTAGCGTAGTCGGATTCCCTTTTGTTCAACCTAACCAAGACTAAACTACCATTAATACCGGCGCATTAATATCTTATTTTCGTGGTAAAATTTTTTTTAAATTTGGGTCAAAACTGGGTACTGGGACTAAAGGGTACAAATGTGACAAATTAATAATTTCTCTAATACTTAGAATTGAATATTGTCTCATTCCAAAGTCCCTACCAATATATACTATCAACGGAAAGGTAATACCACTAACCAAGTGTGTGGACGAATTTATTTTACACAAAAGGATTTAAAACATATCCTGTGATAAACGGCAGAAAATGATCTGGATATTGGGCGCTAGATTGAAAACAAAGCATTAATCATCACGACAAAGGGATCTCGAAAACAAGAGCAAACATTAAGAAGCAAACACAAAGGGAGGTTTCCTCACTTAGTTGTTGTGAAAATAGAAAGAAGTCTAAACATAGGTGAAACCCATGAAATGCTATCGTTTTTGTTAACCGAAGTCGCTAGCTTGGACTCTACCTCCACTATTGTCCATGGGGAAGCAAGTGGAAGAGAAAATTCCATCTGACTTTATTCAATTGGTTTGGATAAACGATGAATGTGTTGAGTTCCACTCCGACGAGATACATCCTGCTTAAAAGAATGATAAATGCCGAGGTCAAAATGGTATCTTCACTGTAGGGAGTTAAGAAATGGAGTAAGAAATGGGATGAGAAGGCAAAGCACAATGAGTTGATCACGTGATGGGTGGGTAAAAGATTAGATAGAGGAACATTAATCTAATGTTTAGAAATTCAGCCCCACCATCAGAGCAATGAAACATCCGTTCAAGCTTAGAAGAGGTTCCATCATCCTGGTTAAGAAGGACGAAGTGGATGATGGACCTAAGCTACAATTCCGCTACCAAAAAAACCCGGTTGTATCGAGGTCATCCAAAGAAAGAAAATCGAAGCGCACATCATCATCTCCTATGGAGAATGATCAACGAGAGCCAGTTCATCTGGGTGAACTCTCGAGAAGGTCCAACGCCGGCTGGATTGCCACTATTTTTTCTTCGGTAAAAGATGGAGATGTAACGAGGTTCTCCATGTAAAGGTCACTATCCTCATTCTGAATATCAAAGATTGGGTTATCCAAAACAAGAGTGAATTCGTGAATCAAATTCAAACAAAGAGATTAAGAACGCTTATAGAAAAGGTTTCTAACACAACAAGAAGTCTTTATTATCCTGTGACAAAATCGCTGTCCATATCAAGATCATCGGATCAACATTTCACTCTTCCAAGTCGACGAAGCTCGTGGCGAATCTTCTCAACATACTGATGTTCCACACGATAAAGAATCATCAAATGACGATAATCATTTTCTACTCAAAAATCATCTCAATGCAACTAAAGGGAGAAGAATCATCAGAGGCTCATCACATCACCGTGAGATGACCTCGGATTCACTTGGGGTTGGGACGCAGGTTCTCAACACAAGACGCATTCCGCGCTTCCTTAATAGTGCTAAGATGCTCATCCCCCATTAAAAGGTTACATCCATGGTTCTATGGTAGATAGGAAATGCGGAGGGTGAGATTGACATGCGCCGTACTTTTGTGGGCTTGAAATATGCACCTTGTCCTTGTCATCTCCTCATTTTCCTCATCCTCGCCACTCTAGACGGCACGTCATAAAGAGGAGACGCTGAAAATTGCTCAATAGGAGAAGCTTTTGAGCGCCACATCGCTAGAAATCTTTCGCTATGCAGCACTGCTCTGAAAGTTCCTCAAGAATCATATGAGGAAATGGATCAATACGGAAGTTGTGGGGTTGGAAATTGTCAAAACAAGGAGTGTTATAACAAGGGTCATGCCCATAGTTTTGATTCCATGATTGACATTGATAATCATCACGAGGACTCCCTACACTTAGCACAATGAGGGTATTGGGGAGAGAAGTTCTGAAACGATGAATCATTGAATTCTTGATAGTACTGCGCAGGCTCAATGAATTTTGTGGAGGGTAGCTTGAAATTGTTTTGAGGATAATTGAAAGAGTTCAAGAATCAAAGTGAATGAATTCTCTACGCAAATCTAACAACATCCATCAATGAGATAGGTTCCACACCACCGCATACATTTGTAACAACGAAACCTTTCGCAACATGTCTCCACAACCTAGGCAATACTCTGATCAATGAAAGTATCTCGAATGGGAGTAGAATCGAGGGCTCAACAACATCACAAACTAGGTAAAACAAGTATTTCCAAATTCAATTTACGGTTCATTCAAGCAAATTTGAAGTATGTTCATGATTGCCCTAAAAAAGGTTTTGAAGATTCTAGAGGTGGACAAGTGGTGTGCCTCTAGGCTAGCAATTTCCACCACTTCCGCTTGGTCTCGGATCTTTCTCTTTTCTCTAACCCCGAAAAACTTGGAGAAATCATCGAGAGTTTTATCGGATAATTCGGCACCAATAAAGGTCATTTGCTTGTACCAACCCTACCACAATCAGCAAACAATCGTGGATTTTGATAATAAAGTCGATCCTCTTCCATACGGCCTTTGTAATGAAAACAACGACTATAATCGACGCCGCCATGAGAATTAAAACATAAAGAAATAGAATCAAATGGTCAAGAGGATACGAAGAATAGAATTAAATGGTAAAAGAGGGTAAAAGAAATAGAATTATACCTGATAAGAGGAACGAGAAGATTATTTTTGGGTTTTATAAATAGACATAAAAGGAGAAAAAAATTTTGAAAAGGAAAATCTTTTTTGGGTTTTTATAAAAGAAATATGTACAAAAACAAAACGGTGACTTCACGAGGAAGGTTCTTCAAGTCACTAATAGCAAAAATTCATTTATATTGTCGTAACATACTCTCGCAAAGCCCAAAATTTGATTCGTTAAAAATAAACACAAATATCAAATATATCAATTAACCGTGAAATTGACAAATCAACCTTTTAGGAAAAGGGTAACGCCAAATCTCACGAATGTGATAAAGTGATACCGAAAAGGATTTCCCAGGTCGTGTCCCAACGAGGTGTGAAATTGACGGTGTCGATGAGTTTTATGATTTTGGACTTGAATTATTTAACAAATTTTGAATTGGATTATGTTATTCTACAAAGAACTGAATGAAAATAAAGCACGTAAAACAATGTAAACTCTAAGTAAACTACTACTAAGCCTAAGAAATAATAAAACAAAGCTAAATTACATCCTATGGTGCTAAAATGCAAAAAAACGAGATCCCGAAGCTAATCCTCGAAGCCCCGAAAGTGAAAAGATGCAATTTGAGTCCTACGAGTGCAAAACTAATTTTCCTACATTCTAAATGACTAAAAATAATTTTAGGAAAAGCCGGTATTTTTTCTGATTTTTATTTTATTTATTACGAATTAAAAAAACTACTTATACTAATTATTTAATTAAAAATACTAAATGATTTTGGAAAAAATCAAAAATTCAACAAATATACTTTAAGTTATCTAAAACCTAAGAAAATCAAAGGGAATGTAGCTTAACGGTGAAAAAGCTGAAAAAGCTCTCAAATACAACAAGGTGAAACATCTAATTTATGTTAAATTAATAAATGAGGAACTAAATAAACAAAAGACCCTAGGGCTATCGGATCTCAGATGTGTGCCGCGTTGAACGTGTGCAGAGGTCTTGTCTGAATCCCACCCCCTCGCCTTTTGGCAATTTATTTTCTTTTTGGTTTTCTTCTTTTACCAAACTAAATAAGGGACCAAATTAAGCAATTTAATTAAAAACTAAACTTTTAAAAGCTTGATCAATCAGATAATACCTTATGCACAAAGAAATAGAAAAAAAAAACATGAATGGTATGTTTGGGATAATGCTATCTAAGGAATTAAAGACTACAAAAAGCTATCAAAAAGCTTATAATAAGCTAACACCTACTAACAACTACATAAATCACCTAAAAGCATTTAAAGGGAACCTAATTAGAAATAACTAAACACTAAAAAGCTAAAAAAAATGGAAAATAAGATGCTGTTTGGGACAGTACTCACCCATACACCCTTTTTTCCAGATTTTGAACACAAGAGAACCATGGATAAGCAGTTGAAAAAAAGAAATAAGCTGAGACATGAATTCAACTATCTAAAATAAGCTAGAACAATAAAAAAGCAAACAAAATTAAAGGGGAATAAGCAATACATAAGCTAAACTAGGGAAGTCCTAAGCAACTAATGAAATGGAAATAAACAAAAGCAAGCTACAATAAGCACTCTAAGGTAAAATAGCTAACGGTGATAAACTAACCTAAGCATACTAGAGAGCAAATAAATTCATAAATAAGCTACAAGGCATCCTAATAAGCTTGAAACAAAAAACTTAGCTGTGAGTGGTTCTGCCAGACCGGCAGTCCTAAACAGCCAAATGGTGGAGTTTGAGCTTAATTTAAACTAATTTATACTACTCCCTAAAACCTCTCAAAAGTGGCAAAGTTCCAAAGTTTACTAACCTAAATTACTAAAAGCCAAACCTAACACTTAATCTGGGGCAGAGGAGAGGGGGAATTGGCTGAACAAGAAGCTCACGCCGCACAACATGAAACAAGGAGATGACATTCAAAAAAAAAACTACCCAAGTGATTTCTACCAAAATGTGAAACCACATCAATTTCAAAACAACTAATGAACACTTGCATCTAACCACTTCTACTTCTAAAGTGGGTCAAAACTCGAGTTTGACCCATAAATCTTAATCGACCAAGCATGCATGCCCTTTATGCGCGTAACACTTTTGAAACTTCATTTGTTTGAGATTTAACTGATTTTCATTACCAATTGAAACTAACAATGAGTTGAAAACAATTAAGCCTCACTTATGATTGATTTTAAAACATGAACCAAAGAAAATTGCAAATAACAAATTAAAACTTGAATTAAAAACAAGAAATTAAATTGCATAAAAAAATACAACAATGACAAGGAAATTTAAAAAGGGACTAGAACAATATTTTCTAGACAATCTTTTTCATTTATCCCTAAACCTTATTTATACAAAAGCCTCAAAAATGTCTTCTCTCTCTTGTGTTTTCTTCTTGTGCTACTTCTGTGAGGTACAACAAGCCAAGACTCCTTGTGTGCTTTCTTGAATTGATCCAAGCCATTCATGAGTTAGGTACCTTTAAGAATGAATCTGAGTCAGAGGTTGGGTCCTTTTGAGCCAAGGATTGCCACAAGCAAGGGTATCCCGTGACTTTGTCTGGGAGATGAGGTGGAAAGTGAGTCGGGGATTGGGAATTAGGGTTCTTGGGCGAGTTCAAGGTTTGGGGTGTAAAGAGAAAGTAGTTTGAGGGAAAGGAAATGGTCGTTTATCATTGGTGAAGGGAGGGGTTAAAATAGAGAGGGTTCAAGTAGGAATGAAAGGGGGTTCTAAAAGGAAGGGGTTTAATATACAAGGGTTTTAATGGGATAAAATGATTATTTGGGTTTCGGGGAGAGGGTAATTCGGATATTTGGGTATCGGGACGGGTAAAATGGTGATTTTGGTTTGATTAGGTTTTAAGGTTTGTTTTCCCTGCCTTGCCCAAAAACGGCCCCTGCTTCTAAAATGTAGAAAATCAAGCCCCTGCCAATGCCTTGATCAAGACTTTTCTGCCACTATCTCTGCCTGCTTCAATCATTTTGTACCTGCAAGACATAAAACACACTCCGAGGACATTTTTAACATATTTTGATCATATTTGGGTGTTTTTGGTCATTTTTGTGGTCTTAGGTAGGTAAAAACGATGAGTGAATAATAATCACTACCTCCGCATGTACTTTCTTTTGTCGAACATGATCACCGCACCCGCGATCCTAAAAGGCAATTAGATCAAATCTGAATTCTTAGGATACCAAAGACCCTGTGAATGGATGTCTTCGTGTATCGAAGATCCTTTTAACCCTTTGAGGTGTTACCTAAGAGGCTTTGCCCTAAACCGTAAGCACAAGCAACAAGAAATGAATATCCGGGCTTAATTGCAGCTGAGGTACAGAGAACCAATCGTGCCCTATTTCTTCGATCAATAGGTTTCACAAACAAATCGCTCCACTTTGGTGAAGTTACCATTGGTGTCTGAACGAATCACAATTATCCATACCATTATTTTTCAAAATTTCCGTTGTATATTTAGCTTGATTTATAAAAATTCCACGATGGGATTGATGTATTTGTAAACCAAGAAAGAATTTTAGTTCCCCAATGCGGACATTTCAAATTTGCTTTTCATGAGATTTTCAAAATGTTTTGAAAGATTCTGACAGTGGACCCAAAGATGATGTCGCCCATTTGGAATTCAACAATCAAAATGTCGTTTTTGCATTTTTGTGTAAACAAGGTAGGATCAACTGTGCCTCTGGTGAAATTGTTTTGGATAAGGAAAGAGGACAAGCTTCATTTCTACCACGCCTTGAGTTGTTTCAATCCATAGATTGCCTTTTTGAGTTTGTAGACGAGTCGATGATTCATGTCTATGAAGCCTTCAGTCGTAACTCCACGACACTTCTTCTTTCGTAGAGTTCCATTCAAGAACGCGGTCTTAATGTCCATATGATAAACCGTGATGTTTTTGTGAGTGACATAGGCTAAGAATATCCCGACCGCTTCAAGTCCGCTACCGCCGGTAATGACTCTTCAAAGTCTATCCCTTCCTCTTGTCTGCATCCTTTGGCCACGAGACGAGCTTTGCTGCGCATGACAGTCATTTCTTCATCCCGTTTTTTCTTCCATAACCATTTAAGATCAATGACGCGAACGTCAATGGGTCTTGGAACCATTTCCCAAGAGTCATGTAGACGGTAATGGAGAAGTTCCTCCCTGCATCGCTTCTATCCATGCGGGATCTCGCCATTGCCTCATGAATGTTCTTTGCTCGATATTAATAGAGCAAAGGTAAATGCACAGTTGTATCAAGTAAGCAAGTTGACGCTCTCACCCTGAATTGCCCTTACGGTTCACCAATAACTTGTTCAATTGGGTGGTCTTTTGTCCACTTCAGAGTATAAGGATACCGCTATTATAATGCGAGCGAGTTAGATGGTTCTCGTAAGCTTGAAGAAGATTCGCTTGTTTCCGTAGCAAACGGGTTTTCAAATAAGTCGTCCATCTAACGCCGCATCGCTTTGGTTTTGGTTTGCTCTCGTCGGGTAGAATGGGTGCAATAACCGTAGTAGATGTAGACGGCGTAGATGGAGTTGGTAAATTGGTTTCACCGCTGTAGATGCATCTTCAAGGTGGTGGAGGATGATTTGAGCAAATGAATAATGGTTTGATGCATTTGTCGTTCCACCATAGTATTCATCGTAACATTAACTCAAGAAATTCTCCCATTCTTGTTCTTAGAATTGTCGTTTAAGTTGATTGAGCTCTTTGAGGCACGAGTCCCAATCGATGTGTCCGTAAGTTTTATGGGTTTAGTGGGTTCTAGAGCGAAGCTCTCGTAATATCCGTGAAAGTTCATCAAATTCACATTCATCGCCTCCATGATCCTCCTAGTTCTTCAAGTATACACCTAATGCCCTCGAAGTTATCAATATCCAATGAAGATTCCAATATCACCTTTAGCTTTCAATTTAACCTAGATCTTCACTGCCTATTAGCACAAAGCCAAACACGAAGGTAAGAGATATCGTTTTCTCGTTGTTCTCAAGCTCATACCGGGTTTTATTGAATCTAGGATGGATTAGGGATCGGTTCCAGTGAAACAAGCAAGGGCAACAAAGATCACCTATAAATAACGTGCACTAGAATAGATTAGCATTAGGCGCCACTTCCACAAGAGTTCTATTTCTTCTTTCAACTACCCCATTCTCGTCAGTTCTAACAACCGATGTCTCCATGTAATTCCAACATCTTCAAAATAAGATCTTAAGTCCCTCGATTAGAATTCAAGGGTCGCCAATGTTTCTACAACCCTCATCGAGTTTGAAGAAGTACTTGAATTGCCAGAAAGGTAATGATGATGTCGGGTGCTTTGTTTTTAGATCTCGTAAACTCAACCCATGTATATCTCAATAATCATCGACATGACAAGAATATACTTTTTCCCATTAAAGATTTCAACTCTCATTGGGCCACATAAGTCCATGTGCAACATATGCAACTTTGCTTCCTCAACTAGGTATCGGATTTGGGTTTATATGATGCTCTTTTGCTTTTTCCTTGTTCACATGATGGTCATAAGTGATCCTTGGTGGTTTGAATTGGAAGTCCGTTGACGATGTTGTCTTTAGTAAGATTTTTGATGGTGTCGAAATTGAGATGGGATAAACGCCTGTGCGCCACAACCATGACTTTGTTCCAAATGCTCGTGTCATAAGACATATTGGTGATGAAGAGGCCATTTGGTTTATGTCGATAGCATACTAGTTTGTATCACGGTTCCCGCTAAGAGATTAGTGCCATCCAAGTTTCTAACGGCGCATTTTTCCTAAAAGCAACCTCTAAATCGCATCACAGAACCGCCCACCGAAAACAAATTGTGTCCCAATCCTTCTACAAAGTAAACCGAGTGAGCAAATAATTTCCAAAAGGTAGATCCCCAACCCATGATAGCTTGATGATCATTTCAAAACGACGGCTCCTGAATTTCCGCATCTAAATTGATCGCCAGCCGTATTCTGGCTCATGTGCTTCGATCAACCCAGTCGAACATCCAAAGACATACATATTTCGATAACCCGCCAATAACGTAAGAGGAAGATTTTGGAAACCGCTTTTGATTTTTGGTTCCTTTGGGTTAGAGGTAAAACTAAAAACTCACCATAAGTTATCTACCCGGGAAAGGTGTTCTTCACTCATTCTACCATTCTCGAGTGTAAAGTTCTACCCGTAGGGCCAAATGTCATCCTTAAAGTAAGCACTATGCTTCCTATCAGTAGTGTAAAGCCTAAGTCTTGCAACTAGTCTTCCTACTCGTTTAGCATAAGTTCTTTTAGAGCATTCTTCCGAACAGTGCTTAACAATCTCATTCTTAGAAACACAATCATCATGAACATTAGATAAAGATTTCTTGCAAGTTAAACAAAGAGATTCAACACATGCATTAGACTTTGAAGTTTCATAACTGTATATCGTGATGAAATGTCTTTCTTATTCAAAAGTCGTAAATTCCTAGGTGTTCTCTCTACTTTCTTCTCTTTATTCAAGCTACTACCCTAGAGGAATGCGTAGACTCTATTGTTCCTATTGCTCTTAGGCTTTAGTCTCTGCAGCCTCCTAGGTGCTTTCTAACCTAGGTAGCTGTAAGGAACACGCATTAGGATTTACATTTTTATGAAAGGAGGTGGTTTTAGCTTTCCTAGTCTCTTTAGAGTGCTTTTCTAAACTTATGTCATTTGTTCCATATGTTTTAGATGTGGAGGCAGATGCATTAATGGTACTCATCTTAAAAGTCCAAAGCTAAACTTTTGGTTTCTCGAGCAACCGCCTTTTATCAACATGTTGTTTAGGTAGGGCGTGGAGTGACTGTTTTGATGAAACATTTTTCGCATTGACTTTTGGAGGAGGCATAGAAACAGACATTTTTGGTTTGGAAACTGGTTTGGGATCATTTGTCGCAGTCAATGGTTTTGTAATCACAGATCCACTCTTTCCTTTTGACTTTCCACTAAGCCCTCAAAAGATCATTTTTCGCTATGTCATTAGAGCACGCCTATACTACGTTTTGTCATACTTGCATTCCTCGCTTTTCGATCGTTGTTTAAAATATGAGACATTTTCTTTTTCAAGTTTTTCAAGAGCTTTTTCATATTTTGAAACAATTTGAGGTCTCGATCGAGTCTTTCATGATCTTCTAACAGAATATGTTTGCAAAATAATGGACATAATATCAGAGTCGAACATCTTCAAGAGAGTCATTTAGAGTTTCCAAACTTTGATTTGTTCCACACGCTCATTAGCTTGCTTTACCAGGATTTATGGTCCTTGACAAAGTCGCCTATTTCTTTCAAAAGGCTTGTTCAAAATGAATTACCCTAGAGTTGATGTTATTCAACAGGGCAATTGAGTTTCAAAACTTTCAATATCAAAACTAGAGAACCGCTTAGGTGTAATAGTGGTTTTAGTTTTAACAGCTTGAAGATCCACACTTCGCTTTCACATTGTCTAAAAATACTTTCATCACTTGAGTTAAAAGGATTGTTTGAAGACATTTGTTCAATGTTCGATAGAGATTTTGAGACAAATGATTGGCTTTGAAACAGCATTTTGAAACAAGTGTTGACTCTTTGTTTGAAACATTTGGTGTGATGGAGAATTGACTTTCTTTTTTGATTGACAAAAGTGATTCCTAAAGTTTGTTCCATTTGTTATAGTCAATAGGTTTGATTCTAACCTTTTTGTTTCATTCTTTCTCTCTCTTCCTTAGATAGTTCTAACGTTTCAAGAGAATCACGAACAATTATGGGTTCATGTAAAGCACTTCCATTATTTAACACATTCTTAGGTTTCTAGCTTTTTCAGGAACCAAGAAGGGTCATTACCGGTGCCATTCTATGAAGTATGAAAACGTGGATTTACTTGATTAGAAAGCATCTTGTTTGATTTACTGAATGGCCCGCTGTAAGAAGAAAATTTTCCAAGGATTTGATTTTCTCATTTTTGTCAAGAATTTCATCTAGAAGAGAATCTTCTCGCTTTGAAAATCGAATCAACCGCTTATTTTTTTTCAAGATCTTAAAACAATGATTTTTGTTTTGAAAGTTGGTCATTTAGATCTGAAATTTCCTTGTTTAAAGATTTAATTTTCAAGTTCGAATGCACATCAAGTGTGTTATTCTTGATTTGCAATTATTTTCTTTAAACAAAATTTCATAACCAATTTCTAACTCGATTCTTGTTTTTCCTGAAATTCAAAGGTTTTTGCATTCTCCTTGTAACTCTCAAGCTCGACGGTCAATATAGCATTCGCTGCCTTAACATCGATTGACTTTTCTAACTTTCAATTTCAATGCCACGCTATTGATTAATGATTCAAAATTATACGGCCTCATCAGCCTATTTTGTGCCACGCAATCCACTAGGATCCACATATGGTTTTGAAGTTAGTATTGCTACAACTCCGGATTGTCCATGTATATCATAAGTAGGTGTCAAGGCCATTGCACGTTGTTCGCCATGAGTAAACACATCAAATATGACATTGTTATAGCATGGATCAATGATTGGTACTCCTCGATACCGCGTTTACGCTATAGTATGAGGTGGGGCCGTAGTCGGTCGACTTAGTCTCCTCAAGATTTGCCATGAAGATGCGTTTGCATTGATTTCCTAGGTCTTCCAAATCATCCATAATAGCCATAAAGTCATGTTCCTAAATCAACCAAGTTCTGCATTTTCCTTTTGTACCAAGATAGTCTCAAGATACTAGATCCTTCTTTTTCGCTTAGTAGGACAATTTTGCCATGCACTCCACTCCTTGACATTGTAACACTTAACTCGACAATGATTCACATTTCCATAATTCCACAATCAATGCAAAATTCCCATTCCGGATACTCCATCGCTTATTCCCAACATTCTCAATCCATTTGATTTCCAACATTCTACCCAACCTGATAACCCGATTCGAACCATTACCCATGAAATCAAGAGCATATCCTCGCTTCCCAATAACCTAACCATTTGTCCTTGATGACCCATATTGACACTTGGCCAAGTAATTGGCTCGCTGCGAGTGTTGATGAAATCCTTTGGTTGTTGTTAGTGGTGTGGACATACTCTGAATGCTTTACCCAAAATGCAAATGCTTGTGACAAAGCTTCTTCTTGTTCAAGTGCAGATCGTTGATTCCTTGTTCCCGGTATTGTGGATACTGTTGTTGTTGAAATTGTTGTTCCGATAGACATGTTGTCGGGAGGAAAACATCTTGTTGTTGTGGAATGTATTGTTGCAAGTTGTTGTTAGTGGAAGATGATGAAGCTTGTTGTTGTGTATTCACCGGAGTTTGAGTCTTTGCAATGAGTGCCAATGGATCATGATTCTTTGCTAATCTTTCTTTCCATTTCATTCACTTCCGGTTTTGTTTCATAAAATCGCTGAGTTGATCAAAGTTCACTTGATGTAAGTCTTTTGTTTGGTTGACAATAGTGACATATCGCCTCATTCTTCCGTAGATTATTCAAGAACTTGATGTTTCTCACGAAAGTTCTGGTGTCAACTTGTTTCTGATCACTCATTCATTAAAGTGCGAACCTTCCATAGTAGGATTCAATTGATTCTCCTCGAGATGTAAACTTCACCCATGCAGTTAGCAACTTGTTCTATGTGTCTTGTTGACCAATTTCTGTTCCATGACAAAGTCGTCTAACACGTTCCCACATATCAGAAGTTATTAACCATTTACAAGAAGAAGATGTCTCTTGGTAAACCTATTTAGATGACTGCCATGGTTATTCACTTGTTTCATCCTCTTGATTCTGATTTTGAAGATCAAAGGATGTTGAGCATCGATTTGTCTTGACTTGTCGAGGTAAGAAGGTCCACTGAATGGATTGAATCATCAATTTTCCATTAGGTTTGGTCTTGATGTAACGGCATAATGACTTGTCCATTGAAGATAACCACCTTTTTCCAACCAGAGGACGGTTTTCAAGACCGCATGGGAATGTCTTGTTGAGTTGCTATTGATGAAGGTATGATATGATAAAGTTGATGTAGGATCGATTCAACGATAAAGGAGGTGTGATTGATGACAACAAGCTTGGTTGTTGTAGTGAAAAATTGGTCGAAAAACTAAAAAACCCCAACTGAGCTTTTTAGGACTTGAAGATTGGCTTAATTTATTAGGCGTGTCATTCTCGCTCTCATGGTCGCTGATGGGTAGAACGCTGAAAACGGAGTTACGGGTTCAAAAGTATAGCCGCTGAAGTTTTGCTCAAAAATCTTACTCTTAAACCAAATATTAAGCATAGAAATGAGTGCTTGGCGTAGATTGCTTATGCGAGGATTCTTGCGCGAAAGAGCTTAGGCTTAGGATTCTGGCGCGTAAAACCTAAGGTTAAACGTAAGTCTTAGGCGTAAACTTTAAGCGTGAAGTAGCACCTTACGCAGAAGAAAGGAACTTATGGTAGAGTGTTTACCGTAAGTTTTCTCGCTTATGCGTGTAAGAGTTGGTTTAAAACTAAAAATCCTTTACACCACAACGTAAAAGATATCTCTGAAAGTGGGTGTTCACACACTTATCTAAGTGAAGCACCGAGTCACCGCTTTTAAAACGCAGATTCTTCACCAAAAGTTATGCGAAAACTTAAGTAGGAAAAGGGTTTGACTTTCTTGCCAGAAAAACAAGGGTTTTGACTTACGCGTAAAAAAGTTCCAATGATTCAACCAATTTCTGATGCACAAAAAGCCTTAAAAACACCAACAAGATTGTTTTGACCAAAACACCCAAAATGCTTTTTTGTGCTTACGGAGAAATGAACAACGAACCAAAACTAGTTTAAAAACGATGTAAAACATATAAAGTTTCAACTTTTTTCCAAAACTAGAATCTTTAACACTATATAAACCTTAGACCATAAGAATCTTGAAGATTTAAGTGCAAATATTAAAGTTTTATGCGAATTGATACCGAGCTTAGCGTAACAACACAAACAAACTTCAACCAAACACTCCTAAACCATTGTTAGGCCATTGATACCAATTGTAGGACCTTAAATCTATCAACCTTATCACAAACCCAACACGCTATGCGAGAACTCGTTAAACACAAACACAAACTATGCGTGAAGATGAAAGAAATAAAGATGAGAAAGATGGTGACTTGATGTTAAAACCGTGTATGTATGAATAGAAAGATGAAAACAATAAGTTGTATTGCTCCAAAGAAAACACACACACACACACACACTAAGCACACCCTCAAAATGAGACTTTGAGGGGTTTATATAGTTGGAATACATGATGCCCTAAAAGGCTTTCCATGGGCTCGCTTTGGGCTTGGGTTGATTACATCATACATAAGGCTAGCTTAACTTAACTTATAACCAATTAGCTTAGCTCAAGTCCACGAGCCCGCTGACTATTCTATCAATGATATCTAACACATGTTACAAAGTTTCTAAACGTGAATGACCATCACTTCTAATAAAACTATTAAGGCTAACACTTTTTGTTGGTTTTATATTTTTGTATTTTGTTTTTGATAAATATTTACAGATAGAATAGATGATATAGTTTAAGAAGATGATGATACGAGTACCGAGATACATAATGGTACTGCTAGAAGATAGAAGTCATCATCTTTTGAACATTCACCACCAAAGCTTCCAAGGCTCCAAAATAGAAGAGAAAACATGAGCCTTTGAGAAAGAGAGACTTTGGCAGCTTCCCCCCCCCCAAACCGAAAATCCATTTGATGTGCGATTCAAGCTATATTTCAAGCTTTGCCTTAGCCAAAAGTACGTGAGAAGCACACTATTATCATAAATCCCGCCGCTCTCTTTAAGAACGATAATTGAGATTCTACCGTTATATCATCAAGAAGAAGAACAACAACGTATCATCTCACATTTGAATACCTCTTCTCAAATTCCCTTTACACCTAACTCAAGTGATCCATACCAAAGGTTTTCAAGAGACCACTTCCCAAGTAGATGAATTGATGCGCGTCTCTTTATAATGCTCAAGAACTTTCCGAATACACATCATAACGAAAGAAAACACCTCCCAATGTTTGTGCTAAACAATGGCTTTTCCTTCCTAATGACGTATTGAAGCTTCAAGAACTCGTACACACATTCTCACCGAAGAATCATGATAACACCTCCTCATGTTATACATTTATCTCCTGAATATGTCATACTTGTATACCTCTTTATCTCTAAACTTTATCTAACATCACTTCCCCACATAGTTGGAATAATAACACTAAAAGCCTTGATGAGTAAAACCTGATTTTCTCTACGCCATGACATTCAGTCTTCCTGGATATCTTCAATCACTTAGTAGCTAATGGTTCATCGCCACTGCTAGATGCTTCTGTCTCCTTCCCCCCTTGTCGCTCGGATGCCCACTGGGGACAAACTTAAATCGTTCCCTCCCCCAGTGCTCTCCCTAAACCGACAATATGTTTGATGAATGCCCATTAAGAAGAAGTCTTTAGATAATCAAATGTACCAGTTTTAGTCTTCTATCATGTAGCATGAAAACGTAGAACCCACTGGGTAGACTCGACCTTCTTCAAGATTGTCCGAATGGGGATTAGAAAGTTAACATCTTCTTCTCACCACATGCATTCCCGTTAACTTGTATATAGCAAACCCTTAAATCAAATCCTCCCAATCAAACAAGAACGTAAAGATGTTCATCAAGGAAATCACCGCCAATTGGAAGCACTTTGTCGCAAACTCATCGGCCCGTGAGAAGATGTTAACCAACGACTCATAGAAGAAACTCCATGTAAAGATGACCCGATAAGAAGAAGCTCGGTTCTTACATGAATTAGGAGCCGTATGACCATATATTCTCATATGTCAATCAACCATGCGAGTTATCACACTTCTTTTCCCCTCAAGAATTGCATGCGAGATGCCATTCTTGATTAAACAAGTGATTATCATCTAAATGTATTCTATTCACTCTTCCCTCAAGAAATTAGCACATGATGTCACCATCATTATAGTTGAGCAAGTGGAATAAGAAAACAATCAAAGTAGCCCTGTCACTTGATAATTGAAAGCTTAATGGAAAAAGCATGAAGCATGTTGATGAGAATGGTCATAATTGAGAAGATTAAGATAAAGCATGAAGCGCATTAATTTTCTTTATTTGAGGAACGAGGCTTTAACCGTTGTGTTCAAACGCCGCTATCTCTCTTTTCATCATCTCTTGGCAAAACTTGTAATCACCCCATTTATCATTCAAGAGGCTCTTTGTCATGAAAATGATGGAGAAAACCCAATATGATGAATTTGACCTCAAGTAAACTAACCCAACTTCGGACTTATACTTGCATATACGTACAAAGAGCTGTGCCGAGACTTCATCCTCCATTGAATCTCTAAGTACTCTATACTCTTCATCCAACCAACCATCAAGTATAAGACGCACATCACCTCTTAAAAATCCACAATTGAATGCTTAAGAACAGCACTACAACGTAACTCCTTAAAGTGATAGTTATTTTGTGGTGGTATGAGCCCAATTCTCCCAAGTGGTAAAAGAAAAGGAAAAAGTCACCCAACAATAACTAGATTTCCAAGTCTTCGCTTTTGATAAAAGCTCGAACAAGGATCATGAAGAATCTTCATCCAACCATCCCCGATACCTTCTGATACTAAGTACACTTGCCCGTGATATTTCACTACAACCTCAAATAAATAACAATTAACTCATGTCACATCTTCGGTTAAAGCTCAAATCTAGCCTCCTTGACTGCAGAACTATGATAATGGTTTTATACATATTCAAAACCTCTAATAAACCAAATCATGAAGACAACCCAAACACACACCCAATTCATGAAGTACACCCTTTTATCTCATCTTTGAAGCGTAAACCGTAGTAACCAACGCTTAGATAAGATCCGAATTACACTTTCTTTCTCCAGTCAGTTCCATCGCCACGGATTTTACAATTCTATGGTTCTAACCAAGAAATAGTTTCTTTTCAAGGATTTCAAAACCAAGAATAAACCGTATATAGATCCGGTATTTTACAATTACTATGATTTCCATTGTAATGGATTAAATGCATCTATGATTTAAACCCAGAAATAGGTTCTTTTCATGATTTTACAAAATCAAGACAAAACCGTAAACAATTTCAGCTTAAATGTTTTATGACAACTTTGGTTTCTGTTAATATCGTTTTTCGAGGAACATGCAGCGGTTCATCAACGGTTCATTATCCAACATCAACAATATCATCAACCATCCAATAAACACTTTGGTAAACACATCATTCACGCATTCTGTCGGCAATTGCTGCGACCATTTCGTGAAGTAAACCCGATATACCAAACTTGAACATGACTCAAAATTCCCCAGATTTATTACTTAAGATTGTACTAATCCTTGTGAAAAAAGAAACGGTGTACCCAATGCACAAAACCTCTTGACATACTCTCAACTGCTTGAGACACCAAAGTGATAGCAACGTTATGGGTTAAGCGAGAAAGAATCACAACCGTGACTAAATAGCCAAGTCTTTATCACACTCAATAAACGCCCAAACAAGTCATCTTCGCGGAAGGATAGAAAGAAAGAAGACGAAAATAAGTAAGCGCACCCGGAAAACCTCATTTCAAATCCAAATAAGAAATACCGTAAACAAACAATCCCTTAGTCAACTTCGTTCAACTATCAATCCAAGCCGCAACATAGTATTTTCCGTGAAAATGAATAGACCACAGTATCAAATCGCATAAGACAACGAAACTCGTCATCACACCAAATATCATCGTCAAATCTCATATATACGATCAAATATTGAGAAGCCCATCTGACCATCATCCAAACCCAAGTCATTACAAATCCAATTCAAGCTCGGTCCAATAAGTAGTCCAATATCCTTTGAAAAGCCCACAATATCCGTTATGTAAGATAGGGATTTTCACAAACACATTAAACCATAATCTAAATGGGGCATTCAAGTAAGTTTAGAGAGAGAGAGAGAGGGGGAAATGTTCTAGTAAGAGAAAACTTATGGAAGGTTAGATTCCAAGAATTCCAACCTCTACCTTGCAAGGTAGAGGGTATTTATAGGTTACAAACTAAAGACCTCACGGCCTGTGGATCGTGTAGTATGTGGGTAAAGACCCGCCCTCCTGTGTATACTGCTAGACTAAACTAAATAGCTAACTAAGTAACTAGGAAATAACGTAATGTCTACGAGCTAACTTATGCTAGATTATATTTGGGGACAGAGAGCCTACACTGGAATTTTCTAATTCCTAACAATCTCCCCCTATGGGAGGTCACCCCATGTTTTACATTTTGAATCCTAGCATTCTATTTAATCTTCTGGCCTGAGTCAGCAGACTTTTCTTCATCAAAGTATTCAAACTATGTGCTTCTGTGGTGATATCATCATTGTTCAACTACGATGTATAAGCGTGGAGGTTGTTGAGCGATCCACCATGATGACCTTTTGAGTATTACTAGAGATCATCACCACTCCGCAATCTCGCATCACCCATTGTAGTGTTGCCAAAGATATGATGTTGTGACATTTGACCCATGCTCACATTCTCGGATCATGATTTCTTCTTATCGAGTAGCGGAAGCTTTCATGACTCACTGATATTGCAAGAAATGTGCAAGCTGGAGTAAAAATATCGTGAGTCATTGATGCACCAAACATGATTTCTTTAGATATGAATGTGTTTGTGAGCATGCGGCTATGGACATTGGCCACCCTGAATGCCTCAAACCAGTTTGGAAACAAGCATAAAATAGTTAGCAATAAAGACAATTTAAAGTGTCTTTGATCACTTTCGATGAATTGAGGTACACGCCCACGGTTCTCTGCCATTGATCAAGCATAGCATCGTCAGATCGCAATTCCAAAGAATTTCTTGACAGGGTTTTTTGTACCGCTTAGTCGTTTCAAACCGAAATGTCTCAAAGAAGACAACACGAGTGAGTGAACCAGCCAAACGAGATTCACCGATTGATGAAAAAGATATTTGAAAACAATCGTATTGCTCAATAGAAATTGTTTTTGCAATACAATAAAGGTTTTAATGAAAATCATTTATCAATCATAAACACCTTTTATTTTGAGAATAGCACACAACATAATGTAAAAGAAAATAGTTTTTAAGCACAACGACCGGTTTTCAAAGGTATCCACAATCCATTACCTAAACCAGATTGATTCAAAAGATTGAATTTCTCCATTGTTTCGTACTTCCAGTTTGTCACATGGTTGATCTATTGATAGATCTCACATTTACCGTGAGCTTGTTTGATGTGGCTCCGTAAGGTTTTCTTCATCGTGAATATGTATGCATATCACTTAGATGTCTCGCAATACCACAAGGATAATGTAGGACTCAAAAGATATAATCTCTTTCCACATTGTGTGAAAGCAGAGTCTTCATTGAAAGTGTCCTAAAGAGATTTATAAGATGATCTCGTGGCTCTAGACTCAATTGTGCACATTTGGTTCCTATGTCGGAGACTAGGGGGAGGGTCTCCTTCTTCAATATCAACAATCTCTAAGAGAAAGTTGATAGATTATGTCGGTTCCTCGTGAGAATGAAACAAGCCCTTTAAAGAGGAACTTGAGTAATGGCGCCAATGGGTCCATGACGCCTTGTTCTCAATAATGTTACCTTGGTAACCACCAGAGTATATGAATTGAACCAAGTACGCCTCTAAGGTTGAATTATTGAAGGGTTTCTTTTCACCCTTTTCACATTCAATTCTTTTCATTCTCTCAACCCCTTCAGTTTTTTTTACCGAGACTTCAACAACTAGAACCTTGTTGGGTTTATTCTGCATTTTACTGCTCTCAGCCCCGACTCTTCCCCATTTCTCATTTTTCTCCTTTTTTCAATATACCTAAGGACTCTACACTATCTAGTGGATTGTCCTTGGGTAGATCCCTCCTGGTTCGGCGGATCGTGAGAACAAATACCTAACCTAACCATCCTTATAACACCATGCATAAAGTAAATTGGTGGGTCTTTTGGTATTGTTCTTTCCTTCATGAAACCAATCGAAAAATCATTTGGAAAACAATCAAGGTACTTGTGATACGAGATCAAAGCATTTTGTACCTTAATAGTTTTGATCATTTTAGAAATGCTCCCCCTCAACATGTACATATGATATTGAAATTGTTTAGCACATGGAGGCAAGAGTTCTTTGAAATATTTCTTTGAAATAATTTCTTGATCACAATTTCCGCAGAAAAGCCATTTGAATTTCTTTGGTAAATTCTCCCCCTCAATATGTGCATAGGATATTTGAAATCATTTTATCACATAGAGGAAAAAGTTCTTTTGAAACACATCCACAATCACAAACACCATTACAAAAACCATTTGAAAACTCAATCAAGGTACTTTATATAAAAGCATGGAAAACCTTGTATCTTGAAGGTTTGAATTTGTTTAGAAATGCTCCCCCTTAATATGTGCTTCGAGATTCGAAGATAGTTTAGCACATATTCGAGAGCAGTATGCACTTTGAGACAAAAAATGGTCATTTTTATCATCTTTCATATTTATATCACATTTTCTCCCCCTACAAAATTTCAAATCTTTTGAGATTTTGGATCTCAAGTGATTTAAATATGTATAAGACAAAACATTTGTTGGAGAAAAATGTGTCCAATTTTATATGATTAGAAGTGGACAACACTGAAGTTCCCTTTATAGAAACAAAGGGAAACCACAATACATAACCTAATCACTATTACATGCAATAAAGTTGTTCATAGTTTGTACACCACATATTACACATAAATAATACAAC
Organism: Chrysanthemum makinoi; assembly: GCA_910596185.1. Taxonomy (NCBI): domain Eukaryota; kingdom Viridiplantae; phylum Streptophyta; class Magnoliopsida; order Asterales; family Asteraceae; genus Chrysanthemum; species Chrysanthemum makinoi. The sequence goes on from OU343216.1 coordinate 179,651,360, forward strand.
ACGAAACTACTTCAAAGATGTCTTCATTCAGCCCTTTAGTAGTTTTGTAGTCAAAGTCTTCTTCAATCACACAAGCTTTCAAGGTTGCGATAGATCATTCTAGTCTTCAATCTTCACATCGATTGCGCAAATGAACTCTTCACATCCTCATTCACTGAATTTAGTTTTGTTCCCCATTTCATATCAATTTTGATTTTCACTCTGAGTTTAATTCTTCTTCACCATCTTAAGCGTATTCATCAATGAATTTGTATATCTCCACAATCTCATTAACATCCTTGACCAGACTGCCGTGAAGATGACTGCCTGGGGTGTCAATCACTATATATTCGTGACGAAATTCATGTCCATTGGCCTCCCATTTTGGTCTTGTATTGACTCAAGTTCTGTAACTTTCTATACCTAATTGAAAATCTCCAACTCTTAGTCGAATGACCAATCCTCCGATCCGTAGATTGATCACTGGTGATCCTTTTTCTCACAGCAGGAAGATGATCAAGGTGTCCTTGGAGGTTCGTAAGATAAAGATCTTCAAAGTCATTTGGCATCGAGCGTTTGAAATCGCTTTTCTATGATGTGCTCTTCAAGTCACCATAAGAACAATCTTCTTCGTGTAATAATACCCGTAGATGGGAAGATATCTATACAATAACACTAAGAATACGGCAACCGGATCAATGTGACTCTCGCCTCTTCTTGGCACTATGTCTTTCGATGTAGAATTCCTTCTCCGGAACCACCAATGAGAGATCCCATATGAAGGCAATGTAATATTGTTGTTTTTGTCTCGCCTGCACTGATCCGGAACCATTTTTTCAAGACCTTGATCGTAGGTAGTAGTGCTTTCATCTTTGAAATTGATAGAGCAGTGTCTTCTTTCATGTACCTACCACATAGATAGTCTAGATCATGGTTAAAAATTCTCGGATGGATAGACATGAATCCGGGTTCACCGAAAGAGGAAGAGGGTTGTTTACATCAAACCTATTGATCTGCTTCACCTAATTTGATCATTTAGCATTCTATAGCATTCCTCCATTTGATATTGAAATTGATTAGCATCCGAGTGGAAGACTTTAACTAATTATGTGGCCCTCAAGATCTTTAGGGGTGATAGATGTAATTTGCTTCTTCTCACAAAACCACTTTATAAAGCTTCCCATATCCCTCTGGATGTGAAGAAGAGAATCTTCTTCTGGAGCTTCATAGTTGGACATGATAGTTGAAGCCCAATTGTTTGTTGGATTTGTTGAATTAGATTCGGGAATGAACCATGAAGGCTCAGGAGTTTGAGGTTTAGCTCGTGTAAGCCAACTTTGAGTAACATCGCTGAAGGTGTAGTTCTAGCCGCTGATTTATCTTCCTCAATATAAGCATCCAACCACTTCGCCTTCTCGAATGTTGGGGATATGCTTGGTAGAAGCCATCATCTTCTCTCGAGTCGATTCTTGAGCAACAAACGATTCTTCATTCATCATTTGCTCTTTTGGAATAGAAGGGATTGTGGGTGTGACCCTTGAATCAACCGCTAACCAAGTCGCATTTCTTCGAGTCCCTTATTTCCTAAGGACTAGATTGCTTGGAAGGTTTTGGTGTTTATGATGGTGGTTGTGGTGAAGGTGTAGTAGTTGTGCGGATGTTCCACCAAGCACTGGGGACCTCCTCCAGGTTGGAGGTGGTGGCTCTGGGACCCACGTACTTATCAGAGTTTTCAAAAGTACGCCTTTTCTTTCTTTCTTTTATCCCCTTCAATAATATCGACTACAAACTGCTCATAATCATCGTGCCTCATAGATTCTTCGAGAGCTTCATATAATTTCTTATGTATACCGTGTAAGTGCTCACGCTCATACATTCTTTCGTAGAGATGGTCTCATGTCGAGATTGGCAAAATCTTTGAATCTCTGAGAAGTGGAGCCCCTCATTGCCCATTCAATCGCATCTTTAATATCAACTTCTATTACTTTGTGACTAATTTCATTGAGATTAAGATTCTCCAGCTTTTCTTGATGATTATCAAGATTGTCATGCCTATAGGAAAATGTTTCTCAATATGCAATGCGAATATGGCCTCTTCAAGCAATTCCTCTCACATTGATGTAGAGAGGTGATGCACCAGGTGGTGAAGGTGGAGGATGATCACCGACAAAGGACAATATTAATTGGCTTTATGCCGGTTTGGGTGGAAGGCGGTAGTCATTGCACGTTCGAGAGTCGGTGTGATTGATGGAGATGTGTGCGATTGATGGAGACCTTTGGAGCCGTCATCGAGGAACTTGAGGAGTCTTGTTGAATTGTGACCAGAACATGGACTGAACTTCTTCTTTTCATTTGTTTGCTTGCGATTCGATGTCAGGGACCGTCTTTTAGAATTGGTCACCGTATGTGAAGTCGATGTCAAGATTCTTGAGTGAGGAAAGAGATCCTGTAGACATGTTTGTTTCTTCAAGATTCCTAGGTACTTGGATCCGGCTCAAGGTTTCTATGGGTTTTAGATGGCTCAACTTTATCACTTCTTGTTTCAAAGCCGGAATCTCGGCAATAAAGGAGTCTCGATCATCTTCACGGCATCACTTTGGGCAGGGAGATTCAACAGATATTTCAGTCACATGACCGTATTCATCGGATTGTTCATGTGTAGAGGATGATACAACATCTCTTTTCTTGAGGATAAACCGGGTTGTCATTTTGGGAGGTGGAGAAGAGATATTCATGAGCATGTGTGCGGCTTGTTCTTTCTCTTCCAACAATTCCTTTACCTTTGTCTTGAGTAACAGGATTGATTTGTCGAGTTCGCTCAGGGCTCCATATCGTGACTCCTCCCATTGGTGGTCTTTGTGACTCGTTCAGGCTATCAAGGCTTTGTTGAATTCCTTGTTGGAGTGCAGCATCGTCTTCATCAATCAACTCTGTCTCTCTTCCTGGAACCATAGATCCCTCATTATTACCCTTGCCAATGTCTCTTTTTCTCCTCTTTTGCTTTTGTGAAGAAGAGACTTTAGATCTGAGCTATCGAGGTCTCTTGTTTTTCTTGGGAAGACTTGAGTATGTGGTTCCCGATGATTTAGATTTAGATTGAGTGGAAGTGGACTTAGGGATGTTAGCGGTTGGTAGGAGACTTTCTTTACATAATTCTTGAAGTAATCAAAGATTCTTGATTCTCTCACTAAGCAAAGCTTCAGAGGCTGGCATACCAAAATCTCCAGGTGTCATGACCTCTGGCACTATATTTAAGATTGCCAAGAACGAATTCATCCGGCTTCATGTGGACTCACTCACGAATTGATATGGTGAGTTTGTAGCAGATGATGGATAATGAGTTTTGAGAATCGATCTTTGGGAATCACTCTTTTACCAAGACTCTTTCTTCCTTTGACTTTATTCTCAAAGTTGATTCTATCAGAGATAAATGTGTCTAATGACAGAATGAATTCTTCCTAGATAAGTTCGGCGAAGTCAATATTTTTCCCTTTGACAATACCCTAAAGAATCTGCATAATGGGAGCACGAACTCTGTCCGTTCCTGATGTTTTACCGGTTAGGCATAGGTTGAGGATTGTCACGATAGATCTCCAGGGTTGATATAATTCTGCATTGATGAGTGACGAAATCTTGGTTATTCTTTCCGGGTATCCCAATTCGACGACAAAGTTTAAGATATCATGGATGGAGGGTGGAGAGATGAATTTGTTGGATGGGTTTCTTGGTGTGATCTGAAGAGCATCCCTGAGTGTTTCAATCGAGATGTTATACCATTTTTCATCGAGCTTACACGAGTATGATCGGAATATCTTATCGAAGGTAATTGTTTTCCGAATTGCTTTGAATAGACGATGCGATAGAAGCGCTTGGTTAGGGCATTAAAAGTTGGTATCCTTCAAGATGTCGACCAGCGGTGATATGTAGGATTATGTTGCCCTCTATCTAAGTCTAAGTAGCAGTTGCTCTTAGCAATGGCACCCATTCATACGAGGTAGTAATTCTTCATCGGTCGAGTGACGATGGTGCGGCGATGGGAATATCGGAGGATGCAATGTCAGCCATTGAGTTTCTGAAGGATACACATACAACACAAACCATATCCAAGAAAAGATTGTTAGGTTAAGACACAGATACATACTATAACCACATTATAACCCAACATTTTGTGTTTCAAATATGGAGACATAGGATGCAGTATACCGATAAATGTGATTAGAATGCAGAAACTTATGAGTGTAGGATACCATTTAGGAGAAGAATGCACACTACATACGGCAACTCGCATCTAAAGGCAACTCGCATAGATTATAGAGAAACTCGCATACATTCAATGTCATAGACAACACGCATACATTGCATTATGTGAAGCAAGTCGCATATGGAAACTACATGCATCAACTCGCTTTGGTCAAACAATTGATGGTCAACATATATGCTAACACGCATTATAGACATAAAGCAAGTCGCATATGGCAACTCGCATATGATGAGCAATAATACGCATAGTCAACACGCATACATTACAAAGTATGAAGCAAGTCGCATATGGCAACTCGCATGTGATATAATGAATCTAGACATCTCGCATAGGCAACAGGAAACTCGCATATATATGTCAGTGAAACTCGCATATAGCAACTCGTTTTCAAACAAAATCAATACCAACTCGCATATAATAACTTCTTTAACAATCCATCAGATCAACTCGCATCCAAGAAACCTATCCATCTCGCAAACAATAACATATCATGAGTAACCCATTTAGACTCTCGACACCACTAACACAAATTCAAACACAGTCATATTCATGTAAAATAGGAATGCCAATCACCCTATTCAAACCAAATAGCGATATCTCAACCCTACCCATACGACACACTCAATACGCATAATCAAAGGATCTATCAGACATTAACTAAGTATGTCATATCATTAACTGAATGTATCTAAGCTACAATCAACAACAATTAATCAAAAACATACAAACCTAGCGTCCAAACAATTGATTTAGATGAGAATTGAGGGGACAAGATCTGCAAAGGGGTTAAGAATGAGATGGTTTAAGTACAAATCTTTTCAATGTGTTAAGATATACATGATCGAGATAACATAAACGTACCTACCACGCTAGTCTTGAATATGTAACTCGCTTATATGAGAGTTGAGAGAGAATAGTTTATGCGTGTTTTGATCAAGAAGTGAAAGTGATTTGACCATGACACACAACATACGAGGAAAGTACTAGTACCGAGTTGACACTATTAGTCCCTCTCGCTTGTCAACGCAACTTTATAAGGTACACGATATAGGGAATGACACTTTAAGTCCCTCTACTTGACAACGCAACTCGCATACAGACAAAACATGGCAACACGCTTAATATAACATAACAACTCGAATACAACTATAAAGCAACTCGCATGTCATACCACCACGCATAAAAGATACGAGGAATTCAAATTAAAGCATGCTGAGATGTCTTGATTGATTCGCCTGGTAATCCTCCCCTCAATCAATGATACGAGGAAGAGGGTAATCATTGATTGACATATTATTATAAGATTGCTACGGCAAGAGTATGAGTTAAAAGATAAATAAATAAAGTAAAAGGTTATTAATGCTCTGTTTCGAACTTCATCTAAAAATCCCCGTGACATTGTTGAATGACATTTCTAGGGTCGTAGATGTTATCGATGAGAGAAATAAGTGTAAGAATGAGTGAAATAAGAGTAAAAATAGGTGTAATAAGTGTCATAAGTTTTTAATTAATTATATATATATATATATATATATATATATATATATATATATATATAGATATATATATATATAGATTAATAGATCGAGTCCTAATTCAAGTCGAATAGGAGTCAAAGTACACGGTACGTCAATTTTGGCATGCTATAGCTCCTGAGTAAGCACTTTTAATTTCGAGAAACCAAGTCATGAGGTTCTGATTGGTGAGCATTGTACTGAAAACGACTGAGAGCACATTGCACTAGAAGTACATGTAGAATTGTAAATGGAAGAGTTATTGACATGAGTAATCTCACCGTTGGATGTTGTACGTTTGATCTGTGTATCATTAGTAGGGATCCCGTTATGTTCAATATTATTGAAATGTTTTCCTGTGGGCATCCACTTAAGGCAAGATCTAGGTATGTAAGACCGTTTGGATCCTATAAACTTAAATAATCTGCCAGTAGGAATCCATTGGAAACAGCTGCTAGTAGATTTGGGTGTAGGCACATACCACTTATGAAAATTGGTCTTTTTGTAAACATTGGGTTTCTTAGGGGATTGATTCGCCATTTGATGCTTTCTATACGAAGTAGATGAACTCCTAGTATTCCTGATCTTAGAACTTTGAACATTAACACTTGAGTTTGTTATTCATCATATCGAACGAGGTAGTGAAGTGACCGGTTTTGACAAAACAAGATTCGCATCAACTTGGGAGGCAATCCTAGATTTCGATGGTTTAAATCTTTCAGTTCTAAAGGCATTCGTATGCCTAACTACGTTATGTTTTGAGTTGTACTGAACAGTTGACTTTTCCAAGGTCGATGGTTTTGCAAACTTAGTGTTCACCTTATTTCCAATAGATTTTCTAAGCTCGTTTTTTAAGGCAACAATATTGAAGTTCTTGTCCTGAATTTGGGCTTTGAGGGCATCAATGTCAGTCAAAATGGAATTTGTTTCTAATAAGTTCTTTCTCAAGGACTCATTTTCTCTTAATAAGTTGGATACACATAAAGCCAATTCATCATTCCTAGATTTAAGCTCACTACTCATCTCATGGTTATGATTGCTCATCCTAAGATCGCATTTCTTATGCAGATCTGAGAGTTGATATTTTAGATTGCTTATGATTGAGTCTTTGTCCTGAATCTGGGTTTTCAATTGATTAATTTCAAAGAATTCTCGAAATTCTCGAAATTTCGGATTAATGCAAGATTTTGTAGCATGAAAATTTTTTCCTTTTGTTGTATTGCAATTTCTAGGGAAATACAATGTTTTTCAAGAATTAAGTATTTGTTTGAAAGTTCATCATAAACCCCTTTTGTTACCATGTCATTCATTTTAAGGATTTTAGATTCAGACTCAACCAAGACACATTTATCGATATCATTATCAAAGATAGGGTCAGTTAAGATTACCTCAATGCATGACACTTGTTCATTTGTTGGTATGACATCTGTGTTTACATTATGCACAAGATATCTTGTCATGAAAGGTTTCAAGTTTGTCCGACTCAGAGCCTTTGTGTTCAAGCAACCAATTACATCATTCATTTTAGTATCTGAGATTCCGAAATAAGTCGATTAGCATTATTCGTTCTTTCAACTGAACCATTACCCAAAATATCACACATTTCCTTTAATTTTCCATGACTCTCATTCAACTCATTAAGACAATCATTCCTTTGAGTAGCATCCTTAATGACATTATTCATGAGTTGGACATATGTGTTGATAAACTCATGAATTTCCATTCCAGTGTGTTTCTTGAATGAAATTCCAGTTATGTATGGATCAAAGTCGTGAGAATATTCCCCTTTGATAAATGGCTAAAATTGGTTGTAGATAACTTGAAGTGCAGCATTAGAGTCATCAATTAATACCTTCTCATTGGTAATTTGAAGCTTCAGTTGATCTAAGTTCAGTAACACAGCCTTTTCAACGTAGGTAAGTCTTGGCGAAAGAGAGCACAGCATGTTCGACTAATAGGAGTGGATAACAGCTTGTGTAAGATCTTGATGAAGTAATTGAAACGGCTCAATGTTGCATTCCGAATGCTTTGTATCATGGGTCATTAAAAGTTGTGGTTTGTTGAAGTTTGACTCAGAAGGTGAGGAGTTTTGATCATAATTTGTAGAGTCAATCAAGGTAGGATCTTCAGAAGTACAACCCGTTTCATTATTCTGTGGGGTATCATAGAGTTCAAGCACTCTGGACATAAAAGGGTCGATGATGTAAGACATTGTGGGTGAATGAGTATCGAGCTAGGGCATGAACATCCTCGATTCTGAAGAAACAATAGTTGGAACGATGTTTGCCATGATTACAAGTACTACGGGATTTTACAATTCTTTGATTAAACAAGGAAATTGATTCTTTCACGGGATTTTACTAAACCAAAAGAACAACCGTAAGAATGTATCACGAAGAAGTGACAAGTCCAAATTTAGACAAGTAGTAAAACACACCACTCGCTTAGTTATCAACTCGCTAAACACCCAACTCGCTCAAGGAGACAACTCATGGCAGGTATCAACTCGCTAAATAGCCAAGTCGCATTAGCATCAACTCGCAACACTGTCAACACGCTTAATGAATCAAGTCGCTAAATAGCCAACTCGCTTTAGTATCAACTCGCTTAATAGCTAAGTTGCTTTAGATCTCAAGTCACTTAAAGAAACAACTCGCTTAGAACTAAAGTCGCATAAAAATCAACTTGCTAAACAGCCAAGTTACATGTACCAACTTCGATCCAATAACAAAGCAACTCGCTTTGAACAACAAACTATCCGAGACTCAACTCGCTTCGTACAAACTTCAAAAATAACCACTTTATCAATCAAAAACAACCAAACCACAATGATTTAAGCCTTCCAATTCAAAACATAAGCACATATGATGATCCTAAACACAAAAGTACAAGCAAAATTCAAACTTTAACACTAGAATTTGTCCAAGTGAATCAAAATCTCCTAAACCCTTAATACCCCAAATACCTTATGAAATCCACCAAAACAAAAAGCATGAAAGATGAGTGATCAAACCATGGCTCTTGATACCAATTGTAAGATATAGGATTTCACAAACACATTAAACCATGATCTAAATGGGGCGTTCAAGTAAGTTTAGAGAGAGAGAGGGAAATGTTCTAGTAAGAGAAAACTTATGGAAGGTTAGATTCCCAGTGAACATCCAACCCTCTACCTTGCAAGGTAGAGGGTATTTATAGGTTTCAAACTAAACGACCTCTGGACACAATTGTGGATCAGGTATACAGTGGGTAAAGACCCGTCCTTCCTCCACGGTGTAGCACTAAACTAAATAGCTAACTAAGTAACTTGGAAATAACGTAATGTCTATGAGCTAACTTATGCTAGATTATATTTGGGGTGACCGATACTTCACTATGGAATTTTCTAATTCCTAACACGTTATATCCGAGTACAACATCCATTACATAACACAAGGTCTACGGACAAAATTAACACAACTCCTATGATAGCATGATTACTTGTGTGTATAATCACAATTTCTAAATCCAAAGTAGGTGTGCGGCCCTTAAACACATTCCAAGCCCTCGTCTAATATCAATTACTAACGTCAAAATGTCTAATAGCTATTCCAGGCCTGGTCCATGAAAATTATCACCAATACTCGTCCGGCCCATGTCTACAAAAAAATGTACAATGCCCACATCCAATAATACGGTCCATGATAGATTTGTGCATCAATGTGTTGCGACCCATCAAAGCCCATGCAGTACCTTGCCCTAAATCACGGGGTATTTAACACCCTACACACTCATATTTGACCTAATAATTCTCACAATACTCACACCCATCTCCTAAACATCCTCCTCAAACCCTAAAGTAACTTCTGCTTAACCCTTATCACATAAACAAATACGCCACCCACCAGTTTAAGTCCACTCACCCAATTCTCTTACAAAACCTAAAAAATCTCAGTCAAAGAAATTCGCCTACCCCTTTAATCAATTCCTGATTTCAGATGAACAAAGAATAATATGCCTCCAATCCAGAAATATGTCTACTAATAACTTGCCACAGGGATGGCATGGACGCGATATCACAGCCACAGGGATGGTGTGAGTCTATACGACCTAGCCACAGGGATGGTTTAGAGGATATGGTTCGTCTTAAGCCACAGGGATGGCCTGATGCTTCATGATTCATCAAGGTTTCGGGTAAGATTAATAATTGTGTTGGAAGTAGATTAGATTAAACGAAACAAAGAAACAAGGATTAACAAAAATGTTTAAAACTTGATTCTTTTAATTCGAATATTATCAAGACTCTTGGATCTATGATGAATCATTGTCTCGTGTGCTTATTCGTGTGAAATAACCTTGAGAATCACGAGATGATAACCTGAGATCAAAACTTTTAATCTTACTTCGTATTTGAAAAGCCGTTTGGTATCTTGTTCATTCTTGATAGGATTCGGACATAACAACTTTGCTTTTCAAAGATCTATGATGGTATTAATGTGAAAGATCTCTACAGATCTATTCTTGAAAGCTTTAAAACAACCTGAGATCTTGTCTTACTTTGGTCCTTTTGAGATAAAATCGATGATGATAATAGTGACAAATAAAATCTTTAAAAGATTAATTGTCTTGATCTGAGATTGTTGTTATTGAGGAATTGTTGATGTTGTTGATGCTATGATGTTGTTTGATATTGTTCTTTGATTCATTCATTGTTGTTGTAGTTTTACTCGTTGTTGTCAAACCGTTTTTATTAACAAACTGCGTACCATGTTTGCAAGACAAATCGCTTTTGACAAAATTTTTTTGGACAACTCGCCTCTTGCAACTTACAAATCGCTTGATTTTTGTATGTCAAAACACACAAGTCGCTTTTGTTTTTATGAGTCAAGTCGCTTCTTGATTTTGTGTCAAGTCGCTATTGACCTGAGTTGACTCCAGAGTCAACTCGAATTAGACCAAAATGACAACTCGCTTCTTCTTTTGAAACTCAAGTCGCTTCTTTAAGAAACTAGACAATATTTAAGAAACTGATGATAAACCGCTTATGACAATATTTAACTGATGACAATTTTTAACTCGAGTCGCTTCTTTTGTAACTCAAGTAAACCTTTAAACTGATGACAATATTTAAGAAACTGGACATTATTGGAAAAATCGCTTCAAGACATTCATTGAATCTGGACATGAAACACAACTCGCTTCGAAGAATGTACCAATCTGTCCCAAAAACTGCATAAGGACTGCTACCTTTAGACCTGTTTAGACCTAAAAAATCTGACCATTTGACCACTTTTAACCAATTTTTGACCACAAGTTGATAACAAATATTTCACTGATATGAAAAAATATCATAGACTGATGATAACCCAAATAGAACAGATGACTTTTAACACCAATGACACATAAAAACTTGTTTTAAAAACATATATTACTAAAAGTGGAAAAATAATTTTCCGACAACAGAAGTTATATAAATTCGGTTAAAACAAGATTCGAACCGCAATGAATCATCAAAACACAAAAACCTTGGCTCTGGTACCAATTGTTGGATCTTAAATATTGTGTTTGATGATTCGGGTGGCCTTGGATGGTGATTATACAAGTATGCCATGGTTTAGAGAGAGAAAGAGATTAGAGGATGTTCTTGTTAGAGAGTTGTTTAACAAAAAATGAAAGGTTAGATTGAGAAGCACCACCCCTTCCAAGGATGGAAGGGGTATTTATACTTACAAGACTACGACCTCTCGACGGCCCCACATGGATCGTATCATGGGTAAAGGTAAAACTGGGCGTCCTTCCTCCCACGGTATTAGACTAAACTAATCTATGTTACAAACTAACTAATAAACTACTAAATAACGTAAATAACGACATGTCTACGAGCTAACATATGCTAGACCATAATTGGGGTGACCGACACTTTAACATGGAATTTCCAATTCCTAACAGTGTTTAACATGTCCGGCTAAATTTCTTGTGTGTTTTCCTAGATCTATGAAACCTAGTTATTAATTATTGATTGTGATGGATCTAAACACACACCTTGTGTTAGTGATATTTTGAATTATATTAATAAGCACGCGGAATATACTTAGTAATACTTAGAAGATGGATTGTGTGATGTAATGTAAGTGAACAGTTTAACACAAAGCTCCAATATTATTAAGAAATAATACGAGTGATCTTGCTTATCACTAGGGTTACACCTTGTAGCTTATATGAATAATTACGCACCCTAGCAATGACCTAGGATCTCCTTTTATAGCACAAGGAGTCCTTTACAAGATAAGTATAATCCTAACAATATAGAATATACACAAGATCTTTTTTATACTTATCTATACAAAGAAACATAACAATTATCCTAATAGCAGTGGTAATATTGTACTGATAGTGGTAATCAGTTTCCACTGCTAGTGTAATCTTTAGTAGTGTTAACCACAAGTGTATAAGTGGTAACTGTTATCTTTATTCCCAACAATCCTCCCCTAAACTTATGATTTCTTTGCAAATCAATAAGTTTCTTCAATCTGCATCTTCTGTAAGGATTTGGGGAATTCTATCAAACACTTCTCTTTCTCCTTAATTCTTGAATAGCTCTTGAACATTGATCTTGAAGCCTATGTAACAATGCTCTGACCTTCTCGTTATCTTCATGAACTCGATTCTTTGTACCTGACATCACGTGAGAGTTCTAGCTCTGAGTGGATATTCTTTTTCAGCAAACATGAATGCATCCACTCCATCTACTGTAGAAACATGATGAACTTCACATGAATCATAATAATACCATTTAGTACCGGGACCTGAACATGAGAATTTCAAAATCATCAGTATCTGGTTCTATAGAGCCTTCTTAGATTAACCCATAATTGCATTTCCTTCATATCTTTGAGATCTTCAGCATCAAACCTTTCTTGAACAAATCTCCACAAAGTATCCGATCATCATGCGTCACATGCTTTCATGAGTTCTTCAAATTGAATGAATGATGAAGTTTCACCACCTAGCCTTGTAATCTTCCGTGTTGGAGCAAAATTGCTAGCAGTAAACACTTCCCAATCAATGATAGGATGTCGACTTGCAAAGATTGGTTCGGGATAAAAATCTTCTTCTTCTATTAATATCATTTCAGTCAATTGTTCTTGCGCCGTTGAATTTCTAAGTTGGAACTTCTTGTTCTTCAAACAAACTTTGTCTTCTTATGTATCGAGGTTCACTTTCTTTGGCCTTTCTTTGGATGAGAATATCTTCTTTCTTCTTCTTCGATGTTCATAGGAATAAAATCTTTATCTTGTCTTTGAACTCAGTAGTAGATACCTTCAACTTGATCATCACTCATCCTTTTGAATTGATGTCTTTTCCAGCCACCAACATTGCCACAATAATTCTTCATGTATGAGATAACTTGTGCCTTTGTTGGTTGCCTTGGTTTCTTTTACCCTTTACATTTGAACCAATTACATCTTGAAGTGCTTGATTATTCTTCATTTGAATGAAGTCCTTTAACTGAGTTGTTCTTTGTTCTTCAGTTAAAGACTTATCTGCCACTAGGTCAATTGCCTTCTTCTTGATCACTGGATCATTAGTAATCAAGAATTCAATCTCTTATTCTGTAGGTACATATTTGAACTCTAGAGTCTTTTCTCTGAATATTGTAGGTGGAAGCGATTGGAAAGTGGATTTACATCCATTGGATCATGGTATCCATTCTTGACCTTTTAGCCTCCATGAAGTCTGCAATCTCTATCTCCTCCGCCTTTTCTTATTAGAAACTTGATCTTCATTGATCTTTCTAGCAACTTCTTCATCATGAGCAATTTGAGCTTGTTCTTTCTTTGAAATCTTCCTTCTTGTTTGCTCTTTGCTCTGCATAACCGCTTTACCTTTCTTCTTCTTGATTTCTTCCTCTGCATGGTAATAACTTGATCGGCATTGGTAATGTCTTCTGCGGTGAGAATGAAATCCGTGATGTTGCGCATTTACTAAAATTTCTTACTCTGGTTCGTTGAGGATCTTCTTGAGTATCGCCTTCCTCAAGTACCTTTACTTGAAACACCTTCATCTCCAAAGTCAATTCTCCTCCCTTGGTTTCGAGCATCTGTTTTCCTCCCCTCGTTTGGGAGAATTTCCCAAATCTTTATTGAAATCTTTCACCATTATCGGTGAGGATGGAGATGAGAGCACAATCTTTGCAGTTTTCCTTAGCTTTAACCCCTGCAACTCTTCTTTTAAGGTCTGAATCTCTTCTTGCAAATTTGTAACATCCTTGGCATGTTGCTCCTTAAGTTGTGCCAAGTCTTTCTCCGAGAGATTCAACTGCTTTGCTAATTTTGTACAAAGTTCCATTAATCCATTTGTTGCCCACGCCTCAACACTTCCAACTGTGTGACATGTTGGGAGAGGTGAATCATAGGGTATTGGCTCAGATTCCTCCCTAGTTGGACTAGAGTGAAGCTGGAACCACCAGCTGCTTGTTCCTAAACCAAAGGATCGGGGACTTCTGTGTTGTAATGGGAGTGAGTTGCTGTTTTTGCCTCCTCTCTCATAGGTGTGGCGGTGGAGTATAATCAATGTTTGGAACAATGATTATGGGTGAGTTTTGTACCTGTGAAATCTTTGCAAGCATTTGAGGAAAAAGAGGTGTAATAATCCTATTGCCATCTTTGTTCATGTTTTGAAAAACTTTAGGGTTAAGGCAACGGATTTTATAAACTCTTGAATGGGTTTGTAGTTGAAATTCATTTAACACTGCTTGCACAAACCTTGGATACATAAAAAAATTTGTTGAACTCTTTACTTGCCTTTCATACTTGTAAAAATATATTTTGACCAATTAAAAATCCTATCATTGGCTAGACAAACCAAAGGGTAAGCCATTGTTGAACTGAATTGTTCATAAGAGGTTTTCTTAGGACTTAGACAATGTAAAAGAGTATGTATCAAAAATCTCCAATGAGGACAGAAACCACTCTTTTTTAAAGTAGCCTTTTTGTCAGTGGTATCATACCTCATGGATGAAAGATGTGTATGAAATTCTGGCATAGGTAATGTGATGATACCATTGAGATCATCCAATTGGGGAATCCTCCTCAAGGATGCCTCAGTAACATCAATAGTTACCCCGTCCACAGTGGCTCTAAGAGCATTCACTGTTTCATGTGTATCTCTATTTTCAATTGTTATGGACTGAATAGAGGTCCAAACCGCTTGATTTGAGAGATATAGATTGTGGGATTAAGAAGTAAAGCATACCTTATATGGGTAGTTTTTAGAAAGTCCACAATCGATGAAAAACGGATCACTCTTCTCGTTTGACTTTTCCAAGTAGGCCACTTGGTTGTGATCATCTGCAAAGGTGATTGGTGCCATAGAATCTTTTGATGAAAAATATATTATGTCGCGAAGAATTGAATAAATAACTCGCCAATTGAGAGAAAGATATATAGAGGTAGGGTTTAAGAGTTTTCAGCAAGAAAAATTATCTAAGAAAAATATTTATCTTTAGAAAATAAGGAAAGTAGATAATCTTCTAAAAAAATTACCCTATATATATATGGAAAGCAATTTCTCTTCAACGGTTAGTAAAAATTAGTTCACACAACAAATTGTAACGGTTAGATCAACAAGGGTAAAAATAACACCTGTCTGGAAACTGTGAACTAGCAAGTGGTATTTTTTTCACAAAAATTTTCAAAGAGCAGTGGTAAAGAAAAACACATGAAAATTGGACTGCTCTTTATCATAGTTTTTAGCAAACAACCAGCTATCAACGGATTTGATATGTCTTTACCATGAGCTATTTGCTATGGACTAGCCAACTCTTAATCATAGAGAATATGGTGAGTTGATAACCATATAGTTTTTGGTGAACTATCAACCATAAACGGATTTGTTAAGTCTTTACCAGTAGCCGTTTGCTCTAGACTAGTTGATTCTTATGTGGATTAGACATGGTGAATCAATAACCATTTGTTATGTGTCTCGATTACACAACTTTTAAGATCAACTCCTATATTTGCTACATAAAGGTTAAACAAAAATACAAGCAAATATATACAAACTTATACAACAATTTTAGTACCCAAAAACTTCTTCTTAACACCAAAGACCATTAGACTTTATGGATTTAGCATTCCAATATTGCTTACAAGTCTGTACCAAATCTACCCATCAAGTCCTTTTGTTAATAAATCAGCATAGTTGTCATCAATATGGATTTTGACAACTTGAATTAGCCTTTTCTCATAACAATCTCTTATAAAATGGTGTCTAATTTCAATATGTTTAGTCTTTGTGTGTTGAACTGGATTCTTAATAATACAAATGGTACTGCTATTGTCAATATGAATGATGGTATTCATGAAATTGTACCCATAGTCCAAAAGTTGATTCTGAAGCCATAGAACTTGAGCACAGCAACTAGCACCAGCATAATCACTATCTGAATAAGTAGCCAACTCTAGAGGTGATTCTCTAGGGTACCATAAACCCATATTAGGAAATGCTTTTAGATATCTGAAAATCTTCTTCACAGCAGTCAAGTGTGAGAACCTGGAGTGACACTCAAAACCTTGCACAAGCACATCACCAAACATAATATCGGTCTAGATGATGTAAGATACATCAAAGAACCAATCATAGATCTGTACATGTGCACATCAACTGCTTCACCACTATTTTCCTTCAAAAGTTGATGTGTAGTCTTGTCTGCAGAGGTGCTGGATGACTTTGCATAAGAGAACTTGAACTTCCTTTGTATCTCAGCCACATATTTATTTTGATTGATGAAAATACTATCTGGCTTTTGTTGTACTTGAAGTCCCAAAAAGAATGTGAGTTCACCCATAGAACTCATCATGAATTCTTCCTTCATTAGCTTCTCAAATTCTTTGCACATCTCTGTCCTGGTAGATCCAAAAATGATATCATCAACATATACTTGAACAAGCAAGATATCATTCTTGTCTTTCTTGATGAACAAATTCTGATCTACTATGTCTCTATGAAACCCATTATCAAGCAGATAAGTAGTTAAGGTTTCATACCATTTTCTTGGTGCCTGATGCAAGCCATACAATGCTTTAACCACCCTGTATACTTTGTTTGGATATTCAAGGTCTTCAAATCCTGGAGATTGTGAAACATATACCTCCTCATCAATCTGCTCATATAGAAAACCACTTTTTACATCCATTTGATAGACTTTAAAGCCCATAAAAGATGCATAGGCTAAGAACAGCCTAATTGCTTCAATTCTTGCAACCGGGGCAAACACTTCTTCATATTCAATACCCTCCTCCCGAGTGTATCCTGAGCCACAAGCCTAGATTTGTTCTCGATAACAATTCCTCTTTCATCCTTCTTGTTTCCGAACACCCATTTAGTACCTATTACCTTCTTGCGGAAGGTAAATCACAAAGCACCCAAACCTTTTGAAGCTTGAATGCGGAGCAACTCTTCTTGCATCGCTTCCACCTAACTTTCATCTTCAAGTGCCTTGTATACATTCTTTGGCTCCATTTGTGACAAAAAACACATGAACAGAATTTATTCGTTCTTGCCTTCATGATTCTTAGATTCATAGATTTCACTAATAAACCCATGAACATCATGCAACTTTGTTTGTCTTCTAGTTTTCACTGGTGAATGGACATCCCCAATCACATTTTCAAGATGATGTGATTTATGAATTGAAGTATGGGAGTCTCTGAGGCTGCAATCTCACTTGGCATATTTGAGATTTCAACATCATTGGCTTGAGCTTCCTCTGCGGGTTGTAATTTCCACTTCGGTGTTGCAAGTGGAAACATTCGGCTAGCGATGGAATCTGAATTTCCACTGATTTTCAATGTTCATGTTGCTATCTCCTTCCTTTCCAGAATCATTAGAAGGATGAGCATCCCCAGTCTTTGGAATATCATTATCCGCATAGTCCCAAAGTGGCAACCGAATTCATCTTGATCATCTACTTGATCCTTGCTTAGTTCATCATCATCAAGAAACTCTTACGATTCTGCATAAAAGCATAAGTAGATGTACTGTGAGAATAGGTACATAATTCATAGTATGGGTTAGAGTATCAAGATCAAACAGCCTTTTTGGACCAGTTCCTTTGACATTCACTTTGTTTTCCAGGAACTCAACATGCAGATTCTCTTCAATCTTTTGGGTTCTTAAATTGAAAACTCTGACTAACCATGGAATACCAAACAAAATACCCTTCATCAGATTTTTCTTCAAATTTGCCCAGATAATCTATGGTATTGAGAATAGATACATGACATCCAAATGGTCTCATGAAGTCTAGGATAGGAGGTCTACCTCTAAATAACTCATAAGGTGTCTTGTTCTTTGCTTTTACTACTAAAACCCCTGCTTTTGCACATAACATCTGATGTTAACAGCTTCAAAAAAGTGATTGGCAATTTTGAATCTGCCAACATGGTTCTAGCAGCCTCTATAAGTGTCATGTTTCTCCTCTCAGCAACACCATTTTGTTGAGGAGTTCTAGCAACACTAAATTCTCTTTTAATACCTTTATCTCTGCAAAAATCATCCATAACTCTATTCTTAAATTCTGTCCCATTGTCACACCTAATGATTTTAACTTTCATATCATATTGCTTTTCTACTTCTGTGATGAATATCTTAAGGATGCCAGTTGTTTCTTCCTTAGTCCTTAGAAAGAAAACCCATGTAAACTGCTAAAATCGCACAGTCACAACAAGACAATACTTAAGATTTAACGCTCACGTGATGTAGGACCAAACAAGTCCATATGTAACATTTGAAGTGGGTGAGTAATAGAGTTAACCAACTTGACCAAGAAGAAGCTCCTGTGTTGTTTGCCTTTAAGACAAGCCACACAGGTTTGATCATTTTCAAATCTTTTCAGAGGTAAGCCTCTTACCAAACCATCTTTGACAATCTTTTTAATGGTTTTGAAGTTAACATGACCAAGTCTTCTATGCCATAACATGGATTCATCCACTGTGGGTCTTTGTGAAGCAAGCAAGCATAATCATTTTTAGCAACAATGTTGTTCATATCAAAGCTATATAAGTTGCCTTTTCAAGAAATCTTAAGAAGAATCAATTTTCATCAGGCATCTTAAAATCCTTAGAGAGAACAAAGCACATATCTTTAGTAAAAAGAACATTGTTTTTCTTGTCACACATTTGTGACACACTAAAAAGGTTATACTTAAGCTCTTTTACATGGTAACGTTGGTTCAAAGTCCAAGTTACGGTTTGATGACCCCTTTACCAACAACTTTTCCATTAACTCCACCTCCAAAGCGTTTACATACGACATCATAATGTTCAAAATCTAGAGATAGGACTTGTTGGTTGTGTTATGTGCCTTGAACATCCACTCATTGTAGCCTTGATGTGATCTTTTTATCCTTGGATGTTCATGCACATAAAATAAAGGAGTTAGTTTCCTTTGGCGACCCAAGCCATGATTGACTTGGATCTGCCTCGTGTATCAATATAGTTAAATCTATCAAAGGTCATTGATACAACATTGGGATTGGTTGTGGATGTAATTCCTTTAGGTTTCCATTCCCAACGTGCTGAGGCCTTCATAACATTTCCCATGTTACCCTGGTCTTGTTTACAACCCTTTAGTGGGAACTTTTGGTTGAGCAAAGGTAATCGCCGGTTTAGTTTTAGGTACCCATTCAAGTTGGTTATATTTAACCATTTTATCAAAAAGACCTTTTCCTGTTTGTGCAGATTTTACAAAAGTTGGTTTAGATTTTGCATTTGAAACAAAGTGATTTAGGGTGAGCAGTGTTGATAGTTTTATCAGTGGCAAAAGTTTTAAGACCACTTCTTAGTTGAACTTTTCTTAGGACCATTATTTTGCGTGTATTTGCAGAATTAGTGTACATTATGTTAAAACTTGTTAGACTCCACCTTTTTTTTTTTTATTCCCATGGACTTCCCTTCTCCCAACATGATAGTCACAATTAGCATGTAAATGATAAAAGCTACCACAGATATAACATGCTTTATTGTACATCACAAAATCACTACCTAGTTGTTTCGATTTAACATGATTCAAACTCCTCTGGTTACCCCTAGGAGTTGATGACTTATTCCTATACATCTCAGTATACCTTACAGTTGGTCTAGGTTTATTAGCTTGTTTCCAAGGTTCCTCTGTAACAGTATTTACAACTTTTGGGATAGAAGCCTCTTCACTCTTTTTAGCATTTTCATCTACAACAGATGAGTCACTACTGCATCTCTTTCAAAAAAACATTAGTTTCTGCTTAACATGTTCCTCATTTTAACAAATGTGTCCTTTAGAGGACCATATTCGTACAAGATCCGAAACTCTTCTAGGCCTGTATGAGCTAAATCTATGCCAGGAGGTGATGGAACACCCCTTAATGGTGGAGGAGCAGTGTTGTAACCCATACCAGACTTAACTTTACTAGTAATTTAAGCATTCCAAATTTTATCAATTGACTTAGATGATAATAACAGTGTCACAGATAAATTTACATTCTCATTTATCTTTTTGAGTTTTTCATACTCTTCTTTTGATGCCTCATTCACTGTTGTCTTATGATCTATCTCTCTTCTAAGGATAATCATATCATCATTATATTTTGACTCATTAGCTATATAGTGCTCTAGTTATTTTTCTAATACAGCTATGCCTCTCTAAGGTTTGACAGGTATAATTAGCGCATACAACTCGTTCTTTGGTTGTCAAATAATTCATTAAGCCTTTCACATTCTCTAGAAGCCCTACATGTTTTAGAATAACTTTCAAAGTTTTATACCCAGTGAGAGAAAGCCATGAGAGAATGTTCTGAACCAGAAGCACATCTGAAGAGTTGTTCCTCTTGTCCATCAGCCATGAAACTCCAATCATAGCTCACACCATCAATTGCCAACATTGCCTTTGGTTCTTCCATAATTGGTTCTTTCTTTTGCTTGTACCAAGTAGACCTTTTGTCCTGGTTCCTTGGTCTTCTGCATTCTCTAGCAAAATGCCCCAACTTGTGACAACTGAAACACTCTACTTTCTTTTTATCGAACCCTGCAGTTTCATCACCATTGATGTGAATTGGCTTGCCAGTCTTCTTGTAGAATTTCCTAGCCCTAATTCTAAGAAGAGCTATCTAGTTTTATGCCTATCTCTCCAAGTCATCTTCATCAATTTGCCCTACGTCTTCATGAGTTAAAATAGAGCCATTAACTTGAGTTGAGATAAAGCATAAAAGGTAGAATCTCAATACCACAACCTTCTTCTTTAAACTGCGGTGGTAACACTAACATTACCGTGGAAACTGTAGAAACAGTGGCAAGATCATCATCACTTTCGTCTTCAGAATCATCACATTCACAGAGGTTGACAACAATGCCAAGCTACTAGAGCTTGTACCAAGTTTCCCTGCCTTCTTCAATCTTTGTTCAATGAGTTTGAAGTTATTGTAAAGATCATTGAGCTTCATAGTTTCAATCTCTGGTTTGTTTTCCCAGACTATAACATTTGTATGAAACTCAGAAGGAAAACTTCTTAGAAACTTCAAATTGAGGTCTTCCTTTTCTACCTCAATGCCAAATACAGTCAGTTGTGTGACAATCTTCTGGATTTTGGTGAAGATGCTATCAAGTGAGTCATTTCTTGAAGCAGAGAAGTTTTCATAACTTTGCTTCTACAATGTCTTTTGTGTCTTCTTTGTAGCATCATTGCCACCAAATACTGAGCAGATTTCTTCAAAAAGTTCTTTTTTGTCTTGTACTTCTGAAAGCAATGATCGATCTTTAGGAAGAGTCATTAGTAACAAACTTCGGCCTTGGTCATTCTTCTTCTTTGCTCTTTCATCATTAGTCTCAGTGAGAGATTGTTACAACTTCGTGTCACCAACTTTCTCATCTTAGTAAATGACTTGAAAGAATCACCGATTAAGATGATCTCCCATAGAGCATAGTCTTGTATGAAAAAGTATTGCTCAATCATGATCCTCCATCTCAAACTCATTAAGTTTGAGCTTAGGAATCTTGGGCGAGTTGGACTAGTTGTTTTCCATCTCCATTTATTTGAGTGAGTAGGTTAAGCTTATTCCTTGGATCTTCTAAATCAAAATATCAGAACCTTATTCGATACCACTTGATGGATCTAAACACACACCTTGTGTTAGTGATATTTTGAATTATATTAATAAGCACGCGAAATATACTTAGTAATACTTAGAAGATGGGTTGTATGATGTAATGTAAGTGAACAGTTTAACACAAAGCTCCAATATTATTAAGAAATAATACGATTGTTCTTGCTTATCACTAGGGTTACACCTTGAAGCTTATATGAATAATACGTACCCTAAGCAATGACCTAGGATCTCCTTTTATAGCACAAGGACTCTTTTACAAGATAAGTATAATCCTAACAATATAGAATATACACAAGATCTTTTCTATACTTATCTATACATAGAAACATAACAATTATCCTAATAGCAGTGGTAATATTGTACTGACAGTGGTAATGAGTTTCCACTGCTAGTGTAATCTTTAGCAGTGTTAACCACAAGCGTATAAGTGGTAACTGTTATCTTTATTCCCAACAGATTGGTTGTCTTTTATTTTAATTGTAATTGGCTTAGGAGTGCACTAGGCTATCGTTGTGTTTAATTGCTTGAGTAATCTTTGTGAACCTTAGCTTATAAATCACGTAGCGGAATTGTAGGCTAAACATCCAAAGATAACCTTAGAGTTAGTTTATGAAACCTAGAGATTTCGTAGGCAATAACCTTAAGGTAGTCTCAAAGAGTTAGGGAAAAACGCATACCCTACGACCTTAGAAGATACAACGCGTTAAGAAAAAGGGCGTGACAATTCAACCACCAGGTAAAGATAACTAGGGAGTAATAGTATCTAGGTAGACACATTTTAATCATCATACGAGCACACATCAATAGACATAAGACTACCCATTACTTTAGATAATTAAATAGTAGTAATCGGTGAAGTACCAAACCCCCAAATCCAAACCCCGAGATTTTACCCTTAGCTTTATAAAAAATTATAAAAGTTAAAAATAATCTTCCTCAACCTCAACCTTAGCGTAGTACACTTCTTACTAGCATTCCTATTCCCCTAGAGAACGATATCAATACTCGAGGCTTACCCAATACTACACTACAACGATTAGGTTCACTGCCTAAGGTGTTGAAAAACTTGCTCAACGAAAAGGAAGTTCCTTTGACCCCGAATGCGTTATACGCGCATCACTTGTCCATAGTACATTGTGTCTGAATTGTTGTGTGGAATAAGTTGGTTGCTGGAGGATGACTTAGAATGAATAAAGTTCTGTTGTTGCTGGAAAAACGCGTGATTTGACATTGGAATTTGAGATTGAGCCATGAGTTCTAGTGAATTCTGAGGTGTAGAAGGTTGAAGCATTGCACGCATAACACGATC
>OU343216.1:179675082-179692360 GCA_910596185.1 Chrysanthemum makinoi
GGAAGCCTGAAGAGATGGGGAGATTGATCCCTATTTAGAAAGTCCATGTTATGGATTTCATCCACTCTATGAGATCTTAGCAACTGTTTATCTTTACATGTCAAAATAATCAAACTTCCTGGGCAAAACCAACTAAATTTGAACCGCTAGTGCCTTTAAGCGATCGATGATCCACATCATCCAAAACAAGCGGATAAACACATGCCATCCTATGCTTTATGACCGTAGAACCTTCACCAACACATGATATCTTCAGATCTTCTGTTTTCAGAATCTTGCTAATTAAATTCATTTGAACTTGAATTATGCCTTGTCGTTTTGAGACTTCTTTAACATCTTCACAAAAGCAACTTCCTTCAAAGTGGACATACATCAAGTTATAAATAGCTTTGGCAAGGGTCGTCTTTCCTATTCCGCTTATACCACATATTCCTATCATGTTAACCTTATCAGACACAACGAAACGTGACAAATCTAATTTGTCGAAGTGGATATCTATGCCAACAAGGTTTTCACCAACATGCAAGGGTCCGTCACATAATTTTTTGAGGATTTCTCGGGAAATGGAATCGATGAACTTGGACTCGAATCTGTTACCCACATAGACACAATAAGTAAGAGAAACTACATAATGTTAAGCTTTAGTAGAGCTACAAGATAATTACACAAAAACAAGAAATTTACCCATTTGTCATGTCCTGGAGATCCCATCCAGATAAGTTAGCCGCCGTGGATAAAGCTTCCCTCCATTTATCCACCTCTATTCTATTTGAAACATCATGTTTGGCAAATGCTTTTACATAGCTCCTTTTTTGTTTCCTCACTACATCAGGCTTGGCATCATAAAAGATAATCCGAACCTCATGTTTTGGACTTTCAATCTGCTTGTACTCAAGTATTTTGACAAGTTCCCTCAGACACCATGTTGAAGAAGCGTAATTTTTGGAGAAGATAACAATCAAAAACCTCGATTCCTCAATGGCTTTATAGAGTTGAGGAGACATCTCTTCTCCTTTAGGCAGTTCGTTATTATCTCTAAAAGCATGAATCCCTTTTTGCTTGAAGTCGTTGAATAGATGATCCATGAAGTTTTTACGGATATCTTCACCTCTAAAACTTACAAAGACATCATACTTCCATCGATGGGGATTGGAAGGTGCTTCCATGATCAATGATATGTATACAGCTGGATTTCCATGGAAATACTAGGCCAATGTAACATTTTAGATACTAATGTATGTACAACATTTAAACGTAAAACGAATTGAGCATGAAAGAATCATTAAGTTCAAGGCATATGCTGATAACTTCATTAGAGAGTACTTTTTAATGATTCACTTGGTTACTAGCTCAATTAAAATAGACTTGAACCAAGTCATAATGATGAACTATTTCATACAGACGTAAATAGATGAACTACTATATAAATATATGCATGTTGACTTTCCAAAATTATCCATAAGACATAACTATAGTCAAGTCTCTGAGTGTGTGTTTTGAAATTGATAATTGTAAGATACTCTTTATCATTAATTTTCTGAAGTGTTCAATAAGTTTTCATTTTCCTCTCATTTGATTTGGTTCTTCATGAAATTAATTTTCTAAATGATGAGCATGCAACAAAATATAAATTATAGATGAAAGAAAGATTAAATAAAAAAACGCAAAGAGTAGATGATGACTTACGGATTTTCAGATGGATTAAGAAGCAGAGGATATGATGAATGCAATCAATAATGGAAGCCCAAGCTAGATTGCTACTCTCAAACAACAATTTAAGTAATGCAATTGGGTTAGAACTTAATTCAAATTTATATCCAACAGTTACACCTCTAATCTTCAAGGTATTAATAAATGTTTTTGAGGAGCAAAAAAGAAACTTTAATAAGCACAACCTCTCAACTCTTGAGAATTACACATCAATGATGTTTCAATATATAAAAATGAACGATAAGGGTGTTTGTATAAAAAATAAATGATAAAATGATAGGTTTATATAAATGTAACTTGACTTTATTTAACTTAAGTGTTGCAAAATGGGCTACAAGTGTAGGCTTTTTTCCATTGTTGACAAAGTTAGAGACCAACATTTCAATTTGTGAGAACTAAAAAGTATATGTGAAACTCTGGACATAGCAAAGGGACTAAACCTGGACACTATGATAATATAAACATTTCTTCATGAGTCTTGCAAAAACAATTAAATAATTTATGATGGCAACTAATATATATTTGTAAATTGGACGTAACCATGTCTTTATTATGTGATCATATTAATATAATACGCGTTCAAATTAAGTGTACCTTTTGGGAAGCTTCCTTCTAATTACTTATTACATAAAAGTTTTAAACTTAGCTTTTAATTTTTTTACCTTAAAGTGAACATTTTATATATAAAGTATGTTTGGCAAAATCAGCTATAAGCTGTATCCTATAAACTGTTAAATATAAGCTATATAAACTGCAAAACTATAAACATAAGTAACAAATTGAATCATTTTTTCAATAAAAATGTGTGATAAATTAGTTGTCAACTGTAATTATATGATTTAAAATGCTTATTAAATGATACAGACAAGCGTTCAAATGAGAAGGACATTTTTTGTAAGAACGCGAGAAGAGATTTGGACCGTTAGATTAAATCAATCTCATCTTAAGATCAATTTTGGCGGAATAGAAATTTTGCCCCAAAATTAGAGGGTCCAAGCGAATTAATCTCATTTACTTTCCGCCCGCCAAAAAATATCTCGATTTTTCTCTCTTTCTCTCTCTCAATAAACAAAAGTACAAAACACACACAAACCACCACGCCCCAACGATCAACCACCATCGCCTCCAATCACCACTTTGCCACAACACAAACCATCGTTCAGGGACCAATGTAGCCATAGCGGCACCTTTACGTCAGCGGATCTCGATCATCTCCTTGAGATTATAGTTGTGCTTCGTATATTGGAGGTTATTAGGTTAAAATTGGCTCTTCAAAAGGTTAAATTCTTACACTTTCATTATTCACATGTTTTTAATCGGTGTTCAATTCGAAGATTTCTTGTAATATTTGTTCATTTAGCTTATAATGCATACCAACCGTTTGATGAAATGCTGAACCAATATTGCAAGTTGTGAACTTTTCTGTGATTCCTCTTTGTTATTTTAGTACTCTTGATAGTACTTACGGTTATGTATCGTATATGTCTCATTATCTCATATATGTCTCGTAACTTGGTAACATATGAAACTATATTTCTCATAGCTGTTTGAGATCGTGAATAACTTGGGCGTGTGTGAAAATATATATCTCGTACCATTTTAAGATGTGTGAACCAATTGGTCACATGTGAAAATATATGTCTTCTTGGATTTTTAAGACACGTGAACATATACATCACATGTGAAGAAATAAGGTATTGAATACCCTCACATGTGAAGAAATTTGCTTATAACTCGATTTGTGTTGATGGCATGAAATTAGGTATTGTGATTTGAGAGGCTTTGAATAAGGTATCGAATACCCTCACATGTGAAGAAATTTGGTATCGATACCTTCACATGTGAAGAAATAAGGTATCGAATACCTTCACATGTGAAGAAATTTGCTTATAACTCGATTCATGTTGATGGCTTGAAATAAGGTACTGAGATTTGAGAGGCTTTAAATAAGGTATCAAATATCCTCACATGTGAATAAATAAGGTATCGAATACCTTCACATGTGAAGAAATTTTCTTATAACTTTCGATTCGTGGATGGCTTGAAATAAAATATTGAGATTTGAGAGGCTTTAACTGGTATAAATGCAATTTAAGTTTAAGGCAAATTTCTTATTCAAAGATCAGTCGTCTATTTGAACCATTATATTCATGTAACCTATTCTAATGTTGGTGTTTACAAGAATGTTGAGATAATAGTTGTTGAAAAGTTATTTTACCACAGTGTGTTTTGGGTTATAAGGCATATTGCTTACATTGGGTATTCTTCTTTGTTAATAGATGGGGGCGCTACTAGAGCAAGTGCTTACAAGAATGGTCAACGACTCTACCTTCGAACGGTGAATGAAGCTCCTTTTGTTTCGACCAAACATAAATGATATATGCTTTTGTAATACGAATTTCACCTCGTTACCTCTTCCGGCCGATGATAGTGTTCCAAACACTCTCGTGATTGCAAATTGTAAAGTTTATAAACCAAGGTTTGTAGCTCTTGAACACATAGCAATGATGATAATGTGTTTCAAAAGTTTAGTTTTATGGCTCTGTTTAATTCTCTCACTAGTAGCAACTTCTTATTTACTATTTTTACGTATAAACTAAGTGCCGGCCAGTAGTTCAATGAAGAAGCATGGTCTCCTTCGTAAAAAGCGTTTAAAACCATTATCCACCACGGAGGTAAAGACAAATATGCATCCTATTTCTTTTTGCATATGCTTGAAGAAATTTTTATTTGGCGTTCACTTGTATTTATGTAGGTAAATCGGATCGAGGAGCTTCCTCGAAACGACAACATAGTAGCCACACACAGCCTTGATCCACGATGTATGTATTGATTTCGGTTTACATGCTTTATTTCTTTTTCTAAATATCTTATTAATTATGATATATGATTATATCAATCATACTTTTTTTTCTTTGATTGTATTGCTTTCGAACCGAGGTTCTTACGGGATGCTCGCCATCTTGCCAAATTTATGACCATCTATAAGTTATTTCTAGACCCTATGCGTGGTATGTGTCACGTATGAACTTTAGTTACATGATAAGCGAAGAAGTCACAAACCTTAGTTCATTCATACGTTTTGAATCTGATTGCTTAGAAATTTAAATGTCCATAATGTAGTATCTCTCATATTTTTTGAGAATCAACTATCAACAGTAACTTTTAGATATAAATTTCTATTCCTTGATAGTGCTTCCTTTTAGTTCAACAAACCCTTTTAGATGGGAAGTAGCGGCACGGTATTATCTCGGGTCAACTCATTTTTATCCATGTTTCATTAGCTAGCCATAAAATCATGCAAAGTAAGTAACAATCTAGCCCTAACCGATGTAGAAATGTATTGAGATGAAGAATGACAGAAATATTGGTAATAGTAGGTCTCCATAGGGTGTCAAACTTGTATGTGTAACTATAGTACTCGTAAATATTTTTCGGGAGGTATTATGCACACCACAACAAGTGATGTGCACACCACAAAATTACATTTGTAATGCACATGGTACAACACCACATATACATGTTTGTGGTGTGTACATCACTTATTGTGGTGTGCATATTACCTCCCATATTTTTCTCTTCAACAACTTGTTTTGGCCATCTAACGTTGATATGAATGTGCATTCGATTAAAAAATGAAAATGGAATTATTACTCACAGGTTATTATCAATGTTTTATAGTTTTTGTAAGTATAGATTGTGGTGGCGAAAAGGATCACCTGAGAACATGCTCGGGTTGGAATGGACTCTCGATGATTAGATCAGAGAAATACTAGTAAAATATCCACAAAAAATAAGACTAGATGACAAGATCAAACACACGGATATTTCGGCAGACGATGCAAGTATTGTAACTCACTAACAGCGTATACTAGGACTAGATATCTTATATGGCAACCTTGATAACAACAACTTATACCTTAAGTTTGATATCTCAATGGAACCCACTCTTTTGGCAAATCTTTGTCATATCGGATGCTAATATTATAGAGTCTCAAGAAATCCTTTTTGGCATCTAATACTACGGTAAGTGTGTGTTTATCAAATTCAACAACCGGGCTCCCGTTCATTTCAAAACTCGAGCCGGCAGTTCAATGGTTCAATGTACCTTACACGGATGAGGAACACTTCTTTCTAAGCGTCTCAGCTAGAATCAATTTTGGAGCTCAAAATGAAGACCCATTTAGGTATGATTTATGTCATAGTTTGACTTAAAGGGTCAAACCAAGTCCTTTCATTTTTTCAAAATTTGATATGGATTCATCAAATGTCTAACATAAAAAAAATTATTTTTAAGGGTTAAACAATTTGCTAATCGAATCTATACCCAACAGGACTTTGTTTTAAATGTGATTAGGATTTGTCAATTGTCAAACATAACTTTTTTAGATATAGAATCTTGTAATTATAGATGCTTCTAAAAGTTGGCTTTTTATTACGAAACACTTATAATTACATAAGCTTTTTATCTCCACAGGTTAAAAGCATAGCAAGCCTGCAGAGGACACTGCAATCGGGTGTGTTGAAGGGTTTGATCACCACCTGCAGGTACTCAAACTATTCATTATAAAATTTGAATATCCCGTGACCCTTTATCATAAAATTTCACGTCTACTAACAATTACAATGATATCCGGTTTGATGGTTAAACAATTGTGTGGGGAAAAAACTACGGGGACGTTTATACTTCTCGTCTTTGTCTTGTTAATGGTTAGTAACACTAATTAGTACACATAATTCGAACATACTTGTTCAATTTCAGTTATTTTTATTTTTGGTATCCGAAACATGTGTTGACCACAAACTTGTAAACAAAATTCACTTATGATGAAGGAGAGGAACTTGCGGTTGCCATATTTGTTAGGTGCTTTACGGATGCACGAGGATTAGATAGGGAGCTTGTAAAATACCTCCATTTTCATTTTAAAGAGGAGTTCTTGCACCATCTGTAAGTCCTTTCGTAGTTTCAAGGGCAAAAGACAACTAAAAAAATACATGTTAGATTCTTGATAGATTGTGTCTCGGTCTTAAGCGAGGTTTCTTTGGTTCTATTAACGACTTACGGTTCGCGCAGCTTTAGGACAACTATTCTTCTTTCGTTGTTCTCATCCGCGAAGGTACTTTTGTTCAAATTTACTCTGATATTACTTTTGTTCACTTCCCATATCATGACATATAATTAATTTTTTTATAAACTTGTAGGGAATGAGAACATATGATTATATAATGGCAATGAAAGAAGAAAATGCGTTAATGGAAGAAGATATGTGGGAAGATGATTGGACTTGTCTTGGATGAAAGCTTAGATTTGGATTCCCCAGAAAAACAAGATTAGCCATTTGTAGAGAAAGAATACCAGAGGTATATATGGTACAATATTTGTTTCTTGTGTCTTGTTCAAACTCCCATGAGGGATGTGCCTGCGCCTATTTGCTAATCAGATTTTACTTATGGGTTATCGTAATAAAACCCAATGTATTTTATCACAAAAAGCTTTTGCTCTTGAACACGGTTATATCGGTTTTCCAAATTTGAATAATGCAATTAGTGACTCAAACGGTAAGTCTTTAACACTTTTAAAAAGTATGTAGCTTGTTTTCAATGATAATCCTCCACTTATGCTAGTTTTTTGCTTCATTTCAGACTCAGGAGCAAATACTTTCGTAAGATTGATAAAGCACCCTAGTCAACCAAGAAACGAGGTGGTTTTCGTCTTTGCAGTATAAGTCCATGGAAGCTTATTAAAATGAGCCGTGAAAAAGCTCAACTAGCTGCAGAAAAAGCCATGGAAAGGTTCATGAAACACGAAAGCGGTGATTCAATCAAGCAACTACCATTGGAGACAAAATGTGGTCCCTCCAACATTGGTGTGGCCGCTTTTATGGTAAAGGGATGGTCTCAAGTCCAAGAAGACGGTTTTCTGCTTTCACCATTACGAAGCGAGAAGCATAAGAGTAACTTTGATCTTAAGTTAATCGAGGTTTCTAGAGAGCTTGACACCTATATCTCGAGACAAGTGTTGTGTTCTCTATTAAATAGGGCGATAATGAGTCATCCCGTCGCCAAGATAGTCTCGTCTTCTCGTCTTTGAGAAGGTTGTATTTATAGGTACTGTTATGTGTCTCGGTTACGGATTACACATATAAACATTGTATTAATATTATTACAAGTTCACCAAATGCAAATCAATTCTTTGAAATTTCTAGTCCTTTTGGTTCTGCACTTGCACTTGCACCAGATTAAATCAATAATATAACAATAATGTCTTGATACTTTCAAAATTATAATACGTTGCGAGAATTTGATAATAGACAAAACAATGAATTTGTTAAAAGACAAAACAATGAATTTAGTATGAGAATAGGAAATGCAATTTGTAGAGCTACTTTACATTACCTTTATACCCCTCTCTACATGACATTCTAATTTACATGTTCATGATATACACAACAAAAGGGCCCCATTAACTATCGGATGTCGTTTGAGCTCTATGAGATATATGCATAGCGCCATGTCATCTGTCATACTCGAGCTAACGGATGGTGGTTGGGGAATGTCCCATTTACTGTCCTTGATATATGCATATCTCCATGTCATACCGGCCTCGAGAACTAACAGGATGGTGGCGAAGAGACCCATTTATGCTTGTCCTTCTGGGTTTTGGAGGATCCTTCACCATCCGGGTTTAAGCTGGAACAATAGAAGTTCTGAGAACAATTATCATGTTTATACCAAACCAACACAATATATAACCCTATAAGTTATGTTCGGTAGCAACCAACCCGGTATATAGCATAAATAACATTCCTTCTTATTTGTGCCATCATCTCGATAAAGAGATTTGTAGCCTTCAAGCTTGTACTCGCTAAGGGGATCTCGTTGTGCATATCCATGTAAACCTCTGACTTGATGAACAAATTTAAGTGCTTGCAAGTGTGCCATCATCTCGATAAAGAGATTGTAGCCTTCAAAATGTATTCATATGTATTGTAAGCATTTGTCATCGGTGCTTACCTTCTCATTACAACCAGTTTTCCCATCTGTCTAAGGCATCACAACAAGAGCTTTGAGTCACCATTTGAAAGTATTCAATAGTCATAACAATTTTCTTAGCTCTAGAACCTCTTGTGTTCTCGCACAATCAATCTCAACATTAAATGAAAAAAAGTAATAATCCATATATACTAATGTTCTAGGATGGCAAAGCAAGAGATTATTGGTTTTAACAGTAACTTGATGGCCGTGCCGTTAAATTATTTGATTAAACAGTAACTTTTAGTACAAGTTACCCCACAAGACACTTTATTGTCCATTTTTTAAAATTATTAATGCGCTCATTATGATAACACACACAATAATGTTCCAACAATGATCTTACAAAATTTTTCAACTACAATGGTTCAATGATGTTTTCTTTAAAAAAGGATAACATAAATGGCAACTACAATGAAAGCATTCACAAACTCGGTTCATATGGTATCATTCTCCTCAATGTTGCAGATTTGAGGTAATAACCAAACAAAAGTGACTAACAAAACTAAACCTTTCATCGCCTTTATTCGCTTTCCTCAAATCTCCCTAAGATATATCTTTTTATCGCTGCTACAAGATCCTATGATAGATTCACTAGGGTGAAAGGCTTAACCTATGGATCAACCAAAGGTGACTGTGAAGCTTATAGAGTATGTTTCTATTAATGATATCCCAAATATAAACCATCCGCTCGTAACTACTAGCGTAACCTTGTTCCATCGTGAGACCAAATACACTTGAGCGCATTTTGTTCCACGCTGTGCCGGTGTCCCTCCATCATCTTGATGCAACGATTTTGTGATGCATACAAAAACAAATCCCATATATGAAGAGTACAATCCATCCTATTGGTAAGAAGGTAAGAGCAATCGTGGCTTAGTTGCACCCGTTATTTCATATTTTGATGACCTTCAAGTGTTATGGTGACCTCAATTCTCCTAAGATCCCACACCTTGACAACATTGTCAATTTCACCACCTGTCCGATAACACCCTTCGATTTGCAATTCCGAGCTTAGCAAGATGATCGATCCAATGGCAACTAGAGGCGCCCTTCAATAAGTGGCAAAGACGAGTTGACAAAGACGCAGTGTTCTACCATCTTCTTTAATCGCTTCTAGTCTCTACATGTCATGCCCCTCGAAATCTTGTCCGGACCGACCGAGATAATTTGTGAGCCTTCACTAGTCCACTATCATTTTTGTGCCCTTTGAGAACCATATAGTTCTTGGATTCACCACTATGTGCCAAAGGAAGACCTATGTATCTGTTGTATAAGATGATTTATCAACTCTTAATTGTACTTAAACCATCAATTATTTGTAAAATTGAAATTAGACAAAAGTGATGACCGTCCCCTAACCTAACCTCACCCGCTTGACTTGTGTGTAAGTAGTCAGTTTATTATCTCGAATCCATTAGATACCTGCATTGTCGCACCCACCTAATTCCGTTATGCCTCAAGTACTCCGAGCAATAGCATATGGAAGTGTCCCAAAGTTCTTTCAAGGTAAAACAAGTTGTTCTCTCAACAAAGAACAAGAGGTCAGACGACACTCTAATTTATCAGCCCCTAAAGAAGACAACGGCAGAGTGGAAAGTTCAAAAATACAATTACTGCACCCCTAAAGAAAAAATATATGTACTAATTATTCAGATGAAGTCGAGAAAGTTTGTCTCAGGTCTTACAAGAGACCCTTTGTTCATAAGAATGAAGGTTTATCTTATGCCCCTCATCTCATAGTCTCTCAAATCGGTAAAAACTATTTATCGGTTTATTGTGATAAGTAGGACAATGAGACTATGACAAGTGTAGACGATCAAATCTAACAAGGTTTATCTTATGCCCCATCAAATAAGTAGCCTCATAAAGAAAAAAGGAAAAAAAGGTGTATGTTGACACAACCAACCCATCCAGATGCATCATACCAAAAATACCCAACTGAAAGTGGACCCATACCGAGAACCCACCCATTTTGCCAAAGATTAATTAAGAGTAACTTAGGTTGACATAGAAATTTTTAATATCATATTTTGCACAAAAGGGTAGTGATTGCTTAAGGAAATAATTCGACTTGCCTTGTGAACAAGATAATCTGCAAGCAGTGGCATCAAGATGACCTACCGATAAAGTCTTCCGTGATCCGCCTGCATTAATAGCGATGTTTTGTGCAAACTCAAATTGACACTTCAAGCATTCCTATAATCGCCTTAACATTGTCAAAAATAAAGTTCCTGCCTTCCCCAGAATGAACCAGAAACCAAGATGGTCAAATTACCATTCAAAGAGAACTAGAGGGTCAAATAGCACCAAAAAAACATTTATTTTTGTTAGAAATTAACAATAAGTGCCTGACTTTCATGGTTAAGATGACTAGTTTGGATCAACGATAGATATCTAGCCATTTAATTTTTTAAAACATGATGTTTATGTAGGCAATACTACTAATATCATTGTTAATGTTATTTTTGTTTTCATTCATTGTCCAGATTCACTAAATAATATGCTTATTGAGACTTATAAAAGCACCCAATTTGAAGATTTAATCAATCCTAGAGGGAGTGAATAAGACCGCAAATCACGGATATTGTTAGTAGATAGAACCTCCTAAATCAAATTATCCAATGAGAAATAGGACAACACAAAATGAGTTATAATATCTATAATGGATCAAATGAGAAATAGGACAACACAAAATGGGTCAAATGATAAATCAAATTATCCAATGTGGGTTATAATATCTATAATGGATCAAATGAGAAATAGGACAAATGTAAAATGGATTGAAAGTCTTCATGGCGCATTGTTAGTAGATAGAACCTCCTAAATCAAATTATCCAAAAACTTACTTGAAGAATATAATTTTAAAAATCATACTATCACATTACCTATTCATAATAACTTGTGATTTCCAAACAAAGAGTTTTAGGTCGAACCCTAACTCCCAACTCACCCATTTTAACCCGTATAAAAGTTACCACTACCTTTTTCACCCTTTAAACACCCCCACCTTGCCATCTTTAAGATTAGAAGCCATGAGAGATAAGACGAAAGAAATACCACCTCACTTTTTCATATGAGCATGAAACAAGTCTTTGTCGATATTGTCCCAAAAGGCCTAGAAAGATTATCCAAAAATGCCTAACAAAAACAAATTTTATAAATGTTACATTTTCGGTACTGCGGTATTTAGAAAATTTTGTAAAATGAAAGTGAAGGTCGATGTGCCCCAGAGGATAAAGCTGAATGCATGATAAATGCGTGGAAGAACTACACGAAGTTATCGCCCTTCCAAGCTTTTCATCCATGATTTGTTTAGTGACCACAATAAAATTAATCATGGTTAAAGCATCAACATCAAGATAACATTCTTTTTTCTCTAATGGTGAAATTATTAGTCCAGATTCGACTACGCCGCTTTTTCTCTCATCTCTAAAATGTGTGAAGGCTGAGGTTCAAATCCAAGAACGTGAATAACCCGAACTCCAAACTTGTCAGAAACATTTTTAAAAGCCTCTAAAATACTCAACTTAAAACACAACTGATATCACACTCATTTCATGTAATGAGGTAGCCGAAAGTAATGTTTCTACTTCTATTGTCAAGGTGACAACAACAGCATAACAAGAATATATTGTCCATGCACCTTACAAGTATAATGGGCCATAAACCTAGTATAATTACCAAGAATTGCACGACCCTATTATTAACGCTCACATGTTAATGCCCATGCCAAAGTGTTGCCTCGCAAGGGTCCCCAGAGTCGCTAGAAGAACTAAATCCGCGATCGCAAGAACTCCCTCTAGGTTACAGTATAAATAAAGATTTATTACAGCATCAGAATCAGAAAACAAATGCCACATGAACGAGTGGTAGTATGAGAAGCAATATGATAATCTCACTCAATAGATAGTACACTAAAGAAACCCGAGGTATTTAATACTGTTAATCGTTATTCATCTAAGTCACGTAACTCATTTTAGAAATTGTCCGGCGGCGCTATCCTTATTTAATAAGATTGATTAGGTATGTTATGGGAAATTGGTGGGCTTCTTTTACTACATTGTCTTTGATAATGCCGCATCCAAATTTAAATTTTCCGGTTGCATCATTTTCTTTAGGTCATTCTGAAGTTTCCTTGGATTAAAAGGGTAAAATTTGTTCTCAAAAGTAAAGGTGACAAAATGGCATAGCCGTATATGCTTAATAATGAGTCAATTGTAGTTAAGTTTAAAAATGTGTCGGTCAAAAACATTTTAGGACCCTTGGTCTATGACGACAAGGAAAATTACCACCATCACCACAATTCGTGTCTCACGCTAATTTCAATGACTTATATGTTTTCTTCTTTGTGAAATAGATAGTTTTACCTGTATTCGATGACTCAAATGTAAGTCACTCATTGACATCGTTGATTGGCAAACTTTGATATCCTTTTCTTTGTTATCTACTTGCAAAAGTTGTCATAAGCAAGTGAAATCACCGGTTTCATCCATTTATAGTGCCAAAGTGTGAAAATACGAAAGAAAAGAAATAAGCTGCTTTTAATTCATGAGTGGAATGCTTAGGCCTATACACTCATTCGTCTTGTTTCTTGATTCTACCACAAAGATTTGTAAACCGGTGAAATTTAAGGGATGTTGAAAACATTAATAAAATATTTACAATATTTGAAAAACATTAATATTTGTAACAAAATGCAATGGGTAGGAAAGAAAGAACAAAAGAAAATACCACGGATCATACTCTTAGTTCAATAGCTAAAATGGCACCATTGTTATAATCATCAGAAACAATAATGATTGGGTACCTAGGCCTGAAAGTGCCTTAATACTCTTTCTTCTTGTTCCAAAAGTTTACAAAGATGGAGTCCATGATAATCTACACAAAAACATCGACATTACAAATTAGAACAAGCTATAAAATGTTTCGCTTTCCAAAAAAAGAACAAGCTATAAAATGAATTATTAATTTTAAAATACAAAGAGTGGTGATAAACCCGGTTTAAATGTGCCGCAACATGGAAGAACGAAAGGCACTATATTCACCAAATGAACCACCAAGTTTAATGCACCACCAAGATCTCGCTAGACTTCAGTGCTCCTTTGTTCACCTACAAGAACCAAAAAACTTATCATCAAAGGTGGCCATTTCAACCCATTTACTTATCATCAAATGAATAAACTCAAAAGATTAGCCGATACATCAAAAAGGACAAACAAGTTGTAATACATATTTTCAGTAATGATATTTGACATGCCAAACATATATAGAAAATTTTAAAATCCGACAAATAGTGCCGCGTCAACCCAATCTGCTCATTAAGTACAAAAATTGCTTGGCACACTCTCTACACGAGTTAATCTAAATCGCAACCGACTTAACAATGAAACCCACATAAAGACATTAAGGAAAAGATTGGTATAGAAGCACCGACTAGAGGTTCTCCAAGGCCTATTGCATTGGTTCCATCAGCTGTCATATATATCTCAACACCACGGCTAACAATGTATGTACACATAATCACACCTTTATCCAACCCGATTTGCATCGCTTTTACCATAAGACCTTTGAAATTGTATAATAGCAATTAGCTTTCAACCCATTTGAGCTACTTACTTTACAATCTATACCTTTTTTACTTATTTGACCTACATGCTAAACACGATCGGACATTCTAAGCTAATGGGTTTCATTAAACCATGATTTCAACCTTTAAGGAAAACCTAAAAATAAAATTAAGAAACATAAAATGTGAAGTTATGATTCGTTTAATATGCAATAAAATCAAATCAGAGAACATTAAACCACAATAGACTAGTAATAACATACTTGCCGCTTGAAATCAATAATCTCGATGACCCTTCTTTGTTAAGTTGGATAGAAATGATAAGTGGGAAGACAAAGTCGCTCCTCCCGACCCGCCCTCGCCTTACATAAACAGCTACCGCTATAATCATTACTCAACTGCACATCATATATCTTCAAATCTAAATAGTAATTACATCAAACTATAGTCCTTATATATCTTCAATCTATAATCAAATCACTTACATCTGCACTATGTTCAAACCGCTACTTAGTTTTGTTCATGTCCAAGAAAAAAATTTCTATATTTTCACGCGCTAAGAAAAAGATCTCATATATTTTCACGCGCGGAAGAAAAATATCTCCTATAATTTCGCTATATGGAAAAAAATATATTAAATACTTACTAAATTTTTCACATGTGAGTGTATTCGATATATTATATCTTTTTACGTGAAGATATTCAATACCTTGTATCTTCACATGTGAGTGTATTCTATACCTTATATCTTCACATGTGAAGATATTCTATATCTTCACATGTGAGTGTATTCGATACTTTATTTCACATGTGAAGATATTCGATACCTTATATCTTCACATGTGAGTGTATTCGATACTTTATTTCACATGTGAAGATATATTCTTAGATTATATTTTCACAAGTTTAAGATATCATACTATATTTAAAAATCCATTAATAACATCAAAATTCCATTCCCGATTATATTTTCACACGGAAGATAGTTGTACTATACTTTAATGATAAAAAATGCTAATAACATCCAAATTTCATTCCTGATTATATTTCACACGCTAATATACTCCGCATCATACTTAAAAGATAAAAATTCACTAATAACATCAAAATTCCATTCCTGGATTATATTTTCACACGTGAAGATAGTTGTACTATACTTTAATGATAAAAAAATCCACTAATAAAATCTAAATTTCATTCCCGGATTATATTTTCACACGTGAAGATAGTTGTACTATACTTTAATGATAAAAAAAATCCACTAATAACATCCAAATTTCATTCCCCGGATTATATTTCACATTTAAGATAGTCGTACTATACTTTGATAATAAAAAGAAATCCACCAATAACATCAAAATTTCATTCCCGATTATAGTTCACACGCTAAAGATAGTCCATATACGCTAATGATAAAAAATCAACTAATAACATCAAAATTTCATTCCCGGATTATATTTTCACACGGAAGATAGTCGCACTATACTTAAATCATAAAAAGATCCACTAATAACATCAAAATTTCATACCTTGATTATATTTTCACACGTGAAGATAGTCGTACTATACTTAAACGATAAAAAAGATCCACTAATAACATCAAAATTTCATTCCCTGGATTATATTTTCACACGGAAGATAGTCGACTATACTTAAATGATAAAAAATATCCACTAATAATATCAAAATTTCATTCCCGATTATATTTTCACACGGAAGATACGCAGGTGTTATACTTAAGCTAAATTTCTAACACCTTGAAGCTTTGGAAAGTTTTTGCTACATAAACTAAGCTAATAGGCTTAACTAACCTATATTCACATGTGAAAAAAAAAAAAACTATACATTTCATCAAACACCTAACGCAAGTAGTTGAAATCTTCATTTTCATCATCAACTTCAACACAATTATCTGAATTATTCATCAACTTAGCTAATTACTAAACATATAAAATACAAAAAATATTGTATCTAAAATGATCAATCAAAAGGTTAATCTAGTCTTACTTCATTGCCGGTTCGTTGTAGAATGATTGTCGCTGATTTAACTCGATTAGACTTTCTTCTCCGTCAAAATCATCAATTCAGGTCATAAAGTTTGCCTCTTTATGCTTCTATATCGTTGATTTAGTGACAATAACGATGATAATTAGATGAATTTTAAGTTATAACGGTTAATTGTGAGCTTTTTCGCTTTCGGCGATGATGATCGTGATGATTGAAGTTGATGATCATGATTGACTGTGGTGAATGGTGGTAATTACGGTTGTGATTGGAGATGAAGAAGGTGGTGGCCTGATGAACACGGTGAGTAGTTGGCTGTGGTGGTCGTGGATGTGGGGTGATATCTGTAAATTTTGAGAGAGTATTCAATGGTTTCACACTCTAAATGTGTCATGTGTGTGTTTTTTTTATTTTATAGTTGTGAAAAATGTTAAATGATGAACCTACCTTTTGTTAGTGTAATTTTTGTTAATTTCACCTGTTGGATTGAAATTAGAACGAGATTAGATGGGCAATGGTAGATTTCTTCTCGCTCACAAAAATTGTTCTCAAGAAACACCCCTATATATATATATATATATATATATATATATATATATATATATATATATATATATATATATATATATATATATATATATATATATATATATATATATATATATATATATATATATATATATATATATATATATATAAAATATATAAAACCATTAGGTGTAGGGTTTTCGCCAACCCTTTTAAGGGGAGTTTGACATTTTATCAAATTCTTATTACTTGTAGGACGAGGTTAAGGTTATTCTAGTTATTCTAGAATACTCCTTGGTAGCCTATAAATACAAAGGCTTTCTAAGGGAACCTCATAACACAATAACTATCCGTAAATCTCTCCCCTCTCATCCTCTCTTTTACGATCAGTCGACCAAAGGGATAAATCCCTTTGGACGGATTCCAAAGTCGATC
>OU343216.1:179692460-179778694 GCA_910596185.1 Chrysanthemum makinoi
AATCTTGCTCTCATCTCTACTCTCAACCCAGATCAGCTATCCCATAAGCTCATCTGGGTTGAGAGTAGAGACGAGAGCAAGATTCGATTATAGAGATCTTAATTATTTCAAGTTAATTATTTATGTTTTCTTTGAGTATTTTAAGGCTTTCACTATGTATATTTAAGACGATATGAAATGTGATATCTTCCCTTGTCGGGGTGTTACAATTATATTATCGAGCTCTAGGTTTAGGACCACTTGAGCGAGGCTATGACTTGTGAGGATTGGGTAGATTTAGGATTTCCCTTCGCATACTTTCTTTCGTCACTATCGTACTTAGGCGTTGCTAATAGTTGGTTGTTCTTTTAGATGGTGATCCTCGTCGTTCTAGTTCACGATAGGAGCAATCAAGGACCTGCTAGACAACCTAAGGAGGAGCGAGGTGGGCGTTGTTATTGCTAAATGCTGCAAGAGGTTTGGTAGAGTGAAGCGGACCAACAAGAGGATACGAGTTCCAGCCTATATGTGGCCATGCACAATCGAGGAGAAGCTGACCTTGAAGGACGTGAGCGGAAAAGTAGTAGAGAGTGCGAGACTAAAGTTGTTGACAACCAAGGTTTCACCACTAAGTATCATGATAGGTGTCCAAAGTTCGTTGAAGATGGAGGAGTGAGTTTGACTAGGAATCGCGATTTGTATGCTTTCGTGGACCGTGTGTCGGAGGAGGAGAGAGGAATCGGAGAAGCGATTTTGCTAGCCGCTTATTACCGCAGCAAAAGGAAATAAGAACGGATGGATAAGTGAGGAAGAAGAGGAGGAAGAGGAAGATGAGGAAGAATACGAGGTGGACCCAGATCTAGAATCTACGGCTTCTAGTAGGTTTAATCTGACACAAGGATAGGAATTTGTGCTCCTGATTAGTTGCTCTCGTTATGAGAAATTTCTGACATTGGATTTTGAGTTAGGTCCTTTCGTTTCATTAGATGATTGAATCTTGGATTATTAAGTTTTATTTTGGGAGTTCATCTTATGACGATTTTGCAAATTTTGTTTGATTAATGGAAATAAAACAAAATTTTGAAAGTATAGTCATGTTTGTTGTTTTCTTTCTGATAAATTCGTTGAATTTCCATTAGTCCTCATAAGTTTAGATGCGCTAATTATTTTCTTAATGATGTAGTTTTATTACCGCTTGAATATATATGACCATCATGATGGTATACTCATGTGGACCTGGTCTGTTATAGTAGGTTACTTGTTATCTGTATGTTATCTCTATATGGTGTGTTTTGCTATGATATTAGTTATGTGTTTTTGTCATGACCCGAGACCGAATATAGTGACAATAAGAACTTGTTATGTGATGCAAGTATTATGACGCCTGATCAACGTAATAATAACGAGATCATATAATTTGAACTTATTGAAATTGTATGACGTCTGGGAAATGCCTGTGTTGATACGTGATTGGACTTTACCTTGTACCCGTTATTTTGGCACTCTTCATGTTTGGTTGAAACTCTGTACTTAATTGTGAGATTTTCATCGATGATTGATACATATAAGTTCTGTACCATTGGGATTCGAAATCGTTATGATCCGTGTAAACCCATAGATTGTTATGTCTGCCTTAGATTTGTATGTCTCCACGTACTCCTGCGATTAGTAAGACCGTTAGGAGTCGTTCCGTCTATGCATATGATAGTTTTCATCATTAGATACCTGAATAAGCTAGAGTGTGTTTTTGATTTTCCTTATCTCATCTTTTACTGCTAATACTTTATAAGTATATGATTAGCGTTCGTCATATATTCCTTGAAGTTCCGAAATCCACAATTGTTGCCATCTTGTTCGTCTTGTTCAATTTCGAGGACGAAATTTTATTTTAGAGGGGAAGAAATTGTAAAACCCGAATTTCTAAAATTCACAAAAAGACCAAAATACCCCTATGATCAAAAAGTATGAATAATTAATTAACAGAATACCAAATAAGCTATGTAAATTCAGAAAATTTTTAAGAAATATCACATATGATCCAAATAAATTTTAAAGACCTTGTAAAGATTATCTTATAGTTTATAATTTTATAAAATCATTTTGTGTTTTATAAATATCCGAATATGTAATTATTAAGTTTTATAAAAGAATTAAATTAATAAAAGCCCAATACAAATTTATAAAATTTAGATTCCATTTATTAT
Organism: Chrysanthemum makinoi; assembly: GCA_910596185.1. Lineage (NCBI taxonomy): Eukaryota > Viridiplantae > Streptophyta > Magnoliopsida > Asterales > Asteraceae > Chrysanthemum > Chrysanthemum makinoi. The sequence goes on from OU343216.1 coordinate 179,694,644, forward strand.
AAGTCCATTATAATATTAAGCCCACAAGAAAATTTGTAAATCATATATATATACATTATACGGTTTATATTATATCCCTAACAACCCTAAAAGCCGATTGTACCTAAACCGACCTAAGAAAACCCTACATAATTCGACATTCAGTTTCCAAGGCTTAAAGCTATTTTTCTTGGACGAGTTTGAAGGTAAAGAAGGTGTTAAAAATCTGGTTCAAGGTCCTAAGGTGCTGGTTTGATCGTGGTTAGTTTCTTGGTCGATTAGGGTTTCGCCGAGTAGAAGTTTTGGTTTCTTTTGTTCTAACATTCGATTCTCATCAAGGGTATGTTTCTAATATTAATTTCAGTCCTAAAAATCATATAGAACCTGTAAAAATTATTCATGCATAATTAACAAGTCTCACGAAATTGTTTTGAATTAAAACCCTAAAAGCGTATAAAATAGCGAACGAGCTTATAATAATTTTTAGGACCATGAACTGATTTTTCTGGAAGCTCTTATATGTTATAGGACCTGAATAAAATACATGTTCATGAATTCGAAGCTTGTGTGATTTGTCTTGGGTTTTATTGTTCAATAGCGTATGAAAAAGGAAAGAAAATAAAAAGGGACGATTAGGGTTTATATAAACTAGGGTTTTCTTGTAATAATTAAGAGTAATTAATGCAGTAATAATGATGAACTAATGATGGGTTAAACCTAGGTTTAGGGTTTGTACTTGAATTATGCATATTTCGGTTCTAAATAAAAGTTTGGGTTGGTTTTGTAAATTATGAAACTTAAGGGATATTTACGTAAGCAGTAAAATAAGGTACTAAAAGTATAAAATAAGTATGGGGGTTAAACGTGTAATTTTGGATATTTAGAGGGTCATTCAAATGGTTATTAAATTAAAAAGGGTATGTTTTGCAAATTCTAAAACCTTTGGGCTAAAATGGTAAAATCTGATAATATAAGGTTAGATCTTGAAATTAAAGATGTCAAAGGTGTAATTTGTAATTCTGAGTAATTATGGGTTCGACAAGTGTGAGTTGATTTTGTAGAGACATGCATGAGTTTTGAGATAACTTCGGTTTGTTTATCATACATGTTCTAGGTCAAAGTGGAAATCATTAAAAGAAGTAACATGTGAATTTAATGCGTACTAAGTAATATTAAAGAGTTTGGGAAACCCTAGAACCTAAATAGGAAGTCGATTAGGGTTAAAAGCTAAGTGTGCAAATTCGTTATTTCATGTGAGAATGGTAAGTTTCGGAGTCGTTATTAACTATTGATTAAGAATAAATGAGCTAGTACTAAGTGGGTCGTGAACATGCGTGGGTGATAATAAATTAAATTCGAATATGCATGGTCTCATTAAGTTGCATTCGAACAATATTACGTGTGAGTTTTGGTAAATCATGTAAGTTATAAAAGTTTGTGTAAACTGATTTGAAAGAGAGTCCTAAAATCCGTTCTTGACATTTGTAAACCCTATACTTTGAAAAATGATCATATAAGTCCTCAAATAAGATAATTATTATATTAAGTCCTTCAGTTTACTAATTGTCATTTTCAAATCCTAAGTTTGGATAATTAATGATTAATACTCTAAAATGTTGGAATTCCGTCTGTCACTAAAAATGAGAATATTCTAACAACTCTAAAAGTATTAATGAGACTAATCTGTTATAACATTAATGATGCTAATAAGTATTAAATCAATCATAATCCGTGTAGATTCGTTGAAGGAGACGCGACGTTACATCTTCGTATTCCTACATTCGTTTGTTTTCCTCTCATTTGCTTTAAGGTACAGATATTCTGACCTTTTTAGTAAAGGTTCCTTATGATGTTCTTTTCGTTAGTTTTCCTATTTTACTTATTAGGGTTCCCGATGCCATTGCTATGAACCCTTTCCTGATTGTTTGACCTGTTGCTTATCTAGACTTATGCTTTATTGAACCGTGTGATACCTGATTTGAACTTTATGTTAGGAAGACTTTGACATGCATAATTGTTGAACCTCGTTATATCTGAATATGAACCTTATGATATGAGTTATTTGATATGTTATTTGCTGAATCTTGATTTTGATTAAGACTCGTGTCATAATTGAAATTTTGTTTGACCTAAGTTAGTTTGACACCCGAGCCAAATAATAACTAGTCATGGGGGTTCCATGTCCGTGTCAGTGATGCACCTCTGACATGACTCTAGGGCAGTAGAGTGAAGTTCTGCCACGTCCCTTATTTATGATTTGTTATGAGCTCAAGTTATATTATATTATCAATATATGTTTGTGGGGAGTATGGATGCATCCTAGATCTGATCTGTTGTCCGATATGATTTGTCTAGGTGAATGATGTCGTGTGCAATACGCATCTTCATAAAACTCTGGGAGCTAGCTACTCCGGATTATTTTGAGATTGTTTCTATATAATTATGATGTTTTTGATATGATATGTTTCGGGCTCGTGGTAGTTAACTAAATCTTTATTGTTATTTCTATGTTAGGTATTCTGATTATTATTTGGTATGTTCAAGTGTTTATGATTATGTCTTTGGATTTATTATATGTTATTATCCATGTGTATGCTTTTGTATGTTTATGTAACTACTGTCTACTATGCTAGGTTATGATTAATATGTTTTAATATGATTTGCATGCTGTTATCTGATGTTATGATAGTTTATCGTTATGTGAATTCGTTGATCTGTGGGATGAATGTGCTAGTGTGAAAGTGAGTATCCTATAAGTGTAGTATGTATAATTGTTCTGTAAGTTTTGTGAACTTTAATTATACGTTAGTGTTCTATTTTCCTACGTGACCTGCCATGTTTTAACTCTGCTGATGTTAGGGTTTGATTTGAGAACTGGTTTAGCTTATGATATCTGTTTTGATAATTGCTAATGGTTATGCTATGTTTTGTTTGGTCTATTTAATTATAGTTTGTCTACTATGTTTCTATTTTGTTTGTGAGGCTGCCATGATTTGGACTGCTATTTCATTCTTGCAATATTGAATTAAGTGTGTTAGGTGAAGGTTAATTAATTTGTTGAATGCCATGTTTATTTTCTAGAAAGTGTTTCTGTTAGCCTTAGACTCTTCGTTTGGCTTATAAGTAATCTGTTATTCTTGATATGTTAAGTGTTTGGTTGTTACGATGTGTTTGTGTTTGTGTCATTTAATGTGCTATGAGATGTTTAAATTGTTATGTGGTTGTTTGGATTTACGTATATTTGTGCTTCCTTGAGAATCCTAAAAGATTACTCATTATCATTTTATTTTGATTTCGTCATTTGTATATTTTGTTTTGTTTAGCTTTTGTTTCGTTATATCACGTTCACTGAGCTTTGTAAGCTCGGCCGCACTTTTCTTTTCTGCGGCGGGTATTTTAAGAATTCAAGATGAGCTTATGGGATAGCTGATCTGGGTTGAGAGTAGAGACGAGAGCAAGATTCGATTATAGAGATCTTAGATTTATTTTGAAGTTTAGTTATTTATGTTTTCTTTTGAGTATTTTTGTAAGGCTTTCACTATTGTATAGTATTTAAGTTCTGATATGAAACCGTATTGTGATATCTTTACCCTTGTCGGGTCGGGGTGTTACAAAATAACATTAGATAATTATGTTTTGACAAGGGAGTTGGTTAAGTTGAAAAAGACTACTGAGGCTCAAGCCAAGCAGATAAAGAAATTGAAACTAAAGTTTAGAAGGCTAAAGACATTTGTGTGGCCATTAGTTCAAGAATTTCGTATCTGGGTCAAATCAAAGAAGAAGGAGCAAAGGCGGTCTAGGAAAAGCAAGCATGAGGTTCACCAACAATCTCATGTCCAATTGGGGAGGAATTTAGAAGAAGAAAATTTGAAAGAAGATGTTGAGAAACAACACGAAGGTGCTTGAAGAACATGAAAAGACTGCGAAACAGAACATTCAAGATGATGAAGAGCAAGTTCAAGTTCAGTTCAAAGTACCGATGATCAAGTGCTTGAACCTCAAAGTCTTGCTTTTCAACAACAAGGATCCTCTGAGGCAAACATTGTTAACACTAAGGTTGTTGGATTTTGAAGAGGAAGCTGGTCCTTCAACAACTGTACATGAAGAATTTGTTGGTCCCTCCACTGTTATACAAGAGGAGGAAGCTACACTCAAACCCATCCATTCTACAAGTGATGATGAGTTCATTGCTGTAGTTTTGCAAAATTTATCACAACCAAGGGGTGGTGTTACTATTTCTGAAGTTCAAGAGGAACAAACAAGAGCTTCTCAACCTACAATTGATCCTAAAGATAAAGGAAAGGGTGTTCTGGTTGAAACTAAGAAGAAAAAGCTAACTTTGGCAGAACTTAGAGCAATGGAAGTTGCTAGGAATGAAGCTGCAGCTAGAAAGTTTCAAGAGGAGTTAAATGCTAAAGATAAAGAAGCTCGGGAAGTGAAGAAGCTCGAGTAGAGAAGCGACTAAGAAGTTACAAGATGAATTAGATGCTGAAGGCTGCGAACCATTACTGATCACCTACTCTGTTAGATATATGCTAAGAAGACCTAATTTAGCTAAAGACAGGAATGCTATGATGGCTTATTTGAAAGGTCGAGGATATAAAGGATTGCAGAAGCTGAACTATGTTGATATGAAAAGACTATATGATCTTTGAAAGCAGAGGCTTATAAGAAGGATGTTGCAGGCATAAAAGATTTTAGAGAAGAAGCTAATTGGACTGAAGCGAGAAGGAAGAAGAGTTTAAAAAGAAAAAGGAAAACTGAAGTTCTGGATGTTAGGTTCTCAAAGAAAGAAAAAGTTGAATTAAGATCGAGACTAGGGATGAACTAAGGAATTATCTCGAGTAGTAGATTTTGATTATTCAAAAGAAGATGCTGACATGAAGATGAACAGATCTCAGATTAGTGCTTTTGAAGTTGTGAAATCTAAAGATGGAGATTATATGATTTTTCATAAAGAAGATGAAAGCTTCAAAGTTTTCAATAGGTTATGGGATTTATTGCATATTATAGATAGAGTAGATCTATTCTATCTATATCATGTGATTAAAACTTACTTTGAACATAATCCATTAGAAGGGATTGGTTTAGTTTTACTTGGAGATCTCACAACTGCATGGGAAACTGAAGAAGAGAGCACTGATGATATTTGGAAGAATCAAGAGAATTGGGAAATTGTCTGCTGGAGATTCTTTGAAGAGTCTGGTGTTCATGTTTTAGAGCTGGAAAATGATACAATAAGACACATGTTTGTAAATAGAAGATATCCTCTTACTGTTGAGCTTATGAGAAGGATGCTAGAACACGGATTGGAAGTAGAAGAGGATAATGAAACTGCATGCATGGTCATCAACTTGTTTATCAACTGGACTACCATTCTTTGAAGATGATGAGTAAGCGGTATGAATTTCATTGAATAAATTATTTTTGATAAATTAGTACTTTATTCAAAGTGCTGCGATCAAGCAGTACTTTCATCAAAGTCGCTTGCGACTTTTAAACCAGTTAAGTAATTTTTGTAAGAAACCTTTTGTTAAGTAACAAATATTTTGAAACAAAGGTTAAATGAAATAAATGGGTTTTGAGATGGCAACATCAATAGGTCATCAATCCACCATGGTTACAAAAGGATTGGCTAATCCATGAGCAAACGGCTCTGGTAAAGATATTTCAAATCCGTTTTTAGTTGACAACTTGCTAATAAGTTGTATGGTAATCAACTCACCATATCAGTTAATGTGAAGAGTTGGCTAGTCCACAAGAAAATGGCTTGTGGTAAAGGCAGTGGAAAAACCATTATTGGTAATTAGTTCACCATTAGATAGAAGAACTAACTAGTCGAAGGGTACGACTTTTGGTAAAGACAAAACAAATCTGTTGATAGCCGATGATTTGCTAAAAATCATATGGTTATCAATGTACCATGGTCTTACACACCAAAACATTTGGCTACTCGAGAGTTAATGGCTTTGGTAAAGAGATCTAAATCCATTAAATTTTCAATGATTCACCTCTCACGAGAGTTAACACACCTGGAAGTGATGAGAATAGTATACAACTTAAACTGAATTAATGTACAAATTGTCATATGTTGTTGTGTTCTTTGAAAAGATGGAGCTTGCTTTGGATCTTTCTTTGTGAAAGAATAATTCTAGAGATACTTTGACAAGCACAGAAAATACAAAGATAAAGTTCAAAGACATAGAAAAAATCTGTCCTTAAAGATGAAGCTATTAAAGATACATTTACAAAGGAACTTGAAGTCAAGCAAGTAGAATTCAAGTTAGGGGAGGATTGTTGGGATATGAAAGTCTTTGAAGATATGAAAGTCTTGTAAGCTGCAAAGTACTTGGAAAAAGTCAAAGAGTCAAAGTCTTGCTAAAGATAAAGTCAAAGTCTTGCACAATGAAGTCAAAGTCTTGCAAGAACAAAGAAGCTGTTATATTAGTTTATGGAAAGTATTGTAACTCTAGAATATTACGTATTAGATTACTTGTAGTACAAGGATACAATTTGTAAACCGACTAGGATATCCTTGAGCCTATAAAAGGACTCCTAGATTGGCATTAGATGTATGAGTTTATGAGTTTTAGAGTTTACGAATTCACAAGTTGTTTAGAGTTTTAGAGAAGTTCGATTATCTTAGAGTTGTTTAGTGTATCTGCATAATAAGCAGATTTAGAGTTAATAATTAAAGTTATTCTTCTTAGCTTTGTTAAGTAAATTCCGCGTACTTGATAAAGATTGCTCAGTGTTTCTTTGTTAATAACTTAGGATTTATCCGAGGTTGTTAAACCTTAACAAGCTAGTTAAGTTAGTTTGATTAAAGTATATCGATCCAACATTTGCTATGTTTGTATATACATTATTTTGGTAAAATGCAGCTTCCACATATGTTTTTTGCTTTTGGAAATGTTGCTTATGCACCTTTGACAAACGGTAGTCAAACATTCATATGGGCGCTTTAAATTTAACTTTTAAAATTTAAACCGCAACTAGTCCACCTTTTAATTCGCGCATACCATTTTGTACTTTATGGACTTTTTGAATATAAATGATTAGGAAAACACAAACAAATATGATTTTTGCGTCGACACTAGCGGTGGTTTCTGAGACACTAGCAGTGGTTGCAGCGACAGTAGCGGTGGTTGCGCATTTACATATGAACATACTTAAGAATTTTTTCAAACGCTGTAGCCTCCTTTGGTTTTTCCAAAAAAGCAACCATGTTCGAGTTGCGCAAAAGACTTGGGCACCATTGATGTTTATTTCGAAACTGATTGCAACATATTGTTAGGGGTTGCAAATTATACTGTGTGTGGGGGTCTAAACTATGTTTCGCGCCAGCAGTTGTAACTCTTAATTGAGTTTGTATCCCCAATTGAATTCAAATTAATTTGTACTAAAAAGTAACAGTTTTAACACTTGTAGCAGTTGTTACTAATTTTTGGCGCATTTATCCCCAACTGTGTTGTTTAATTTTTTTATTTTATTTTTTTTTATTATTATTATTTTTATTTTTTATAATGATATAATAAGGGTTATTATTCTAATACATAAAGAAGCATGCAACTCAACACGTCATCATCGTCTATTATCGAGACACAAAAATTCTTACTACCAGATTATTAGAATTGTCTCATTGGCATGCATTGACAAGCTGGTCAGAACCCCAAACAAGTACCCACCGACATTATGACTTTTTTTTAACTAAATAAAAATTCATCTTCATATTACTACTTTATTAGTAAGTTTTTTATTTTTGTAACGTGACTTACTATCTCGCACACAGTTGAATAACTACATAAAAAATATATACTACTAACATTCCACAAATATATACTAGTAACATAAAAGGGATCACATCCATAGGTTAACATGACATATACAGACTATACAAAGATGAGATAAGTGACTCCAAAATGTAACAACGATCCCCTAATAAACAAAAGGCACCAACTCCAATGTAATCAATACATAGCACATCAAATCTCCATTGAATCCAACTTTTCAATGACACCATTCAAATCTTTAACACGGTCATGTTTTCTAAACAAAGAAAGCAGAAGTTTGGAACTCTCAGCCAGATCCTCATTTTGCATCCTTAGGAGGTGATTAATAGTTGGCAACGAACAATCCGACCCGCATAAAAGCTCCACTTCCGCTATCATTAGTTGTCTACGGTTCACACGACCCCTAATTGCAACAGCTTTCCTCATGTTATCTGCTTCATCACGTAAAGCAACATCCAATTCACCCCTGTAGTACGCGATCATAATATATTTTAACAACTTTGAACCACCAACCGTTGGTAATTCATCACATAAAACCATGCCAGCAGACATTGTTATGTTTGTTTTTCTAAGACTCTAACTAATAGAGATAACAAAAAGTGGTTTTGTTACATTATATAATCGACAAGCAACCGTTATCGTCATCTATTATATAGACACGAAAATTCTGACAAACTAGTTATGACAATTGTCTGTTTCCAATGGACAAGTGGATCACAACCCCAAATAAGTACCCACCCAAAATATGTTTTTTATGGTATCTTCCTATTTTTTTAACTATTTTTATGACGACGTTGCTAGTGCATAGCTAGCAAATGGTATTTTGGGCAACTAAATAGTGTACTCATGGCAACTACTATAGTACTTTTAGTCAAGAGGTAATGTATGCAACAAGGGGTGGGGGTTGAATGGATTTAATTTACATCTTTCTATTTTTTTAAACGATTTTTATGACGAGTTTGCTAGTGCATAGCTAGCAAATGGTACTTTGGGCAACGGAATAGTGTACTAATAGCAACTACAATAGTACTTTTAGTCCAGTGGTGATGTATGCAAAAAGGGGTGGGAATTGAATGGTTTTAATTTTCCTTCAGTCAAATTTTATTACTAATACGTGTACTCAAGTGGTCAGTACTTTTATTTATTCCTGATTGTAAGATATTGGATTTCACAAATACATCAAATCATAACATATATAGGCGTATGGATTAAGAGTTTAGAGAGAGAAAGTTAAGAGAGGGAGCCTTTCTAGAGAGAGAGTAAACAAAATAGAAAATGTTAGATTAGAATGAAAGGTCAACCCTCTACCTTGGGAGGTAGAGGATATTTATAGTTACATACTAAACGTCCTCCTTGGTTGTGGATCAGCATACGATTGGGTAAAGACCCGTCCGTCCTCCACGGTGTTGCACTAATCTAAATAACTAACTAAATAACTAGTAAATAACGTAATGTCTACGAGCTAACTTATGCTAGATTATATATGGGGTGACCGACACTTCACTATGGAATTTCTAATTCCTAACAATCTCCCCCTAAGGGAGGTCACCCCATGTTTTACATTTCGAATCCTAGCATTCTATTTAATCTTCAGTCTTGAGCTCGTAGACTTTAATTCTTCAACTTCCGCATCTTTTGTGCTTTAGCAGTGATACTTGAAAGTCCGCATACTTTGTACTTTAAGTGGAGGCCTTTAACTGATCCACATCTTTGATGATCTTCGAGCTTTCTTTGAGATCATCGATACGAATCTCGGATCACCCATTATTGTGTTGCCATTATGTGATGTTGTGACTTTTGGACCGACATGCTCACACTTTCTAGATCATGACATCTTTTCATCAGAGTAGCGGAAGCTTTTACTGGTTCAAGATATTTGCAGCAGCGTAGCAGAAGCATAGTATACAAATATCTGATCCAGTTTATGTAGATAAGCACTTGTCATGATTTCTTCAAATTATGTGTGGATTCTGTGAGCATGCGGCTTTGGATTGACTCCTCAATTTTGATCAGCTGCAACCGTCCAAATGTACCTGCAAACAACAGTTAGCAATAAAACACACGAAAGTGTCTTTGATCACTTTAGTTGAATTGAGTACCGACCCACGGTTCTCCGTTGATCGGTACAAGTCTTGCCGGTGATAAGGTATAAATCCGAAGAATCTCCTTGTGAGGGTTTCGCATTTGTTCTAAACGTTTCTCAAACCGAGCGTCTCAAAGAAAACAACACGGAGTGAGTGAACCAGCGAATTGAGATTCACTGATTGATGAAAAATAGATTTGAAAACAATCGCGTATTGCTTAGAAGAAAGAGTTTTGCAATACGACGAAGGTTTTATGAGAAAGATCAATTTTCAATTTAAAATACCTTTTGTATTTGAAAAGAGTACACATTCGATGTGCTAGATAAAAGAAGAGATTCGAACATCGAACGGTTTTTCCAAAAGTATTTTTTCAATCAGAAGATTTGCACATCGAAAGGTTTTTCCAAAAGTATTCGTCAATTCATTTCCTGGACCAAGGTTGATTCAAGAATGAATCGCCCCATTGTTTCTACCCAGTTGTCACAAGCTTGATCTTTAGAAAAGATCTCACATGCCACCCACCAAGAGCTTGTTTGATGTTGGCTCTATAAGGATTTCCATCTTCATCGTGAGTATTTTCATATCACTTTCGGATGTTACGGCAATAACACAAGGATAATGCGTAGGACTCTTAATATATTCTTACTTTCCACATTGTGTGAAACAACAAGTCTTCATTAATTTAGTGTCCTAATGAGATATTGTGGATGATCTCTTGGCTCTAGACTCAATTGTGCACATTTGGTTCCTATGCGGAGACTAGGGAGAGGGTCTCCTTCTTCAATATCAACAATCTCTAAGAGAAAGTCGATAGATTATGTAGGTTCCCCGTGAGAATGAAACAAGCCCTTTTAAGAGGAACTTGAGTAGCTTGGGAAGTTGTAATGCAGTGCGTCACTGGGTCCATGACGTCTTGTCTTCAATACCAGTGTTACCTTAGTAACCACCAGTAGCATATGTATTGAACCCGGTTTTACGCCCAAAGGTTGAATAAATGGAGGGCTATTTCTATTCACCCTTTTTCACATTCATTTCTTTTTCATTATTCAACCCCTTCAGTGCTTACCGAGACTTCATTACTAGAACCTTTTTAGGTTTATTCCAGTACTAGCTCTATCTCAGTCCGCACTCTTCCCATTTCTCACTTTTCTCCTTTTTTCATCATACCTAAGGACTCTACACTATCTAGTGGATTGTCCCTGGGTAGATCCCTCCGGCTCTGGCGGGATCGTGGGAACGAATACCTAACCTAACCATCCTTATAACACCGTACATAAAGTAAATTTGGTCAGTCTTTTGGTATTTTTCTTCTTCCATTGGAACCAATTGAAAACCTTTTGAAAATCAATCCAAGTACCTGTGATACATGATCAAAACATTTTGTACCTGAATTGTTTTTGATATTTTTAGAAAAAGCTCCCCCTCAACATGTGCATCATATGTATTTGAAACGGTTTTAGCACATGGAGGCAAGAGGACTTGAAACTTTCAGATTTGATAATGAAAGATTCGATTCATTGATTGACAATTTCTAAAAGATATCAACATCACTTTCCCTGATCAAAGTTAGTATTGTTCATACTTTGTTAATGATATTTTATGGGAAAGGATGTGGTTTTCAAAAAGTTGCTCCCCCTCAACTTGTGCATGTGATTTTTGAAATTGTTTTGCACGAAGAGGAAAGAGTTCTTAGAAGCACATTTACGATCATACAGCCATACTGAAACCATTAGAAAAACAATCAAGGTACTTTTTGTTGAAACTTTAAAAATTTGTTTTGTACCTTGAAAGTTTGTTTTCTTTTGAAATGCTCCCCCTCAGTATGTGCTTCGAGATTCAAAAGCGTTTAGCACATATGGGAAAGCAGTATGCACATTTGAACCAAAAATGATCATCTTTAATCAAGTTTTATTATTAAATCACAAATTCTCCCCCGATCAAAAATATCTAACCCTTTGAGATTTTGGATCCCAAGTGATTTAATAAGGTTAAAAAAAACATAGGAGAAAATGTGGCCAGGTTTAAATACTCATCTTGTTTTTGGATAAATACTCCCCCTCAACATGTGCATTATGTATTAGAAATCGTTTGGCACATGGAGGCAGGAGTGCGTTTAAAGGACTAAAACCAATTCCATTTAAACAAATTTGAGATTTAAATCACGATCTCTACCCCGATCAAAATTTCAAACCTTTTGAGATTTGTGATCCCAATTGATTTAAATCATTTAAAAGATTTTGGAGAAAGACGTGGCTTGATTTAATTTTGAAAAAATGATTGATACAGATCAATTTTTAGGCATTAAAGATTGTTAGTGTCAGGTATGATAGTTTTTAAGAGATCTTTAAGTAAAATAAAACAATTTCACAATCAAACAAGAACAAAAAAAATTTCATTTTGTAAGATCTTTGACTTTTAAAGAAAATCATACCATGACATAACATTAAATCTTTAGATCACCACTTTATGTTGTACAAACCGGACTTTTATGAAGAGATATTGTTTGAAAATATTTTTATTTTAAATCACTCTCCCCTCAATCGATGACCGTAGTTGATGATTGAGAGACTTAAGTTTTGATAAAATGAAGTCCGGTGATTATCAAAATTTAGTCCAATTTATTTTCAAAACAATATTTTTCCATTTTCAAAATAGTATTTTCAAGATTGTTTAAAAATGGTATCATTCACTACTTTTCCTGCACAAGATACGTTAGGTGGTATGGAAGATGCTTCTGTTGTTGATGTAAGGCTGGATAAAAACCGTCTGCTGATGAAGTGAGACTTCTGACGTTGCATTTGTCATGGCAACTCTTCATAGAGGTCCAATTAAGCTCCATTTCTTCATTTGTCAACCCAAGAAATAGTTACCCTTTCCATTCGGCATCCAATCATATTCTATTGTGGGATCTGGATCGGGAACATTCTTATATTCCAATATACCTGCATACGTTAGTGAACACACATACAAATATATGGTGGTCGACATCACCCAAACATCAATCGACTAATAAAAGTCAATCCAACATATCAATCAGTTCATACAAAGCATGGGATTTATGTGTTCATCAAACTCTAATCATCTAATCTTAACAATCATATCCTAAAATCCTAGTCCTTCGACATAGGCAAATATCATTTTTAATTAAGACGTAGGATAATTAAGAAAGCCCGTTAGATGATGTAACTTTGAAGAACATTATCCCCCTCAATCAATGACTTATTTTATGAAAAGTTTTAAAAGCGCTGAAGTCATTGATTGAGTTTGCAAATTTTATAAAAGCTCTGAATCTGATTGTTTTTAAAGCAACTCGTTTTCCACCAATTTTGTTAAAACAAATATTTTTTTGAAGAATTTTTGAAGGAATAATATTTGAGTAGGAACAGCAGTCTTTTTGACGACATGCTTTCCTTGTTTTTGTTTTTAGGATAAGTGCACGAAATATTTGAAAATTGGTTTAGCGCAGCACTTTCCTTTCAATAGCAAGCCATTTTTGAAGCACGGGTTGCAGTCTGAAATAACTGTAAGCCATTGTTTAAGCACGGGTTACAGTCAGAAGTAACTGTAAGCCATTTGATTTGTGACATGTTTTGAAAAGAAATATTTACACCTTCTGCTCGAACTTCATCTATGGTCCCGTGCCATTATTGAATGACATTTCTAAAACCGCAGATGTTATCGATACCAGAAGACATGTCTCGAGAAAACATATTTTTGGTCTTTTTCAAATTTTTCTGATTTTTATGGGTTTTTGTTGGTTTTATATTTTTCTATTTTCTTTTTGTTGGTTTTATATTTTTGTATTTGGTTTTTTATAAATATTTACACATATAAGGTAGATGATATAGTTTAAGAGGATGATGATATGAGTACCGAGATAAGGATATCGAACAGCCCCGTTGTAGAAGATAGAAATCGTCATCTCTTAAACATCCACCACCAAAGCTTCCGAGGCTCTTGAAAAGAAGAAATTGAGCCTTTAAGAATGTGAGACTTTGGCAGCTTCCCCTTAAACCGAAAATCCTTTAGCTGAGCAGATTCAAAGCTTTCTTTCAAGCTTCCATTAGCCAGGTGCACAAAGAAGCACACCATTATCATCGATCTCGCTGCTCCTTTTAAGAATAATCACCGTGATTCTTCGTTCGAGGTTATATCATCCACAAGAAGAACAGCGACGTATCATCCCACACATAAATAACTCTTCTCAAATTTTATTCCACTGAAGTCTGACGCAATCCATTCCAAAAGGTGTCAAGAGAACACTTCCCCCAAGTAGTTGAATTGATGCAGTCAGTCTCTTTGAATAATGCTCAAGAACTCTCCCGAATACACATCATGAGGGTAATGAAAACACCTCTCAATGTTTACATTTTTCATCCCTGATGATCGTGTATGAAGCTCAAGAACCCGAAGTACACCAATAACCAAGAGCTCTCCCGAATACACATCATGAGGGGAATGAAAACACCTCCCCAATGTTCACATTTTTCTTCCCTGATGATCGTGTATGAAGCTCAAGAATCCCAAAGTACACACATTCTCACCGAGAGAGTAGCTGATAACACCTCCCTCATGTTATACATTTATCTCCCCTGAATATGTCATACTTGTGTACCTCTTTTATCTTCAGAAACTTTCTCATACATCACTTCCCCCACGTAGTTGGAATAATAACACTAAAAGCCTTGATGAGTAAAACCTTGAGTTTCTCTGCGGTCATGACATTTGTCTTCCCGAGATGTCTTCAATCACTTAGAAGAATTAAGTTCATCAAGTTTACTCGCTTTGTGTTTAGATGTGTGTCTCCTACCCCCTTGCAGGTTTTGGCACTTCAGAATCAGCAACATATTATAAGCCCAAATACTGGAAATCTGTTGAGAAGAATACTTGAGGTCTTGTGAGAATCAACTTGCTGAAGAATATGAGCAAGTCTACTTGGGGATTAAATCTGACATTTCACTATTCCCCAATTAGTGCTCTCCCCTAAACTGACAATATTCGTAAAAAGACCATTTCCCCCAAGAAGAAGAAGTGAAGAAAACAGTCTCATTGCATGAAGCTCAACACCCCGAAGAATACGAGAACACCGAAGTAACAAGATAACACGGATTATCTATGCGGTTATCAAACCCGAAATAAATGATTAAGCCCGATCACATGATCCTGTTGTGAGTCCCCGATGTACAAATTACTCTTCGAGATTGACCAGTTGTCTATTCAGGGGAACAATATATTAACATCTTCATTTTACCGAGTGCATTCCAGTTATCTTTCATATAACCAATCAGCCCATAATGTACACAAGTACCCAACCAGAGTAGAGACAACGACATCACAGTAACTGGTTGAATCACTGATCTTCTCTGCAGATGTCAACTCCGGAATGACTGATTAAGCTTGATCATGTGAATATGTTGTGCGACCCTGATGTACACATATCTCTCCCCTGATGGATGCGATCTCATCGGAATTGTGTACATGCAGCACTAACCGAAAGCACTTTATCATAAATCATATAGAAGATGTCGATAAGCAATATCATCTCACGATCCAAATATTCTTCTCACATTTCTTCCAACTGAACACTGAAGTAACACATTATACATACCAGATATTCTTGAAATAGAGAAGAACAAAAATTAGCACAAATGAATCTTGTGAGAATCAACTGCTACAAAAACTCTCTCTGACTATCTTTATCAACCCATATGTAGACTATTTGAAGTGACCACTAAAGAAGAAAACCCGATATATCAAACTTGAAACTGAAGTCGAATTCCCCGCATTTGTATCTTTAGCTTGCACTTAATGATGGAAGAACGGTGTCAAGAATCTATGCTTCAAGAAAACCTCTAAGTACTCACTACTCAAACAAAGTATGAGACATTAACACCTCTTTAGATTATCCACATCGTCATCTGCATGTGACACTGAGTAAAGCAACGTAACTCCTAATAGTGATAGTTAACCAGGTCTTCAACCATCCACCCCGACTGCTGGTAACTAGATAAACCAAGTCTTCAACTCAAATTCTTAAGCCCGAGCAAGTTATCAAATAAGAACACGCCTTTGTTGAAAGTCAACTTCAATCTCAAATAAGTGATAAATGATTAACTCCGAAGTCATCAACTTATGTCAAATGCCCAACACGTGAAAACAACATACAATCGGATGTACTTTGACCCACTGAATGAACCAGAACAAATGATTCCTCAACATCAATGCATTCTTCCTAAAGGTATACATGTAGAGACAGATCTGGAAGATTCACCAATAATGTCTTCGAGCGGATGAGGTAGTCATTTTCCTTAATGTTCATGTGGTTGATTTATAGCGTGCATATTGAGAGGAACAATAATCCGTGAAGATTTGGCAAAGGGATACCAAAGAGCAGATCACTATTCATGAACAATAATCCGTGAAGATTTGGCAAAGGGATACCAAAGAGCAGATCATTATTCATAAGTGCAACTGCAATATTATGATAGTCATTATCAACGCCTTGAGGAATAACTGGAGATTAGGCTTCTTGAGTAGTCTGAGTTGTACTTCTTGGATGATCAACAGTCGCTAGCGGTTGGAAATACTCATCAAACATTTCTTGAACCAATGAATCCTAAACAATAAATCCCATTTATCCTTAGTAAGTGAAAAATTAGGCGTTGGGGGGAGAGTCATCAAACATTAAGTCGTATGACCATTATTCAAACATCCATTATCATGTAGTATATTCACTCTTTGTCATCAAACATTAATTCGTATGACCATTATTCAAACATCCATCATCATGTAGTATATTCACTCTTCTCCCCCTCAAAAATTGCATCCGAAGTTGCCATTTTTTGATTTAACAAGTGAATAAGAATATACACCAATGAACGTAGATCCACTTGATGACTGAATGATCATGGGAGAAACATGAAGCATGTTGATGAAGAATGTCGATGAGAATGGTCATAAATATGAAGATTTCTCTTCTTCTGAAGATAAAGCGCACTGAATCGTACACCTTTCTTTTCTTTGAGGAACGGGGCCTGAAGAGTTATCTGCAGACGCCATAGTGTTGAAGAACGAGGCCTGAACTGATGTGAACAGACGTCATAGCTGAATGAATATCAAGATTGAGTTACTTGAACCCGTGAGTTATGAGATATCAATCCATTTGTAATCCATACTTTAAGCCAGTCCATGTAGTGAAGGATCGAAGTATCTGCAACTGAGTAAGGACTACCTGCACTAATATTACAAACTTGATTGCATATATTTTGGTTAGTGACATTAGTATCCAAACCCTTTGGGGTTTCACAGTCAACCTTGATTTTGTCTTCGGTAAACAGCTTTCCGGTAGGCATCCACCTAAGTCCAACATCCTTAAACATTTTACCAGACGGAATCCACTTATGGCAAGGTCTAGGATTGGTGACATTCTTATGCACAGTGGAAGACTTCTCGTTATTCCTAGACTCCAAATATTTAGCAGTTGGGATCCATCTAGGTGAAGTTTTGGGTTTGTTTTGCTTCATAACATGTTGAACCTTAGCCATGAAGGTAGCCTTAGGGGATTGTACCTTAGCATGTGAGTTAGGAAAATGTTTCTTATTCAGAAAAGACTCAGAATTTCTACATTCATTTTCTACATGCTTAACATTCTTCTTCATATAACTACTCTTAGATGCAAGCCAACCCTTAGTCTTTTGAGTGTTCCTAGGTAATGGTTTACACTTTACAGCTACTAGCAGTGCCTTGAAATCTCGTGGAATGCATCACCCTAGGTCTTGCACCTAAAATTCCGTCTTTTCGAATCTGTACCTTTTTCCTAGCTTCTTCTAGATAATAGTTCTTCCACAAGTCATTCATATCATATGAATTATGGGTTTTAATGCTTGGTTTTGACACTGTTTTCGAACTAATCCTTGAGGTGCTGGGAGTAGAAGTGGCTACTTGTTGAGGGTTAACGGAGCTAGAAGCCTTATTCTTAGGTAACTTAGGTGAAGTGACTGGTTTTGACAAAACTTTTATCGCATCATCTTAGGAGGCAAACCGTGTTTTTGAAAAATTTGGTCTTTCGGATATAAACGCAGTAGGCTGCCTAACAACGGACCGGTTTCTAATGAGATGAGAAACTGGTTTCCCCAAGGTTGATGGTTTTGTAAAATTATTGTTCACACTTTTCCCTACAGTTTTCCTAAGCTCATTTTTTAAGGAAACAATAGCGAAACTCTTTTCCTGATGTTGAGCTTTGAGTTCATCAATTTTTGCTATCAAAGAATTTGTTTGTTCCATTGACTTAGTTCTGGCTTCTTTGACAGAGTCACTTAGTTCTATGTGATAATTTCTCAAAGACTCATTTTCCTTTAGTAATTTGGCCACACAAACTGCTAATTCATCATTTCTCATTTGAATATCATAAATAGCATTAATATCAGAATTACTTGTAACCAAATTACTTTTAACATGCATACCAGAAATATGTTTCTTCAAATTGTTGATAGTCGAGTTTTTGGCTTGAAGCTGAGCTTTTAAGTCATTTATTTCAAAAAGTTCACGGAATTCAAGAAGTTCCAGATTTTTACATGGTTTGTTAAGTTGAAAAATTTCTTTTTGACTCTGTATTGCAATTTCAAGTGAAATGCAATGTTTTTCAAGATTTGAGAATTTGTTTGAAAGTTCATCAAAAGCCTTTTTATCAACCATATCTTTTGTTTTGAAACACTTAATCTCAGACTCAGCCTCAACCAAGGAACATTTATCAGAATCATGTTCAGCAATAAGATCAGATTGTTTAGGTACATTAGCAGATGCACTATGTTGAACAGTTAAGGGTACCTCATCATATGACACCTGTTCATTTATCGGTCTGATATCTGTATCCACATCATGTGTAACAAGAGTCACTGAACTACTGGCTGTTTCAAGCGTATCTATCTCTGAGCCTCTGTATTCAGTGTCAACTGATCCATCATCTGGTGCTTTACCTGACTCAACAAAACAATCTTTTGATTTTTCCCGACATTCATTCCCTTTTCTGATTTCTACATCAATTTCTTGTGTGTTAGGAGTAACTGAACAGCTGGTTTCATCATTATTTGTTGTCTCTGACATTCTGCATTCAACAACACCCGATTCTTCAACTGATACATTACCCAACTTATCACAACTATCTCTCAACTGCACCAGACACTCATCCATTTTTTCATTTTTCTAAGTAACTTCCTCAATAAACTTCTCTACATTATCCATGAGTTGGATTAATGTCTCTCTGAACACATTAGCTTCCATCCCAGTGTGATTCTTAAAGCACATTTCAGTCATCAGATAATCATAATCAGAAATGTATTCCCTTTTGATGAATGACTGAAGTTGTTTGTTGATCACCTGAAGTGCAGCTTTAGAACTGGCTGCTTGAACCTTTTTCCTATTAAGTTGTTGTTCTAATTGTTCCAAGTTCAAGAATAATGTGCCAGTAATCGATGATAATTCTTGACGGAAGAGTGTAATACATGATCGTTCAATTCCTATTGTGTATTTGTCATCAATTCTAAGTAACATGAGGTGTGAATGAAGTTGTCGACAAGGTTCAATGCAACTTTCCTTACCCATTGCAAGAGAATTCTGTAACCTTGACTGGTGCATTTCTCTCTCTTTAGATTCTAAACACGGAGATCTCACATCCTCATTGATTGATTCCATCATCTGTAACCGTTCAGTATAGCTAATGTTCTCATGGTTGTCAACAGCATCATACACTTTAAGTACTTCTAAAATAAATGAATCAGGAATGTAAGACATGATGTTGATGTGTACATGGGATTTTACAAGTCTGTGATTTAAACCGAGAAATAGAATCTTTCGCGGGATTTTACTAAAATCAAGACCAAACCGTAAGATAGTGAGAAGTAGAATGTAGTAAATGAACTAGAAGATGATAAGGGAGTGAAAATATGTTGGTGTTATGGTTGAGTTTGTGATATTCCCTAATTCTTTATATATACCCCCTGTTTCAGAAAATTAGGGTTTGAAAACAGGAGTTTTGTATGTTAGGTTTAGAGACAAATCGCAGGAATTGACAACTCGCATAAGGTACAACTCGCTTAACTACCAACTCGCTTAACTGCCAACTCGCATAAGCTGTCAACTCGCTTCCAAAGCAACTCGCTTAAGGTACAACTCGCTTAACTGCCAACTCGCATAAGCTGTCAACTCGCTTCCAAAGCAACTCGCTTAAACGACAACTCGCTTAAGGTACAACTCGCTTAACTGCCAACTCGCATAAGCTGTCAACTCGCTTCCAAAGCAACTCGCAGTTGACTAAAAAGTCAACTCGCATCCAGGGTGCATTGAATCTGGACCAGAAACACAACTCGCATTGAAGAATAAACACAACTCGCATCCAAGATCAATTACAACTCGCATCCAAGAAAATCACTACGAGACACAACTCGCTTTGTACCAATATTCAAAAAACCACCACTTTTCAATCCAAAAACAACCTAACCATGATGATTCAATCCTTCCAAATCAAAACCTAAACACTTATGGTGATTCTAAACACAAAAGTACAATCAAAATCTAAGCTTTAACACTAGAAATGATCCAAATGATGTAAACTACTCTAAATTCATTCAAACCCAAAAACCTTATGAAAACCACTAGAAATCCAAGAACATGAAAGATGAGTGATCAAACCATGGCTCTGATACCAATTGTAAGATATTGGATTTCACAAATACATCAAATCATAACATATATAGGCGTATGGATTAAGAGTTTAGAGAGAGAAAGTGAAGAGAGGGAGCCTTTCTAGAGAGAGAGTAAACAAAAGAGAAAAGGTTAGATTAGAATGAAAGGTCCAACCCTCTACCTTGGGAGGTAGAGGGTATTTATAGTTACATACTAAACGTCCTCCTTCGGACTGTGGATCAGGCATACAGTGGGTAAAGACCCGTCCGTCCTCCACGGTGTTGCACTAATCTAAATAACTAACTAAATAACTAGTAAATAACGTAATGTCTACGAGCTAACTTATGCTAGATTATATATGGGGTGACCGACACTTCACTATGGAATTTCTAATTCCTAACACTGATTCAGTTAATGAAGCTTGTGTAATACTCACAAATTTCGTGTGCACACCGCTACATTGTTTTCGGGCAACTAGTTACAAACCTTGAGAATTTTTTTTGGTGCATTGGGCAACAGTTTCAAATGTTAACTGGGCAACTGTTCTTGTTCTTTGGGCAATTCCTTTTGTACATCAGGCAACCTCTTATGTGGGGAACTGGTTTAGTTAATTGGCCATTCAGTTTTGTAACGCATTCAACATTTTTTTTGTTGTAATAATATTGTCGGACCAGTCGAGTTGCTTAGCATTGTAGGCGAAACATTTGCATGTAATTTGGGCAACTAGCATATGTAATTGGCCAATTTCTTTTGAACCTCAGGCCACCTTCTATTTTGCAATCTGGATAACTAAATGCCATAATTGGTCAATACTTCTTGTACTATCGGGCAACCTTAATTCTTAACCATATGATAAAAAATGATAGACTTAACAGCATTTTTAACGTGTAAAACAAACATACAATATACGTAGCGAACTATTTTTAATGTGTAAACATTTGGAATAATTTTATGCCATGTTCCCTCTTCCTGTATTCTTATACCCAAAAGATCAAACCTGCAAAATTAAAGAAAAAAAAGTTACATATTGCAAGTAAGCATACAATAAGTGTCACTACAAAAAAGTAAGGTAAATCATGCAATTCTCATGTTTCCTTTTTTATTTATTTATTTATTAATTATTATTATTATTGTTTTTTTTCTCCTGGTTTCATATATATATATATATATATATATATATATATATATACACATAATTTGTTTTACCTGGTTTCGTTTTTTTTGTTAATAGTAGCAAACTGAAATATATGGAATTGTAAGTGGGAAAACAATGAAAAGGGAAAAAAGAAAATGCAAGTATGTGAAAAGTTGGTCATTTAATGCTACTTCTTGTGGAAGACAAAATGCATCATTATTCTCCATTGGCTTTGGTGGCTAGGGTGGCTGTCAACTCAAAGGACACATCAGTTTTGTACAATGAGGCAACACTAATTATATTATATCTTAAACTAAATCTTCTCTTTAAAACACACACATAGCAATCAAAGGGGGGAAAAAATAAAAAATACAAAAGAAAACAGAAAAATGATGACTACACCTATGCCATTTTGTGAAGAACTTGCTGCTGTTGCAGGATCTAGTTTTGTTAGAGATATGATGATTGTTCGTTTTCGAAGGGAGGTGAGTGTTGTCATGGTGGATGAAGCAGAGCTGATGAAGAAGGCGCAAGAAATCAGGGCCCGTGTGGCTGAAAGGGATTATGTTATTAGAGAATTGGAGCTTTTATACCCATTTGATTCTTGTGTGGAAAGTATTTCAGAATTAACCAAGCTGCAAACTGAAGATCTGACAGAAGCCGCATCGATATTGGTCAATGTTATGAAGAAGCAGAAGCGAGCCTAGGAGCTTCTGTCATTCATAGAGAAGCACAAAGGCATGGTGTACTAATTCGGTTTATTTTGGTGTTTCTGGAATCTTTTTTTGTTTTTTTTTAATCTTTCAGTAACTAATGAATCTAAGGTTTATGGTGACATATTCATTTTGTTAGAACATACCTTTGTTTGATATATGCTGTAGATTGTTGTCTTGGTATAGGCGTGTTGTAGTTACGCAGTGTTTAGCATCACATCAGATTTGGTTTTAGAATACATCAATAGTCTTACGATATAAAACATAGAGAGGGAGTTAGTATAGCATAAAGGTAAATTAATCGATAATCATTTCTTAATTTCTATAATACCTTATGTTAAAATAGTTTGCTATGATTTGGCATGGCAACTGGCATTAGTGAATAGATACCATCCAAGCAAACATATAATAAAAGACAAGCATGAATTATTTGTGCTAGATACCGTCCAAGCAAATAAAGTAGAAGTCTGAAAAAATAGTATCGATTCTCTGTGATTGGTTTTTAGGAAAATATTATTCAATGTGTAATGATGTCGTAAACATATGGGCATTGTGTTTGTCATTATGCAAAAGATATAGCCTTGTTTTGTTGCTATTTAAGAGAGGCTAAGTGGATATCTATTTGGTCATAACTTGTAATAAAGAAGTAAGCAAACACAATGTTTAGGCGGCCTAAGTGTAATCAGCTTAGAAGTGAAGCAAATTCGAATAACTGGTATGATATGCTAGTGTTGTACAGTCGCCAAGCTGCAGGCCAAGATCTTCAAATGTCACAGCAAATTAATGGCCTATGCGCTAGCTTGGTCAGTGTTACTCATGAGAGGCTTACTTTTATTCAAGAGCTGGAAACAGTCAGGAATGTTTATGCCCAGAAAACTGCGGAATATCTAAGAGAAGTACAGGCAAGAGATGAACAAAAGCTCATGCAAATGCGCATTCTGGCAGGTGAACTCGAACTAAACTATCGTAACAATGATTTGTTTATCCAGAAACTTAAGGGCTTAATGGATTGGTAAGCGTGTGAGCACAGATCGTCGACACTTATGGTGGTGATGATGTCTTGTTTATGTTGGTATTTGTATTTGTAGTCATGTATCTGTGGTGAATTTTAGTTTGAGTGTTGTTGGGAAATGTGGGTCTAGGATTTGGCAAATGGTTGTAAAATATTTGAATAAATAAATGCCAGGGTTTCTGTTAAATAATTATATGATGGTCACCTTTTATTGTGCCGGCATCTCATGATCTACTCTGAAAGAATACTGCCTCCATTGTTTCAAGACTAAACCTGTTTGAGCGGCTGTCTTTGTGGACCTGTTTACCTGTTAATGCAAGTAAATCGGATGATTAAAATATGCATATGGGAATATAAATTTTCAAATAAACAAATAATATTCTTTTTATATTGGATATTAGCTATCAATAACAGGTGTGGTTGGAAAAATTACAGTACCTTATTATGATTATTCACAGGAATATATCAGTAGCATAACCAATCGCCGTATAAAATAAAAGATCACACTATTTTTGGTCTATTAAATGCTATTTTATAACACATAGATCTGTATTCTACATAAGGTTCATGTCTTATAAAAAAGCATCTAAAAGTTCAACAATATGGTTGGTAACAAATGAAAGGCCATGTGTCACAATTCTCAATTTTTGGTCATTTCTCAAAACAATTCATGCTTCACAATTTCAACATTTATCGTAAACTAGGTTTACGTGTTCCAAATTCGCGTAACCTTTATGGTTTAGCGGCGAATTCATGATCATATCATCACGGACATTTCATATAGACTAAGTTTAGTCTACATTTCATTAGCATCATTTGCATCATGTTAGTTCATTCATGATTTTTCATTTCACATTAAACGCGTAAATTTTATATTAAATAAACGTTATCGCGTGAGTTATTATTTTGAACATTTAATCCGCTACTTTCAAAGATGATCCCGATATATTTTTATACTTACATTTAGTTTATAAAAACTATATTTTGAGTTTACCTAGTGTTTTAAATTTATTTTGTATATAAATCGTTAAATTTATATTATTACGACGCTTTTCTTAAAAACTACATGTTAATTATTAATTCACTCAAATTTTACAAGGAATGTATTTTACAATTTTTATGATCTCATTACATTCTACTTTGATCCATTAAAACTTATTTTTAGTCCATACTACTCTAATTTCACAATTGTATACAAGTTACAACACATTTGTACTTACCTATCTTTACTTACACAATTATTTACACAATATAAAAAAAAAAAAAAAAAAAAAAGATATTGGGAAACAAATTTCCCCAAAAATCCGGCCCTATGGGGAGATGTAACATTTATTATAGTTGGTAACATGTTTCTTTGATTGTATATATATATACTCTATGTAAGATTTTCAACTTCATTCATTCACTTACTTCAATAATTCACAAGTAGCAAAATTTCTCTCTTGGTTGTTTCCTTCTCTCTAAACCGGTTTTTCAAGAGTGGTAGCAAGGGATCATCAATTTTTCCAAGCTCAAGTTAAAAACAATCTAGATTACACTCTTATTAAGGTTTTGAAATAAAAACCTAGGGTGTTTAGGTTAATCCTTGTTCTAATCACCTCATCATAGTAACTTGTAAGCATATCACTTCATTTTACATCTTTCATCTTCATTTCATATTTATTTCTTCATATTTTGAGCAAGCATGCAAGACTTGTGTATATTTATACCATTTTTCCATTGATTTTTAGAGTTATATATATAAAGGTCATCCTATAATTATTCCCTTGTTATATAATAGTCTTGATGATGTTTAGGAACCCATGACACCCTAAGAAGGTGTATGGTAGGATTAGATTAGCTTTGGAGTTGATTTGAAGGGATTGGAATAGGTTTAGTACGAGAAAAACTATTTTCGTTAAGTATTAAAAGTGATCTGTCCTTATTTTGTTTTTCTGGAAAATCCGACAGTAGGCATGAATTTTTGGCCTTGATATTTAGAAAATATACTTTAAAAACGAATCCGTGGCGCTTGAATGGATTAAAACGGAGTTATAACGAAGAAGTTATGAATTTTTTCAAGTTTGACGACGAAATATATATTTTCTGAAATTTCAGCAAGGTATTATTGTTTTGTACGAGTCAAGAACGAGTCCTAAGCTTTACAAATTATTTCGACTTATCAAAAATATATTAGTATACTTTGATACGAAGCTAAGGACGTATAATACGTAGAAAACGGATTTGAAACGACTAAGATATACACGTTTTCATAAAATTGCCGTAACTATTATTTTCAGAAAAACTATATTATTTTTTTTACGAGATAAGTGTTACGGTAACTAAAACGACCATATTGAAGGCTGTTTTTAACATTGATGTGGAACTTTTTGTAACGAGATGTCTTCTAATAAAATCGAGATTATCAAGCATATTTTCTAAAACGACCAACCGTTTGTATAGCGGAGTTGTAATAAATTATTTACGGATGCTTAAACTTTGCCGAAACTCACTTTTTATACAACATTTGGACAAAATCACCATCTTTAACCTCTATTATCTATATGTTCGAGACCTCTATGACGAAAACTCATGTACTAAAACTTCTAGATTTTGATACAAACTTTCCAAAACCGTCGAGTTCGTTTCCTAACGTTCGACGTACACCATTTTACGACTAGTTTTTCGAAGCCATTTTTTGTCACTTTCACGAAATTTCCGACGACTTTATTTTACGGCGAAAAGTTAAAATTTCACAATAAATCAT
This sequence comes from Chrysanthemum makinoi, assembly GCA_910596185.1. NCBI lineage: Eukaryota > Viridiplantae > Streptophyta > Magnoliopsida > Asterales > Asteraceae > Chrysanthemum > Chrysanthemum makinoi. The sequence continues at coordinate 179,720,786 of OU343216.1, forward strand.
TAAGAAACTATTGTAGGATGACATTTTGACGTAAATACTTGTAAAGTAATTTAAGAATGGTCAAGACGTCCAAAGAGTATTTTTCGACGAAGAGTATTATTTTCAAAACTCGCAAATGGTATAAATAACATACGAAATGCATACATAACGTTACATCATAACTCATTAAGTATCATATCATTCATTTTAGGTCGCGGATAGTTTCCGAGCCTCATTTTCTTGCACTTCATTTTGTTAGCATATCAATCACACCAGGTGAGTTCTATAGCCCCACTTTCAATTGTTTTTATACTACTTTTGGGGGAGATACATGCTCAAACTATTTTCATTTACTTTCACAATTACTCTAAACGTTTACTGATTACCGTGAGTTTCATAGCCCCTACTGTTATACATTTTCAATTACTTTTGGGGGAGATACATGCTCAAACTATTTTCCTTTACTTTCACAAGTACTCTAAACTTTTACATACTACTGTGAGTTCATACCCACTTTTACTCGTTTGAATTCTTATAAACTATTTGGGGCGAGATATATGCTTATTTATCCAAACATTTAAACGCTATTGCCAAACAATATTACTTATACTTTAGACTTGGTGCGTGTTGCGACTAGACTTAAACAAACATCCCAATATTTATATGTTGGAAGGCCATTAATTTGGATACAGCCCAACGTGAGTCGTTGGAGGAACATCCCGGCATTTATATGTTGGAAGGCCATTTTTATGGATACATCCCAACGTGAGCGTTGGAGGAACATCCCAACACGAGTTGTTGGAAGACCCTTGTGGTGACATTTATACTTTTAACTACCTTGATGCGCATAATCATAATTGTCATTCTATTTTTAGCAGTGGGTTGTAAACACACAGGTTGCAAGTTTTGTATGGGCGGAACTTGGAACTGAGTGGATTTATGATGCCTTTGCTTCGTGGACTATTTTAAATGACCAAAAACTTTGCCTTTGTTACATGAACGCTCTTTTAAGGCTTTACTTGTTAACCAAACTCTATGAACTCACCAACCTTTGTGTTGACACTTTTTAGCATGTTTTATCTCAGGTATCTAAGGCATTCACTTCATGGCATGCATATGGACATATCATAGAGTCGTGGTGACGACGCGTCTCACGTGGGATTTATACACTTTAAAAACATCGTTTGGCTTGTATCAAACCTATTACCTCATACATTGATTTTCATTTGGGACCTACATTTTGTAAACTCTGATTATTTTACTTAATCAAACGATGTATTTTCTAAACGACACTTTAGGTCGTTCGATATAACTGTAACTTTGATGCTATGACAGTCCTCCCCAAGGTATTCCATTCCGCTGCAAAACACGTAATTTGGGGGTGTGACAGATTGGTATCAGAGCATCGGTTATAGAGAACTAGGTTGCATCATTGACCCTAGACTATAACCACATCATCATAGCATCTCATCATATCATTATAAGTGCACATTCTTTATACATGCGGACTTATGACTCAACACCAAACATCATATGAGTCGATTAGTCCAAGCATTGCATAGTTACTCCTAAATTATACATAGCCTGATCACCTATGTCTAATTCAGGAAGAATCATGCAATGAAGGGAGTAGTAGTCTCATATGTGTAAGCAATTCCGTAATCAAGCCAAATTTTCAAAGGATTTTCTTCAAACCACTTGTTTCCAGTTTGATCCGAGCGACAGTTCTTGTTTGATGAGTTGCAAAGATCGAGCTAGAAACAAGTCGTTACCTAAACCGATTTAGCCTAATCGTATGACAGTTCTTGTTTGATGAGTTGTGGGATTAAGTAAAAATCGGTTACCAAAAGGTCTTTTAAAAATTTTGCTTGAGAATGGGAAAGCTTGTCTCATCGAGCCTAATCATAAGAAAGCATGTATTTAGGGTGGGAATTGCTCACGATAGCACAGGAACGTATCTTGTGGGACGAGTAACTCATATGCATGAGCATTGACATAATCATTTAGACCATACACGAGCATAAACTTTTAGAACCCTTGTCGAGGTTCGAACCATAGTATCATCGATTGAATCACGAGGACGTGATTCCTCTGACATGGGAAGAATGTCACAATTCTCAATTTTTGGTCATTTCTCAAAACAATTCATGCTTCACAATTTCAACATTTATCGTAAACTAGGTTTACGTGTTCCAAATTCGCGTAACCTTTATGGTTTAGCGGCGAATTCATGATCATATCATCACGGACATTTCATATAGACTAAGTTTAGTCTACATTTCATTAGCATCATTTGCATCATGTTAGTTCATTCATGATTTTTCATTTCACATTAAACGCGTAAATTTTATATTAAATAAACGTTATCGCGTGAGTTATTATTTTGAACATTTAATCCGCTACTTTCAAAGATGATCCCGATATATTTTTATACTTACATTTAGTTTATAAAAACTATATTTTGAGTTTACCTAGTGTTTTAAATTTATTTTGTATATAAATCGTTAAATTTATATTATTACGACGCTTTTCTTAAAAACTACATGTTAATTATTAATTCACTCAAATTTTACAAGGAATGTATTTTACAATTTTTATGATCTCATTACATTCTACTTTGATCCATTAAAACTTATTTTTAGTCCATACTACTCTAATTTCACAATTGTATACAAGTTACAACACATTTGTACTTACCTATCTTTACTTGCACAATTATTTACACAATATAAAAAAAAAAAAAAAGATATTGGGAAACAAATTCCCCCAAAAATCCGGCCCTATGGGGAGATGTAACATTTATTATAGTTGGTAACATGTTTCTTTGATTGTATATATATATACTCTATGTAAGATTTTCAACTTCATTCATTCACTTACTTCAATAATTCACAAGTAGCAAAATTTCTCTCTTGGTTGTTTTCTTCTCTCTAAACCGGTTTTTCAAGAGTGGTAGCAAGGGATCATCAATTTTTCCAAGCTCAAGTTAAAAACAATCTAGATTACACTCTTATTAAGGTTTTGAAATAAAAACCTAGGGTGTTTAGGTTAATCCTTGTTCTAATCACCTCATCATAGTAACTTGTAAGCATATCACTTCATTTTACATCTTTCATCTTCATTTCATATTTATTTCTTCATATTTTGAGCAAGCATGCAAGACTTGTGTATATTTATACCATTTTCCATTGATTTTTAGAGTTATATATATAAAGGTCATCCTATAATTATTCCCTTGTTATATAATAGTCTTGATGATGTTTAGGAACCCATGACACCCTAAGAAGGTGTATGGTAGGATTAGATTAGCTTTGGAGTTGATTTGAAGGGATTGGAATAGGTTTAGTACGAGAAAAACTATTTTCGATAAGTATTAAAAGTGATCTGTCCTTATTTTGTTTTTCTGGAAAATCCGACAGTAGGCATGAATTTTTGGCCTTGATATTTAGAAAATATACTTTAAAAAGAATCCGTGGCCGCTTGAACGGATTAAAACGGAGTTATAACGAAGAAGTTATGAATTTTTCAAGTTTGACGACGAAATATATATTTTCTGAAATTTCAGCAAGGTATTATTGTTTTGTACGAGTCAAGAACGAGTCCTAAGCTTTACAAATTATTTCGACTTATCAAAAATATATTAGTATACTTTGATACGAAGCTAAGGACGTATAATACGTAGAAAACGGATTTGAAACGACTAAGATATACACGTTTTTCATAAAATTGCCGTAACTATTATTTTCAGAAAAACTATATTATTTTTTTTACGAGATAAGTGTTACGGTAACTAAAACGACCATATTGAAGGCTGTTTTTAACATTGATGTGGAACTTTTTGTAACGAGATGTCTTCTAATAAAATCGAGATCATCAAGCATATTTTCTAAAACGACCAACCGTTTGTATAGCGGAGTTGTAATAAATTATTTACGGATGCTTAAACTTTGCCGAAACTCACTTTTTACACAACATTTGGACAAAATCACCATCTTTAACCTCTATTATCTATATGTTCGAGACCTCTATGACGAAAACTCATGTACTAAAACTTCTAGATTTTGATACAAACTTTCCAAAACCGTCGAGTTCGTTTCCTAACGTTCGACGTACACCATTTTACGACTAGTTTTTCGAAGCCATTTTTGTCACTTTCACGAAATTTCCGACGACTTTATTTTACAGCGAAAAGTTAAAATTTCACAATAAATCATTAAGAAACTATTGTAGGATGACATTTTGACGTAAATACTTGTAAAGTAATTTAAGAATGGTCAAGACGTCCAAAGAGTATTTTTCGACGAAGAGTATTATTTTCAAAACTCGCAAATGGTATAAATAACATACGAAATGCATACATAACGTTACATCATAACTCATTAAGTATCATATCATTCATTTTAGGTCGCGGATAGTTTCCGAGCCTCATTTTCTTGCACTTCATTTTGTTAGCATATCAATCACACCAGGTGAGTTCTATAGCCCCACTTTCAATTGTTTTTATACTACTTTTGGGGGAGATACATGCTCAAACTATTTTCATTTACTTTCACAATTACTCTAAACGTTTACTGATTACCGTGAGTTTCATAGCCCCTACTGTTATACATTTTCAATTACTTTTGGGGGAGATACATGCTCAAACTATTTTCCTTTACTTTCACAAGTACTCTAAACTTTTACATACTACTGTGAGTTCATACCCCACTTTTACTCGTTTGAATTCTTATAAACTATTTGGGGCGAGATATATGCTTATTTATCCAAACATTTAAACGCTATTGCCAAACAATATTACTTATACTTTAGACTTGGTGCGTGTTGCGACTAGACTTAAACAAACATCCCAATATTTATATGTTGGAAGGCCATTAATTTGGATACAGCCCAACGTGAGTCGTTGGAGGAACATCCCGGCATTTATATGTTGGAAGGCCATTTTTATGGATACATCCCAACGTGAGCGTTGGAGGAACATCCCAACACGAGTTGTTGGAAGACCCTTGTGGTGACATTTATACTTTTAACTACCTTGATGCGCATAATCATAATTGTCATTCTATTTTTAGCAGTGGGTTGTAAACACACAGGTTGCAAGTTTTGTATGGGCGGAACTTGGAACTGAGTGGATTTATGATGCCTTTGCTTCGTGGACTATTTTAAATGACCAAAAACTTTGCCTTTGTTACATGAACGCTCTTTTAAGGCTTTACTTGTTAACCAAACTCTATGAACTCACCAACCTTTGTGTTGACACTTTTTAGCATGTTTTATCTCAGGTATCTAAGGCTTTCACTTCATGGCATGCATATGGACACATCATAGAGTCGTGGTGACGACGCGTCTCACGTGGGATTTATACACTTTAAAAACATCGTTTGGCTTGTATCAAACCTATTACCTCATACATTGATTTTCATTTGGGACCTACATTTTGTAAACTCTGATTATTTTACTTAATCAAACGATGTATTTTCTAAACGACACTTTAGGTCGTTCGATATAACTGTAACTTTGATGCTATGACAGTCCTCCCCAAGGTATTCCATTCCGCTGCAAAACACGTAATTTGGGGGTGTGACACCATGCCAGGTACATCAGGTGCAAAATAAAAAAGGCTTGTATGATGGGGGAATCATCTAAGTTAACCAGCAACAACCAAACCGAGGCAAACGAAGACTCTAATCATGGGCAGATTAATGTGGCAGTTCACCCCAACTAAAGTCAAACCAGTGAACAACCAAACTCGTCCGCTCCACACAACTTTTATCTTGTATCTGATTTCCCTATGCCAAGCAGCTTTTAAAAGTAAGCGGGAACATGTTTTTTTTATTAATGCATTAACTACCTACGTCCTACTATACTGTCTTTTGTGTACGGATAACGTTTGTGTGTATTTGGCTTTGTAATAACTAATGGATATTAAATTCTACTTATTTGTGTCATGTGGTGGCTATCTAATATCGGTCGTGCATCCGTGTGGTTTGAACATATTCTTTGAATATATAAAAACGTAGTCAATAAACGTACCAAACCATCATTCAGGCATCCAGGACTTCCATCATGATCGCTTTCCCATTCTGTATGGCCCTCCTGTAAGTGGTTATAGAAACCCTTTTTCCAGTTCTTGACACACCCTCTAGCTCAACAACTGGTTCTTTTCCTTTGGCAGTCCCATGCCCTGGCTTGCTTTCCTGAACATCCTCATAAAAGAGTTTCTCTTTTCCCTTCTCGGCGGTATTTCCAGTTTGGAGTTCCACACCCTCCTGCTGCAACAGTCTTTAATTCCCGTGTGAACTACCCCCTTTTTCTCTGATCTCGAACCCTCTTTCTATTTTTGTGATAGAAACACGCTTTGTTAGCTTTCTTCTTTTGAAAGGTGTTGGACTACCGCAACGCATGCCAGCGTCCTCTTCCTGCCATACCATGTTTTTCAAATAAAGTTGTGACAAAGCCTCTTGCTTGTGCACAATGTAGACGTCCATGGATCCATTCACATCCGCAAGGTCATACATTCGTCGAACGTCATTGTCTATGTGCAACAATGTTAAACCATCTTCGAGTGCCTTGTTTGGTGCACCATAATATAAAGCCCATTTTCCCCCTCCAATATCGTTGAAAACATGATCAAGCACCCTGGTAAATGCACCCCTGGTGGAGCTAAAACACCAGACATCATCAAGGCGACCGCCTACATAGCGGAGTGGCTGAAATTCAAATTTCCCATTGTGGTGAACTTTAAATATGACTTCTTTGGTTTCCGCCATGTACTATAAAACATAAACCCTAATAACAATTACAATCAACCACTAGAATTTAACGGGTATACTGACCATACCTATAAAACATTAACCCTAACAACAATTTAAATAACTTTGAATTAAATAAAAATTTACTAATAGAATATAAAATATAAAGATGTATAGTTATTTATATCCATGTATAAATATATGAACGAATAAGGTAACAAAGTAAATACGGGAGAGTACAACAAACCTGGATTTGTTTCTAAAAAAAGAAGAAAAGGACAACGATTTTTTGTATTTGGATTCTTCGATGAAAGCGACCTAGGATATAAGACGAAATTTGGGGATGTTGATTGTTGGGACCATAAAGATAAATGATGTGTGGTTGGTACCATAAAAGGATAAGTGCTGTGTGGGGTAAAAAAGGTTTAAGTGTTTGTCATTCTAGGTCCCTCGTGTATCTTACGGCTATCACACTAATGACTAAAAACTGCTAGTTCAAGTTAGGACTGCTAGTGCTGAAGACAATATAGCATATAAACGTGTTGTTACTACATGTTGTCTAAGGTTTCAGAATAAAGACTTAAAAATGTTATTACATGTTAGTACTGCTAGTGCTGAAGACCAAATAATATAAACGTGTTGTTACTACATGTTTTCTAAGGTTACTTCTGCTATAACACTGTTGGCTGACCTTTTATTTGACTACTCACAACTTAATTGAATAGCTTAGAAAGAGTGTGTGTTACTCTTCAATTAAATTCTCCAACCAACTAGTATGGCACACCATTCAAGTATAATAAATGAAGCGAAAAAATACATATGGTTATGCTAGTAGACGTTCTTATATAACCCGTTAATGCTATTCTTTTCTTTATAACATCAAACCGGTTGAAAAAATGCTGTGCATTAGGTGCTGGCTGGAAAGAGAAAACAAGGTTGGATTGACCTTTGATGCAAGGCGTCCACCGAATACAAAAATCATGTGGCATTGTTGTCCAATGAATTTTTACCGAAGCGACCGCAATACTGATAGTGGGGTTGCTGCATGTGGACTTGGTGATGTTCATGTTACAAGGGAAAAAACAATTGCAGTTCGTAGAGGTGATGGTGTGATGGGGCTACATGTTGCAGCATCTTCTATAGGCGGTGTTTCAGTGAGTATCAGAGGTAGAACTGAGACTACAACAACACCTGATGAAGTTCATGATTCTATGTTTACCGAACCGAGTGACATTAGTGATGAAGAAACCCAACCACTTGCAAATCGAATAACAAGTGAACCACCTAAAAATGAAACCCAACCACTTACAAGCTGCAATTGATACACCTAGAAAATGACATGCGAGTCATTGAACAAGTGAGCTACCACCTATTCTCGTTATGTTGTATTTCACAATATATGTAGATGATAACATCAAATTATCTTGAATATTAAGTGTTAATTTCCCCCGATAATGCTTGTAATTTATATCATTTATATGGATTTATTCTTGTTTTCCATTATATTCCACTTTCAGGTGAATTACGAGCATTGGAGCTAAAGAGACGCGGAATTAGAGAATTATTAAAGATTTATCATAATATGCTCACTTTGAAGAAGTTACGGCGTAACTCATCTCTCACATTACGCCATAACTAAAGCGTGACTCAGAAAGCCAACTTATCAGAAAATTACGATGTAACTCTCTCAAAAGGTTACGACGTAACTATGTAAGATATAGGATTTCACAAACACATTAAACCAAATCTATATGGGGCATTCACAAATGTTTAGAGAGAGAAAGTTCTAGAGAGAGAAAGGGAAGAGAGTTGGGAACTATGTGAAACAAAGAAAAATGGTATTGAAGCTCCAACCCTCTACCTTGGGAGGTAGAGGGTATTTATAGTGTCTTACAATAAACGCCACCAACGGGCTATGGATCAGGCATACAGTGGGTAAAGACCCGTCCGTCCTCCACGGTCTTACTTAACTAACTACTTACTAACATTAAATAACTACGACTACGAGCTTTCTAATGATTACATATACTTGAGGTGACCGACACTTTAATGACTAAATTTTCTAATTCCTAACAATCTCCCCCTAAGGGAGGTCACCTCAATTTACACAGAATACAAACAGATATTACATTAAGATTGTTCTTGAATTCTTGTTTAAGTTCTTTGATCAGTAGCTCGTAGTCTTTGATTCTTCATGTTATCTATGTTTGCATAATTCAAGTGGAGGTCTTTAACTGATCCACGTGATGATGAGTTTTGAGCCAGCTTTGAGATCATCAGCTTGCATAAATCACTGACTCATCCATTGTGGTGTTGACATTATGTGACGTTGTGACAGTGGACCGACATGCTCACATTCTGGATCATGATTTCTTCTTATCAGAGTAGCGGAAGCTTTAGTTGATTCATGATATTTGCAGCAGCGTAGCAGAAGCATGGAGTGAGAATATCAGAGTCATTGATGCACTAATCATGATTTCTTTTGAAATGAATGTGTTGAGTGAGCATGCGGCTATGGATTGACCTCTCCATTCTGATCAGCTGCAAACGTCGGGTGTACCTGCATACAACAGTTAGCAATAAAGCGCACGAAAAGTGTCTTTGATCACTTTCGTCGAATTGAGGTACACGGCCCACGGTTCCCCGTTGATCAGTACAAGTACTGCCTGTGATCAGGTATAATTTCGAAGAATCTCCTTGACAGAGTTTCGCAGCTGCTCTAGCTGTTCTCAAACTGGAACGTCTCAAAGAAGACAACATGGAGTGAGTGAACCAGCGAATTTGAGATTCACTGATTGATGAAAAGAGATTTGAAAAACAATCGTGCACTGCTCAATATAAAGTGTTTTTGCAATACAACGAAGGTTTAAGGAAAATCAGTTATCAATCATAAACACCTTTTATTTTTGAAATATTAATACACAGTCGATGTGCTAGATAAAAGAGATTTAAGCACAATGACCGGTTTTTCAAAGGTATCCGTCAATCCATAACCTGAACCAGGATTGGTTCAAAAATTTGAATCGCCCCATTGTTTCTGTTCAGTTGTCACATGGTTGATCTATTGGATAAATCTCACATGCCACCTACCAAGAGCTTGTTTGATGTTGGCTCTAAAAGGCTTTCCATCTTCATTGTGAATATGTTAGCATATCACTCAGATGTTCTGGCAAAACCACAAGGATAATGCGTAGGACTCTAAAAGTATATTCTCTCTTTCCACATTGTGTGAAACAGAGAGTCTTCATTGATTGTGTCCTAATGAGATTTATAGATGATCTCGGGGCTCTAGACTCAATTGTGCACATTTGGTTTCTATGCCGGAGACTAGGGAGAGGGTCTCTTTCTTCAATATCAACCATCTCTAAGAGAAAGTCGATAGATACTGTAGGTTCCCCCGTGAGAATGAAACAAGTCCTTTTAAGAGGAACTTGAGTAGCTTGGGAAGATGTAGTGCAGTGCGTCACTGGGTCCATGACGTCTTGTCTTCAATACCGGTGTTACCTTGGTAACAGCCAGTAGCATATGAATTGAACCCGGTTTCTGCGCTAAGGTTGAAAATAATGGAGGGCTATTTGTTTTCACCCTTTTATCATTTATTTCATTTTCATTCTTCAACCCCTTCAGTGCTTACCGAGACTTCATTACTAGAACCTTGTTGGGTTTATTCCAGTTCCTGCTCTATCTCAGTCCGCACTCTTCCCATATCTCACTTTTCTCCTTTTTTTCATCATTCCTAAGGACTCTACACTATCTAGTGGATTGTCCCTGGGAAGATCCCTCCGGCTCTGGCGGGATCGTGGGAACAAATACCTAACCTCACCATCCTTATATCACCATACATAAAGTAAATTTGGTCGGTCTTTTTGGTATTGTTCATCAGCCATTGGAACCAATTGAAAACTATTTGAAAAACAATCTAGGTACTTGTGATATATTATCAAAGCATTTTGTACCTGAATCATTTTTTGATATTTTTAGAAACAGCTCCCCCTCAACATGTGCATCATAATTTTTAAATAGCTTTGGCACATGGAGGCAAGAGGACTTGAAAATCTCAGATTAAAAGAACGAAAGATTCGATTCTTTGATCAACAATTTCTAAAAGATATCAATCATCACTTTCCCGATCAAGATTAGTAGTTTTAATACTTTGTTAAGAATATTTTAGGAAAGGATGTGGTTTTAAAAAAATTGCTCCCCCTCAATATGTGCATCGAGATTTGAAAGAGTTTTGCACATATTAGGGAAAACCTGCACATTGGAACAAATTAATCACGTTTCAATCCTTTTTGGTTTAAAATCGATGCTCCCCCTCAACATGTGCATGGAAATTTTGAAATCGTTTGGCACATGAATGGAGGAGAGTTTGTTAAACACTTATAAAAACCAATTAACGAGTTATCAGTTTAAAACCAATTTAAATTACAAATTCTCCCCCGAGCACAATTTTCAAATCATTTGAGATTTGTGATCTTTATAGATTTAAATTGTTTTTAAAAGCTTTTGAGAAGAATTGTGACTTGCTTATGAAAACATTTAACCGATAAGGATCAAATCTGAGACTTTAAACTCCATGGATTAAATATGCTTTGATTATCTAAATAAAACATAATAGTAGCCAAGGTCTTAACTCAATTGTATAAAACATTGTTCTTTTTTATTTTCCAAAAATAGACCTTGCTCTTTTACATGCAAATTGTTTGAAAAATAACCTTTTTTGATTGAATTGAAATCATTCTCCCCCTCAATCAATGACATGAGTTGTTGATTGAGTGTAAGAGAGTTTGACACAGATAAGCCCGGATGATTTTCAAAAGTAGAATACGAGGAATTTTCAAAGCAATTTTGTTTTCATTAGATGACAAATATTTTTCAGAAGAATCATTAGACGAAAAAATATTTTGAAAGAAAACATTTGTCTTTTTGGTGACAAACATTTGTTTTAAGAATCAGAGCATGAGATTTGAAAAATAAGATTAAGCATGGCTCTGTTCTTTACTTTTAAAACGGGTTACTGCCTGAAATGACAATAAACCACCATTTTTCTCCATCTCATTTTTTTAAGGCAATTTATGTACATTCGAAGAACATCTAAAAACCCGTGACATTCTTTGAATGTCAACACAAAGTCCGTAGATGATATCGAATTAAGAAAAACATGGCAAAATAACAATATTTTTGGGATTTTTCAAGATTTTCTAATTTTTATGGATTTTGAAAATTTTATATTTTTCTATTTTCTTTTGTGGGTTTTGAAATTTTGTATTTTGCTTTTTGAAGAAATATATACAAGAGATAGATCGAGAAAGACCTTTACTCCTCGTCTTCCTCTTGAAGACGTTTGCGTGTTTCCGGTTGTAGACTCTTTAGACCAAGTCGTGGAAGGATAAACTCAAAACGTTCTCTAGGAAGAGCTTTGGTGAAGATGTCTGCTAACTGGTATTCAGACCCTACAAAATAGAGTTCTACCACACCTTTTTCCACTTGTTCCCGAATGAAATGATGTCGAATGTCGATGTGCTCGGCTCTTGAATGTTGAACGTTGTTGCAAGAGAGAGCAATTGCACTTTTGTTATCACAATACAGATGGATTTTGTTGAATTCAAAGCCATAGTCAGATAATTGGGATCTCATCCATAGGATTTGAGCACAACAAGATGACATGGCTATGTATTCAGCCTCTGTAGAGGATATAGAAGTACTCATTTGTTTCTTTGAAGACCAGCTCGCAAGCTTATCACCCAAAAACTGAGCACCTCCAGACGTACTTCGACGTGTATCTTGACATCCTGCATGGTCAGCATCTGCATAGGCTGTTAGTGACATACCGGTGTCTTTCGGGTACCAAAGTCCCATGTTGATGGTTCCTTGGAGATACTGAAAGACCCGTTTAACCGCTTCAAGGTGCTTTTTGGTAGGCTTAGCCTGTTATCTAGCACACATGCATACAGCGAACAGAATATCAGGTCTACTGGCTGTGAGGTACATCAGGGATCCAATCATACTTTGATATTTCGTTTGATCTACCATAATCCCTGAGTGGTCCTCATCCAGTTTGGTACGTTCCACCATGGGAGTGTCAACGGTATCACAAGTGTCAAATCCAAATTTCTTTAAAATTTCATTTGCATATTTATATTGATTAATAAAAATGCCTCCGGGACTTTGCGAAATTTGTAATCCCAAGAAAAATGACATTTGTCCCATCATTGACATTTGAAATTTGGAGCCCATCTCCTTAGAAAAACGGTCACATTCATTGGGGTCAGTCGAGGCAAAGATAATATCATCAACATAGATTTGAACGTGAATTAAATGTTTGCCTGACTTTCTGGTGAACAATGTCGGATCAACTGCTCCTTTGCTGAATCCATTAGATAGAAGAAAATTTGATAGCGTATCATACCATGCCCTTGGAGCTTGCTTCAAACCGTAAAGAGCCTTCTTCAAGCGATAGACATGAGTAGGATGCTCTTGATTCACAAAACCTTCAGGTTGGCTGACGTATAAAACTTCTTTAAGATCTCCGTTAAGGAAAGCCGTCTTTACATCCATCTGATAGACTACCATGTTCTTACTTGCAGCATTAGCCAAGAAGATTCTGATTGCCTCGATACGAGCAACTGGAGCAAATGATTCTTCAAAGTCAATACCCTCCTCTTGACGGTATCCTTTTGCAACCAATCGAGCCTTGTTCTTTAATACATCACCATGCTCATCAAGTTTTACTTTGAAGATCCACTTTAGAGTAATGATCATAGCAAAGTCTGGAGCAGGTACTAATTCCCATACATCTAGTCGATCAAACTCATGAATTTCTTCTTGCATGGCATTGAACCAACTGTCTTCATTCATTGCAGTTTTAACGTCTTTTGGTTCGACCTTGGATAGTACAGAGTTGAAGAAGCACCATAAGGCATCAGTTGCAAGTTGTTTGCGAGTGGATACTGGACGAGAGGGATTTCCAATGATGTTGTCCAATGGATGATCATGTGTCCATTTTCTAAGGTGTTCGTGTGGTTGTTGTTGAGGAACTGCAGTAGCAGAGTTGATTTCTCCTGATGAAGATGGTTCTGATGATGATTCAGGAACAAATATGTTTTCAAAGGGGGCATCTTCAGGAGTAGCAAAGGGATTATCTCCATCAAAGGTGCCAGACACAATTCCATGATGTACACTCGATGATTGATGATTTGTTGATGAGACAGAGTGATCAGCAGCAGGCGCTTCTTGACTTAATGACATAGAAACTGAAGGGTTAACTTCATTGACATGGATAGGAGCAACCTCTGTTGATGGAATTGACAGATCATTAGCAATTGGCTCATAGTGTTCATCAGACATTGGATCAAACAATTTCTTCAAATGATCTTCTGAAGGAGGTGCATAAGGAGTTGCTGGCGAAGAATCGTGTAAAAGAGTAAAACTGATGGGACTATTTGATGAAGGTTGTGATGCGGGTCCAGAACTGGGTTGTCCTGGAGCCATTTGACCGGTCAGCTCATCGAACGTAACATGAATTGTTTCCATGATATTTCGGGTTCTTTTGTTGTAGATTTGGTATCCTTTTCTGCTTGGTGCATATCCTACAAATACTCCAATGTCTGCTTTAGCTTTAAGTTTTCCTAAGTCTTGACCCTCATTAGTTGGATAACACAATGCACCAAACACACGAAGGAATGAAAGATTAGGTTTTTGATTGTGGACAAGTTCATATGGAGTTTTTCCATGAGAAGTGTGAATAAGGGATCGATTTTGTGTGTAGCACGCAGTGGCAATGGCTTCAGCCCAGAGAAACATTGGAACCTTTGTGTAAATCAGCATTGTTCCAGCGGCTTCCACAAGAGTTCGATTTCGTGTTTCAACTACACCATTCTGTTGAGGAGTTCGTGGAACACTTCTTTGATGACTGATTCCAACACTTTCATAAAACTCACTAAGTTCTTTGTTAACAAACTCAGTTCCATTTTCTGTTCGGATGATTCTGACAGTTTTGTTAAGTCGAACCTGCAGCTGTTTGATATGTTTGATGATGATATCTGGAGTTTCATCCTTTGTCCTTAAGAACTTGACCCAAGTAAATCGAGAGTAATCATCAACCACAACTAACACATATTTCTTCCCGTAAATATTCTGCACTCTCATGGGTCCATATAAATCCATGTGGATGGTATGAAGAACTTCCATAACTGAGTTTGTAGGTTTGGGTTTGTGGGCATACTTCTTGCTTTTTCCCAATTGGCATGCTGAACAAAGATGATCCTTTTCATACTTTAGTCCAGGTAATCCTATTACTAAGTCCTTTCTGGAGAGATCATTTATGGTGCCAAAGTTCAGGTGATTTAGACGACGATGCCATAACCATGACTTTGTTTTCAAAGCCTTTGACAACAAGCAAATTGGAGAAGACTTCATCATATCTTTGATAGAGATGGTGTATAGGTTTGAACCTCGTGTTCCTCTTAAAAGTTCCACACCATCAAGTTCTCTAACGAAACAAGTATGTTTTCTAAAGGCTACTTCAAGATCAGAATCACAGAATTGACCGACAGAAAATAAGTTATGACCAAGACCTTCAACATAATATACCCTGGAGATTACACTTTTACCAACAACATAATCTCCATAACCCATAATTGCACCGAAATGAGCTTTCCCGAATCTAACAGTCCCGATGAATTTACTCACGAAATTCATGAGCCACGACCGGTCTCCAGTCATATGCTTGGAACAGCCTGAGTCCAGGTACCACAGAACGATTTGAACGATCTGCAATTGAACACATACAAGAATGGATAACTGGATAATTGGGATCCCCATGCAAGAATGGGTTCCATTTGGTTAGTAATAGTGATTGGAACACCCACATTAGAAGTAGAAACAATGGAATCATCAGGGATAGATGCAGTGCTAGTGTCCGTATTTGACCTATTCAAAGTATGTTCACTTCTTAAAGGAATAGTTCTACCAGTAGGCATCCATTTCCTAATGGGCATTGATCTAGATAATTTAGGGCACATCTCATTAAGATTGAATTTGCGGCCAGTAGGTATCCACTGATAACCTATATTACTAAATTTCCTTCCTATGGGTTTCTAATGTTTTCTAACCTTCTTCCGCCATTGCTTTCTAGCCTTCTTAGCTTGATTTTTGGCATTAACAATCTTAACAGGGCATTTAACAAAATTACTCACATCATTCACAGCACATTCATGATAAACACCAGAAATCAAACATTCATTACATGTTTTGCAAGTAGTAGTAGAATTCGAATTAATTACAGTACGCTTAAAGCTAATACTAGAATCAACACGATTCGTTTTATTTAATTCCAAGTTAAAGTTCCTAGGGTGGTCTTCTACTTTCCTCCATTGATTACTCTTAGCTTGCGAGGTCCTATCTTGCTCTGTATTGCCTTGAGGCTTTGACCTGCTCGCTTTGGTGTCACTTTTTACTCCTGTAGAGAGAATGGGAACATTAGTTGGTTTTGCTACCTCTTGCATTTTAGGTTTAGAAGTGCTGGGATCTGAACTACTTAAAGGCACATTGAAGCTTACATGCTTAACTTTAGGCACTGAGTGAGGCATATCAAGATTGGCATTCTTAAAATCAGGCATAGAACAAGGCACAACTATTTTATCCTTCTTACCATCGGATTTAGGGCATGTTGCTCTTAAGCATTCTAACAGCTCTTGAGATCGTTTGGCCTAAATGCAAGCAAACCTAATTTCACCATCAAGGGGCTTATTTATGAAATCCTCCTCTACAATTTCACGGCGACATTCTAGACTATCCTTAAGATGAATGAAATAGTTCTGAAATGCCAGTTCGTTATTTCTAAGATGAGGAGGAATGTATTTAACAGTCACAGTATATTTACAGTCAGCAGATGACTTTGATGCAACATTCTCATTAAAGACAAGTGGCATTTTCCCTTTTACCTGACTCCTCAGATTCTCAATTTCCTTTTGTAGAGACGTTATTTTTTCATTGTTCTTGTCACGAGTGACTTTCATTGAATCATATAACTCTTTAAAGTGTCGTTTCACTTTTTCATTTTCTTCTAGAAAACTCTCATTTTCCTTTTGTAAAACATTAACCAAGTTTTGAAGATGAAAAATTTGAGAACACTGAGAATCTGAAGGAGGAGGCATTTGGGAGCCAGTCACATTGTTCTTTTCACCCTTTAATTGTGAAATTTGGGTTCTCATTTTTCTGATCGTGTTACAATGAGCTCGAATCTGTTCATCACGTTTGCAGATTTCAAAAACTGCATCAAATTCAGGAGCATCCAAGGTTGTCTTGATATTTGAGGTTTTAACATTTTCTTTTAGATGTTGATATTTTAATTGCAAAGCAAGATGCTCAACTTCCAATTTAGAAAACTGTTTCACCAGGTTATCATGATCACCTCGTTCAACTTTATCATGCAATTTAGAGTTAGTTTTCTCAAGCTCAATGACACGATCATGGGAGACTTTCAAAGCAACAGATAATTCATGAAATTGAGATGCATTAATTGAACAATTCGTGGCAGTGTAAAACACATCTTGAGTGATACATTCAGAAATCAGATTCTCATTTAAGGTATGCAAGTTCTTCCTCTCAATCTCATTATATTTTAATTATCACTCATAGTCATTGACCTCAACTATCATTGCATCAAATTCCTTTTCCATTTCTTTAATATCTGAATCCATCCCCTTTTTAAGACTCTCAAATTGACCTTTTAATTGTTTAAAAATAGGCATGACCTCAGTTAAATAGCATTCTTTAGTTTGCTCAAAACCCCTCTCCCCTTCAGTTATCCCAGTAGGTGTGATCCTTTTCTTACATGTCTTCTCAAAATCAACAAATAATTTATTTAAAAGTTTTGATTCCTTAGCATTAAATTCCTGCTTAAGCACTTTCATATTTTCTTGAAGTTCTTGTTTTTGCTTAGCCGTTTTGTTAAGCTTTTCTTTCAAGGAGTCTAGCTCTTGTTTTAGTATTTCTTCCCTAAAGTTACTTTTTCTAATAATTGTACGCATTTGGTCATCCATTTCCTGCTCACGAGTGGTTAACTCAAACTTAGCGCGTTGTTCATAAATGGCAACTTGTTCTTTATAGGCATTAAGTTCAGAGATAACAGAATCATCAGGGGCACATGGAGTGTATTTATTAAAAACATAGTCATCATTGACTGCAGAAGATGCATCACTTGGTTCAATCACACTTTCACTTTGGATCACATATTGATCATATGGGACAATATTACTATTACCCATATTAACAATATCTGTTTCACAAGTTTCATGTGATTGGACTTTGTCATGTATCTTTTGCTCATCAACTTCATCATATAATTTTAATATCTCTGAGATGATTGATTCTTTGGATGGACCAGCTTGCTTTGATGATGAGACCTTTGGAGAGACCATTGGAGAAATGCTAGCCATGAAGATTGTCTGGGCAGTAGGTTCATCATCGACATCAGAGTCATATGCATCACAATCGGCAACTTGAAAGGCATTTTGATGACCGTGACCTATTTCCTGAATTGGCTGCTCATCCACATCTGCATCATATGTCTTAGCATTCCCCTCTGCAAGAAATAACAACTCCTCTTCATCCAAAACTGCAACATTGTCCTGAGCTTGCACAAGCAACATTTTGTCTCTGAAGTATTCGATTTTGAGGGCGTTTTGGAGATGTGCAGTGCCTTGCAATGTGTCCATCACCACCACAGTTGTAGCACTTGATTGGCTTTACTTGTCCCAGATTGGTATTTCTTCCACGATTCTGATTAGCCACATACCCTCCACCTGCTCCACCTCTTCCCTGTTCATACTGCCTTCCTTGAACTGGTTGCACCGTAACCTTTCCATCTCTGACAACAGCATGATTGTGTAGATTGGATGCAGTTCTGATCTCATTGTTAGTGTGAAGACTGTTGGTATGTCGAGTGAGGGTCAAGTTTTGTTTAACCATAAGAGCCAGTTGATTGATGAAGTGTTCCATGATCAGACATCGAGACGTTGCTTGAACCTCGGATAAGGAATGAGTTTGTGATTACCATTACCCGTGGGTATGACTTGAGAAGCTTTGGTGGTAATTCCAACATTTGTGTAAAAGGCTGTTGAATCCAAGGTTGTCAAGATCGGGATCCTACCCAGGATCATTTTCGTCTTTGCAAGATCGTGATCGTAAGATCGGGTCGGGATCTTAAGATCCTACTCTAATGTTATTTCTTAATAGTTTATGTAATTTTATACAAATCTACAAATTCTAATACATTATAACCATAAAATACTATGAATGTTTCATATAAATGTTATCCTAAATTATGATTATAAAATGTTTAAAAAGATTAACATGTTGCTTTTTGAATTCTACAAACAAACAACCCATAAATTTGTAGTTTTTTAGTTTGTAATTCTAGAAAAGTAGGATCGGATCGTATTAGATCGTAAGGTCGTATGATAAAGATTGGGATCCTATAAGATCTTAAGCTTCCAAAGATCCTATGTAGGATCCAGATCGTTTTTGCTTTGCAGTATCGTAAAATCGTAAGATCCTAAGATCAGGATCGGGATCTTGACAACTATGGTTGAATCATTTGAAGAACTTGTTTCTCCCTGTTTAGTTTTGAACTGTTCAAGAATCCTTCGTTCAAACATAACATGTCTCTCATTCTGAAGAAGGAAGACATACAGTTGCTCATAGTTGGTGTTCTTCAATCCTTTGGTTAGCTTCACAGAGGTGAAAAATTTGTGCCATTCGGGATTCATATTGTTCACAAACTTTGAATTCAACTGAATATTTGGCATGGTCATTTTGATATTCCTCATATCATTCACAAGCTTGTGGAATCTCACGTAATATTCATAGACACTTTCTTCTGGTTTCATCTTAAAGTGCTCAAATTCATCATACAGTTGTGATTCTCTGTCTTCCTTAGTTAATTCAGAACCCTAGAGAAGCATCTTGACATTATCCCAAACCGCCTTGGCTTCAGTGTTGTGATTGATAAGCTTGTAGATATCTTTTGGAAGACCCTGAAGTATAATGTTTGAAGCCCTGATATCAGCATCGAATCTCTTTTTCTCCTTATCACTGAGCTCATCATACGTCTTTGGTCTGTCCAATCCAAAGATCATTGATCCATCTGCAGCAGTATCAATGATGTCTCTTGTAGTTTCAATCTGATAAGGTCCTTCATCAATTGATTTGAGAATGTTGACCCCATTTTCTTTTCCCAAACAGTACAACCTGATTCGTTGAGCCCATGAGTCATAATCAATTCTGTCAAGCATAGGTGGATGAGTATCTGATCCTGCTGCTTGAACGTCCTCAGCTACAGTAGAAGCGATAGTAGGTACGTTGTTAGACATGATTAAAAGTTCTACGGGATTTTACTATTCTTTGATTAAACCGGGAAATTGATTCTTTCACGGGATTTTACTAAACCAAAATAACAACCGTAAAAATGTAGCACGAAGAAGTGCCAAGTCTCTATAGGCAAGTAGCTAAACAAATCAACTCGCTTTGGTATCAACTCGCTAAACAGTCAACTCGCTTAAAAGACAAGTCGCTTAATACTCAAGTCGCTTAAAGAATCAACTCGCTAAATAGTCAAGTCGCATACTGGTATGTGCTAAAACACATACCTTTTCATTATCAAAACTGACCCAAAATAACCAAGAAAGAGCCATTTATTGCTAATATTTGTGGTTTTCTTGAGTTTGTGCATTTGCAGGTACGGATATGTTAAAACACACAATAAGAAAGCCAAAACCGAATAAAACCGAGCACGAGAGAAAGAAGAGTGCCGAAGCCGATGCCGGGATGCTATTTCATGGACTTTGATGCTCAAAAGTGCAAAATACGGAGTTATGGATCACTATTTGGGAGTTTTCACAAGTTACCCGTCATTATACCACAATTTCACAAATTCACCTTCAACTTTTACAACTTTACACCTTTGTACCCTCATAATACCAAAATGCCAAAAATCACCCTTACTCTTTCATCATTTACACATTTGGTCCTTAGCATATTCAAGTTTACATAAAAGGGCTTTATGTTTATTAGTCCTAAGTTTTTAAATCATTTACACAACATAAATAAAAAGTCCACTACAAATAAACCCACAAAGCCCAAGATCCAACAATCTTACCCTTTACCCTTTACTATACCCGGTTTAGCCAACCCGGTATATTAACCCGTATCCCACTATAGTCAACCCGGTCAACAAACAACCCAAGTCAAACAAAGATAAAAAAAAAGAGAGCCAAACCAGAAACGCGCCCAAACCAGTGAAACCCCCATTTACTGTTACCCTCCCTTCTCACCATTTACCCACGTCCCCTCATTTACCCACACTTAAGTGAGTTTCTAGAAGATCCTGACAACGTGTCAGAGGTTGACAGCACATGGGATTGCCACAGTGGACGAATGAAGGAACCTCATTGGTCCTAACACCTCACTCAAATGATCAAACGGCTCTGAATTGATTTGATGACAAATGAATGAATCAATGGCAGAGATCAATGCTTCATGAAGCTTCTCAAAGGCATCCCAAGCTCCTCATCAAGCTATAAATATCCCTTTCTCACCACAATTGTAACTGTCCAATTTCTCACGCATTAGAGAAGTTTTGACTTTTTATTACTTGTCAATTTTAAAGCTTTCATAGTGTAGTTACTCTAGATTCATTGTAGTTTTAGATTTCAGTTTTGTAATTACCATTTATTAATGCAAATTTGAGTTTACTTTAATCTTTGGCAATTTACAATTTTTAGCAATCTTTGTCTCAAAAGTTCATTGTGACTGTTTAATTAAGCTCTCAGAAGCCTTTATAAGCCTCTGTTAGCTTATTACTGCTTAAGCTCACCTTATTTCCATTTATTTTCAAATAGTCAACAAAAGTCAAACTGTTTCAAAGACTGAAAAGTCAAACTGATGTTGGATGCAATTCTGTTTTGAAATA
This sequence comes from Chrysanthemum makinoi, assembly GCA_910596185.1. Taxonomy (NCBI): domain Eukaryota; kingdom Viridiplantae; phylum Streptophyta; class Magnoliopsida; order Asterales; family Asteraceae; genus Chrysanthemum; species Chrysanthemum makinoi. Next base: position 179,742,488 of record OU343216.1, read on the forward strand.
GCTTTTAGGATAAGTTGAGTTGATATGTGATACACATTTGAAGTCTAAATCAGTTTTCCCTTAAAATCTAGTTTTTAAAAGTAGTTTAGAAGCTAATAGGAGTGTTTGGATTTATTTTGATTTTTAGAATTAAATGCTTTTTGTAAGTTTAAATTGATCTATTGAGCTTAGAAACTGTTTTTCAAACTCCTTCAAGCCTAATTTTGTAGCCTCAAGTGATTTGTTAAGTTTTCATCTTCATTCTCATAATCTGATTCTTTCCTAAAACTGCCTTGTTCATCAGTCTATCTAAGAATCTAAATCAGGTTTGTATTCAATTTAAAGTGCTTTTACTTGTTGATTAGATAGCATAGATAACCTGATTTTAGCTTGTTTACCATTTAGAAGCTGTTTGTAGTGCTTAACTTCATTTGCAAAATGCTATTTGTTCTGTTTTCTGTCCTGCTGCACTGGAAAATCTGTCCTAACTGCTTCATTCATAGCAGCTTATCTGCTTTGCCCTTTGATGTTTATGCCTGATTTCTGTTTCCCTCAGCAGCTTGTAGGAGTAGTTTTAGGAATCTGAGCTTAGGATTTCACTTTTGAGCTTATAGACTAGCTTATTCAGGCCTGCAATAAGCCTTTCTGCCCATTATAATTCACTGCATCAGATCACTTGTTATCCCATTCTCTTTATGCTTTTAATCTTCTCAATTTATGTCCAAATTGGCTGAAATTTGGTACAAGTACTCTCTGGTTGGTAGACTAGAGATTTCAACTTTTGGTTTTCACTTTAGCTTATTGGATAAGCAGTTGCAGTAGCTTAAAGTAGGGGCCAGGTCACTGTGTTGCTTAAGTAGCAGTTAGCTTAATATCTAGGTAGACTGCTTATTAGGTGTTAGGAGTAGTTGCAAATAGTTGCTTTAGAGTAGTTTTAGTATTATTTAGCTTCTGTAATCAGTTGGTGCTATTTAGAGCTTATTTGCTTATTTTAAATTGCTTATTCATAGACTGTTTGTGCATCAGCTCTTATTTCTCTCACATAAGCCCATGTTTTTATATTTTTCATAGCTTTAGAATAACATTTTAGAATTTCCCTGAATTTTTCATAATTTTTAGCTACTGTTTAGTATTTTTCTCAATTTAAAATAGTTTTTAGTCACTTTTAAATAGCTTTTATTGCAAATAAATCAGAAAAAGTTCAAAAAAATAAATTTTCATTTTTCCTAGATTAAGAAAAATATAAAAAGCCAAAAAAATATTTTTCCAAATTTTTCCTAGTTTAATTTGTAATTTTTAGAATTTAAATTAGTTTAAATTAGTTTTTAATTCAAATAAATTCTAGAAAAATCATAAAAATTAGTTTTAATTCTTAGTTAATTTTCAAATATCATTTTTAGGGTAAAAGTAATTTTAGATTATTTTTAGGATTTAGATTAGACGTAGTTGCATTTTATTTTCGTTTCATTTAATACGTTTTAGTATAATTTGCGTATTTAGGATTTCCCGTAGTGTAATTTCTCTTTTATGCTTCCCTTGCCTCGTAGTTTAGATAACATCAAATTATCCCCTTTTCTCATTCAAATCACAAAAATCGGGACGTGAGTTGGAAATTTCATTCAACCCTCGTTCGGAACGATCTCGGTGCTCAAACCTAACACGTTTGAGTTACCCAACACGTACTACACACTTCTCTTATTATTGGTTTCCCGAGCGAATCAATTTTTGGCGCCGCTGCCGGGGAGGGCTTGTAGTGAGTTTTCGTATTCCGTCTCGATTCGTGGTTTTTGAAGATCCTTCCTCGTGAAGTTACCATTTTGTTTTTGTAAATATCTCTTTTATAAAAACTCAAAAATATTTTCCTTTTCAAAATTTGTTTTCCTTTTATGTTTTGTATCTTTAAAAACCCAAAAATAATCTTCGTTTTCCTCTATATGTTTAATTCTTATCTCTTTACCCTCTAAATTGTTTAATTCTCCACAATGCTCGATTTCTCACCCTTTGATCCCCATGATCGTCGGACCATGGAGGATTTCTATCGTCCATCACTTATCGGTCGAGGAGGACCGATCGTTCCGGGAACCAAATTTAGATTGAAAAATCGTATGGTTCGTCTTCTTCGACAATATTGCCAATTTCATGGATTTAACGACGAAGATGCTAATGAGCACTTGAACAAGTTTTTATCTATCACTCAATCCATGAAGCAACGTGACGTTTCGCAAGATGATATCCGATTGAATCTCTTCCCCTTCTCTTTAACCCACGAAGCCGAATCTTGGTTTTATACCCTTGAAAAACATTCAATTCATACTTGGGAAGAGATGTTTCGCAAGTTTCTTTCAAAATACTTTCCATATTCGAAAACGATGCAATTAAGGAAAGAAATTCTCAATTTCCAGCAATTACCTAAGGAATCCGTATTTGAAGCTTGGGAAAGATTCAAATCGTTATTACAGAAATGTCCCGATCATCGAATTTTGCTTCTTGATCAAATCCTAACCTTTTATCATGGTATCACTACGATTGATCGAGACAAAATCATGTTGGCAGCTGGTGGAAATCTCATGCGGAAGACTCCTCAAGAAGCTTACGATTTGATCGAGAATATGACGCAACATCATTATCAGTGGGATGCTGACGTTCCTTACGATTCTACCACTATGTTGAGTGATCATTATTCCGAGAAAATTTCCGTTATGAGTGCTCAAATTGACGTCTTTGGCAAGCAGGAAAGCTATATCAGTCAACAAAGACCGAGTCATTCACCCACCTTTTACTATTCCGACTCTGACGATAGTGATGACGATGAACCGTTTGAAGAAGAGAGCTTAAAGATCGATGACGATTCTTCGAGTGGCAATCCCACTCCCATTTCCGATCCTATCATTTCCGACTCTTCCTCTTCACTCACGCCGGTTGAGAGAAGTGACGTCGTTTTCGAAGAAGTCGATGATCCAATTTCGCCGGAAATTGTTGAAACCAATTGCTATCCTCTCATTAACGAACATTCGGATACCTTGTCAATGGGGGATAAGGAAGTCGAATGCACTCCTCTTGAGAATATTGATGACCTTGTTCCAATCCCAAGGGTATCTGAGACACCTTTCGATTCGATTTCAGAAACTTTCAAAATGACCTTCACAAATCCTTTGTTTGAATTCGATTCAGAATATACTCTCAATTTTGACAATCAAATCTTTGACGAGGAAAGTGATGAGTCCGACACGGAGACCACAATGGAAAAGGTGCAAATTCCAAGTCCACAAAGTACCGCACAAATCCCACCTCTTCCTCCCAAAGATTTTGTTGAAAATCACCCTATGAGCTTAAATGATCAAATTCAAATTAAGGATTATATGAAATCTGCTTTTGAAGATGAAGAATGGATCCTTATTATTATCAAAATCTTTATTCCATTTCTTCCATATAATGTGATTTCTCCTCTTCTTCACTCTTACGGGAGTGAGGATACCATCTTTGACCCCGGTATCACCATTTTTTCCTTTTTAAGAACCGTGGGTATCTCGTCGGAGTGGAACTTTCTTATGTTTCAACGTTTATCCAAACCTCTTGAACGAAAGTCCGATGGAGATTATCTTTTCCACTTGCTTCCCCATGGACAAATGAATTCGGGGCGGGTCAAGCTAACGACTCGATGACAAAACAAGCGTTTCTATCTTCTTTCTATTTTCTAATAAGTGACGTGAAGGGGTTCGCCTCTTCGATTTCTCGTGTTTGGTTGTTTGTGATGTTGTGTTTAGGATTTTCCCGATATGAAGACTCTCGTGCTCGAAGTTTGTCATTTTCTCCACTCGAGTTTCATGATCGATGCTGATGGAAATCCGATATCCTAATCTTATCGACTAACGTTTATCTTTGAGCATACTTAATAAATGGCTTTTAGATTTTCGTTGATACCCTTGCTTTTAAACATTGAGGACAATGTTTCGTTCTAGTCTGGGGTAGGGTAATCTTCGATTTGATTTGACCGCACTTGCTTGTTTTTCGTCGTGTACTCTCGCAACCCCGTTTTTCCTTAGAAAATGAAAAATTGTGCAAAAATGAGCAAAATTTAAAATTTTTGTAAGCTTTTGTTAAGTCTTTTTGATTGAAAAGTTTTGCTAGTCTCTTAGACAAGAAGCTATAAAACGCGAATTCTAGCTCACAAGGCCAAGAATTTGCAAGTTTCCCTGAGTGACTTTAAATATGCATGACTTAATTTCATTAGACGAAGCATTTGCTAAGTTAATATATGTTTTGACACCTTGTTGACTTTCCGCTGGTGAGAGTAGGAATGGAATTCTGACTTGACCGGGCTTGTTGAGCCCTAGCTTGTTCCCTTAACCATAGATAATCTAAAAATTATCGGCTAAGCATCCGCGGATCTCATTATTTGGGATTTTAAATTTGCAGAGATCGAGAAATGATAGAGTTACTTATGAGTTTAGATGCTAAGCGTGGAGGAGTTGGTTCTCTTTAGAGCCCATCGAAGGTACTTATGGCTTTTTGTTCCCACAAAATTGTTTCACCCCATATCTGTCTAAATAATTAGAGATGTTGAGTTTTTGTCGATAGTTAGTTCTTTATCTTCTTAAAAGAATATTTGTTTTAAAAATTGGGTACACATCAAGGATCCGTAATGAATAAATTAGCAATCAGTGATAAGTGAAAAGTAATAAGTAAAGTTATGAGCTGCGGTGTCGAGATCGGACCCTTGGATCTTTAGCCGGGATTGAGTGAGGTCTTAGCCTAGCCAGCCGGGATCCTCATTTCATGAAGCCTATAGTCTTGGAATTACCCCGTGAAGCTCCGTAGTTCATAGCTCATATAAGTAAAAGTACAAGCTCAAAAAAAAAAAAAAAAAATGTTGTTGAAAAAGTCAAAAGTATAAGTGAATAAAAATTCCTTGATGTGGACCTCATTTTTGGGACAATGGTTCTTGAGAGAAGGCGGATAACTAATTAGCGATTTAGCTTTATATCTTTATCTGAATAAAAGTGATCGAAACGAGAAAATTTGAAGAAATTCATTTCTCACAAAAATAAAAAAAATCTAGAGGAAAATAGGAAAATGGGAACAAAAGGTTTTTACACAAGTAACTTCCATGGGTAGTGTTAGCATCTAGAATCATATTTAACAATGATTTCGGTTTTACGCTTAGTTTGGGGACTTGTGAAAAATCAGGGACGATGTATTCTATCCGTATGGTCACTTCACGCTGTGTTGTGTTTCTTACTCCGTGATCCTAACATGTCTTTTGAAAAATGTTGGAGTTATTAATCGACATGAAAGTTCAACAAACCGTCATTCATAATCGGAATGTGCTTAACCGTGATATCTATATATGTGAATTAAAAGGTAAACAGGGCGTTTTTAGAATTAAGGCTTTCTTCATCTCTTTTGAGGAATCTTTGCTACTTCTTCATAGGTTTAGTAGAAAGAGATTGAAATCCTTGGTTTTAGAAGCGTGAGTTGATTGCATTGCGTGAGGACACGACAATGGTCTCGTTTGGGGTATTTTGGTATGTGCTAAAACACATACCTTTTCATTATCAAAACTGACCCAAAATAACCAAGAAAGAGCCGTTTATTGCTAATATTTGTGGTTTTCTTGAGTTTGTGCATTTGCAGGTACGGATATGTTAAAACACACAATAAGAAAGCCAAAACCGAATAAAACCGAGCACGAGAGAAAGAAGAGTGCCGAAGCCGATGCCGGGATGCTATTTCATGGACTTTGATGCTCAAAAGTGCAAAATACGGAGTTATGGATCATGTGTAGGAGTTTTCACAAGTTACCCGTCATTATACCACAATTTCACAAATCCACCTTCAACTTTTACAACTTTACACCTTTGTACCCTCATAATACCAAAATGCCAAAAATCACCCTTACTCTTTCATCATTTACACATTTGGTCCTTAGCATATTCAAGTTTACATAAAAGGGCTTTATGTTTATTAGTCCTAAGTTTTTAAATCATTTACACAACATAAATAAAAAGTCCACTACAAATAAACCCACAAAGCCCAAGATCCAACAATCTTACCCTTTACCCTTTACTATACCCGGTTTAGCCAACCCGGTATATTAACCCGTATCCCACTATAGTCAACCCGGTCAACAAACAACCCAAGTCAAACAAAGATAAAAAAAAAGAGAGCCAAACCAGAAACGCGCCCAAACCAGTGAAACCCCCATTTACTGTTACCCTCCCTTCTCACCATTTACCCACGTCCCCTCATTTACCCACACTTAAGTGAGTTTCTAGAAGATCCTGACAACGTGTCAGAGGTTGACAGCACATGGGATTGCCACAGTGGACGAATGAAGGAACCTCATTGGTCCTAACACCTCACTCAAATGATCAAACGGCTCTGAATTGATTTGATGACAAATGAATGAATCAATGGCAGAGATCAATGCTTCATGAAGCTTCTCAAAGGCATCCCAAGCTCCTCATCAAGCTATAAATATCCCTTTCTCACCACAATTGTAACTGTCCAATTTCTCACGCATTAGAGAAGTTTTGACTTTTTATTACTTGTCAATTTTAAAGCTTTCATAGTGTAGTTACTCTAGATTCATTGTAGTTTTAGATTTCAGTTTTGTAATTACCATTTATTAATGCAAATTTGAGTTTACTTTAATCTTTGGCAATTTACAATTTTTAGCAATCTTTGTCTCAAAAGTTCATTGTGATCGCTTTAATTAAGCTCTCGAAGCCTTTATAAGCCTCTGTTAGCTTATTACACGCTAAGCTCACCTTATTTCCATTTATTTTCAAATAGTCAACAAAAGTCAAACTGTTTCAAAGACTGAAAAGTCAAACTGATGTTGGATGCAATTGCTTTTGAAATAGCTTTTAGGATAAGTTGAGTTGATATGTGATACACATTTGAAGTCTAAATCAGTTTTCCCTTAAAATCTAGTTTTTAAAAGTAGTTTAGAAGCTAATAGGAGTGTTTGGATTTATTTTGATTTTTAGAATTAAATTTTTTTGTAAGTTTAATTTAAGTCTATTAAGCTTAGAAACCGTTTTTTAAACTCCTTCAAGCATAATTTTTTAGTCTCAAGTGATTTGTTAAGTTTTCGTATTCATTCTCATAATCTGATTCTGCCCAAAAAGCCTTGTTCATCGGGCTATCTAAGGATCTAAATCAGGTTTGTATTCAATTTAAAGTGCTTTTACTTGTTGATTAGATAGCATAGATAACCTGATTTTAGCTTGTTTACCATTTAGAAGCTGTTTGTAGTGCTTAACTTCATTTGCAAAATGCTATTTGTTCTGTTTTGTCTCTGCCACTGGAAAATCTGTCCTAATCGCTTCATTCATACAGCCTTATCTCGCTTTGCCCTTTGATGTTTATGCCGATTTCTGCTTCCCTCAGCAGCTTGTAGGAGTAGTTTTAGGAATCTGAGCTTAGGATTTCACTTTTGAGCTTATAGACTAGCTTATTCAGGCCTGCAATAAGCCTTTCACCATTATAATTCAATCGTGATCAGATCACTTGTTATCCCATTCTCTTTATGCTTTTAATCTTCTCAATTTATGTCCAAATTGGCTGAAATTTGGTACAAGTACTCTCTGGTTGGTAGACTAGAGATTTCAACTTTTGGTTTTCACTTTAGCTTATTGGATAAGCGGTTAAGCGTAGCTTAAAGTAGGGGCCGTCACTGTGTTGCTTAAGTAGCAGTTAGCTTATTATCTTGGTAGATCGCTTATTAGGTGTTATGGGTAGTTACAAATAGTTGCTTTAGAGTAGTTTTAGTATTATTTAGCTCCTGTAAACAGTTGGTGCTATTTAGAGCTTATTTGCTTATTTTAAAGTGCTTATTCATAGACTGTTTGTGCATCAGCTCTTATTTCTCTCACATAAGCCCATGTTTTTATATTTTCATAGCTTTAGAATAACATTTTAGAATTTCCCTGAATTTTCATAATTTTAGCTACTGTTTAGTATTTTTCTCAATTTAAAATAGTTTTTAGTCACTTTTAAATAGCTTTTATTGCAAATAAATCAGAAAAAGTTTCAAAAAAATAAATTTTCATTTTTCCTAGATTAAGAAAAATATAAAAAGCCAAAAAAATATTTTTCCAAATTTTTCCTAGTTTAATTTGTAATTTTTAGAATTTAAATTAGTTTAAATTAGTTTTTAATTCAAATAAATTCTAGAAAAATCATAAAAATTAGTTTTAATTCTTAGTTAATTTTCAAATATCATTTTTAGGGTAAAAGTAATTTTAGATTATTTTTAGGATTTAGATTAGACGTAGTTGCATTTTATTTTCGTTTCATTTAATACGTTTTAGTATAATTTGCGTATTTAGGATTTCCCGTAGTGAAATTTCTCTTTTATGCTTCCCTTGCCCCGTAGTTTAGATAACATCAAATTATCCCCTTTTCTCATTCAAATCACAAAAATCGGGACGTGAGTTGGAAATTCCATTCAACCCTCGTTCGGAACGATCTCGGTGCTCAAACCTAACACGTTTGAGTTACCCAACACGTACTACACACTTCTCTTATTATTGGTTTCCCGAGCGAATCACATACAGAGACAACTCACTTAACCACCAAGTCTCTTAAACCAACTCGCTGACAATACAACTCGCTTAATTGCCAAGTCGCTTTAAAACTCAAGTCGCTTAAAGAAACAACTCGCCTAATAGCCAAGTCGCATATGCCAACTCGCTGCTAATACAACTCGCTTAATAGCCAAGTCGCTTAAACCAACTTGCTTCCAATAACAAAGCAACTCGCTTCCAAGAAACTCAACACCGTAGCTCAACTCGCTTCGTACAATATTTGAAAACAACCACTTTATCAATCAAAAACAGCTAAACCACAATGATTCAAGCCTTCCAATTCAAAACCTAAACACATATGATGATCCTAAACACAAAAGTACAATCAAAATTCAAACTTTAACACTAGAAATTGACCAAATGATTCAAACTCTCCTAAACACTTATAACCCAAAAACCTTATGAAATCCACCAAAACAAAGAGCATGAAAGATGAGTGATCAAACCATGGCTCTTGATACCAATTGTAAGATATAGGATTTCACAAACACATTAAACCAAATCCATATGGGGCGTTCACAAATGTTTAGAGAGAGAAAGGGAAGAGAGTTGGGAACTATGTGAAACAAAGAAAAATGGTATTGAAGCTCCAACCCTCTACCTTGGGAGGTAGAGGGTATTTATAGTGTCTTACAATAAACGCCACCAATGGGCTGTGGATCAGGAATACAGTGGGTAAAGACCCGTCCGTCCTCCACGGTCTTACTTAACTAACTACTTACTAACATTAAATAACTACGACTACGAGCTTTCTAATGATTACATATACTTGAGGTGACCGACACTTTAATGACCGAATTTTCTAATTCCTAACAAACTATATTAGGTCAAATGAGGCTCCGCGCCGCTGATAACTACGCCGTAACTCGCATAAACTATGGTGTAACCAAGAATTATTGAAGATACAGCGTAACCACTTCTAAGGTTACACCGTAACCAGCAGATCTAGTGCAATTTATGAAGAATTAGATGATTACGGCGTAACTATTTTATTATTTACGCCGTAACCAAGATCTGGCCTATAAATACCCCACGATTTCCAGTATTTCAAAGCATCCCATTTCACACACCACAACCAAAGAACGTGGAAAGAAGCCAAAGGCAGGTCTAGAGGAGCATACAGAGCTATCTCCAACGGAGAAATCACTCCCCTATGATAAGCATTAGCATTTTATCTTTTCTTTACTGTTGATTAATGTATTTCGTAACATTAAATATTGAATTGATTTGTATGGTTAATATGAGCGGCTAAGCACCTCTTGGTGTTGGCCTAGTTATGATTCCTTAATTGTTTTGTTTACGTTTACATTACTTCCGTAGAATTATTTCTAAGTGTATGCATGCATAGTTTATTGGTAGCTACCCTTGTTTCGGTAGTTTTAAATGGCGGTAGAGGCTAGTTGCTTAGGAGATATGACCAACTGACCTTAAGTGAGTAGACTGAGACGGGAAGGGTAAGATATGACCAACTGTCGACCCTTTCTACCTGTGCGATTTGACAAACTGATCACCTACTGTTTGGATGAACTTAAGAATTAGGGAGTGAGTGTCTAAGATGCTAGCGCCCGGGCACTCACTATTATAAGTCTAGCATGTAACGAAACTTAATGACTCGGCTTAGGGAACCTGGAACAACTGGACTTATGAGGGGACACCTGACTTCTCCAGTGGTGGCATCTTTGCTGATAGGTTAGGGCGAACTGACCAAATGCTTCGTGCTAACCCTTTTTCTGGAAACAGGGACGAAGATGCATATGAGCACGTTGAAAATGTCTTATACATCGCAAGACTTTTCAACATTCCGGGTGTGTCTCATGACGCTGTTATGCTAAGGGTATTCCCCATGACTCTTATTGGGGCTGCCAGAAGATGGATTGAAAGATTGCCGCGGGCGCTTAATACTTGGCTCTACTTAAGAAGCACTTCATTCAGAGATATTGTCCTCCGTCGAAGATTTCTAACCAGCTCTTGGAAATCCATAATTTCAAGCAAGAAGACGATGAAACGTTGTACCAAGCCTGGGATAGATACAACGATCTCCTTTACAAATGTCCCCTACACATGATCTGAACAACCAGCAAAAAGTCAACATCTTCTACAAAGGAATCAACGTGACTACAAGAGAGATGTTGGACTATCAAGGACCGATCCCGAACATGACTCCTACTTTAGCAATTGAAGCCATTAAAAAATGGCTGATCACTCCCAAAAATGGCATGATGGAGGAAGCAAAAGAAACCAAGGCGGAAGTTCTGACGGAATTGCAACCATCGCTAGCAAAATTGAAAATCTAAGTCGAGATATGCTAAAAGTTAGAGAAACCGTTCATGCCATCCAAGTGGGTTGTGAAAGCTGTGGGGGAGGACATCTCACCAAGAATTGTCCTCACGTTAACGAAGAAAATATAATCGAAGAAGCTAAATATGGAGAAAATCGACCGTTTTACGAAGATAATCGAAATAGTAACGGGTATCGTGGAAATTACAACCGTGGGCCTTATGTAGAAAGAAAGCCCAACCTTGAAGAGACAATAAATAAATTCCTAGAAAATTCAGCCCAAAGACAAAAGGAACAAGATGAGTGGCTAAAAGAATTCCAGGAAAACACTGAAAAAAGTCTTTCCAATCATGACACAACCCTAAAAAACCTTGAATCCATGGTGGAAAAGCTTAGTGAGAAGGTAAGGATGAATAACACTAAACCGCAAGGATCAAAACCCACAATGGAATGTAAAGTCATTTTTGCTGATAATGACTCGAAGATACAGCTAATTCTTACATCAGAAGATTCGGATTCGTGAAAATTTGTCGACAGATCGAGTTACGCCGTAACTCGTCTCAAGAGTTACGGCGAACTATGTTTTTGACAGAACATCGTGGGGTTATGAAAGATATTGATAAGGATGACTCAAGCGAGTTACGCCGTAACCAAACATCACAGTTACGGTGTAACTGGGATACATGGGAAGACAAATTTCTTGAAGTGGACGAATCAGGAACATAGATAATTAACGGATGGTCCCACGAAATTAACTTATGCCCTCTGTCCCCATCTAAAAAGAAATATCACTGGTGCAAAAAGATACCCCGTAGCTAAGGGGGACTGGTACGATCTATGGGCTTCATGTGACCCTAGAAATGAAATTTGCGATGGAGGAAGCGATAAAGATAGGGTCAAAAATAACAAATTCTTGTGGGCTGCATATACTAATGAAGAAAGATTGGAAAAACTCTCCTTCGAGGAAGAAGAAGAGCCGCCTATCACTCACTGGTGTACTCCGATAATCATTACTGACGATGAATCCACACGAGCATGGCCTACGTGCGACCCTTTCCGTGAGTATTGCAACGGTGATGGTAGCTTAAAAGAAGAAGAATGGACGTGACCTCACGAGCTTGAAAGACGTAATATCAAATTCGGAGATTTGACATTTGATGATTGGTACGCTGACAATTCGGGAATGCTAAAATTAACCCGAATCTTCTTAAAAATCTCAAGATTGACTATGAGGATCATTTTCAAAAAAAGGAATTGGTTAATGATGACATCTACTGCATGGAAGATCCTTTAAGGAGAACTGATAACAATGAAGCCCGAAGTCATTGGTGTGAAAAGATAAAATCTCCTAGGGAAGTCTTCTGGGCATCATGCAACCCTTATGACGATAAATGTAATGGGGGAAGCAGCTTAAATAGAATGGGAAAGGATGAATTCTTTTGGACCTCAACCAACGTTAAGGAAAGGACAATGTTAGCCTCTCTTTTTTATAAAGATAACGTCACTCATGTGAAATGGACTAGATGCGTAGTATACTTTGCCCATGGGGACTAGTATCGTTTAAGTGGCAAAGTTAGAGCCTATAAATACCCCTCATGACTCTCCATGAGGGGTGAGGTGAAGCATTTGGTTAAGTGTAGTGTGTGTTTATTCAATAAAAGTTATCCTTATCTTCTCCTCCCTCTCTCTAGTTTCTCTCTCTAGAAGGATGAAGATCTTCATCTTCTTCCACCAACCTAGACCTCCAAAACCACATAAATCTTATATTTTTCGGTCCTAACAGAAAAGATTGCCTTGGTTAGACAACATGGGATTTAACAGTTGGGTAAAGATCAAGTATGGACAAGTAGATGCATTAACAAAGAAAAGATTTGGAAAGAATACATGAGTAAAGAAAATCTGAACGATGAGAGTCCTAACAACTTAAGTGATATAACAATTGAGGATGCCAAAGAGTCAGTAAGAAATGAGAAGGAAGAATTCAAGCGTGTACTGGTGGAAGATTTACTCGATGAGGAATGGTTTAAAGGCACCGATTCTGACGACGATGACATAGAGGGGATTTTAGATTACCTTGAGTTGCAAGGAAATGAGGAATTTACTAACCCTGATGATGAAGCATATGAGCAAAGGAGATGCAAACTCCTTGGGATTCCGTACAAGAGGCCACCCCCGATTATTGCTGGAAAAATATGAGTTTACTAGATACCACTTGGGATCGGATGAAAAATTTTGCAAAATTCGGAAGATCGAGACTAAAGAATACCTCCGCACTGCTACAAATGTCGCTTGTGTCAGACACAAATTGTTAGGAATTAGAAATTCCATAGTGAAGAGTCGGTCACCCCAAATATAATCTATCATAAGTTAGCTCGTAGACATATCGTTATTTACATGCTTATTATTTGGTTATTAGCATAGTTTAGTTTAGAGCAACACCGTGGAGGAAGGACGGGTCTTTACCCACTGTATGCCTGATCCACAGCCCGTCAGGAGGGCGTATTATGTAAAACTATAAATACCCTCTACCTCCCAAGGTAGAGGGTTGGACCTTTCATTCTAATCTAACCTTTTCTCTTTTGTTTACTTTCTCTCTCTAGAAAGGCTCCCATCTTCCACTTTCTCTCTCTAAACTCTATAGTGTACGCCCCATATAACAATGGTTTGATTTGTTTGTGAAATCCAATATGTATCAATTGGTATCAAGAGCCATGGTTTGATCACTCATCTTTCATGTTCTTGGATTTCTAGTGGTTTTCATAAGGTTTTTGGGCTTGAATGAGTTTAGAGTAATTTGCATCATTTGGACCATTTCTTGTGTTAAAGTTTGGATTTTGATTGTACTTTTGTATTTAGAATCATCATAAGTGCTTAGGTTTTAATTTGGAAAGCTTGAATCACTGTGGTTGAGCTTGTTTTGGATTGAAAAGTGTGGTTTTGAAGTTTTTCTACCTAGCGACTTGAGTCTCGGAGTATTTTTCTTCGTAGCGACTTGCTTTGTAAGTTTGCAGCGACTTGTAGTTGAAGTGGTAGCGAATTGAGCCCTAGCGACTTGTCTATTGAGACAAGGCGACAAATAGTACAAAGTAGTGGAGGTTCCACTTCGGCTAGCGACTTGGTTGACGTAGCGACTTGTCTTTATTATTTCTAGCGACTTGTCTCTGTTGTAACTAGCGAGTTGCTCTTTAGCGACTTGGTCTCATAGCGAGTTGTCTCTTGCGACTTGAGCATCTAGCAACTTGTCAACCAGCGATTTCTCTTCATAGTGAGTTGTCTCTAGCGACTTGTGCATCTAGCGACTTGTAACTAGCGAGTCGTCTTCGTAGCGACTTGAGTACCTAGCGACTTGTCTTTTAAGCGATTTTTCAAGGACTGAGATTTGTCTATTCCTTTGATTTGTCTCTAAACCTAACATACAAAACCCTTGTTTTCAAACCCTAATTCTCCGACAGGGGGTATATATAAAGAACTGAGATTTGTCTGTTCGATCCGCGGAACAGGGGGTATATATAAAGAATTAGGGAATATCACAAACCATTGTTCATTTACTACATCCTACTTCTCCCTCTCTTACGGTTTGGTCTTGATTTTACTAAAATCCCGCGAAATATTCTATTTCTCGGTTTAAATCACAAACTTGTAAAATCCCGTGTATACATCAACATCATGTCTTACACTCCTGATTCCGTGATTTCAGAAGTACTCAAACTGTATGATGCTGTAGACAACCATGAGAATATTAGCTATACTGAATGGTTACAGATGATGGAATCAATTAATGAGGATGTGAGATCTCCGTGTTCAGAATCTAATGAGAGATAATTGCACCAGTCTAGGCTACAGAATACCATGCATAAAGAAAGTTGCAATGAACCTTATCAACAACTTCACTCTCACCTCATGTTACTTCTACCCATAACAATGGAACGAACATGTATTGCCCTCTTCCATCAGGACTTATCCACATTAACGGGAACATTACTATTGAACTTAGAACAATTGGAACAACAACTTGATAAAGAAAAGGTTCAAAAGGAGAGTTCCAGTGCTGCACTTCAAGTGATCCACAACCAATTTCAGTCATTCATTAGAAAGGAATTTACATCAGATTATGATCAAGACATGACTGAAATGTCTTTCAAGAGACACACTGGAATGGAAATTAGCGTGTTCATAGAGACACTTATCCATCTGATGGATAATGTGGAGAAGTATATTGAGGAAGTTACTCAGAAAGATGAAAAAGTGGATGTGAGTCTGGTGCAGTTGAGAGATAGTTGTGATGAGTTGGGTAATGTATCTGTTGAAGAATCGGGTGTTGCTGAATGCAGAATGTCAGAGACAACAAATAATGATGTAACCAGCTGTTCAGTTACTCCTAACACACAAGAAGTTGATGCAGAAATCAAAAAAGGGAATGAATGTCGGGCAAATTCAAAAGATTGTTGTGTTGAGTTGGGCAAAGCACCAGATGATGGATCAGTTGACACTGAATACAGAGGCTCAGAGATAGATACACTTGAAACAGCCAGTAGTTTAGTGACTCTTGTTACACATGATGTGGATGCAGATATCAGATCGATAAATGAACAGGTGTCATATGATGAGGTACCCTTAACTGTTCAACATAGTGCATCTGCTAATGCACCTAAACAATTTGATCTTATTGCTGAACATGATTCTAATAAATGTTCCTTGGTTGAGGCTGAGTCTTAGATTAAGTGTTTCAAAACAAAAGATATGGTTGATAAAAAGGCTTTTGATGAACTTTCAAACAAATTCTCAAATCTTGAAAAACATTGCATTTGTCTTGAAATTGCAATACAGAGTCAAAAAGAAAGTTTTCAACTTAAGAAACCATGTAAAAATCCGGAACTTCCTGAATTCCGTGAACTTTTTGAAATAAATGACTTAAAAGCTTAGGTTCAAGCCAAAAACTCGACTATTAACAATTTGAAGAAACATATTTCTGGTATGCATGTGAAAAGTAATTTGGTTACAAGTAATTCTGATGTTAATGCTATTTATGATATTCAAATGAGAAATGATGAATTAGCAGTTTGTGTGGCCAAATTACTAAAGGAAAATGAGTCTTTGAGAAAGCATCACATAGAACTAAGTGACTCAGTCAAAGAAGCTAGAACTAAGTCAATGGAACAAACAAATTCTTTGATAGCAAAAATTGATGAACTCAAAGCTCAACTTCAGGAAAAGAGTTTCGCTAATGTTGCCTTAAAGAATGAGCTTAGGAAACTGTAGGGAATAGTGTGAACACTAAGTTTGCAAAACCATCAATCTTGGGGAAACCAGTTATTAGACAACCGAATGCGTTTAGATCCGAATCCACCAAAATTTTCAAAACGCGTTTGCCTCCAAGTTGATGCGAAACAAGTTTTGACAAAACCAGTCACTTCACCTTACTTGCCTAGGAAAATTGATATGAATGACTTGTATAAGAACTCTTATCTAGAAATGGCTAGAAAGAAGGCACAGTAATCAAGAAAGACGGAATTTTAGGTGCAAAACCTAGGGTGATGAATTCTTCGAGATTTCAAGGCAATGCTAGTAGTTCTAAACCATTACCTAGGAACACTAATCTAAAGACTAGGGATTGGCTTACATCTAAGAGTAGTTACGTTTCGATTAAAGCTATTCCCATAGCAGATCACTCTAAGAAATCTAGATTGTTATGAATCCAAACAAGCCGCTTTGCTCAAAGTGTCTGAAATGTATCTTTAATGCTAATCATGATAAATGTTTCAAAAAATCCCTGAAGAAAGTAAATGCTCATGCAATGGTACAACCTGTTAAGTCTAGGATTTACACTAAGTCATCCATAGTGCATATCAAGCAAATGAAACCAAAAGCCTCGCCTAGATGGTTACCAACTGCTAAATCTTTGGAAACTAGGAATAAGGGTAAGTCTTCCACTATGCATAAGAAGCCTAACAATCCTAGACCTTGCCATAAGTGGATACCATCTGGTAGAATTTTTAAGGATGCTGGACTTAGGTGGATACCTACAGGAAGGGTGTTTACCAATGGCAATCTCAAAGTTGACCGTGAAACCCCAAAGGGTTTGGATACTGATGTCACTAACCAAAATATATGCAATAAAGTTTGTAATATTAGTGCAGTAGTCCTTACTCAGCTTGTAGATACTTCATCCTTCAATACATGGATCGCTTAAAGTATGGATAAAAGAAGGATTGATATCTCATAACTCACGGGTTCAAGTTACTCAACATTGATATTTAATCGGCTATGACGTTTGAACGCAACAGTTCAAGCCTCGTACTCAAAAGAAAAGAAATGTGTGCACTTCAGTGCGCATTATCTTCGGAAGAAGTGAAATCTTCTTATTAATGACCATTCTCATGAACATGCTTCATACTTTTTCCGTGCGCTTTCAGTGATCAAGTGAAACGGACTACCGTTGCTAGTACTCTTATTCCACTTGCTCAATATAATGAAGATGGCGACATCATGTGCTAATTTTGCGGGGAGAAGTGTGAATTGAATACATTTGGATGATAATCACTTGTTTTATCAAGAATGGCATCTCCATATGCAATTTTTGAGGGGGAGAAGAAGTATGATAATTCTGCATGGTTGATTAATTTCTGAGAATAAATGGTCAAACGGCTCCAAACTCATGTAAGAACCGAGCTTCTTCTTATCGGGTCATCTTTACATGGAGTTTTTCTACTAAGAGTCATTGGTTAACATCCTCTCACGGGCTGATATGATTAATGACAAAGTGCTTCCAGTTGCGAGGTGGATTTTCTTGATGAACATCTTTCTGTTCTTATTTGATTGGGAGGGATTTGAGTTAAGGGGATTTGCTATATATATAAGTTAACGGGAATGCATTTGGTGAGAAGAAGATGTTGACTTTATATTCCCCAACTGGACAATCTTGAAGAAGGTCGAGTCTACAGTCTGTTCTTCATTTTCTGCTACATGTTAGAAGACTAAAAGACGAATTGCATTTAACGATCTAAAGACGACTTCTTATTTCGGGCATTTATCAAACAGATTGTCAGTTTAGGGGAGAGCACTAATTGGGGGAGAGTGAAAAGTCAGATTTAATCCCCAATTAGACTTGCTCATATTCTTCAGCAAGTTGATTCTCACAAAGACTTCTAAGGTTCTTCTCAAATGATTTCGAGTATATGGGCTTACAATGTGTTGCTGATTCTGAAGTATCAAAACCAGCAAGGGGGAAGGAGACACGTATCTAAACGCGAGTAAACTTGATGAACTTAATACTTCTAAGTGATTGAAGATATCCCGGGAAGACAGTTGTCATTACCGCAGAGAAACTCAAGGTTTGACTCATGGCGTTTAGTGTTCTTATTCCAACTATGTGGGGGAAGGGATGGAAGAGTTAGTTTCTGGTGATAAAAGAGGTACACAAGTGTGTGATGATTTTGATGTTATCGCAATCATCAGGGGAGAGAGAATTGTGTACATTGGGGATGCTCAGCTATTTTAATTGAGGGCTTAATCAGTGATTCAGAGATATAATCACTCATTCCGGAGTTAACATCCGTAGAGATTGTAATCCGCAGAGATAATCAGTGATTCAGCCTGCTTCTTCAATGTTATCGGTTATTCTCTCTTTGGGCATTCGGGTACTTCGGGTTCTTGAACTTCATACACTTTCATCAGGGGAGAGAAAAGTATACATCGGGGTTATTCTTTGGCTCTTGGACTTAATCTGCTACTTCGATGGTATAAGTTTCTCTGTCTTCGGGTATATGTGTATTCGGGTTCGTGAGCTCTAGTCTAAGAGATTGACTGCATCAATTCAACTACGTGGGGGAAGTGGTCTCTTGACACCTTTTGGAATGGATTGCGTGAGACTTCAATGGTTATGAAATGTGAGAAGATTATTTATGAGTGGGATGATACGTTGCTGTTCTTGTTGATGATATAACCCCGAACGAAGAATCTCGTTTATCGTTCTTAAAAGGAGCAGCGGGATTTATGATAATGGAGTGCTTCTCTGTGCACCTGGCTAAGGCAAGCTTGAAATAGAGCTTCGAATCTGCTCATCTAAAGGATTTTCGATTTAGGGGGGAAGCTGCCAAAGTCTCACTTTCAGATGGTTCAATTTCTTTCTTCAATGCAAGAGCCTCGGAAGCTTTAGTGGTGAACGTTTAAGAGATGATGACTTCTATCTTCTACAACGGGGCTGCTCGATATCCTTATCTCGGTACTCGTATCATCATCTTCTTATACTATATCATCTACTCTATCTTTGTAAATATTTTTCAAAAAGCAAAATAGAAAAATATAAAACCAACAAAAACCCATAAAAATCAGAAAATTTAAAAATACCAAAAATATGCTTTTTCTAAGACATGTGTTCTGGTATCGATAACATCTGCGGTCTTAGAAATGTCATTCAATAATGGCAGGGATTAGATGAAGTTCGAGCAGGAGGTGTAAATATTTCTTTCTAAACATGTCAAAAAAATATATATATATATATATATATATATATATATATATATATATATATATATATATATATATATATATATATGGCTTGCAGTTATTTCAGACTGTGACCCGCGCTTAAAAAAATGGCTTACAGTTATTTCAGACTGTAACCCGGGCTTCAAATGATGGCTTGCAGTTACTTCAGACTGTAACCCGTGCTTAAAACAATGGTTTGCTATTATTTCAGATAGCAACCCGTTCTTCATGGAAGGAAAGTGCTGCGCTAAAACAAATTTTCAAAATTTTCGTGCGCTTATCCTAAAACTAATTGAGGAAAGTATGTCAAAGACTGCTGTTCCTACACAAATGTTTTTCCGTCTAAAATTCTTCAGAAAAAAATTTGTTGTTTTCAAAAAGTGGTGGTAAATGAGTTGCGTGAAAATCAATCAGTTTCAGAGTTTTCGAAAAAATCGAAAACTCAATCAATGACTTCAGCGCTTTTAAACTTTTCATAAAATAAGTCATTGATTGAGGGGGAGAATGTTTTCAAATTTACATCATCTAACGGGCTTTCTTAATTATCCTATGTGCTTAATTAAAAATGATATTTGTCTATGTCGAAGGACTAGGAATTTAGGATACGATTGTTAGGATTAGATGATTGGAGTTTGATAAACACATAAATCCCATACCTTATATGAATTTATTGTTATGTTGGATTGACTTTTATTAGTCGATTGCTGTTTGGGTGATGTCGACCACCATATATCTGTATGTGTGTTCACTAACGTATGCAGGTATTTTGGTATATAAGAATGTTCCCGATCCGGGTCCCATAATACAAGATGATTGGATGCCGAAAGTTAAGGGTAACTATATCTTGGGTTGACAAATGAAGAAACGAAGCTTAATTGGACTTCTATGGAGAGTTGGCATGGAAAAATGCAACGTAAGAGGTTTCACTGCATCTGCAGATGGTTTTCTTCATCAGGAAATGAAGAAACGGAGCTTAATTTGACCTCAGTTGGCATTAAAATGCAACGTATGAAGTCTCACTGCATCAGCAGACGGTTTTTATTCCAAGCCCTACAGCAACAACATAAGCTTCTCAACCACCTAACGTATCTTTGTGCATGAAATTTGATACCATTTTTTAAACAATTTTCAAATAATATTGTTTTGAAAAATGGAAAAATATTGGTTTTGAAAATAAATTGGACTAAATTTTGAAAATCACCGGACTTCATTTTATCAAAACTATAAGTCACTCAATCATCGACTACGGTCATCGATTGAGGGGGAGAGTGATTTAAAATAAATTATTTTCAAACAATATTTCTTCATAAAAGTCCGGTTTGTACAAAAACAAAGTGGTGATCTAAAGATTTAATGTTATGTCATGGTATGATTTTTCTTTAAAACTTAAAGATCTTACAAAATGAAATTTGTTATGTTCTTGTTTGATTGTGAAATTGTTTTATTTTACTTAAAGATCTCTTAAAAAAACTATCATACCTGACACTAACAATCTTTAATGTCTTAAATTGATCCTTATCTGTCATTTTTCAAATGTAAATCAGGCCACGTCTTTCCCCAAATTTTTCTAAATAATTTAAATCAATTGGGATCACAAATCTCAAAAGGTTTGAACTTTTTGATCGGAGGAGAGATCGTGATTTAAATCTCAAATCTGTTTAAATGGAATTGGTTTTAGTCCTTTAAAGGCACTCCTGCCTCCATGTTCCAAACGATTTCATATACATGATGCACATGATTGAGGAGGAGCATTTATCCAAAAACTAGAAGAGTATTTAAACCTGGCCACATATTCTCCCATGTTTTCTAAACCTTATTAAATCACTTGGGATCTAAAATCTCAAAGGGTTTGATATTTTTTATCGGGGAAGAATTTGTGATTTAATAATGAAATTTGATAAAAGGTGATTGGTTGATTCAATTGTGCAGGCTGCTCTCTCATATGTGCTAAACGCTTTCGAATCTCGAAGCACATATTGAGGGGGAGCATTTCAAAATAAAATAAACTATCGAGGTACAAAAGCTTTTATTTTTTAACATAAAGTACCTTGATTGAGTTTTCAATGGTTTTCTCTATGGCATTCGTGATCGTGGAAGTACTTTAAAGAACTCCTGCCTCTATGTGATAAAATGATTTCAAATACCCAAAGCACATATTGAGGGGGAGAATTTACCAAGAAAATCAAATGACTTTTTCTATGGAAATTGTGATCAAGAAATTATTTCAAAGAACTCTTGCCTCCATGTGCTTAACAATTTCATATACATGATGCACATGTTGAGGGGGAGCATTTCTAAATGATCAAAACAATTAAGGTAGAAAATGCTTTGATATTATATCACAAGTACCTTGATTGATTTTCAAATGATTTTTCAATTGGTTTCACGGAAGAATGAACTGTACGAAAAGACCGACCATTTTACTTTATGTAAGGAGTTATAAGGTTGGTGAGGTTAGGTATTAGTTCCCACGATCCCGCCAGAGCCGGAGGGATCTACCCAGGGACAATCCACTAGATAGTGTAGAGTCCTTTGGTATATTGGAAAAAAGGAGAAAAGTGAGATACGGGAAGAGTGCGGACTGAGACAGAGCTAGTACTAGAATAAACCCAACAAGGTTCTAGCTATGAAGTCTCGGTAAGCACTGAAGGGGTTGAAGAATGAAAAAGAATTGAATGTAAAAAGGGTGAAAAGAAATAGCCCTCCAATAATTCAACCTTAGGGCAGAAACTGGGTTCAATACATATGCTACTGGTGTTTACTAAGGTAACACTGGTATTGAAGACAAGACGTCATGGACCCAGTGACGCACTGCACTAAACTTCCCAAACTACTCAAGTTCCTCTTAAAAGGGCTTGTTTCATTCTCACGGGGAACCGACATAATCTATCGACTTTCTCTTAGAGATTGTTGATATTGAAGAAGGAGACCCTCTCCTTAGTCTCCGGCATAGGAACCAAATATGCACTATTGAGTCTAGAGCCAAGAGATCATCCACAATATCTCATTAGGACACTAAAATTAATGAAGACTTGCTGTTTCACATAATGTGGAAAGTAAGATTATATATTTAGAGTCCTACGCATTATCCTTGTGGTATTGCCAGAACATCCGAGTGATATGAAAATATTCACGATGAAGATGGAAAGCCTTCTAGAGCCAACATCAAACAAGCTCTTGGTGGGTGACATGTGAGATCTTTTCTAAAAGATCAAACTTGTGACAACTGGATAGAAATGATGGGGCGATTCACTCGTGAATCAACCTTGGTCCAGGAAATGAATTGACGAATACTTTTGGAAAAACCGTTCAAATCTTGTTTTCTCTAGCACATCAAATGTGTATTCATATTTCAAACACAAAAAGTATCTCTGATTGAAAAAATACTTTTGGAAAAACTGTTCGATGTGCGAATCTCTTCTTTTCTCTAGCACATCGAATGTGTACTCATTTTCTAATACAAAAAGTATTTTTGATTGAAAATTGATCTTTCTCATAAAACCTTCGTCGTATTGCAAAACTCTTTCTTCTAAGCAATACGCGATTGTTTTTCAAATCAATTTTTCATCAATCAGTGAATCTCAATTCGTTGGTTCACTCACTCCGTGTTGTCTTCTTTGAGACGTTCCGGTTTGAGAACAGCTAGAACATCTGCGAAACCCTGTCAAGGAGATTCTTCGGAATTATACCTGATCACAGGCAGTACTTGTACTAATCAACGGGGAACCGTGGGCTGTGTACCTCAATTCAACGAAAGTGATCAAAGACACTTTCGTGCGCTTTATTGCTAACTGTTGTTTGCAGGTACATCTGGACGGTTGCAGCTAATCAGAATTGAGAAGTCAATCCAAAGCCGCATGCTCACAGCATCCACACTTAATTGAAGAAATCATGACTGGTGCATATCTACAGAACCTCGCTCTGATATTTTCATACTATGCTTCTGCTACGCTGCCGCAAATATCATGAGCCAGTAAAAGCTTCCGCTACTCTGATGAAAAGATGTCATGATCAAAAAAGTGTGAGCATATCGGTCCAAAAGTCACAACTTCGCATGATGGCAACACAATAAAGGGTGATCCAGAGATTTACTGTGGCCGATGATCTCAAAGAAAGCTTAAAGATCATCAAAGACGTGGATCAGTTCCAAGACCTCCACTGAAAGTACAAAGCATTCAGACTTTGAAGTTGCACTACTTAAGCACAAAGATTGCGGAAGTGAAGAATTGAAGTCTACGAGCTCAAGAACAAAGTCAAGAATAGAATTCTAGGATTCAAAATGTAAATCATGGGGTGACCTCCCTTAGGGGGAGATTGTTAGGAATTAGAAATTCCATAGTGAAGAGTCGGTCACCCCAAATATAATCTAGCATAAGTTAGCTCGTAGACATATCGTTATTTACTTGTTTATTAGTTTGTTATTAGCATAGTTTAGTTTAGAGCAACACCGTGGAGGAAGGACGGGTCTTTACCCACTGTATGCCTGATCCACAGCCCGTCAGGAGGGCGTATTATTTAAAACTATAAATACCCTCTACCTCCCAAGGTAGAGGGTTGGACCTTTCATTCTAATCTAACCTTTTCTCTTTTGTTTACTTTCTCTCTCTAAGAAAGGCTCCCATATTCCACTTTCTCTCTCTAAACTCTATAGTGTACGCCCCATATAACAATGGTTTGATGTGTTTGTGAAATCCAATATGTATCACAACTTAATGAAGGACATGGAGGAAGTTGGCCAAGTTTAAAGGCCACCATAAAGCCCCGAGGCTCTGAGTCTAACTTAAAGACTCGTAAATAAAGAAAAGTGCTCTTTCGGGAGACAACCCGAATTATCCATTTTCTTTTGTTTTATTTCCATTTCTGTTAGGTTTTTTGTTTTTAACCATTTTTGCAGGAAACGAAGAGTGATTGCTGGTGCAGCATGCTGATCTGACTATAGTTACGGCGTAACTCATCTCAGTGGTTACGCCGTAACAAACCCCTTGCAGCTGAATTTTGAATGCATTACCAATTACGACGTAATTCCATCTCAGTGGTTACGCCGTAGCTACACTCTTGTAGCGTATGCCAGGTTTTGCCGAGTTACGACGTAACTCCTTCTAAGAGTTACGACGTAACTATCCTCTGCATTACTTCTTTCATTTTAAACACAATACCGTTGTATTAGTTTTTTCAATGAACTTTGTGGGTGTGTTCCTTATAAACCCTCACGAGACTTCACTCGTCCACTTGGGACACCAAGTGGTTTAAAAGGCTTGTTGCATATGCTAAATGCAATCGTGATTCCTTCGAAAGTGAGTTAGGCTTGTTTTTCATTTTTCATTTTTCTTCTTTTTAGAATTATGCTTGTTGGTAGTGTGATTTCAGGGATTGAAGTTTGCTCGTGGATGCTTATACGAAGGCATGACTCTTTTTCGTGGGCCTTCTTTCTTTTTGGAGTAAATTTTAGGGAAGTTCTCGCTCTAATTCTACTTTTCTCTTCACCTTTATTTAACGCTTAGTACAAAAGGGACTTTGTACAATTCAAGTAGGGGAACGGGAGTAGAATTGTCTCTTGAACTTTATTTTGCCCTCGTTTTTCTAGTTTATTTTGAAAAATTATGCCATTTTTAAAATTTTGACATGTTTTTATTAACCTAACTAGATTAGACCTTAGCCGAGCACATACAACCCTTGATATTATATGGTGAGATTAGCCTTATCCGTTTCCAATATTTTACCCCAAATCAACAAATTATGAGGTGTGCCGGTAGCTTTAAACTTTAGAACTTGGCCTTTGCATCATTTCGAGACCATAGACGAGGTTTGTTGAGTTAGCTCGATGTATTTGGACTTTTCAGTTTAAGAAGGCAGTATTATGGGATTATCACCCA
Source organism: Chrysanthemum makinoi (assembly GCA_910596185.1). Lineage (NCBI taxonomy): Eukaryota > Viridiplantae > Streptophyta > Magnoliopsida > Asterales > Asteraceae > Chrysanthemum > Chrysanthemum makinoi. The sequence goes on from OU343216.1 coordinate 179,767,698, forward strand.
AATAGCCTACCATTGTGTGTCTATCGATTAGTCACTTCGACTTCTCGACCCCATGTGAAACCCTTTTGTTGCACTCACCTTTAGTGCAAGATACCCCTAGATACACCCATCTGAGCCATTCCTTTCATTTTTGTAACCGGATATATTGTTTCGATACACCTTAGCCTACCCTGTAGTCTTTATTTGTGATTGGGAAGTCATCATTTGCCTAAGTTCAAGGTTCAAGTGGAAAGGTTCGGGAATCACGCTTTCGTCGACAACATAATCTTAAAGATCATTGAATACCCTCCGAATTCCCTTTGTTCATCTCAAGTGGGGGGATGTTATGTTTATTTATGTTGAAAAAAAAAGTGATTCGAAAAAAAAAAGTTAATTTATTGTAAAGTGCGATGTTATAAGCACTATGTTATGTGCTTTATATATATTTAGTATCGAGGAGGCCACCTCGGTGACATTTGAAGATTGAAGTTGGTAATTTCGCCAACGGTTGAAGAAAAGGTAGTGTGCCCATCACGACGTCCTCTAATGATACATCTACCTAGTATTTCATGATCCGGTTTCTTAACTTCAAAGCTTGAACTTTGGGCGGATGGTAAGTGGTGATGACTTGGTTATAGATTTCGACTATCTGCTTGATTTTTATTTTACACCATTTATATATATCCCATGTCTTATCCTACCCTTTAGTCATGAAGCGTGTCTAGGTTATGCAGCGAGCAATCTTTGGTGTCTTGGCCATGGATTTGGTCATGTATCATTGATTTTGTCCACTTCGCCGTGACATGTTAGTAATGACAAGTCACCCTTAACCTTTGTCGTGTCTCCCCATATTGCCTTCGAAAATTGTTTAGCCCTTAACTCTAGTGGTTGAGATTTGTGTAACCGCCAAGCTTATGATAGAATACATGCTATGACTGTGCGATTAGGTGATCACCCCGAAATTGACACTTAGAATAGTTGAGAGATTTGAGTGTTTCGTTCCCATTTCGTGAGGTGTTCAACTTTGTTTTATTCTAGCATAATGGATTTGTAAACTTATATTTTCCAGGTTATGGGAGATATCTTTCTAGGAATCTTTCTAATAAGGTCTACTTGAGGGCAAGTAGAGTTCAAGTGGGGGGATATTTGATAACATCAAATTATCTTGAATATTAAGTGTCAATTTTCTCCGATAATGCTTGTAATTTATATCATTTATATGGATTTACGCTTGTTTTCCATTATATTCCACTTTTAGGTGAATTACGAGCATTGGAGCTAAAGAGACGCGAAATTGGAGAATTATTAAAGATTTATCATAGTATGCTCACTTTGAAGAAGTTACGGCGTAACTCATCTCTCACATTACGCCATAACTAAAGCGTTACTCAGAAAGCCAACTTATCAGAAGATTACGACGTAACTCTCTCAAAAGATTACAACGTAACTATATTAGGTCAAATGAGACTCCGCGCCGCTGATAACTACGCCGTAACTAGTATAAACTACGGCGTAACCAAGAATTATTGAAAATACAGCGTAACCACTTCTAAGGTTACGCCGTAACCAGCAGATCTAGTGCAATTTATGAAGAATTAGATGATTACGGCGTAACTATTTTATTAGTTACGCCGTAACCTAGATCTGGCCTATAAATACCCCACGATTTACAGCATTTCAGAGCATCCCATTTCACACACCACAACCAAAGAACGTGGCAAAAAGCCAAAGGCAGGTCTAGAGGAGCATACGGAGCTATCTCCAAGGGAGAAATCACTCCCCTACGATAAGCATTAGCATTTTATCTATTGAATTGATTTGTATGGTTAATATGAGCGGCTAAGCACCTCTTGGTGCTGGCATAGTTATGATTCCTTAATTGTTTTGTTTATGTTTACATTACTTCCGCATAATTATTTCTAAGTGTATGCATGCATAGTTTATTGGTAGCTACCCTTGTTTCGGTAGTTTTGAATGGCGGTAGAGGCTAGTTGCTTAAGAGATATGACCAGCTGACCCTAAGTGAGTAGACTGAGACAGGAAGGGTAAGATGTGACCAACTGACGACCCTTTCTACTTGTGCAATTTGACAAACTGATCACCTACCGTTTGGATGAACTTAAGAATTAGGGGGTGAGTTTTTAACATGCTAGCGCCCGGGCACTCACTATTATAAGTCTAGCATGTAGCTGAACTTAATGACCCGACTTAGGGGACCAGGAACAACTAAACTTATGAGGGGACACCTGACTTCTCCAGTGGTGGCATCTTTGCTGATAGGTTACGGCGAACTGACCAAATGCTGTCCTCTCGACTTTGACCCCACCTGAAGTAATTGGAAGTAAGTAGACGTAGACATTACTAGCTAGGATGAATAACTAGGATAGCATCACTCTCCTCTATTGATCACATATTTTCCTTTATTTGCGTTAGTAGTTAATTAGTTAATTCGATATCAAAACCCATCATAAAATCTGTGACACCTAGACTTAGTATTAATCCAACACACATAGCTCTTGGGACGACCTCGGTTTTACCGAATACTACACTACACACGACCGGGTACACTGCCCGTTAGTGCATTAGGGTAGACCATAGGTATAATGAGACATTATAAATATTAAAACCTGGTCAGTAAAACCTGCATTAGTAGACTAAATTGTATAATGTATTTGTTATGTTATTACAATGCAAGCACCTATTTAGTTAGCAAATAATGGGTAAATCCGAACACTTGATAAACATGATGCAAACTGTATAATCAAGCTGCAAAGCTGTCAAATACATTTTTTTAGTGTTATTTTTTGAAGTCAAAGTGGGTAAATACAAACAAGGCTGGATAAAGCACTAAACCAGGAAGAGATAGTTACCATGCACGTGGCCAAAACATAGTTGAACACGTATACACCTACCAAAAAATGCTGACTATTGAAAGGAAAAAAAAAACATATCTACAGACCCCCAAAAAATAACGTTGCCCTATAGGGGTGCAAGCCAAACACAGAGATGCCCCATCAAGGTTGCCATGATATACATCATAGTATAAAGCATTCATACACAATATGCCGTAAAAGCACATCGGACGTACATAAAAAAACAGGTGCATACTACGATTACCCCAAACCAGATGGTTACACAAAAACATCGCATCTTAATTTTATGTATTTGTTGAAGATTTTTTTTGGTAATCATAAGAAGCACCAACAAAAAAATGTTTTACAATTACATAACGTTGCCTTACAAAAAAGGCTACACTAGACAAACTTTTTTGAGTTTAAAGTTATGTTAACACAACAGTTTCTAAACGTTATCGACAGCATGAGCATGCTGCATAAAAATACCTACATTCCAACCTTCCGTTCCTTAAAAACCAAGTTGCTTTTAATCTCGCACCACCTCGACGACGGTCTCTTGTTAGAGCCTTGAAATGCTTCGACATCTTGAACTTCCGTAAACCCGCTCTTGGTGTTTGAAAGCAGTGCCTCCTTGCATAAGGTTTTCTAGAAACCTTATGACCAGACCTGTCCTTGACACTAGTCCCTACTTCTTGTGGAACGGAAGAACTAGAACACCCAACATCCATTGATACAGACCCAAAAAATCCCCCATAGTACAATTCATCGTCACTGAACCCAATGTCACCATGAACACTTTTGCTATGCAAAAACTCCATGAAAAGATTCTTTCCTTGACATTCAATTCCTTTACTTATAGTTTGGAACGGAGGGCTTCTTAGGGGAGGTAAAAGCCTTTCTTCCTCCTCCCATGCAACAATATCAGAGGCAGATTTAGAAGTAGCAATTTCCACAAGTTTATCATGTATCGCTATCTTTGCACGCATTTGCTCATCAAGAAGATTAAAAATTAGGTTATGATAATAGAAACATGATAAGTTATCAGGTTAATGTCCAATGTACAAGCCGATTAACCCGTATTCCTCGGCAAGTTCATACATCCTTTTAATATCATTTTCGCATTCAACAATGGTCAAACCAGTTGAAAGAGCAAATATTGGCCTACAAAAATACAAAGCCCGTATCTCACACTCAAACTTGTAGGCCAAAAAGTCAAGCATTTGATTAAAGTTCATCCTTGTGGACTTAATAAACGTATGCACAAGGGTTCGCCCATACGCATAACTTAATTTGGGCAACCGAATGAACTCACCATCATAGTGAATCTCAAATACAGGATACGCTGCTACATAACGTGTAGTAGTCCTGTAATAAAGATATATAAATGTATACAAATGAGATTAGCAAGTATGGACAAAAACCTAGTGAGGGCAAGTGACAATCACGAAAGGTAATGGCATGCATACCTTGGCTTGAAATCAAATAAGACAACTGGAGGCTTAGCAGCATTTTTTGATGAAAGAGATGGTTGGGAGATGGCCATCATGACTTGTGTCCAAATGTGATACAGATGAAGATTTGCTATATATTAGGAAAGGTAGTATTATTATTTTACTATTAATAATGTACTTATATATTATATGAAAATTATGATCCATTTATTTTAATATGGAAATAGTAATAGGGAAAAATTTTGGTTAATTTGTTTTACGTTTTATGTGTAGTGTGTTTGTGTAATGATATGGGAATTAATGAATTGATAAACCTATCGTGGCCCTTTTTTACTTTTTGTAGAATGGACGGCCAAGTGTCTATTTTGATTAAATGGACGTCCAAATGAAGAATACATGAACTAGAATTGTGGAGTTTTGAAAAGAAAGAATATCTTTACTGCTCAACAAATTTAGATGTAAAATGTGTAAATACTATTAGGTCGTGTTTCCCGTTCTTGTTTTTTGAATGAATGTTACATGTACCCAAGGTTGTTGCATGCAAGGCATTGTATGATTATTTGTTTATGTATGCATGTTATAAGCGTCTTTAATGTAGTAAATACTTGTTATGAATCCATTATCTAGTCATAAATGGCTTATGTGTGAATGAATATATAAATATACTGTGCATGATAAAACAATGAAAGTGCTGTTGGAGATAAGTTAAAAACTGTTAGTACAAATGATAAAATCTATGTTTATAAAAAAACTGAATCATCTTCTCGCGATATGCTAGCGCGATGTCAGCAGGATCATCAACTTGCAACGATAGACCATGTGCCAATCGATATAAAAATATACAAACCCACACACCACAATCACCAAAAATCCCCTTGCTTAGGAACGTTTTCGGCTAACCTAAATGAAATCTTATAGTCATTCGGATGTATTCAGTCTTTATCAAAAATGTTTGCTTGCTCTAGAACAACTGGTAGATGGCTGTAGAATAACGAAACTGTTAAATAAATAGACGGCTGATCTTGTTAGAGGTTTGTCAAAAAATGTTACTATTATATAATCGAAATACCCACGTTTGTCACCAAATTATTCATGAAATAAAGTTGTTTGTTCAAGCCAGATTAAATAGTATATGTAGTATACTGTTGTTAATTATATATGTGTTCAAAACGATTATATGTTTCTTATTTGTCATTCGTATACAAGGTTCGAACATTTGACATGTGATTCGATATATTTTTAAGCATAATAGATTTCATTTCAATACATTCAAGGATAACAAAATACAGCAACGAAGCAACGACATTCATGAAGATACCAAAACACAAAATATGACAATGACAGAACGTGAGAGAGAGCACATAACAAGCTTGGAGGAGAGGTTTAATAATTTTTGCGCATCTTTGCCAGAAAGGAGATTTTTTTTGAGAACTTGGAGCTGAGTCTCACTCATGAGCCTCATCAGCATCCTGTGTTTCTCAAGCTCCTCATCCTGAATTTCACGCAGGATTTCCAAAACAGCACTGGCAAGCCTGGACCCAACCACGCACTCCAACTGCTTGATCTGCTCACCCCTCACAGTACAACGACGAGTAAGGTCGATCACCTTTGCATGCATGTCACTTAAGAACTTGAAGTCACGTTCATTGTCACGCACAAAAAAGTGTTAACCATGTCTTTAAGTAAGTTATCCATTTCTTTTGTAGTAAATTGTGTTGTGGGTAGTGGGTGTCCCTTGACAAAAGTTGTAAGAAAAAGGAATATATGATGTCCGTTTATATAACCCAAATGGGGTAGGGGGAGGGGGGTGACATGGAGTTTATTTTGAATTGAAGTCTATTTGAATTAATGTGGATAGTCAAGTGGTGAATAGTTGAGTCTTGTCAAGTAATTACAATTGCACATTAGGCCAAGTTTAATTAATGAAGCTTCTCTAGTACTCAAACAACTCATGGCCACAAGATAGCCAATTTGGGAAACTAGTTTCAATTTGGGGGCAACTAAACCAGTTAGCCTTTTGTTTAGTTCCAAATGCAACAAAATTTTATGCCCCTTGGGTTAGGAAAATTATTACTTAAGTATGTTGTTTACATACATGCCATTAAACAAGTTTATGTTGATAAGTTTTTGGTTACATCAACTAACACACATATGCTATTATTAGGTGTACATATAAAATATATTTTATGTAATAATACACTACCATAATATAACTCATATTTTATATCATAAAGTCTGAGTAAGTGTGCACTTGGCTGTGCTATCTTCAAGATTGCATGTATATTTTGCAAAAAACCCAAATCGGGGATGCACATAAGTAGGACAAACTTTATTAATGAGGAAAGGACGTACTGAAATGATGGTGCTAGCTAGTGGCATATACTTGAAGGGAACTAGTCCATTAATTTTCAAGTTTAAGTATTGCACAAAAAAAGACACAATGAAACCTGTGTCGAACAAGTTAATATTTTTGGGCAAGCACATAGATACGATGGGCAACTAAATCATATGTGGGCCAACTAAATCATGAACCTTATGTGCAGTTCAAAATTAAAAGTAATCAAGCTTGGTAGCTAAGTATGTATTTCCTATAATCGTATTAGATGTGCGAGACACAATGTAAATTAAAACCAGGAAAATAAATTGTTAAAATACGGAAGCAAGCAGATTCATGTTGTTTATTTTTTGGTTGGTTCTAGTTAACCTACACATTTTTGAGATACTCTATTGCTGGGTGTGGTATTCCTTTGATGTTACTATTATAGACAAGTATAACTAATGTTTTTGAAATACTCTGTTGTTGGTTGTGGTAAACAAAAATTGGGGTTTAAAATAAGAAGGACAGTTATTAATTGTGGTGAATAGATGTAAGGAAATGATGGTGGTACATAGTGGCATGTACTTGAAGGGAACTGGTGGCACAAACTCAAAGTCAAACTGCAACAACACAACACCCAAGAAACTTTGGCCAACAATAAATTTGTTATGGGGCAACTAGACACAAATAATGGGCAACTAGTCACAAGCATGGTGTCTGGTCACAAAGTATAACAAATTATAAGTTTATTTATGTATGTGTTCTCCGTAATTGTATTATATAGGTTGGTTATAACAAGCATGGTGTCTGGTCAGAAAGTATAACAAACACGTAATAATATGACTGTGTTATAATAAGAAGATACCTGTAAGCACTCCCTAACATGGACATACCATGCACGTGACTCATAATCACACGTGTCGCCGCTATCATAGAATGTTACCACTCCTGTAGGTATGTTAAATTGGGCAAGACACAAGTGTTTAACAGTCTCGTTGAGAGGAATAAAAACGTAAAAGAAAATTGGCGGTGTATTAGGATATAGTTAGTCAACGTATAAAATTAATAAAATTGCCGTTTTATTATTGTGGTCAAAGGTATATACAAGAATACAATTGTCGTGTTTGCATGTTAAAAAGTCAGCTAATGTGGCGAGCATTGTTCAAAGTAGGGATGGAGTTGACCAAGTGCAAGGCAAAGTTGTCAACCCCACCTTAACCTTACTTTAAGTGTTGTTTCAGTTATCATGGTCTTGTAAACTGTTGCAACATATATGTGATGTTGACATAGCTTACTGCTGGTAAGCATTATGTTACTTCCGAATGGAAGGTTTAGATAATGGAAAACGTCTTCATGCACGGTTTTGGGTTTTATGGAAACTACTGCTTTTGGGAAACTCATCTACTTATGTAGTTCCTTATATGTTGCTCCAACTGTTAACTACTGATTGTGTTACCATAACTGCTGCTAGGGTATTCAATATACTGCTGGGATCGAACGCCTACAACTGGAGGGGGTTAGTGTTTGGAAAGCAGCCTTATCTCATGATAGTGTAAGAAGCAAACAATTATGGCCAATTCCACCACTAAAGATGCATGATATACTATATTGCCAAATCATTTGCAAAGGAGGACTTGGTTGGAAGATTGGAGTGCAAAGCTGTTCCAACTGCTAGCTTGCATGGAAAAAACAGCTAGTGTTACGAAAACACTGCTAGTTAGGTTATCATGAGGATACCATGAAACTTATACAGGAATTAACGGCTAAATGTACTACAATGGAGTCTAAGATCACTGGCATACAACAAATATCCTCTTCTCAGGATGACACAATCAGAAAGTTGCAGCACAGGGTAAGAGGTTTGGAGTGACAAGGGAGGCCAAGGGTCAACAGATTTAAAAGAGATTGCTGATTTTGAAACTCCTTTAGCGATCAGGAAGACACTAGCAGTTTCGAATCACCCTCCAAAAAAGGTACTTTGTGCTTAAGAAGATACTTGATGATTTTGATTGTAAATATCAAGTTTAGGGGAGGATTGTTGGGTTTTTGGTTCTGTTGAACGAATTATTCAAAGTATGGATCAACTCGCATGTTTTAACATAAACCACAGCTAGTGGGAATGGAAGAACTGCTGATAGATCAAAAGCTGTGGATAAAGATTGTGAGTCTGAGATAGAGTATCAAGTTTGTTAATACGTAAAGGAAAGTTGATGATTTGAGGGGCAAATATCAAGTTTTTTCATACTTTAAAAGTTGCCGCTTTTAAAGTTCCTTTCATCAACTACCTGATTATTGAATGACCATAAACCGTAAAAATAGCAGGAAATTAAAAGTAAATGTATTACTTGTTCAACATCATTCCAGGAAATGTATTACTTTAACCCAAGGACCAAGACGACTAACAACTCCATGAGTTAGCTTCACACAACCGAGTCCCATGACCCAACTCTGAGTCCACTCGACTCAATGAGTCACCGTGACTCAAACAACAACCATATCGGGTGTATTTCCAAATTGTTTTCTTACCACACGAATGTAAATCAAACGTTTATAAACTGGTTTTCAACATAAAAACGAAAATAATAGCTTTAATTCCACGAAAACTATACCTCACCAATTCTAGTCGGATTAAATTTTAAAAAGGTAGTAACATGAGTTAACCATTTTGACTTACCAAAATAACGAAAGGGGGAGAGTGACTGTGATGGTGTCTCCAACCGGTACAACCCGTAACCATCTATCCCTTGACCTCTTGAACACGTTTTCAATTTGAAACCCTAAGATCCGAAACCCATTTTTAAGATCTAGGGCGCGTGTATAAGTTTTATGGAGAGTGTGTTATGAAAATAGAACCACGAAATCCCGATCTACGAGATGGGATGGGTGGTGTAGTTGGAGGAGGTCGCCGGAATCTTGGCCGGATTTTTTGACGGCGCCGGAACCCTAGGGGAAGGGTGGCCGGATTTTATCTTAGAGAGAGAGAGAATGTGTGTGTGATTTTTAGAGAGAGAAAGAAGTGGTGAAAATGGGAGAGTGGTGAGAAAGAGGGGTATATATACTTTAAGGAGGGACTACTCTTGTACCATAGAAACTATAGGGGCGGTTAAGTAACTTATCACAAGGACCCTAAGTGAAACTTTATAAAACTTTCGATATATTTGACTCGAGGCTCGTTTTGACTAGCGAACGAAAGATTCATGACCCGAGAGTTACGCCATTGTTTTTAAAATATTATTTTCAATAAAAACGATATATAATACGACTCGTATCTCAAATTAATTAAAATGATCGCTCTAATCGATGTTTCTCCAATCATGACGCATCTAGGAATTTACGAGTTGTCACAGTATTAATTGAATAACAACAACGATTTATTATAACATAGAACCAATTGGAAATAAATGATATGCAATAAACAACGAGAAAAATATTTACGTACCATATTTGGCCACATTTTTGAAAAAAACTTGATCAATCGAATGTGGTTTGCAATCAACCCTGTAGCTTTCTAGATGGTGACATAACTGACGATACAAGGAAGAGAAGGACTGAGGAAAAAGAGGGTTTGATTTTTGAAAACAAGTAAGTAAGAATGTTTTTATGCGAGAAGCAAAAACCGAGAAAAACGGTAACTGTGAATGTTTTTGTGCGAGTGGGTATTTGATTTTGAATAGAAATGTAATGTACTGTTACTATTCAAAAGCGTACTTTTTGGGTAATGTGAAATGACGAAACAACCCGTATTAAAATATACGGTTGCCCAACGCACTTTACTTGCCCAAAAAACATTACCTTACACATACGGGACACTTGTCACAATGTCGATGAGTTGCCCAATGACAGCGGTTGCCTCGGTCCATTTTCAAATAAAAAAAAAGTGGTTCAGAAAGTGATTAGCCTCAGGGCGCAGGGGCATTTGCATCATTTCCCCCTAAATAAATTGTTAATACAAATAAACCGTTAAAACGTTTATTAATATTTTGCGATCTCTTTGTGTTTTGTTGATAACAAATATAATGTTATCATAAGTAAAACTATAAGGATACATGTTATTTTTGTAAAGCATTTACATATAGTTACTTAATACAAATTTTTGTAATAAATCATTTGTTGCAATAGTTTATTAGGATGGGTAAAAATCAAAACTCATGGATCATATCCATAACCCATGGTATTGACCCATACCCATTTGACTAGATGCATTGCATCTATTAGATACATTGTATCTAATGAAATACCCATGTACCAACCCATAACCCATGACCCATAACCAAAAAACCCATGGGCAAAGAGGAGCATCCCACGGATCCCTAGTTTTACACTAGACGGATCCCTTGAGGGAGGGATCCGTGGGATGCGTGGAACAGTGGCAAGTTTTGCCTATAAATAGAGAGC
>OU343216.1:179780616-179827808 GCA_910596185.1 Chrysanthemum makinoi
GCTAGTAAGACTACACTTGTGAAGTTAGGAATAACTAAATGATAAGAGGCATTAGGATAACCCTTGTTTGATACCCGTAATATAATTACTTCTTCCACATCGGTTGAGTAATTCCCCCACACCCTTTGCGTTGTTCTCATCTTTAGTACACGATACCCCTAGTTAACCCCTCAGAGCCTATCCTTTTCGCGGTTCTCGTGATGTTTCGGTTTTTCCGAAATATCAATGAAGAGCATTGTTTACACCCCACCCCCAAATGTATACCCAAATCGCCTTAGCCTACCCTGTATGCACTCACTTTTAGTGCATTATTGTTATCACCCTAAACCCTTAGTTCAATTATCTAGTTGCTTGCATGAGTTGCTAAGTAGAGTCATATCCTTTGTATACAGTTTTGGGACGATTGGGACTCATGGGAAAAGTTAAAGTTTAATGACTGGAAGGGAACGTTAAATTCCCTTATTTGCGTAATAATGTACCCCAAGTGTTTTGATCTTTTCAATTCGGGTCAAATTAGTGTTAGAGTAATAAAAACTCAAGTGTAGGGATGTGCCTATAAATCCCTATCATTTTGATGTTACGTAGAGGGTAGAGTAAAAGAGTATAAAAAAAAAATCAAAAAAAAAAAAAAAAAGAGAAAAAAAAAATAGAGTGTTCAAAAAAAAAAAAAAAAAAAAAAAAAACGGGCTACCATCCTACATCTATCTTTAAATTTATGTTTTTTTGTTTCAGTTATCTAGAGTTTAGAGTGTCGACTCTTGGCTTAGCAATGCCATTCTTCGTATGCTTGTAACATAGAGATTTTTGACTTGCCACCACTAAATAGCCTATCCCACCAAACCTTTTGTTTCCCTACCGTAAGCCATACATTACAACCCTTTAAAAGACCTCTTGGATAGTCTTTCCTAGGTGTGTACGCCAAAGCGATGGAGGTTTGATCTAGTCTCAAGCCTATGGTAATCTATATACTAGGACGGTTAATGAGTGTTTATCTTCCATTTCCAACTTGTTATATTTCATATACACCTGAGAGATGAGAGTATCCAAACACCCATGTGAGGTGCTAGTATGTAATTTCTGTGCTTGTTATGACTTTTGCGGGGCTTATATATGTTGTGGACTATTTTAAACCAATGCTTCATGACCCCTAACTTATAAATTAAATGGCTAAAAGCACATTTGCTTGAGGACAAGCAAATACCAAGTGTAGGGATATTTGATAAGGTTTAAAATGTACCTTTTTGAGGGTCGTTTAAGCCCTTATTTGATCACTTTTGTATCCGTTATTACTTAATATCGTTCCTTTTCACTTTTAGGTCTCTTGAAGGCAAATTGCTGGAATGGCACTTATTTGTACGAAAAGGCTGGATATACGAAGAAAAAGGCCAAAGTCAAGAATCAAGACACTCACGGCTGCTGGAATGAAGGAGACGGCGTCAGAGGTTCTACAAGTGACGGCGTCAGGTTTATAGTGGCGTACGCCGTCAGAGCACTTCAGGTGATGGCACAGTAGCCAAATTGCTTATTCAAGTGACGGTGGCGGGCTTTAAAAAGAGTAGGCCGTCGCAACCAGGACGTCCTAGATTTGATCCAGACGGCGTCAGAAGCTGAAGAGGACGGCGTCACAAGCATAAGGGGACGCGTCCGCAAGACTAACGGGGCCAGACGAAACCCTAATGACGGCAACCCGATGGCGTCACAAATCATAAGGTGACGCCGTCGAGATTGTAATCTTATATATAGAATCCGAATTTTTCAGTTTTAGGGTGTTCTTTGGAGTAAAAACCTAAACCGAACCAAGGTTGTCTTGTATAGTATTTTAGGGTTTCAAACCCTATCTTACATCAAGATAAGTGTTTTACTTTATTAATTCAATTATGTCTCACTTATTTGTATGTATGCTTGCATGTTCTCATGTCCGGCTAATTTACTTGTGTGTTGCTTGGGAATCTGAAACTTAATATTGAATATGAGGTTGTCTCTTATCTTAATTGTTTAATGATCTAGTAATGCGATAGGTCATTCGTTGTGTTATTAATGCTTGATTAATCTTTGTGAACCTTAGATTATAACACTTAGAGCGGTTGTAGGCTAAATCATCCAAAGAGTGCCTTAGAGTTAGAGTTTATAATTCCTAGAGGTTTTTGTAGATGATACCCTTTGGTAAGTTCAAAGAGTTAGGGATAAATGCATACCCTACGACTTGAGACACACAACGCGATTAAGAATAAGGACGTGACAATTCAACCATCAATAGGAGATAATTAAGGAGTAATAAAACCTAAGCGAACACATCTTTAAACTATCATACGAGCACACAATAATTAGACATAGACGACATACACCTTAGATTAGATAATTAGACAAGTAGAGTAATCGGTAGAAATACCAACCCCCAAATCCAAACCCCGAGATTCGTACCTTTCTATTTTCTAAAAACATAAAAAGATAAAAAAAATAATCTTCCTCAACCCCAACCTTAGCGTAGTAACTTCTCACTAGCATTCCTATTCCCCTAGAGAACGATATCAATACCCGTGGCTTACCCTAGTACTACACTACAACGATTAGGTTCACTGCCTAGGGTGTTATAAAACTTGCTCGAAGAAAAGGAAGTTCCTTTTACCCCAAACGACGCATGTAGCGTTATCAATCCCACTGGATGTTCAACTAGATATCATTCGCAGGCTACCTCCTAAGTCTATACTCCAGCTACGTAGCGTTATCAATCCCACGATGAGTGTTTTTTTACGCTAACATTTGATCAGGGTCACAAAGGTTTTATGTTAGCTTTTAATTAACAGCTGACCGCTACGGTACTTCGTACAGATTTAATGCTTTCATCTATGATAGCAGTTGGCAATTCTCATGGTCTTTTGTGTTTTGTTTATGGCTCTAATCTAATGTCTGTTATTTGGAACCCGGCAATCCAAAAATTACTTGCAGTACATGTCCCGTTTTACACGCATCAAATTGAATGTAAAAAGATTTGTTTTGGTTTTGCCATCCGTCCGGACACTCTTAACCCGACGATCGTGAAGGTCTCCTATCCTGTTTTCCAAAGTGGTTTCTGGTATATTTCTGTCTTTTCTTTCACTCGTTAGGTGGACATGCCTTGAAAATTTCCACCCCCTCGTGAAACTATCAAATTGAAACGAAAAAGTCAGGCAGTTGGAGGCATTTTATCTATTGGACTGGGAGTGAAAAGTTAACTAATGAGGACGGTGTTACATACAAGATTTATATGTTGATTTTGTTTGATTTGGTAACCAACCAATTTAAAGTTATAGACCTTCCGCAGATTTTAAAAAATGAACTCCCAGTTCCATTCTATGTTTTCGATCTTGGAACCTCTCTAGTGATTTCTGGTATGATTATTGATGAAGATATGCCATTGTTTTGTGGATGGGTGTTGGACGTGAATGGTTTTGCCATAAGATCATTTAGAAGCCTCTTTTCCATCCCCACCCTATTATCTATTCGTTTGCTTGGGTTTACAAAGGATAAGGCTCCAATAGTGGAAGCGTACACTAGCAACCATTTGGGTCACTCACTATTCCTGTACAACAAAGAACTTGAATTATTTGTCAGAATTTTAGGAGATACGGGATCTTTCTACATCGTCCCATACAAAGAATCTCTTCTTTTGTTAAATCATACAGACTATGCTGTCTATAGTATGTTTTATTTATAACTTACCATTCTATTCATGTTCCTTTTAAACATTATCACTTGATTTGGTTAATGATATATCAATGCCATTTTCAACAGGTTTGTTCGGCTGAAGTTACAGATCAGGCTTAATGGGAATTAAGGTTTGTGGTTTTAGTACGCTGTCTGTGTGGGAAGGAAGCATTGGACTGTTTACATTTTTCGTAGTCGATGAATGTTATCAATCAAGTGGTTATATAATATGTAACAATTAAAGTTATAACCATGTAGTAATCGTAATATGTAGTTGGTTGTCTGTATCAAACGTTGTATGTCAACGTATTTACTATTTCATCTCTTCTGTTATCCCATTATCCATTTTTTTTAATCTGGGCAACAAGCAGTTGTTACCCAAAATAATTTTGGCAACCTAATTTTGTTTTTAGGGCAACTTGTTTTCCATACGGACTACTTTTATAAACCCACGACTCCTTCTAGACGTACATTTCGTATTCTACAGCCTACTAATAACTACCAACTTGAGACAATGCACACTTCCAAAAATAGAGGTTTAACATTCAACACTAATACAAATTAACTAGCAGTTGTAAGTTTACTACAAGCAGTGGTAAACGACTGTCCCTGTTCAGCCCCACAAAAGCAGTAGTAAAAAACACTTAATTTAAGTAATCGAGCATAAAGCAGTGTAGCATTTTTTTATGTTTACAAACGTCGTATAAAGCTGAAAATAATCAACTCAAATGTATGTCACTCTACACATATGATAACCTGATGTCGTTGTGAAGATGTTCTTTAAAAAATAATCCAAGTGAAGATGTTGATGTTTTTAGAATGAGTGATGGTCTTTTAAATTGTTTCGTCATTAACATAAAAATCTGTTTTAAATCCCAGTTTAGCGAAGGATCTACTATAGAAGGTGACTAAACGAACACAACCTAGTACTCCTTAAGAAGAATAATAATTAACGAACAGTTATTCTCACTAAACACCTTGATATGTTGTTAATACACGAATACTCTGAATAGTATTGCCGTTTACAACCTTGAAGTGTATCGACTCTAGATATCACCAAAACTTATATAGAACTCAAACCTAGGACCTCCTTTAATAGGATAAGGAGTCCTTTACAAAATACACTAAGTACTGTACAAGATAAATATACTTACAATACTTATCTAATACAAAACATCCTACCGAAGACATTCTAGAATATTACATATTCATCCCACACAATCATACTAGCAGTGACAAGTACATTAGCAGTGGTACGCGACTTTTACTGCCACTGGTTTGTGTATTGCTAACACTCTTATTTTCCGCTGGCTTTTCCGGTGCGGGTCTTTTGCCTTTATCCTTTTCTTGAAGGAGTTCCGGTGGCTTGCTTCCGCGTGGCCCCGGCAAATTCAACCCATGGGATTCCCCGATGAATTAGATAGGCCTTTCAACTTCAATGGGCCTTTCAGGGGGTTTCCCGTCTAAATACGCCCCTCTGCGCGGTACAGGAAGGGCTTTTGGTAATGTAGCTTCCCAACCAGCGCAGGTTTTATTTTATCCCGGCTTCCGCAAGCTGGTCATTTTTTCCTTAGACCCAGTCTATCCAACCAGACATCCCTGAATTAGTAGACGCACACTTGAATGGGGGCCGGGCTGCACCAACAGAGGAAGAAGGCATAGCTTTCATCCTCAGTTGTTTGACTTTCTTAGGGAAGTTTCTTGTTAGTTAGGGGCTGGTTTACGTATTTCGTTGCCCCTAACTTCCTTTTGTCGCCCTTCCCTACGGGACCCATCTGCCGAACATATTTTGTCACTCCCATGACCTAATTCCAATGATTTATTTCCTTCTTCCGCTCTCGAACGCCGAGGTTACGAAGGAAATGCCTGCACTTTCAAGATCCCATATTGCTAATGAGAGTCTGCTAGGTTTAAACTCCCACCTTTGGTATGCATATGGTCCTGGCAGACTACCACAACTTGAATGGACATGGGTTTTGGGTGAAGGTGTGCTGTGGATGTTCGCGGAGATGGGTTATTAGTCATCATTTTAGAACGACTAACTGTTATTAGTAGTCATTTTAGAACATGTTTCAGTTGTCGCAGCATCAGCTTTGCGCTTTTTTTTTGTTGGGGGGTAAAGGTTTAGGCTATGTATGGGCTTTTTGGAAACGGCCGTGCGTGGGCAACGAGTTGTTGTTGACGTCCGTATGTATTCTTTTTGTACTGTGTACCATCGGTATCTTTTTCTAAATAACATCTTCAACTTCTCTTCGGTTTTTTAAAATATTTCGGTTGCCTGATTTGCAGGTGGAAATATTTTTGTAGGTGAAGGAATGGTTCCTTTTTTGCTTTTTCTGGACTTTCCCCTTGATTTACCTCGCGTATTTATAGCGAGGATTTTACTGTTCGTGCACGCGTTATCATTAATTTTCATTAACTGTTTTGTGGGTAGGCACGTGCCTAGGCTCCTACACTGTTGCTGCTATATTTGACATAAAATTACTTGGGAAGGAACGTGAATCTTTACATGCATATTTTCTCTCCTTTTTGGTATTTGAATATAAATGATTACGTAAACACAAACAAATTTGCTTTTTGCGAGGAAACTAGCAGTGGTTTTTGCGACACTAGGAGTGGGTACAACGGCGTTAGCAGTGGTTAGATCGACGTTAGCAGTGGTTGGGGATTTACGTATGAACAGACTTAAGAATTTGTTCAAAACCTTTAGCCTCCTTTCGCGGCAGCAGTTGTAACTCTTAATCGAGTTTGTATCCCCAATTCAATCCAAATTAATTTGTACTAAAAACTTATTTTTTAACACTTGTAGCAGTTGTTACGAATTTTTTGGCGCATATATCCCCAACCGTGCTGTTAAAATTATGTATTTTTTTTTTTTTTTTGTATTTATTTAATTTTTTAATGATATAATAAGGGTTATTATTCTAACACATAAATAAGCATGTAACTCAACACGTCATCATATTCTATTATCGAGACACAAAAATTCTTACTACCATTATTAATCGTCTCATTGGCTTGCATTCCCCAAACAAGTTACCCACCCACATTATGACTTTTTTTTTAACTAAATACAATTTCATCTTCATATTACTACTTTATTAGTAAATTTTTTATTTTTGTAAAGTGACTTACTATCTCGCACACAGTTTGAATAACTACGCAAACAAATATATACTAGTAACATAAAAGGGATCACATCCATAGGTTAACATGACATACACAGACTATAAAAAGATGAGATAAGTGACTCCAAAATGTAACAACGATCCCCTAATAAACAAAAGGCAGCAACTTCCATGTAATTAATACAAAGCACATCAAATCTCCATTGACTCCAACTTTTCAATTAAACCATTCAGCTCTTGAACACGGTCATGTTTTCTAAACCAAGAATACAGAAGTTTGGAACTCTCAGCCAGATCCTCAATTTGCATCCTTAACAGGTGATTAATAGTTGGCAACCAACAATCCGAACCGCATAAAAGCTCCACTTCCGCTATCATTTGTTGTCTACGGTTGACACGGACCCTAATTTCAACAGCATTCCTCCTATGATCTGCTTCGTCACGTAAAGCAACTTCAATTCACTCTGTAGTACGTGATCGTAATATCTTTTGACAACTTTGAGCCACCAAACATTGGTAATTCATCACATAAAACCATGCCAGCAGACATCGTTATGTTTGCTTTTCTAATACTATCACTAATAGAGATACCAAAAACTGTTTTTGTTACATAGTGTCATATATAGACACGAAATTTCTGACAAACTAGTTATGACAATTGTCTGTTTCCAATGGACAAGTGGATCACACCAAATAAGTACCCACCCACAATTTGTTTTTTTTATATAGTATCTTCCTATTTTTTAAAATATTTTTTATGACGAGTTTGCTAGTGCATACCTAGCAAATGGTACTTTGGGCACCTAAATTGTGTACTCATGGCAACTATACCTTGGGCAACTAAATTGTGTACTCATGGCAACTAGTTTAAATAGTAGTACTTGTTAATACAAATAAACCGTAAAAAAAGCTTTATTAATATTTTGCTATCTCTTTGTGTTTTGTTGATAACAAATATAATGTTATCTTAAGTATAATTATAAGGATACATGTTATTTTTGTAAAGCATTTACATATAGCCATTTAAATACAAAAATGTAATAATTAAGCATTTGTTATAATAGTTTATTAGGATGGGTAAAAACCATAACCCATGGACCATAACCCATGGATCATAACCCATACCCAAGTTGGCTGGATGCAATGTATACTTAGATACATTGAATCTAAAGAAAACCCATGGACCAACCCATAACCCATGACCCATAGCCAAAAAACCCATGGGCAAAGAGGAGCGTTCCACGGATTCCTAGGATTACACTAGACGGATCCCAAGTGGAAGGGATCCGTGGGATCCGGGGAACAGTGAAGATTTTTGCCTATAAATAGAGAGCCATTTCTTCATTCTAACTCACCCCTCTTCTTACTAAATCTCTCATACACTCTCATTCTCTTCTAACATATAGATCACTTGATCTAGAGAGTTGTTCTTCTTTCTTTCTATTTGTGATCCTTATAGGTCCTTCTCTAAGGCGAGATCACGAGCATTCTACAAGTCATCCAAGCAAGGGGTCCTTGATTGATTTGTCACTTCTCAAGATTTCTGTAGCGAAGATCTTGTATTTGATATTTCACATATTTGTTGTGTAATAGTCGTGTTGGTTTGGTCCACCGTGCTATGGACTCGGTATTTAGCTTTGTACCGGAAAAAGTGTAAGCAGCGTTGTGAAGGCTTCTCCGCCAAGTGAAGGAGTGTTGACATAGTGCTTGAACTCTTGAGTAGGTGACTCGGGGAGTGGAGTAGGGCAAGGAAGGTGTCCTTGTAGCCGAACCACTATAAATTGGTTGTGTCATTTCTATCCCTTAACTTTACTTTACTTGCTTATTTATCATTAGATCTATACTTTCTCTACATCCACAAGATCTCACATATTAACGAATCTAAAGTTTTTGAAAACTAACTTAAAATCGGCAAAACTATTCAACCCCCTTCTAGTTTTCCACAGTACTTTTAGTCAAGTGGTGATGTATGCAACAAAGGGGCTGGGGTTTCACTGGATTTAATTTAAATCTTTCTATTTTTTTAAACTATTTTTATGACTAGTTTGCTAGTGCATACCTAGAAAATTTACTCATGGCAACTAGTTTACGTAGAAGTACTTTTAGTCAAGTGGTGATGTATGTAACAAGGGGCTGGGGTTTGACTGGATTTAATTTACATCTTTCTATTTTTTAAACTATTTTTATGACTAGTTTGCTAGTGCATAGCTAGCAAATGGTACTTTGAGCAACTAAATAGTGTACTCATGGCAACTAGTTTACGTAGTAGTACTTTTAGTCAAGTGGTGATGTATGCAACAAGGGGCTGGGGTTTACTGGATTTAATTTACATCTTTCTATTTTTTTAAACTATTTTTATGACGACTTTGCTAGTGCATAGCTAGCAAATGGTACTTTGGGCAACTAAGTAGTGTACTCATGGCAACTACAATAGTACTTTTAGTCCAGTTGTGATGTATGCAAAAAGGGGTGGGGATTGAGTGGATATAATTTGCATTCATGTGAATTGGCCAACTAGTTACAAAACTTGACAAATTTATTTGGGTAAAAAAAAATTACAATACACATTTGGGTAAATCAAACATACAATATACCTAGCGAATTATTTTTTAATGTGTGAACGTTTGGAATAAATTTATGCCAAGTTCCCTTTTCTTGTATTGTTATGCCCCAAAAAAAATCAAACCTGCAAAGTGCAAGAAAAAAGAAAAGAAATAAAAAAAAAAAAAAAAAAAAAAAAAAAAAAAAAAAAAAAAGTTACATATTGCAAGTAAGTAAGCATAGAATATGAATAAGTGTCCATAAAAAATGAAGGTAAATCCGGCAATTCTTACGTTTCCAGTTTTATCTTATTTTATTTTATTATTATTTGTAATTTATTTTTTGTAATTTATTATATTTTTTTTGTCTTCCTGGTTTCATATATATACACGTAATTTGTTTGACGTGGTTTCGTTTTTAATCTTAATAGTAGTAAACTGCAGTATATGTAATAATAAAAAAGGGAGAAAATGAAAAGGCGTGTATGTGAAAGGTTGGTCATTTAATGCTACTTCTTGTGGTAGACAAAATGCTAGGGTGACTGTCAACTCAACGGACGCATCAGTTTTGTACACTGACACAACACTAATTATATTATAACTTAAACTAAACCTTCTATTTAAAACACACACATAGCAATCAAAGGGGGAAAAAATGAAACATACAAAACAAAACTGAAAAAAGGATGACTACACCTATGCCATTCTGTGAAGAACTTGCTGGTGTTGCAGGATCTAGTTTGGTTAGAGATATGATGATTGTTCGTTTTCGAAGGGATGTGAGTGTTGTCATGGTGGATGAAGCAGAGTTGATGAAGAAGGCTCAAGAAATCAGGGCACGTGTGGCTGAAAGGGATTTTGTTATTGGAGAGTTGGAGCTTTTATACCCATTTGAATCTTGTGTGGAAAGTATTTCAAAATTAACCAAGCTGCAAACCGAAGATCTGACAGAAGCCGCAGCGATATTGGACAATGTAATGAAGAAGCAGAAGCGAGCCCAGGAGCTTGTGTCATTCATAGAGAAGCTGAAAGGCATGGTGTACTGATTCGGTTAACTGTTGTCTTGGCGGTGACGATGTCTTGTTTATGTTGGTATTTCTATTTCTAGTCATGTATCTTGTGTTGAATTTTAGTTTGACTGCTGTTGTGAAATGTGGGTCTAGGCTTTGGCAAATGGATGTAAAATATTTGAATAAATAAAAGCCATGGTTTCTGTTAAATAATTATATTATGGTCACCTTTAATTGTGCCTGCATCTCATGATCTATTCTGAAAGAATACCGCCTCCATTGTTTCAAGAATAAATCTATTTGAGCGGCTGTCATTGTGGACCTGTTTACCTGGTTAATGCAAGTAAATCTCATTATTAAAATATGCATATGGGAATGTAACGTTTCAAACAAACAAAGTGTATCAAGTAAACGACACAAAAGAAACATCATGCTGTTGGTTTCCGACATGTCATATAAAACATAAACCCTAACAATTTGAATGAACCACTAGAGTTAAAGGGGTATAATGAGCATACCTATAAAACATAAACCCTAATAACAATTTAAATAACTTAGAATTAAATAAAAAATTTACTAATAGAATATAAAATATAAAAGTGCACAGTTATTTATATTCGTGTATAAATATATGAACAAATACGGTAACAAAGTACATACGGGAGAGTACAACAAACCTGGATTTGTTTCTAAAAATAGACGAAAAGGACAACGATATATTTTTATTTGGATTCTTCGCTGAAAGTGACCCAGTGTATAACAAGGAATGTGGGGATGTTGATTGTTGGGACTTGGGACCATAAACTGATGTGTGGGGTATAAAAGGTTTAAGTGTTTGTCATTCTAGGTCCCTTATGTATCTTACGGCTGTCACACTAACGACTAAAAACTGCTAGTTAAAGTTAGAACTGCTAGTGCTGAAGACAATTTATCATAAACGTGTTGTCACTACATGTTGTCTAAGGTTTCGGAATTAAGACTTAAAAATGTTATTACATGTTAGTACTGCTAGTGCTGAAGACCAAATAATATAAACATGTTGTTACTACATGTTTTCTAAGGTTACTCCTGCTATAACAATGTTGGCTGACCTTTAATTTGACTAGTCACAAGGTAATTGAATATTTTAGAAATAGTGTGTGTTACTCTTCAATTAAATTCTCCAACCAACTAGTATGGCACACCATTCAAGTGTAATAAATGAAGAGGAAAAATACAGATGGTTATGCTAGTAGATGTTCTTATATAAACCGTGAATGCTATTCTTTTCTTTATAACATCGAAACCGGTTGAGAAAATGGTATGCATTGGGTGCAGGATGAAAAGAGAAAACAAGTATGATTGACCTTAGATGCAAGGCGTACACCGAATAGAGAAATCATGTGGTATTGTTGTCCAATGAATTTTACGGGAGGAACGACAACTACTCTTTGTGGGGTTGATGCATGTAGACTTGGTGGTGTACATGTTCGCAGGAAAAAAACAACTGCAGTTCGTAGAGGTGAAGGTGTGATGGTGTGATGGGGCTACATGTTCCAGCATCTTGTATAGGCGGTGGTTCAGTGAGTATCAGAGATAGAAGTGAGACTACATCAACAGCTAATGAAATTCATGATTCTATGTGTATAGAACCCAGTGACCTTAGTGATGAAGAAACCCAACCACTTGCAAGTCGAATAACAAGTGAACCACCTAAAAATGACCGAGGAATTGAACAAGCTGTAATTGATACACCTAGGTAATGACATGCTCGTCATTGAACAAGTGAGCCACCACCTATTCTCGTTATATGTTGTATTTCATAATATATGTAGACTAAATTGTATTATGTATTTGTTATGTTATGCCAATGCAAGCACGTATTTAGTTAGCAAAAAATGGGTAAATCCAAACACTAGATAGACAAGATGCAAACTGTATAATCAAGCTGCAAAACTGTCAAATACAATTTTTTTAGTGTTATTTATTTATTTATTTTTGAGGTGAAAGTGGGTAAATACTAACAAGGCCGGATAAAGCACTAAAGCAGGAAGAGATAGTTACCATGCACGTGCCCAAAACATAGTTGAACACGTGTACACACACCAAAAAATGCTGACTATTGAAAGGAAAAAAAATTTATCTACAGTCCCCCAATAAAATGAAGTTGCCCTATATGATAAGTTTCTACTTTGTTTAGTTATCTAAAAAAAATGAAGTTGCCCTATAGGGTTGCTATCCTAAAACAGAGATGCCCCATCAAGGTTGCCATGATATACATCATACTATAAAGCATTCATACACAGTATTATGTAAACGGACACCGAACGTAGATCAAAAAACAGGTGCATACTACGATAACCCCAAAGCAGATGGTTACACAAAAACATCGCATGTTAATTTTATGTAATTGTTGAAAAAAAAAATTTTTGGTAATCATAAGAAGCACCAACAAAAAAATGTTTAACAATTACATAACGTCGCCTTACAAAAAAGGCTAAACTAGACAAACTATTTTGAGTTTTAAGTTATGTTAACACCCTAGTTTCTAAACGTTATCGGCAGCATGAGCATGCTGCATAAAAATACCTACACTCCAACCTTCCGTTCCTTAAAAACCAAGTTGCTTTTAATCCCGCACCTCCTCGACGGCGGTCTCTTGTTAGAGCCTTTAAATGCCTCGACATCTTGAACTTTCGTAAGCCCGATCTTGGTGTTTGAAAGTAGTGCCTCCTTGCATAAGGTTTTCTAGAGACCTTATGACCAGAACTATCCTTAACGGAAGAAGAAGAAGCCCCAACATCCATAGATACAGACCCAAGAAATACCCCATAGTACCATTCATCGTCACTGAAACCAATGTCAGCATCAAAAATTTCGCTAGCCAAAAAATCAATGAATAGATTCTTTCCTTGACATTCAATTCCTTGACTTCTAGTTTGGAACGGAGGGCTTCTTAGGGGAGGTGACCGCCTTTCTTCCTCCTCCCATGCAGCAATATCAGAGGCAAAATTAGAAGTAGCAAGCTCTACAAGTTTATCATGTATTGCTATCCTGGCACGCGTTGGCTCATCAAGAAGATCCACAGTTAGGTTATCATAATAGAAACATGCTAAGTTATCAGGTGCATGTGCAATGTACAAGCTGATCAACCCACATTCCTCGGCAAGTTGAAACATCCTTTTAATGTCATTGTCGCATTCAACAACTGTCAAACCAGTTGAAAGAGCAAATAGTGGCCTACATAAATACAAAGCCCGTATCTCACACTCTAACTTGTAGGCCAAAAAGTCAAGCATTTGATTAAAGTTCATCCTTGTGGACTTACTGAACGTTTGCACAAGGGTGCGCCCATACGCGTAAGTTAATTTGGGAAACCAAATGAACTCACCATCGTAGTGAATCTCAACTACAAGATTCTCAGATACATAGCATGTAGTACTCCTGTAATAAAGGTAAATAAATGTATACAAATGAGATTAGCAAGTATGGACAAAAACCTAGTAAGGGCAAGTGACAATCACGAAAGGTAATGGCAGGCATACCTTGGCTTGAAATCAAATAAGGCAACTGGAGGCTTAGCAGCATTTTTTGATGAAATAGAGGGTTGGGAGATTGACATTATCACTTGTGTACAAATGTGATCTATATGAAGATTTGATATATATTAGGAAAGGTTGTATTATTATTTTACTATTAATAATGTACTTATTAATAGTATGAAAAGTATGATCCGTTTATTTTAATATGGAAATACTAATAGGGAAATTTTTGGTTAATTTGTTATAAGTTTTTATGTGTAGTGTGTTTGTGTAATGATATGGGAATAAATTAATTGACAAACCTATGTGTGGCCCTTTTTTATTTTTTCTTGGAATGGACGGCCAAATGTCATGATTAAATGGACGTCCAAATGAAGAATAAATGAACTGGAGTTGTGGAGTTTTAAAAAGAAAGATTATCTGTACTGTACAACAAATTTAGATGTAAAATGTGTACATACTTTTACGTCGTGTCTCCCATTGTTTTTTGAATGAATGTTACACGTACCCAAGGTTGCTGCATGCAAGGTATTGTATGATTATTGGTTTATGTATGCATGTTATAAGTGTGTTTAGTGTAGTAAATACTTGTTATGAATCCATTGTCTAGTCATTAATGGCTTATGTGTGAATGAATATATCAATAGATGGTGCATGATAAAACAATGAAAGTGTTGTTGGAGATAAGTTTAGAACTGTTAGTACAAACGATAAAATCTATGTTTATAAAAAAACTGAATCATCTTCTCGCAATATGCTAGCGCGACGTCAGCGGGATCATCAACGTGCAATGATAGACCATGTGCCAATCGATATAAAAATATACAAACCCACACACCATAATCACCAAAAATCCCACCTTGCTTAGGAACGTTTTCGGCTAACCTAAATGAAATCTTATAGTCATTCGGATGTATTCCAGTCTTATCAAAAACGTTTGCTTGCTCTAGAACAACTGGTAGTTTGACCTGTAGAATAACAGAAACTGTTAAAATATATAGACAGGTGATCTTGTTAGAGGCTTGTCAGAAAAATGTTAGTATTATATAATCGAAATAACCACGTTTGTCACCAAATTATTGATGAAATATAGGTGTTTGTTCAAGCCGGATTAAATATGATATCTAGTTTCATGTTGTAAATTATATATGTGTTCAAAAGTATTATATGTTTGATTCGTGCTAAACCGTCAAGTTATCTCACACAAGCTAGCCACTTGTGAATGGCTAACCGTAAGAAACTTAAAACAGTGCAAACACAAAATGCAATTAAGATCAGGAGAATATAGTGGATTCCCGGGTCGTTAAGTCCCACGGAGACTCAATGGTGCTTAAACACAATCAGAGATAGAATAATCACTAAGGATAGTGATCAGTAAGGATTTTGGAATATTTATACCTAAAGAAAAAGTTTGTAAATTACAGCGACTTAAATGCAAATTAAAGAAAATTAAAAAGTTAAAATATATTAAATAAACGCTATCACTATTTTTACAATGATGTTTTTGTGTTTTTATAAAACAAAATAACTTAAATAAACTATTTTAATTAAAACGTAAACTTAAATTATCTAAAAATGTGACTTAAAATGAAAACGTACGATATTTATAAAATTACGCAGCGCAAGCAAGTAAAAACGTAAATTTTGTGAAATAAAAGTCCTACAAATGTAAAAACAATTTTCTTACTTACTAAATGACAAAAGAAAATTTTAGAAAAAGATTAATTTTTTTGACTTTTATATTTTTTATTATGAATTAAATACGATTTTACACTAATTAAATGATTAAAAATACTAAAACTATTCAGAAAAATCTGAAACTTTTTTATAAAATACTTATTAACAATACAAATCTAATAAAAATATAAAAGTTGTAAAAGCTAGTTTAAATAAGCTGTAAATAAGCTACTTTATACGAATAAGCTTAAATAGACAAAGAGACTTAAGTATTAGATTGTGCAAGATATAACCAAGACAAGACCCAAGGGCAGTTGGTGTTGGAGTGGTGTGTTGGAGCGTGGCTGTTGTGAGAGGACTGACCTGGGTTCGAATCCCAGGCAGTACCTTTTTTTGAACTATATTTTTATTTTATTTTACAAACTTATTAAGCACAGTAAAATAAGCACTTTTCAGAACTAGAACTTTTTCTAAAAACCACTAATAAGCTGAGTTTGAGCTTATGTTTCTCAACAGTGGCCAAAAAAATAGATTAAGCACAAGATTTTAGCTAAGTAACTAATAAGCTAATGAATAAGCACAAGGTGAATTGGAAATAAGCTAGATACTGATTATAAGCTAATATTATAACTGAATAAGCAATATAACTTGAAAATAAACACAAAATAAAGCAAAATAAGCACTGTTTGCACAGGACATTTTTTTTGAAAAAGGACTTGAAAGAAGCTGATGAATAAGCACTGAATAAGCTAATTATAAGTGAACTATTATTTTTCTAATTTTTTTAAGCAGCTAAACTTTAATATCCCAAAAGGATTTAAGCTAAATCTTAGTAATAAACACACACTAAAATTCTAAAGTTTATTCAAAAACTGCTAAAATGGGAAATTTGACTTTATGAATTCCACTAGAGTTTGATTTTATGAACTTTTGATGATCCTATATGATCTAATTTGATGTATTAAGCTACTTTAAGACTTATTTAGGCTAAATTAACAACTTTTACACTAGTATGCATGATTATGTAATCAAAATGTCTAACAGTGAACAAGTAATGTGATATTAAAGCTAGATTTGACTTTTTAACTAATAAGCACTATGTTTTATGGTTTATCTGAGCTATTTAGACATAGGGTAACATGTAACAACAATAAACAACAACACAAATGGCCTATAGCACAATTAACTTAGCAAATCCAAACACCCCTTTAAGAAGCAGTTTTGAAGCTTTTCAAAGGATTCCAAGGATTAAGTTCATGCAACTAATTAAAAACCTTATACTAACTGTATTTAGACATGTTTAAACTAGAATTAACAAGTTTTAATTACTAATAATAGAAAATGCAAATTTCAAAGAAATGGCTTACAAATTGCTTTTATGCTTAAAACTGAGACCTGAGAACAAAGTATCACTCCTATAGGCTTACCACTAAGCCTCTAAACCAAAATCAATCCAAATATCACCATGCTTCAGTCTTGATCTTCATTACCATTGCTTTTTTATTTTTAACTAATTTTTTAGTGATTTTTGACATTTTTAGTAAAACTGAGTAAGAAAAAGTTTAATGACTTAAAAGCTTATAGAAACTGATTATTGACTAAAATGAGCTTATAGAGCAAATAGCCAACATCTTTTGACATTACAATAGTAAATTGAGATTTTCAAAAGTAAAATTGCATAAACTGAAAGTGTACTAAAAAACTGGAATTTATTTTGAAATAGAGTCGAAATACACTGAGTTAACTTAGTTTAATACTAGAAAGATTAAAATTACACTGAAAATTGAAATTACACTTAAAACGACAAACTACTCTACTCTAAAATTAACTACTACTCTTTCTCAGCTCCATTTTCTTCTATTTATCAACCAAAAGCTTCCTTGTCGACCTCTAAGCATTTCCCACCATTTCTCAGCCATTGGATCAATCCAGATCATCCAAATTGCCATTTGGCAATTTTGGCGGGAAAAGTCTTTGAGTGGGTAGCAGCATTAATTGAAGACGTGAGCTGGTTTTGCAAGGTGGAAAGGGTGATGGTGAAGGGTAGGTATGAGCTGGAAAGGTGGAGGTAAGGTGGTAAAACAGGTGTGGAGGAATAACTGGTAACAGGTGTTGGTTTGGAAGGGATGAACAGTGCACGCGCGTTTTTATTCTTTTTAAACACTGGGTTAAGTATTGGACTGGGCTTGGGTTATTGGTGGGTTTGTGTTTTTAATTTAATTTGGGTCCGTATCGTTTTAGTTAAATATCAAGGACCAAAATTGAAATTTGTGATTTTTGAGGACTGAACCTGTAACTTTCCGAAACTAATACAAGGGTTAAACCTGCAATTAATGGTTAGTATAAGGACTATATTTGCATAAAGTTCCATTTTTATAAGTCCAAGGACCAAATCTGCCAATTTTGAAACTTTAAAGGCCTAACTTGTAATTTCTCCAAAGTTTACCATAAGGACCAATTTTGTCATATTTGAATAGTACAAGGTTTATTTTTGATTATTTTCACTTTTTAAATTCACCAAGGACTATTTATGACATTTTTCAAAGTCGAGGGACTAAACTTGCCATTTTTGCAAATTTGAACTTCAAGGGTAAAATTTATCATTTCATGATTCCTGGGGGACTATTGTTGATTTTTCTTCAAAATATTTTATCCAGGGACCATTTCTGACAATCTGTGAAAGTTCAGGGACTAAAACTGCCAATTTTGCAAATTTGTTGTTTTTCATCAGTTTTCAATCCTTTTGCATTTGTAACATATAAAAACACATTTTCATGATATTTATAGCATTTATATGTTTATTTGTGTGTTTTTGGCTTTTTGGGGTTTAAACGATATAAAATATATGTGTTTTTAGACACATATCAAATCCCCCACACTAAACTATTGCTAGTCCCTAGCAATCTTTTATGAAAACTTAATGGATTTCATCTCTTTACCAAAAGCCATTACTTCTGGAGTAGCCAATTGTTTTAGTTCAAGTAAGAACTTTGGTACAATGATAACCAAATGATTTTGAGCAAATCACCAGCTGTAAACGGATTTGATTTGTCTTTACCAGAAGCCGTTTGCTTCTGGACTAGCCAACTCTTAGATAAATTATCTTTGGTAAGTCGATTACCAATTATGGTTTTCCAACTGCCTTTACTACAAGCCTTAAACTTGCGGGCTAGCCAACTCTTCACTAGTTAAAGATATGGTGAGTTGAACACCATACAATTTTGGGCAAATTGCAAGCCATAAACGGATTTGAGATATCTTTACCAAGAGCCGTTTGCTCCTGGATTAGCCAATCCTTATGTGGGTTAGACATGGCGGACTGATTACCATTTGTTGTGTTTAGTACATAGTACTTCCACTAATTTTTTTTTTAATTTGGCCATTTTAGGGGAAAAAGGGACTAAAAGGGTACATTTATGATCAAATTCGCCAGAATTTCCCCCCCACACTTAGAAATGAATATTGTCCTCAATATTCAAAGTATCGGCTGTTATGCCGAAACTTAGAACGTAAAAAGATAACATTACTAGCTAAGTGTAGAAACACAACAATTATTCTCTCTTTTAATATTTACAATTTTCATTCATTTTTTAGATCTATATACAACATGTGGGGCATCTCCCCCACACTAGGGTGGTACACACGGGTGAAAACCCATGTTTAACTACTGTTTTTGATTACCGAGTCGCTAGCTTGACTCGACCCCGAATTAATTTTGTTCATGGGGAAGTAAGTGGAAGTGACAATCTCCATCGGACTTTCATTCAAATTGTTTGTATAAACATTGAAGTACGCGAAAGTTCCACACCGATGAGATATAGATAGAACCGGCTCAAAAATGATAAATGAAAATGCCGGGATCAAAAATAGTGTCTTAATTCCCGAAGGAGTGAAGATGAAGATAAATCACAAGATATTTGAGGAAAGGAAGAAAGATTCTGATAACAATCAAGATCCATTCTTCATTCTCAAATGTAGACATAACGGAGGAAGGTTAGGGTAGTATCATCAATAAGCAAACTCTTATAAGAGAGTATACCTTCCTTCGAGCCAATATCATCCTCAAGATCAAAATAGAAATGATCATATTCCGGAGGAGATATGTCATGAGAGAGTTCACCAGAGAACTCCTCGTGAAGAGAATCAATCACAAGATGTAAATCTGTGAATTCTTGTTCCACTGTAGACTCATCACTATCCTCAATCTGAGTATCAAAGAGTGGATTCTCAGAAATTAAAGTGAATTCAGATTCGAATTCAAATAGAGGATTAGTGAGAGTTGTTTTGAACGTTTCAGGAACAAAGTGATTAACATTCTCTTCTGGACTGTTGGGATAAGAAATGAGTGAACGATCATTACAAAGGAGACTTTCAATTTCTCCTAGGTTGGCTTTGAAATCAAAGAGACCATCATCACTTTCCGATGAAAGTGGAATGATGTGAATGAGTTCATCGGTAAACTCCTCAAGAAGAGGACCAACATCAAAATGTGAAAGTGATGCCTCAACATTCTCAATGTCTCCATAAGATTTACAATCATTGCTAAAATCGGAGAAAGTCTCAAAATGATCTTTTGAACACTCAAGAGGGGAAGGGATATCACACATATGGTCAAAAGTTTCCTGTAACTCTCTCGGGATTGGGACAAGGTCCTCAACACTAGACTTTATGAATTCGTCCGATTCCTTTTCAGGAACAGTGTCAAGATGCTCGTCCCCCATGTTCAGAGAGTGAGTGGGAGCTTCGGGTGTGATAGCAGTTGTTTGAGAATGAATCTCAACTGCTGGGATATCAACTGATGAACTTGATGAATCTTCAAGTGTATCCTCATCATCACTGTCATCAGGAATGAAATGAAATTGAGAGCTAGATCTGGCTGCTTTCTCTTTTGCAATTGATTCCTTAATAGCTTTTTCAAAGGCAATTTGGGAATTTATTTTAGCAGCCTGCTCTTCAGCTAACAATTCTTCCATGGATTTCTCATGTGAATTTTGAATGACGGGACATTGTGGGAGTGGAGATTTGTCAAAACCGGAAGGTTGACATTGATAATCATCATGAGGACCCCCACAATATACACAAGAAAAACTGGGAACATTTAGAAATGCTGTTTTACTCAACTCCTCAGTTCTTTTCACTGACTCCAGAAGCTCTAGATAAGTGTCTTGTTGGGTTTGCTGAGGAGTTTGAGTCATTTGGCACTGTGGAGGTTGGTTGTGATATGAATAGTCGTAATTGTTACAAGGAAATGGATTCCCTGTTTGACAATCAGAGCTGAAATGGGGACCTCCACAGTTCTCACAACAAAATGATTGTTGTGGCTGGTCATGTGAATAATATGGAATTTAGTCATTTCCAAAGTCTGAGTGTTACAGAAAACTGTTCATAGACAAACGTGTTTCCGGATTGACACTCAAATCCTTGGTGAGGATCTCCACAAAATTCACAACAGTTATGTTGATTATATGAAGATAAGTCGGGCTGTGGTGGGTAATTGGAAAAGTTTGAAAGGTCGTTAAATGAGTTCGGATTAGGATCATAATCAAATGAATTCCTCGAACCACAAAACAAACAACTCCCGCTATGAATATCATTACCACACTGTACCCACGTACACCAGCGACATGGTGAACCAAAAAGAGGCTCACCACAACCGACACAAGGAATAAACAATTCCATTTGAGAGTTATGAGAAGGAATTGGTTCATTCAAAGAATCAACAAAACCAACATGGTGATCCGAATGACTATTAAGTCTCGAAGAACATTTTGAAAAATCCGGAGGTGGGACAAGTGGTGTGCTCTGAGATCTAGCAATTTCCACCACTTCCGTTATGGTCTCCGGTTCTGGTTCTTGAGAAACGTGAAGATTAGGCAAGTCAATCTTCCTAGTCACCGGTCTAAATTCTGCATGTTTGCTTTTAACCGTAAATTGTGAGAGTTTAGGATCAATTTTAGACGGCTTAGGAGCAATTGAGGGGTTAGATCTTTGGATAACCGTAGGTTGGACGTATTTAGCACCTCCATTATCAGAGGGAAGTACCTGGTCCTTTGTCACCCCGGTTTCTCGTTCTATTTCCCTACGCAGAATTAATGGATCATCACGAACAACACGAATTCTTGACATTTGTGACAAAGTATGAAGTTTTTCAGCTTCGTTCCAGAATTCGTCGTAGTCGAGAGATTCCATGAGAATAGAAGAAGTTAGAATCAAATGGATAGAGGGTAAAGGAATAAAGAATCAAAAAGGGTAAGAGGGTAAAGAGGAATATTTTTGGTATTTTTGAAAAACATGTTGTAAAAATAAGAAAGAAAATCTTTTTGGTGTTGTAAACACTTCAGGAAAAGTGTTAATGAACTTTTGATTTTGATAACTTTACAAAAAAAACTGTTTACAAAAGGTGGTATATGTGCAAGAATGGGTCTGAAAATGTTTAAAAAACACTAAAGCCTCCCCGGCAGCGGCGCCAAATTTTGATTCGTGCTAAACCGTCAAGTTATCTCACACAAGCTATCCACTTGTGAATGGCTAACCGTAAGAAACTTAAAACAGTGCAAACACAAAATGCAATTAAGATCAGGAGAATATAGTGGATTCCTGGGTCGTTAAGTCCCACGGAGACTCAATGGTGCTTAAACACAATCAGAGATAGAATAATCACTAAGGATAGTGATCAGTAAGGATTTTGGAATATTTATACCTAAAGAAAAAGTTTGTAAATTACAGCGACTTAAATGCAAATTAAAGAAAATTAAAAAGTTAAAATATATTAAATAAACGCTATCACTATTTTTACAATGATGTTTTTCTTGATTTATAAAACAAAATAACTTAAATAAACTATTTTAATTAAAACGTAAACTTAAATTACCTAAAAACGTGATTTAAAATGAAAACGTACGATATTTATAAAAATTACGCGAGTGCGCAAGTAAAAACGTAAATTTTGTGAAATAAAAGTCCTACAAATGTAAAAACAATTTTCTTACTTACTAAATGACAAAAGAAAATTTTAGAAAAAAGAATTATATTTTTTTGACTTTTATATTTTTTATTATGAATTAAATACGATTTTACACTAATTAAATGATTAAAAATACTAAAACTATTCAGAAAAATCTGAAACTTTTTTATAAAATACTTATTAACAATACAAATCTAATAAAAATATAAAAGTTGTAAAAGCTAGTTTAAATAAGCTGTAAATAAGCTACTTTATACGAATAAGCTTAAATAGACAAAGAGACTTAAGTATTAGATTGTGCAAGATATAACCAAGACAAGACCCAAGGGCAGTTGGTGTTGGAGTGGTGTGTTGGAGTGTGGCTGTTGTGAGAGGACTGACCTGGGTTCGAATCCGAGGCAGTACCTTTTTTTTTTGAACTATATTTTTTAATTTTATTTTACAAACTTATTAAGCACAGTAAAATAAGCACTTTTCAGAACTAGAACTTTTTCTAAAACCACTAAAAAGCTGAGTTTGAGCTTATGTTTCTAACAGTGGCCAAAAAATAGATTAAGCACAAGATTTTAGCTAAGTAACTAATAAGCTAATGAATAAGCACAAGGTGAATTGGAAATAAGCTAGATACTGATTATAAGCTAATATTATAACTGAATAAGCAATATAACTTGAAAATAAACACAAAATAAGCCAAAATAAGCACTGTTTGCACAGGACATTTTTTTTGAAAAAGGACTTGAAAGAAGCTGATGAATAAGCACTGAATAAGCTAATTATAAGTGAACTATTATTTTTCTAATTTTTTTAAGCAGCTAAACTTTAATATCCCAAAAGGATTTAAGCTAAATCTTAGTAATAAACACACACTAAAATTCTAAAGTTTATTCAAAAACTGTAAAATGGGAAATTTGACTTTATGAATTACACTAAGAGTTTGACTTTTATGAACTTTTGATGATCCTATATGATCTAATTTGATGTATTAAGCTACTTTAAGACTTATTTAGGCTAAATTAACAACTTTTACACTAGTATGCATGATTATGTAATCAAAATGTCTAACAGTGAACAAGTAATGTGATATTAAAGCTAGATTTGACTTTTTAACTAATAAGCACTATGTTTTATGGTTTATCTGAGCTATTTAGACATAGGGTAACATGTAACAACAATAAACAACAACACAAATGGCCTATAGCACAATTAACTTAGCAAATCCAAACACCCCTTTAAGAAGCAGTTTTGAAGCTTTTCAAAGGATTCCAAGGATTAAGTTCATGCAACTAATTAAAAACCTTATACTAACTGTATTTAGACATGTTTAAACTAGAATTAACAAGTTTTAATTACTAATAATAGAAAATGCAAATTTCAAAGAAATGGCTTACAAATTGCTTTTATGCTTAAAACTGAGACCTGAGAACAAAGTATCACTCCTATAGGCTTACCACTAAGCCTCTAAACCAAAATCAATCCAAATATCACCATGCTTCAGTCTTGATCTTCATTACCATTGCTTTTTTTTATTTTAACTAATTTTTAGTGATTTTTGACATTTTTAGTAAAACTGAGTAAGAAAAAGTTTAATGACTTAAAAGCTTATAGAAACTGATTATTGACTAAAATGAGCTTATAGAGCAAATAACCAACATCTTTTGACATTACAATAGTAAATTGAGATTTTCAAAAGTAAAATTGCATAAACTGAAAGTGTACTAAAACACTGGAATTTATTATTGAAATAGAGTCGAAATACACTGAGTTAACTTAGTTTAATACTAGAAAGATTAAAATTACACTGAAAATTGAAATTACACTTAAAACGACAAACTACTCTACTCTAAAATTAACTACTACTCTTTCTCAGCTCCTTTTTCTTCTATTTATCAACCAAAAGCTTCCTTGTCGACCTCTAAGCATTTCCCACCATTTCTCAGCCATTGGATCAATCCAGATCATCAAAATTGCCATTTGGCAATTTTGGCGGGAAAAGTCTTTGAGTGGGTAGCAGCATTAATTGAAGACGTGAGCTGGTTTGCAAGGTGGAAAGGGTGATGGTGAAGGGTAGGTATGAGCTGGAAAGGTGGAGGTAAGGTGGTAAAACAGGTGTGGAGGAATAACTGGTAACAGGTGTTGGTTGGAAGGGATGAACAGTGCACGCGGTTTTATTCTTTTTAAACACTGGGTTAAGTATTGGACTGGGCTTGGGTTATTGGTGGGTTTGTGTTTTTAATTTAATTTGGGTCCGTATGGTTTTAGTTAAATATCAAGGACCAAAATTGAAATTTGTGATTTTTGAGGACTGAACCTGTAACTTTCCAAAACTAATACAAGGGTTAAACCTGCAATTAATGGTTAGTATAAGGACTATATTTGCATAAAGTTCCATTTTTATAAGTCCAAGGACCAAATCTGCTAATTTTGAAACTTTAAGGGCCTAACTTGTAATTTCTCCAAAGTTTACCATAAGGACCAATTTTGTCATATTTGAATAGTACAAGGTTTATTTTTGATTATTTTCACTTTTTAAATTCACCAAGGACTATTTATGACATTTTTCAAAGTCGAGGGACTAAACTTGCCATTTTTGCAAATTTGAACTTCAAGGGTAAAATTTATCATTTCATGATTCCTGGGGGACTATTGTTGATTTTTCTTCAAAATATTTTATCCAGGGACCATTTCTGACAATCTGTGAAAGTTCAGGGACTAAAACTGCCAATTTTGCAAATTTGTTGTTTTTCATCAGTTTTCAATCCTTTTGCATTTGTAACATATAAAAACACATTTTCATGATATTTATAGCATTTATATGTTTATTTGTGTGTTTTTGGCTGTTTTGTGGGTTTAAACGATATAAAATATATGTGTTTTTAGACACATATCAATGTTTTTTATTCGTGATTCATAAACAACGTTCAAACATTTGATATGTGCTTCGAAATATTTTTATTCATAATAGATTTCATTTCAATACATTAAAGGATAACAAAATACATCAATGTAGCAACGACATTCATGAAGATACCAAAACACAAAATATGACAATCACAGAACGTGAGAGAGACCACATAACAAGGTAGGAGTAGAGGATTAATAATTTTTGCGCAGCTTTGCCAGAAAGGAGATTTTTTTGAGAACTTGGAGCTGAGTCTCACTCATTAGCCTCATCAGCGTCCTGTTTTTCTCAAGCTCCTCGTCCTGAATTGCACGCAGGATTTCCAAAACAGCACTGGCAAGCCTGGACCCAACCACGCAGTCCAACTGCTTGATTTGCTCGGCCCTCACAGTGCAACGACGAGTTAGGTCGATCACCTTTGCATGCATGTCACTTAAGAACTTGAAGTCACGTTCATTGTCATGCACAAACACGTTGTTAACCATGTCTTTAAGTAAGTTATCCATTTCTTTTGTAGTAAATTGTGATGTGGCTAGTGTGTGTCCCCTGACAAAAGTTGTATGATATTGGGATATATGTTGTCCGTTTATATAACCCAAATGGGGTGGGGGGGGAGAGCGGGGGGTGAGGTGACATGGAGTTTATTTTGAATTGAAGTCTATCTGAATTAATGTGGATAGTCAAGTGGTGAATAGTTGAGTCATGTCAAGTAATTACTGTTTCACATTAGGCCAAGTTTAATTAATGAAGCTTCTCTTGTACTCAACCGATTCCTGGCCACAAGATAACCATTTTGGGCAACTAGTTTCAGTTTGGGGGCAACTAAATCAGTTTGAATTTTGTTTAGTTCCAAATGCAACAAAATTTTATGTCTCTTGGGTTAGAAAAATTATTAATTGAGTATGTTTTGTAAATAGACGCCATTAAACAGGTTTATATTGATTACTTTTTGGTTACATCAACTAACACACATACGCTATTATTAGATGTACATATCGTTTATATTTTATGTAATAATACACTACCATAATATAACTCAGACTTTTATATCATAAAGTCTGACTAAGTGTGCACTTGGCTGTGCTATTTCAATATTGAATGGATATTTTGTAAAAAACCCAAATCGGGGATGCACATAAGTAGGACAAACTTTATTAATGAGGAAATGACGTAATGAAATGATGGTGGTAGCTAGTGGCATGCACTTGAAGGAACTAGTCCATTAATTTTTCAACTTTAACTATTGCACAAAAAAGGCACAAAGAAACTTATGTCCAACAAGTTAATTGTTTTTGGGCAAGCACATACATACGATGGGCAACTAAATCATATGTGGCCCTATTAAATCATGAACCTTATGTGCAGTTGTAAATTAAAAGTAATCAAGCTTGCTAGCTAAGTATATATTTCCTATATCGTATTATATGTGCGGGACACAATGTAAATTAAAATCAGGAAAATAAATTGTTAAAATACGGAAGCAAGCAGACTTATGTACTTTATTTTTGGTTGGTTCTAGTTAATGTACACATATTTTAGATAATCTGTTGTTGGTTGTGGTATTCGTTTGATGTTACTACTATAGAGTATAGACAAGTAAGTATAACAAATGTTTATGAGAAACTATGTTGTTGGTTGTGGTCAATAAAAATTGGGATTTCAAATAAGAAGGAGGGTTTATTAATGGTGAATAGATGTAAGGAAATGATGGTGGTACATAGTTGCATGCACTTGAAGGGAAATAGTGTGCACAAAACTCAAAGTCAAACTGCTACAACACAACACCCAAGAAACTTTGGCCAACAATAAATTTGTTCTTGGGCAACTAGACACAAATAATGGGCAACTACTCACAAGCATGGTGTATTCGTGTCTGGTCACAAAGTATAACAAATTACTGTATAAGTTTATTTATGTATGTGTTGTCCATAATTGTATTATATATGTTGGTTATAAGAAGCATGGTGTCTGGTCACAAAGTATAACAAACAAGTAATAATATGAGTGGGTTATAATAAGAAGATACCTGTAAGCACTCTCTAACACGGACATACCATACACGTGACTCATAGTCACGCGTGTCGCCGCTATCATAGAATGTTACCACTCCTGTAGGTATGTTAAATTGGGCAAGACACCAGTGTTTAACAGTCTCGTTGAGAGGAATAAAAACCTAAAAGAAAGTTGGCTGTGTATTAGGATATAGTTAGTCAACGTCTGGAATTAATAAAAGTGACTTTTTATTTATGTGGTCAAAGGTAAATACAAGAATACAATTGTCGTGTTTGTATGTGCTGTTGACATGGCTTACGGCTGGTAAGCAATATGTTACTTACTAATGGACGTTTTAGATAATGGAGAACGTTTTCATGCACGGTCTTGGGTTGTATAGAAACTACTGCTTTTGGGAAATTCATCTGCTTATGTAGTTCCTGATATGTTGCTCCAACTGTTAACTACTGCTTGTGTTACCAGAA
Source organism: Chrysanthemum makinoi (assembly GCA_910596185.1). NCBI lineage: Eukaryota > Viridiplantae > Streptophyta > Magnoliopsida > Asterales > Asteraceae > Chrysanthemum > Chrysanthemum makinoi. The sequence goes on from OU343216.1 coordinate 179,808,517, forward strand.
CTGCTGCTAGGGTAATCAATATACTGCTGGGATCGAACGATTACAAATGGAGGGGCTCAGTTTTTGGAAAGCAGACTTATCTCATGGCAGTGTAAGACGCAAACAATTATGGCGAATTCCACCACTGAAGGTGAGTATGAAGCTGCTGCACGTTCTAGAACTACGTTGAAGGCTAGACTAGTCATTCAAGGCTTTAAATCAACTAGTTTTGGATTGTAAATTTCATGCATACTTGGTCTCTAGTCTCAAGATGTTTTTTTCAAAACTTTGTAACAAAGGTAGTACTGCTATTGGAAATCTTAGTACGGCTAGTGTGTATGATTCAACTGCTTGTTCTTTTTGTTAAGTCCTGCTACTGGATATCATGTTTTTGTGGTTGGGTTAGACTTATAAATTATAACTACTATGTTTATGAGCATTAGGATTTTTTTGGGCTTTGCTGCTGGACCTTTTAGTGTCAAAAAAAATTAAAAAAAAATTAAGAAAAAAAAATAATAAAGAAAAACAAAAAAAAATAAAAAAAACGAAAAAAAAACAATGAATTGAAACATTAAATAAATAAATAACAAAAAAAATAATAATAATAACATTGTGTAAAAAAAAATTATAATAACTTGGTTGGAAGATTGGAGTGCAAAACTGTTCCAACTGCTAGCTTGCATGGAGAAACTGCTAGTGTTACAAAAACACTGCTAGTTAGGTTATCATGAGGATACCATGAAACTTATAAAGGAATTAATAGATAAATGTACTACAATGGAGTCTAAGATCACTGGCATACAACAAATAACCGCTTCTCAGGATGACACAATCAGAAAGTTGCAGCACAGGGTAAGAGGTTCGGTGCGACAAGGGAGGCCAAGGGTTAACAGATGTAAAAGATAAGCTTGAAAGGAGAAAGAAGAGAATGGAAGATACGGCAAAAAAACTGTCGATTATGGTTCAGATTCTGAGATGGAGCTTACAGATTATAGCACTTTGGAAGCACCGTCCAAAAAGAAGGTATTTTGTGCCTAAGAAGAAACTTGATGATTTGGATTGTAAATATCAAATTTAGGGGAGGATTATTTGGTTTTTTGGTTCTGTTGGACGAATTATTCAAAGTATGCATCAAATAGCATCTTTTAATAGAAACCACGGCTAGTGGCAATGGAAGAACTGCTGATAGATCAAAAGCTCTGGATAAATTTTATGAGTATCAAGTTTGTTAATAGGTAAAGGAAAGTTTATGATTTGAGGGACAAATATCAAGTTTGTTCATACTTTAAAAGATGCCATTTTAAAGTTGCTATCATGAACTACCTGATTATTGAGTGACCGTAAATGGTAAAAATAGGAGGAAATGAAAAGTAAATTTATTACCTGTTCAACATCATTCCAGGGCATGGGATACCTCGTCCCGTCTACATAAAACACGGGCATGCCATTTTGAAAAAGAATCTGAACAAAGTAACTACTAACCATCGCCCAGTTAGCATTCTGAGGTCGTACGTGCCACATGTAGTCAACCCATAGGTCTATATGCTGCGCATTTGCCGCAAATAAAATACCAATTTAAGAAATGGTGAAAATCAACAACAGGGTAAAAAAGAAAATCTGAATAAGAATGCGTATATAAACTAACCTCCTCAGTTATCCAACCTTTTCTAGCAGGGTCTAAGCAAACTAAGCAAAGCCAGAAATTGCGGTCTACAGTATAATCATCTGACCATGGAAATTTACACCGGTGTCTATCAGGATCACAGAGGAATTCTTCAATCTCATCACATAGCCAAAGAGTTTCGACAGAATGAAACCATCTACTTAGATCCTAGAAAACAGGTTCAATGTATTAGTTTGACAGAGCATTATTGATAAGCAAGTATATTGACAAGTTCGTAAAAAGTATCACAATACCTCTACCCAAGGTTTCACTCTGTTAAGCTCCTCAGCAATAGTTGGGTCGTTCATGATAGGACCGTGTTTTTTTATTTTACGCCGTTTAACTTGCAGATTGTTTTGTGGCGAAACAAGTTCCATGAGAATCCTCTTGTCGGGTGGTAACCGACTTAAAGCCTTTTGAAATTGTGACGAATTCATAAACGCACGTCGTTTTTTCTTCTTCTCCTCCTCCAACTTCAACATGTCAGCTTCTTCCAACCGCAACCTATTAGCCTCTTCCAGCCTTAAGATGTTGGCCTCAGCATTCAGCTTCTCTTCTTCCAACTGTAACCTTTCTTCCTCTACCAACGCGAATCTCAATTCCTCTAAAAGGATATACTCCTAGAACAGACTAGCGCTAATGACAATTGTATATAACGGCCATACAACTAAATGCAAATAAGAAATATTAACCTGAGCAACGTCCACGTCAGATTCCGGCAAGTCGATCAGTTTGAGATAAATGCTGTTAAGTGAATCGGAAAAGGCAGTCCTTGTGTTTGGAAAATGTGACTCAAAATCAAGTTTGTCCTGTAAAAAAATATGCATGAAATTTCTAAAAATAAAAAATGGCAGCGAGAAATAAATATAGATTAGTTGAAAGGAATACCCGAAGACCACCAATTCTGTCATGTGCAAGAACCTGTGAAGGTCTAAGTGCTAGGAAATTCCGGCAGGTGATGTTAAAAAAAAGTGAATCTACTATTCTTATATTATAATAGATATAAAGAGAACCTCAATAATACACTCAAGTTTAAAAACTTGGCGATTCAGACCGGAAATTACATGATCCTTAAGGCTTTTTGTTCTGGAACTACTTCCACTCTTGCATTGTTTTGAATTTACTTTCAAACCAGTTTTCGCATGTTGTCGTGACTTTTCCAGCCTCGAAAAGTAGGTATCAACAAGGTTGTGCTGGGTCTTGACCGGCGGTCTGGGAACGTAGTCATTGAAAAAATCTTGGCTATCTATCCACCATGCACATTGGAACTCATGTATAGTAGGTCTAAGATCAGTAATTGTAGTTGAATCCTAAAGTTCAGTAATGGTTCAAAAAAAATATGGTTTAGTTAATTACTTTGAGATACATACGACACCCATTTATAAGGGATTCGTAATTAAAGTCATAAACTGCTAGTTCTGGGGAATCACTGCAAATAATATTTCCACTGCTAGCTAGCTTGAAAACACTGCTAGTTCTGGGCAATCACTGCTAGTTAGTTTATGATGATTGTGGAAACTATAAGAGCTGTTTTGTAACTTTTTGGTGATAACATATTTATTCCCCAAATCACTGTTGAGGCAGGGCAGTGGAAACGTAAGAACGACCCAACCAATGGCAACTCCTAATGTGAATAGTTCTTTGCAATTCAACACAGGTGGAGGAATCCCTAGACAACTGGCTAATTTGGGGGACATGGATGTTCAGGCTAGGTCTGATGCAATGTTAGACACATCTCGAATAGATGAGGGTAGTTTGGAACACCAACATGATTTGACTACTAATGGCTTTCTACATGATGACAATTCCAATGATCCACTTCTAGGACCAGGTTACACAGGTCAAGGTGGTGAGGATAATATGAAACTCAATCTCAAATTGACAGATATATTCACAAGTATGGAGTCAAAGATCATTGGTCTTAAAAATTCGACAACAACTCGCGCTGAAACAATCAGGAGGTTCAAAGCACAGGGTAAGTGTTTTGGAGAGACTAAGAAGGCCAAGGTTCCATGCATTCAGGAAAGTGAAGAAACTAGGAAAGAAGGCAACCTGCAATATGATTAAAAGTTTAGATGATGCATCCAAACAGGGGAGGAGTGAGAGTACAAATTCAGGCGACGCATGGAAGGTAAAGAAGCAGTACTGGATGATTCTTTAAAGTCTGCAGTTGAAGAAAAGGATAAGGAAGTGGTGCAGGAAATCGGTGCCAGTGTTGCTGCATCCGCTGATAGTATTGAAGTAACCACTGCTGCAACAACTGCTGGTATTATTATAGCCACTGCCAATTCAGACGTTTCAAGCCCAGAGGCAACATCTGCTACAATTATAAGCACCACAATAACAGCAGCACCAAAACCAAAATAAGCCTGAGAATGAGGTTGCCATACAATTGCTCAACATAAAGCAATCTGACCCTATCCCTGCACCCAAACCTATTGCTAAGAGTCTACAGATTGGTGAAACTGTGCAAAAAGGTGTAGTTACAGAACCTGATATTGGAAAGGGTAAAGGGATTGCAGAGCCAACATTGAAGTCTAAAAGTAGAGAGGAGCATATAGCCTTAATTTGCAGTGTACAAAATCAACTAATCCAATTGTTCATCCACTGCTGACAAAGATTGAGAATATTGCTGATTATGAAATTCATTTTGCCATCAAAGGCAAGCCTCAAGGTAGAATGAAAAGAAAAGCAGACAGATAAAAAGTATTTGATGAAGAATCTGAGTCTGATAAGATATTGTGTGCTTAGATAGGTGGAAATGGAACATCTAATTTTGTGTGTAGGTTTACTTTTTTTTACCTATAAACAATAAATAAATAACAACAAAGTTTAACTGGCTTACGTTTGAAAAAAGGTTTGAACGATCAGTTCTTTTAAAGATGGATTTCCTAGACCAGGCAAGTGCTCTTGGTATAACATTTGGATGTTTAATCCACCAAGCATGATATTTTTCGAACGACTCAAGGATCCACACCTATGAGAATAAAAAAATAAAAAATGAAAATAAAACATAAACTTATATACAAATCAGTAAAAATGTTAAGTTGGAAAATGGATACCTCAAACCAAAACACAAATCCAGACAGTGTGTATGTTGGACAATGTTTTGGATCTTTCTTCAATCTTAAAAGGTGGTCATCCGCGTGCTTATCAAATACATTATGAAGTTGGTCGTATAAATGAGTCCAAATATGCTCACCCCATGGAAAAGCATTCCAATCATCTAGATTATCAACTAACCTCAACAGTGTATCATCCACCTCGCATGTCAACAAACGACCCATAAAGATCACCTCTAAGGCTAACAAAAGACAAAGACGTACAACATCTTCATCAGATATCTGTCGAAACCGCTCTTCATCCTCGATAACACCAATAACATCTAAGTTGGTTATAATATACCCTTGCTTGTCAGGAAATACCTTGTTACGAGAATTTAGAGAACCAGATGTATACAACCCAAAGCTTACAGATCCAAACCACAGACCGGTCATTAGACAAAACTCACGACGACCAAAATGTAAAGCATGCCCTTCAATGTAAAAAATGAATGCCATATCATAGTGAGAATCGTCGACTTTATGCTGTTTCCTTAGCATATAATCTATGATGTGCGTTTCATGTTCAAAAAACAATAGATCAATCCATCTTCCAAAGCAGGTATTCCTAAACAAGATGCGGCGTCTTGCGTCTAACTTTTGCTTTATCAACCAAAAGTAGTTCAGTTTACTGGTAATGATTAACTTAGCTTCATAGTCCTAAAAAGGTCAACAAAAAAAACAATTTAAATCAGACCATGGATGGAATCTATACCAACGTCGTAAACAATTGCGTATACGATGCATATAAACCACTCCTTATTAGTCTAGAGAGTTCCACTAAAATTTTTAATGAACCAGGTTATGTTACATACCTAACATACGACATCTACTGTATTATACCTACATAATTACGAATCAGACAGACATAAAAGAGGAGAAATCAAAGGTATTAATCGAATAACAACAACGATTTGTTGAAGCATATAACCAATTGGAAATAAATAATGTACAATAAACAACGAGGAAAATATTTACGTACCATATTTGGCCACATTTTTTAAACAAACTTGATCAATCCAATGTGGGTTGCACTCAACAGTGTACCTTTATAGCTGGTGACATAACTGACGATACAAGGAAAAGAGGGACTGACGAAGAAGACGGTCTCATTTGTGAAAACAACTTAGTTACAATGTTTTTATGCGAGAAGCAAAAACAGAGAAAAACGGTAACTATGAATGTTTTTGTGCGAGTGGGAAATTGATTTTGAATACATATGTAATGTACTTTCACTATTCAATTGTGTACGTTCTATGTAATGTAAAATGACCAAAAAATCCTTTTTAAAAAATACGGTTGCCCAGCGCTTTTTGGTTGGCCAAAAAACAATACCTTACACATACGGGACACTTGTCACAATTTCGATGAGTTGCCCAATGACAGCGGTTGCCCTCGGTCTATTTTCAAATTAAAAATAAAAGTGGTCCAGAAAGTGATAAGCCTCAGGGCGCGCGGTCTATTTGCGTCATTTTCCCTTTTCAAAAAACAACCACTTTAACAATAAAAAACAGCCCAACCACGATGATTCAAGCCTTCCAATTCAAAACCTAAACACATATGATGATCCTAAACACAAAAGTACAATCAAAATTCAAACTTTAACACTAGAAATTAACCAAATGATTCAAACACTTCTAAACACTTATAACCCCAAAAACCTCATGAAATCCACCAAAACAAAGAGCATGAAAGATGAGTGATCAAACCATGGCTCTTGATACCAATTGTAACATTTAGGATTTCACAAACACATCAAACCATAAGCATATGGGGCGTATACTAAGTTTAGAGAGAGAAAGTTCTAGAGAGAGAAAGGGAAGAGAGTTGGGAACTATGTGAAACAAAAGAAAAATGGTATTGAAGCTCCAACCCTCTACCTTGGGAGGTAGAGGGTATTTATAGTGTCTTACAAGATACGCCACCTACGGGCTATAGATCAGGCATACAGTGGGTAAAGACCCGTCCGTCCTCCACGGTGTTACTAAACTAAATACTAACAAACATTAAATAACTACGACTACGAGCTTTCTAACGATTACATATACTTGAGGTGACCGACACTTTAACGACTGGATTTTATAAATCCTAACAGGTTTCCTACAGCTGGGTTATCAGTGTTCAGGTTCTCAACAGGTGGAGTGGTCGGGGCTGGACGACAACCATGATGGACAGGGGAACCCCAACAGCAGAGCGCTTGGTTGTTCCTAAGCGGGTTTCGTCTTGTTGCCATCATTCTGAAGGCAAGAAGAATAGTTTCATAAGTTCACAATTCATGCTCTAAAGATAGAGTTGGGTTCCTAGGATCACCAAATAACACTCGAATACATAGTCAAGGTCAACAAGGATAACACTATACCTAAACGAAACAATCAGAGACCGAATCATAACTAAAGGATGCACGTTCCAATAACCATAACTCATAGGTTTCAAAAGTGGAAATAAATGGAAGGATACGGAGAAATAAAAAACGATACTAATAAGACAACTAGGATAGATCTACATCTCGAACCAAGTACTACTTAGTTTCAAGATGGTACAAAGCCATAAATCTAATACTATCTAGCCACGACTACGGGCACTCCTAAATCATCCTCAAACATCATCCATCACTCTCCATAGTGACAAAATCCCCAAACGCTGAGAGTCGCAATCTTTCCAAAGACTCACGACCTCCTTCTCCAACCTGTCGACCTTGCGCTGAAGTGCTTGGTATGCCTCTAAGGCTGTCAAACACTCTGCGTGCTGGTCTTCTACCTGCTCATAAAGTCTAGTCAGACCCTCTCTCAGGGCCATCGACTTCTTCTCTATGTTTGTCAAATCTATCCTCAAATCCTCTACACCAGTCCTCGTCACTCCGTCTAATCGATCTGACAACCTACTGAGACTAATATTCTGGGATATAATCCTCCTCCAGATCAGACCCGTACCTCCGTACTCCTCGAGCTCTGAAAACAATCTCCGATGGCATATCGGAACCTAGGGGGGTACCTATAAAGGTGAGTAAGGTGGTGAGTCAGTGTCTAAAGGCTGTCCAGGAGAATCAGGCTCAGGCAAAGGAGAACCTGATCCTGGAGAATGTGCAGGACTCTGCAATGGAGGAGTAGTACCCCTCGGGATATCCTCATCATCCTCCTCCTGAGGATCCTCATCCTCATCAACATACTGCTCCTCAATCTCATGCTCCTCCTCGACCTCATGCTCCTCCTCGCCCTCATCCTTAGAGGGAGAGTCCATGAGTCGGAGTCTCTGTGCGGTGAATCTGAGGTGGTACAGTAGGGGATCTAGGTCTTCTAAGACATGGTGATGCTGGTGGTGATGACAGAAGAGAGTGGGCTGCTAAACGGATAGGTGATGATGGTGGTCTCACGAATATGCGGGCAGTACTATGAGCAAGCATAGGAGTCTGGGCTCGTGCTAAGACCTGATGTAAAGTGAGCCGCCTAGATGAGCTAAGGCGATCTGATGATGATGATGAACTAGTGTGACATGCAATCTCATAAGGATCACCCTGCGCAACCGTCATAAGAGTCAATGCTGGGGAACTAGCAACAGCAAGGACCTCCTCAGACACATCAAAAGCTAGTGAAGGCATACTCTGTGACAACGGCATAGGGTAGGTATAAGTGTTCGAAACAACTAGTTTTAATAAGCACATCAACTTAACCAATACATATATCAGATAATGAAAAGATTTAAAAATTAGAGGTACCGCATTACTCAAAATATGCCTTTAAATAAAACACGTAAGTTCAGTTCTATCACATAATCCCATTACAATTCATTCGAGTTCAAAATCTCCAAATCATAACATACCGTTAACTCAAATCAAATCCGTAATATCTCGATAATCACATCACATTTTCCCAAAATTAATAATCATATCCCAAAACATAACATCTCATAAGTCAAATAGCAGTTCATACCATAATCAAATAAGAAGCTTTGGCTTGGCAAGCGGGCGTGCGTTGGTCGAGGATCAATTTTCTTAAAAAGTGGTTATAGTTTAAGGTTTATAAAATACCTAGTTCTCTATAACCTTAAGCTCTGATACCAATCTGTAACACCCCCAAATCTCGGTACAGCGGAAGACATAATCAAGTTTTCAGGGCGTTACGGCTAGATTGGTATCTCACACAAGTACAACAAAAAGATAGTCATTTAACATTCAAAACCAATCCCAAATTTAAGTATTCAAAACATTTAATCCAAAAGTATAAATATTAGGCCCAAAACATGATTTAATAAAATAGGTCCCCAAAGTTTATCAGAGTCAAATATGATCCTTTAACCCCGCCTTCTTGCCAAGCTTCTACCGATCATGTATTCCAAACATCATTCAAATACCTGAGAAAACATGCTAAAAGGTCAACTTACACTGGTGAGTTCATAGGTTTAAATTCAATAAAATCATAGTGGACATGTAGGAGTTGATTTGCTATGCAAGACCTAAGATAGATAAACACCGTTTGCACACGATCCTACCGGATCACCAACCATATCCCGCATCCAGGGATTACTCGGGCCTCGCGACTCTAGTCCAGCACTATCGTGGCAACCTCTAGAACAGTTGCCAACCCCGGACTAGGTCGAGGTAGAAGTCTATTCTTAGCTAGGCAACTGCTAACCTAGTAAAGCAACGACTACCGCACATCTATCTAAACAGTCAAGCACATAAGAAAATCCAAATAGTTTTAAAGGTCCAAAAACAATAGCATGATTCTCACCCCAATTTAGTTAAAAACGTAGATAAAAGTGGGGCTATGAAACTTACCTCAAGCAAGCAACGTACGAATAAACACTAGCAAGATAAAAGATAATCACGACACAGCAACTATCGACTCGGCACAACCTATTAATGTAAAATAATTTTAATATATAATTCCCAAAATCAACGTTATCTACCCCAATGTATTCCATTTCGCTATTTCCAAAAATGTCTCGTTTCGCCATTTAATCCTAGTGTTTGGTATCCTCATGTGGGTGTATCGACTCAATATGATGCCATGAATGCACTCAAATAACCAATACGTGACTCAATGCAACATAATGAGACGTCTAAGCGATAAGCTCCATAGTCTAATAAGTTTCGGAATAAATAGTAGGCCTTATTGAATTCGTCAACTCGATAAACTCAATTATTTATTCGTGTCGCTTATTATCACATAAATCAGTCGCATCCTAAAGAGTCATAAGGATAATTCACCCATTAATAAGGTTACCCAACGTACCTAGCGGGCTCTTATTAGATTCTTCAACCTAATAAGTCCACTACCACGTGGATCAACACTATTAACGTTAGGTTATCCGTAACCCATGCACACAACGTAAGTAATTAAATACTTGAAAATAGTATTAAATGCCCATAATTGGCATATTTCGATAAACGTGTACTCGGAACATTAATTTCTTATTTATTATAAAACATTTACATTTTTAGTCGTTAGTTTCTATTTAAAATCGTAAATAACAAGATAAGTCTTGTTATCGATATTTTTTGTATGAAAACCTTTTTATTATTTATGTTTCATAGTCTATTAGCATTTTCATATATATATATATATTTTGTCAAATTCCAATATTAGTTTCATATCGTTATTCGTTTCGAGTCCACAAGCACGAGTCATGACTTCTCGGCTTTTAATCAATCAATAGTCCAAACTATACTAAAGTCTATGTTACGGCGTTGTCGGGGTCAACTATTGACTAAAAAGTCAAAGTAACACCGACGTTGCTCAAAGTTGACAATTATATATATCAAGTCCAATTAAAAGTCACAATAACGCAATTCAATCCCAAATCAACTCAAATCAATCTCGCCAACCAATCAACCAACCAAATATACCTGAAACCAATGTTATGACCCTAATGGTCATGACACGGTCATGGTTAAGACCACGTGAACCAAACAAGCTCTAGAGCTTTTCGGCTCCACGCGTCTCATCCAAACACCAACAACATCAACCCACAAGCTACCAAAACGACCCGACCCGGACCCAAGGTCCATGTGGGTCACGTACGCAACCCAAGGTGCACGTACCCTAGGTGGCTCATACACCACTTCCATCCCAACCAAACACTACCAAATCAATACCACAATATCCAAATACAATCAATCAACCTCCAATCATCAACCAAATATCAAACCCATCAACTATTTCTAATCAAAAACATGAAACTAGATCTAAAATGCAAAAACCCAACAATATGATACACCACATGCTTTCCAAACACTAGCTACATTTATTAGGTGTTAATTAGATTTAATCCCATGTTTAAACCAAAAGCCCTAAAAATTTCAATATGGTCGAACCATATTTAAGCCATACGTGGCTTATTAAAGCTCAATCAAGTGTTACCCATGTTCCATTTACCATATTCAAGCCCGGTTACAATATTTGATAAAACCTAAAAGTACGAATCTTAATCTTAAGATTTGAAGGTGTTAATGAAGGTTTTAGTGAGAGTATTATATATGGATAGAAAGAGGATGAAAATATCTGCAAGATGGTGGTGGAGGTGTATGTTCACTCGCCGGAAAATGGCCGGATTTGGCGGAAGGTGGCCGGCGGTGGTGGTAGTATCATTAGGGTTAGGGTTTTGCGTTTAGTGGAAGAGAGAGAGAGAGTAGAGAGAGAAAGAGGGTGTAAGTGAATTTAAGAGAGAGAAATGAAAGAGTGGAATGAAGAGATGATGGGGTATATATACTTGGGACTAGGGACTAAAAAATAAAGAGAGGGGAAGGGAGGGGGCGGCCGGCCAAGGGAAAAAGGAGGGGCCGTGGTTGCCATTTATCGTAAAATGTCTCGTTTACCCATTACCGAGCTCATATATTGTCCCCCAAGTGTCCCACGACGTTCATTCGACTTTCTATTATCGTTATTTATATTTTTCCACAAGTTTTGACTTTTTATTTGCCAATTTTCGAGTTACGGTCTAAAAGTTACAATATTTCTCGTTTTAGGCTTTTCTAGTGCCGAATCGAATAGTGCCTACCAAAAAGAGTTAAAACTCACACAATAACTCGTTCAATAGTGAAATAAACCATAAAAATCAATAGACGATATAAAATCAAGTCATGGTTGATAAAAATAGTGATAAAGGCAAAAGCTCGGTTTAGTTTAACGTAATGCGGTTACCTAAAATAGACTCCCTAAATTTCCAGTTGTCACAGCCTCCCAGCCTCAGAAGAAACCCGTCCCGGGTTTCACTCCGAGTTGCTTGATGTCATGAATAGTTTAGGATACTTCCCAAAAAAAACGTCCTCACGTTCCCAAGTGAACTCCGGTCCATGTCGGGAGTTCCAACGAACTTTGATAATCGGAATACGGCTATTCTTCAGCCGTTTAATCTCACGATCCATGATCTCAATCGGTTCCTCAACGAAATTCAATTTATCATCGATACGTATATCTCTTAAGGGCACAACTATGTTTTCCTCCGAAAGACATTTCTTAAGATTACTAACATGAAAGACATTGTGTACACTGCTCAATTCCGATGGTAGCTCCAGGCGGTATGCTACCGGTCTGATTCTTTCTAGGATTGGAAAGGGACCAATATATCGAGGATTGAGTTTTTCACGCTTTCCAAATCGAATCACTCATTCCAAGGAGAGAAACCTTAACATAACACGATCTCCAACATGAAATTCTAAAGGTTTACGTCTCCTATCAGCATAACTCTTTTGTCTATCACGAGCGGTTTGCAAGCGGTTACGAATCTGAACTATCTTCTCAGTGGTTTCTAGGACAAGTTTGGGACCTGTAAGTTGACTTTCGCCAACTTCAGCCAAAAAAACTGCGGAGACACATTTTCGGCCATACAGTGCCTCAAATGGAGCGGCCTTAATGCTAGAATGATAACTATTGTTGTAAGAGAATTTGGCCAAATGGAGATGTCTCTCCTAGCCTTTGCCGAAATCAATAACAAAGGCTCTAAGCATTTCCTCTAAGGTCTGAATGGTTCTCTCGCTTTGACCATCGGTTGAGGGTGGTAGCGGTTACTTATATCCAAGTTTGTTCCTAACGCTGACTGTAAGGATCTCCAAAAGTGAGATGTAAAACGGTTATCTCTATCGGAAATGATAGATATCGGTACTCCATGACGCGATACTATCTTCTTAAGGTATAGTCGAGTGAGCTTATCGAGAGTATCGGTTTCACTAATGGCTAAGAAGTGAGCAGACTGATGCAGGTTTTACTGACCAGGGTCTTAATATTTATAGTGTCTCGCTATACCTATGGTCTACCCTACTGCACTAACGGTCAGTGTACCCAGTCGTGTGTAGTGTAGTAAATGGTAAAGCCGAGGTGGTCCCAAGAGCTATGTGTGTCGGATTATCACTAAGTCTAATTGTCACAGAATTATAAAGGTTTCGATAGGTATTTAATTAATTAAACTACTAATGCAGAATATAAAATAATAGCAATTAAATGGTAAAGGGAAATCAATAGAGGAATAGAGGTGCTAACCTAGTCAATCCTCATAGCTAGTTATGTCTACGTCTACCTACTTCCAAATACTTCAGGGGGGTTAAATTGAGAGGACAGCATTTGGTCAATTCGCCCTAACCTATCGCAAAGATGCCCCACAGGAGAAATCAGGCGCACCGTCATAAATCCTGTTGTTCTGGTCCCTAAGCCGAGTCATTAAGTACCGCTACATGCTAGATTCTAAATAGTGAGTGCCCGGCCATTAGGAACTTAGACACTACACCCCTCAATTCTTAAGTTCATCCAAACGATAGGTGATCAGTTGGTCAAATCGCACAAGTAGAAAGGGTCGCCAGTTGGTCATATCTTACCCTTCCCGTCTCAGTCCGCTCACCTAGGGTCAGTTGGTCATATTTCCTAGGCAATTGGCCTCTATCGCCATTCAAAACTACAGAACCAAGGGTGACTACCAAAGAACTATGCATGCATACACTTAGAAATAATTGTACGGAAGTAAAGGTAAACGCAAACAAAACAATTAAGGAATTATAACTAGGCTAGCACCAAAGGGTGCTTAGCCGCTCATATTAATCATGCACATCAATTCAATATTCAAAGATATGAAATACATGAATTGAAAGTAAAATAAATAATAAATGCTAAAGCTTATTGTAATGGTGTGACTTCTCCCTTGGAAACAACTCTGTATGCTTCCCAAGACCGGCCTTGAGCTTTTTCCACGTTTAGAGTGTTGTGTGTGGAATGGGATGCTTTGAAATGCTGGAATTCGTGGGGTATTTATAGGCAAGGTCTGGGTTACGGCGTAACCCATAGAGGAGTTACGCCGTAACCTTCTATTTCCTCGTAAATGCACTAGATCTGCTCGTTACAGCGTAACCTTATAAGTAGTTACGCCATAGTCTTCAATAAACTCGGTTACGTCGTAAGTGATGTAGTAGTTACGGCGTAAGTATCAGCGGCGTGGAACCTCTTTTGACCTAATGGAGTTACGTCGTAACCTTTGGGAAGAGTTACGCTGTAACCTCTTGATAAGTTGGACTTCTGGGTCACGCAATAGTTACGGCGTAATGTGAGAGACGAGTTACGCTGTAACTTCTTCCAAATAAGCATACTGTGATAAATCTTTAGTAATGTTTCCATTTCCGCGTCTCTTTAGCTCCAATGCTCGTAATTTACCTGAAAGTGGAAAATAATGGAAAACAAGCGTAAATCCATATAAATGATATAAATAACGAGCATTAACGGGGAAATTGACACTAAATATTCAGGACTATTTGATGTTATCAAATATCCCCCCACTTGAACTCTACTTGCCCTCAAGTAGACCTTATTAGATAGATTCCTAAGATGATATCTCCCAAAACTGAAAATATGAATTTACAATCCCTTATGCTATAATAAAACAAAGCCGAACACCTCACGAAAGGGGAACAAAACACTCAATATCTCACTATTCTAAGTGTCGATTCGGGTGATCACTCAATTGCACAGTCATAGCATGTATTCTATCATAAGCTTGGCGGTTACACAAGTCTCCACCACTAGAGTTAAGGGCTAAACAATTCTCGAAGGCAATATGGGTAGACACGACAAAGGTTAAGGGGTGACTCGTCATTTCTAACATGTCAGGCGGGAAGTGGACAAAATCAATGATACATGACCAAATCCATGGCCAAGACACCAAAGATTTCTCGCTGCATCACCTAGACACGCTTCATGACTAAAGGGTAGGATAAGACATGGGATATAATTGGTGTAAAATGAAAAACAAGCAGGTAGTCTAAATCTATAACTAAGTCATCACCACTTACCGTCTGCCCAAAGTTCAAGCTTAGAAGTCTAGAAACCGGATCATGAAATGCAAGGTAGATGCGTCATTAGAGGACGTCGTGATGGGCACTCTACCTTTTCTTCTTCAGTTGGTATACCTCCAACTCCAATCTTCTAATGTGACCGAGGTGGCCTCCTCGATACTAATCAATAAAGCTCATACTACAGTGCTTATAACATTGCACTTTACAATATCATAACTCAATCAACTATTTTTTTTTAATTTTTTTTTTCGATTTTTTTTATTTTTTTATTTTTTTTTAATCATAACAATATAACATAATATCCCCCCACTTGAGATGAATAATGGGAATTCGGGGGGTCTTCAATGATCTTCATAATTGTTGTCGATGAAAGCGTGATTTCCAAACCTTTCCACTCGAACCTTGAACTTAGGCAAATGATGACTTCCCAATTACAAAAAAAGACTACAGGGTAGGCTAAGGTGTAAGGGTGTAACGAAACAATATATTGGGTGACAAAATGAAAGGAATGGCTCTGAAGGGTGTATCTAGGGGTATCTTGCACTAAAGGTGAGTGCAACAAAAGGGTTTCACATGGGGGTCGAAAAGTCGAGGTGACTAATTGATAGACTCACAATGGTAGGCTGTTTGGGTGATAATCCTATAATATTTCCTTCTAAAACTGAAAAGTCCAATATATCGAGCTAACTAAACATACCTCGTCTATGGTCTCGAAATGATGCAAAGGCCAAGTTCTAAAGTTTACAAGCTATCGGCAAACTCATAATTTGGTGGATTTGGGGAAAAATATTGGAAACGGATAAGGCTAATCTCACCATGTAATGTCAAGGGTTGTATGTGCTCGGCTAAGGTCTAATCTAGTTAGGTTCGGAAAAACATGTCAAAATTTTCAAAATAGCATAATTTTTCAAAATAAACTAGAAAATGAGGGCGAAATAAAGTTCAAGATATAATTCTACTCCCGTCCCCCCACTTGAATTGTACAAAGTCCCATTTGTACTAGGCATTAAATAAAGGTGAAGAGAAAGGTAGAATTAGAGTGAGAACTTCCCTGAAATTTGCTCCAAAAAGAAGAAAGCCCACGAGAAAGAACCGTGCCTTCGTTTAAGCGTCATGAACAAACTTCCATCCCTGAAATCACAATAACGACAAGCATAATTCTAAAAAGAAAAATAAAATGAAAAACAAACCTAGCTCACTTTCGTAGGAATCACGGTTGCATTTAACGAATGCAACAAGCCTTTTAAACCACTTGGTATCCCAAGTGGACGAGTGAAGTCTCATGAGGGTTTACAGGGAACACACCCACAAAGTTCATTTAAAAACTAATACAAGGTTACTGTGTTTAAAGAATTAAAGCAGAGGAGCGTTACGTCGTAACTCCTATTAGGGAGTTACGCCGTAACTGGCAAAACCTGGTATGAGCTATGAAGCGAGTAGTTACGGCGTAACCACAGAGATGGAATTACGCCGTAATTGATAATGCGTCAAGAGTTCTGTGCTAAACTGTTCGTTACGGCATAACCCAAGATGATTTACGCCGTAACTGTGCAGATCAGCAAATGCCAGCAGCAGTAATACTTTTGTCTCCTGCAAAAATGGTAGAAAACACAAACCCAAACAGAAAGGAAATAAAAAACAAAAGAAATGGATAATTCGGGTTGTCTCCGAAAGAGCACTTTATTTATTAACGAGTCTTTAAGTTAGACTCATAGCCGCGGGGCTCCTATGGGGGCCTTTGAACTTGCCCTACTTCTTCAATATCCTTCATCAAGTTATGTCTCATCCATGCAACATTTGAGGCAGTTCGGAGGTACTCAATGGTTTCGATTTTTTGGACTTTACAAAATTTCTCTTCCGGACCTAGGTGGTAGTGAGTGAATTCATATTTTTCGACTATAATTGGGGTGGTCTTTGTAAAGGAAATTCCCAGGAGCTTGCACCTTCTTTGTTCGTAAGCCTCGTCATCAGGATCAGTGAACTCCTCATCTCCTTGAAATTCAAGGTAATCAAGGATCCCTTCAATATCATCGTCATCAGACGAGTGTCCTTGAACCATTCTTCATCGAGCAGATTTTCCACCAGAACGCGCTTGAACCATTCTTCTTTATCATTACAACCCAACTCCTTTTCATTGTCAACAGTTTTTTCATTCGTGTAGTCGAGACTTTTGTTGCATGAGTTTTCTTGATTCATGAATTCCTTCCAAATTTTCTCTTTGGTTAATGTGTCCACATATCCATACTTAATTTTACCAAACTATCGATCCTAAATGTCCAGCCAAGGAAACTTGTTCTCTCTCATCATTGGTTGAGGACACCAAAGAATTCATTTTCTTAATCTTTCAGAGTTGCTTAACCCTTACACAGATCGTCGTACGGATTGCATGACGCCCAGAAAATTTCCCCAGTAGATTTTACTTTTTCGCACCAGTGACTACGTTTCTTGTTGTAGTTTCTCTTAAGTCCTCGTCCGTGTGCAGGTGTATCTCTATTAGTCTCTTCCATTTTCTGAATGTGTTCTGCGTAATCAATTTTTAGCTTCCTAAGAAGATTGGGATTGATTTTGGCATTCCCGAATTGAATTGCGTACCAATATTTAAATGCCAAATTACCGAATTTGATACTATGTCTTTCACGCTCATGAGGGCACGTCCATTCTTCCTTTCTTTTATTGTCTCCTCCATTGCAATACTCGTGGAAGGGGCTGCATGTAAGCCATGCCCTTGTGGTTTCTTCATCAGTGATGATGACTGGAGTACACCAGTGAGTGATAAGTGGTTCTTCTCTCATCATCAAGGGAGAGTTCCTCGAGTTTTATGACTCGTCCTATGTCTAGGATTTTTTGCCCTGTATCCCATACGCCGTAAATGAGGAATCTTGGTTACGGCGTAATTCATTAGAGTCTCTTTCCTCAGTATTCTTCACAACCCCGTTGTCGCTGTCAAAAACAAGGTTACAACGTAACTCATTAGGTATGTTACGGCGTAGCTCAGATCTGTTGACGAATTTTTCCCCTGAATTACTGTCATTGACCTGAACCTTTGAGTTATCATCAGAAAAGATTACCTTACATTTCATAGTTGGTTTAGATCCTTCAGGTTTATCGTTATTTCTCCTTACTTTCTCACTAAGCCTAATCACCATTGATTCAAGGTTTTTCAGAGTTGAGTCGTGTTTGGAAATGTTTCTGTCAGTGTTTTCCTGGAATTCCTTTAACCACTCATCCTGCTCCTTTTGCCTTTGGACTGAATTTTCTAGAAATTTATTAATTGTTTCTTCAAGACTGGGCTTTCTTTCTCCATAAGGCCCACGGTTGTAATTTCCACGATAACCATTACTATTTTGATTATCACCGTAAAATGGACGATTTTTCCCATACTTAGCTTCTTCAATATCCTCTTCGTCCATATGAGGACAATTCTTCATAAGATGTCCTCCTCCATAGCTTTCACAACCCACTTGGATGGCATGAACGGTTTCTCTGACCTTTAGCATATCTAGACTGAGACTTTCAATTTTACTAGCGATTGCTGCAATTCCGTCTAAGCTTTCGCCTTGGTTTCTTTTACTTCCACCGTCGTGCCATTTTTGAGAATGGTCCGCCATTTTTTGAATGGCTTCAATTGCAGTAGTAGGAGTCATGTTCGGGATAGGTCCTTGATAGTTCAGCATCTGTCTTGTAGTAACATTTATTCCTTTGTAGAAAATATTGACCTTCTGCTGGTTATTAAGATCATTGGTAGGACACTTATAAAGAAGATGTAGGATATTGGATTTCACATACACATCAAACCATAACTCAAAGTGGGCGTATAAAGGTGAGTTCTAGAGAGAGAAAGTTAGAGGTTTAGGGAACTTAGTGAGAGAAAGAAAAATCTTATTATGAGCTCCAACTCTCTACCTTGGGAGGTAGAGAGTATTTATAGTCTTACATAAAACGCCACACAATGGGCTGTGGATCAGGCATACAGTGGGTAAAGACCCGTCCGTCCTCCACGGTGTTACTTAACAAAATACTACTTAACATAAAATAACTATGACTACGAGCTTTCTAACGATTACATATACTTGAGGTGACCGACTCTTTAATACCTGGAATTTCTAATTCCTAACATTCTCCCCTAAGGGAGTCACAAACATATACTAAAATTAAATTGAATACTAACAGATATGATCCTATGACATTAACAATTGTTCTTGTATTCTTGATATGTAGTACTTGCTCCGAAGCTCGTAGTCATTGATTCTTCTCATTGCATGTTTGGTTACTCTAGAAG
>OU343216.1:179827908-179905469 GCA_910596185.1 Chrysanthemum makinoi
GATCTAGTGCATTTACGAGGAAATAGAAGGTTACGACGTAACTCCTCTATGGGTTACGCCGTAACCCATACCTGGCCTATAAATACCCCAAGAATTCCAGCATTTCAAAGCATCCCATTCCACACACAACACTCTGAGAACATGGGAAAAACTCAAGGGAGGTCTAGGGAAGCATACGGAGCTGTTTCCAAGGGAGAAGTCACACCATTACGATAAGCTTTAGCGTTTATTATTTATTTTACTTTCAATTCATGTATTTCGTATCTTTGAATATTGAATTGATGTGCATGATTAATATGAGTGGCTAAGAACCCTTTGGTGCTAGCCTAGTTATGATTCCTTAATTGTTTTGTTTGTGTTTACCTTTACTTCCATACAATTATTTCTAAGTGTATGCATGCATAGTTCTTTGGTAGTCACCCTTGGTTCGGTAGTTTTGAATGGCGATAGAGGCCAATTGCCTAGGAGATATGACCAACCTAATTCTAGGTGAGCGGACTCAGACGGGAAGGGTAAGATATGACCAACTGACGACCCTTTCTACTTGTGCGATTTGACCAACTGATCACCTATCGTTTGGATGAACTTAAGAATTGGGGGGTGTAGTGTCTAAGTTCCTAACGGCCGGGCACTCACTATTTAGAATCTAGCATGTAGCGGTACTTAATGAATCGGCTTAGGGAACCAGGAACAACAGGACTTATGACGGTGCTTTGATTTCTCCCCTGTGGTGGCATCTTTGCTGATAGGTTAGGGCTTAATTGACCAAATGTTGTCCTCTCGAATTTGACCCCACCTAAAGTAATTGGAAGTAGGTAGATGTAGACATAACTAGCTAGGAGGATTGACTAGGTTAGCACCACTATTCCTCTATTGATTTCCCTTTACCATTTAATTGCTATTATTTTATATTCTGCATTAGTAGTTTAATTAATTAAATACCTATCGAAACCTTTATAATTCTGTGACAATTAGATTTAGTAATAATCCGACACATATAGCTCTTGGTACGACCTCGGCTTTACCATTTACTACACTACACACGACCGGGTACACTGCCCGTTAGTGCATTAGGGTAGACCATAGGTATAGCGAGACACTATAAATATTAAGACCGTCAGAAAACCTGATCAAGTTTTTTTACGCCGGGAGTTATATTAGGATTGATATTAAGTCTTTCATTTCATTTTTAAACCTTTCTCACGATCATATTTCAAGTTTTCAGGTACCATGGAAGTTATTAACATCGATGACCTCACTCTTGAGGAATACTTAGCGTTAACTAGAGCAGATCAAGGGCCGGGTCTCGTAAGACCGGCGATCGAAGCGGATGTTCGTTTCGAGATTAAAGACCAATTTATGAGGGAGCTTGCTGCCAACCCTTTTTCGTGAGACTAAGACGCATATGAGCACGTTGAAAATGTTCTATACATCGCTAGCCTTTTCAATATTCCGGGCGTGTCTCATGATGCTATTATGCTCAGGGTCTTCCCTATGACCCTCAGTGGAACAACTAGAAGATGGATCGAAAGATTGCCCGGCCAGTTAGTTAACACTTGGGCACTCAAGAAACACTTTATCTAAAGATATTGCCCACCATCGAAGATTTCTCATCAGCTTTTGGAGATCCATAACTTCAAACAAGAAGACGGCGAAACTCTGTATCAAGCTTGGGACAGATACAACGATCTTCTGTTAGGAATTAGAAATTCCAGGTATTAAAGAGTCGGTCACCTCAAGTATATGTAATCGTTAGAAAGCTCGTAGTCATAGTTATTTTATGTTAAGTAGTATTTTGTTAAGTAACACCGTGGAGGACGGACGGGCTTTACCCATCTGTATGCGATCCACGCCCGTTGTGTGGCGTTATATGTAAGACTATAAATACTCTCTACCTCCCAAGGTAGAGAGTTGGAGCTCATAATAAGATTTTTCTTTCTCTCACTAAGTTCCCTAAACCTCTAACTTTCTCTCTCTAGAACTCACCTTTATACGCCCACTTTGAGTTATGGTTTGATGTGTATGTGAAATCCAATATCCTACAATTGGTATCAAGAGCCATGGTTAGATCATCTCTTACATATCTTTGGATTTCTAGTGGTTTTAGGTGGTTTTGAGTTTGAAAAAGTTTAGTGGTTTTTGCATCATTTGGTTGATTTCTAGTGTTAAAGTTTCGATTTTGGTAGTACTTTTGTGTTTTGAATCATCACAAGTGTTTAGGTTTTGATTTAGAAGGTTTGAATCATAGTGGTTGGGTTGTTTTGGATTGAAAAGTGGTGTTCATGTGTTTTTCATGCTAGCGACTTGAGCCACGGAAAAGTTTTCTTGGTAGCTACTTGCTTTACAATTTGGTAGCGAGTTGTAGTTGAAATTCTTAGCGAGTTGGGTTAGCGACTTGTCTAGTGAGACAAGTTTCGATTAAAAGTACAAGTAGTCGATTCTCCACTACACGTAGCGACTTGGTGTAAGTTAGCGACTTGTACTTTATATTGTTAGCGACTTGGTGTTAGCGAGTTGGTACCTAGCGAGTTGCTATTTAGCGACTTGATTATTTAGCGACTTGGTGCTTTGCGAATTGCTGCCAAAATTTTGCTAGCTTACTTGGATTGTAGCGAGTTTTTATATAGCGACTTGAGACTAAAGCGAGTTGGCTATTTAGCGACTTGATTAATTTAGCGAGTTGAGTGTGTTGCGGTTGATGCTTATGCGAAGTTGTGTGTTTAGCTACTTGTTCATTTAGACCTTTTTCTTCTTCGTGTTACATTCTTACGGTTGTTCTTTTGGTTTAGTAAAATCCCGTGAAAGAATCAATTTCCGGTTTAATCAAAGAATTGCAAAATCCCGTAGAGCTTGAAACATGTCTACAAACGTTCCTACTATCATCTCCATCGTGTCGAGGATGTTCAAGCAGTTGGTTCAGATACTCGTCCACCCATGCTTGACAGAACCGACTACGACTCTTGGGCTCAACGAATCAGATTGTACTGCCTTGGAAAGGAAAATGGTGTCAACATTCTCAAATCCATTGATGAAGGACCGTATCGAGTTGAGACGACTAGAGATGTACTTGATACTGCTGAAGATGGAACTCGGATTTACGGAATGGACAGACCAAAGATGTATGATGAGCTTGATGATAAGGAGAAAAAGAGATTCGATGCGATATCGTGGCTTCTAACATTGTACTTCAAGGTCTTCCTAAAGACATCTACAAGCTGATCAATCACAACACCGAAGCAAAGGCGGTATGGGATAATGTCAAGATGCTTCTCTCGTGTTAGAATTAACTATGGAGGACAGAGAATCACAACTCTATGATGAATTTGAACACTTCAAGATGAAACCAGATGAGAGTGTCTATGAGTACTATGTGAGATTTCATAAGTTGGTGAATGACATGAGGAACATCGGAATGACTATGCCTAACATTCAATTGAACTCAAAATTTGTGAACAACATGAATCCCGAATGGCACAAGTTTGTCACCTCTGTGAAGCTCACTAAAGGATTGAAGAATACAAACTATGAGCAACTCTATGCCTTCCTCCTTCAGAATGAGAGACATGCTATGTTTGAAAAATTGGTTCTTAATCGGTTCAAAACCAACCAGGGAGAGACAAGCTCGTCTAATGACTCAACTGCCTTCTACTCAAACATCGAAATCACAACCAAAGCCTCACAAGTCATACCCATGGGAAATGGTAATCACAAACTCATTCCCGATCCTATGTTCAAACAAGGCGATGCTTTGATGCACACGTGGATAACATCATTAATCAACTAGCTCTTCTGATTAGTCAAAACATGAATTCTCTCCCACAAACCAATAACAACCTCGAACAAAGATCTAACCCACACAATCAAGCTACTGTTAAAGATGGGAGCTAGGATCGTGGTGCAACCAGTTCAGAAAGACAAGATGATCGTGGAAGAGGTGGAGCTGATAGAGGTTATGTTGGTAATCAGAATCGAGGAAGGAATGGTAATCAAGGTCAAGCTAAGCCGATCAAATGTTATAATTGTGGTGGTGAGGGACACATTGCAAGGAACTGCACATCTCCAAAGCGCCCACGAATGCCGATTACTTCGAGATAAGATGCCGCTTGTGCAAGCTCGTGATAATGGTGTTGCTTTAGATGAAGAGGAATTGTTGTTTCTAGCTGAGGGCAATGCCAAGACCTATGATGCAGATGTGGATGAGCACCTATTCAGAGATAGGTCACAATCATCGAATGCCTTTCAAGTCACTGATTGTGATGCATACGACTCGATGTGGATGATGGACCTCTCGCACACACAATCTTTACGGCTAGCATTTCTCCAATGGTTTCTCCCAAGGTCTCCTCTTCACCACAAGCTGGCCCATCCAAAGACAAACTCATCTCAGAGGTACTAAAACTATACGATGATGCTGATGTGCAAAAGATGCATGACAAAGTACTATCAACTGAAACTTTGGTATCAAATATTGAAAATATGGGTAATATCAATGTTGTCCCATATGATCAATATGTGAAACAAAGTGAAAGTGAAGTTGTACCAAGTGATGCATCTCCTGCAGATCAACAATGACTATATTTTTGATGAATACACCGCTGTGCCTCGATGAGTCTGTAATCTCTAAACTTAATGCCTATAAAGAACGTGTTGCTATTTATGAACAACGTGCTAAATTTGAGTTGACCACTGTGGCGAGGAAATGGATGACCAAATTCATACAACTATTAGAAAAAGTAGGTTTAGAGAAGAAGTATTAAAACAAGAGTTAAACTCCTTGCAAGAAAAGCTTTCTAAAACCGCTAAGCAAAAACAAGAACTTCAAGAAAATGTTAAAATGCTTAAGCAAGAATTTAATGCTAAGGAATCAAAACTTTTGAATGATTTTTCTAATCTAAAACCTTTGAAAAACAAGCTTGAAAATAAGTTGTACGTACAAGGAAACACCATTCAGACCGCTCACATGATCACTAAGCATAGAGTCCTAAGCGATAAGCATAGCATTCCCCTTATTGAGGAACCAAATCCAGAGGTCATTAAAAGGCTAGAAATGCTCATAAGGTTCTTTATGATGGCAATGAAATCCTTAAACCTAGACAGAAACCTAGTTGCGCTGAGTGCACAGAGGAAGATAAGAAATCGATGAAATCACTAGGAAAAGTTGAAACAAGAAACTAGCTGATCCAAAATATAAAGAAAAGAAAGTAATCATCACACCCCATGATTACAAAAAGGAGAATTGGATTGCCTTAAACATGTTTAAGCCTCAGACATTGTTAACTCCCGAACAAGTGTTCTGGAAAATGGATTTAGATAAGCGTAAAGTCGAAAATATTGTTGAAACCAACCCCCTTTGGAAAATTCCTAAAGCGACAGTGTATCCTCCAAATACACCAATGCATCTAGTTCCTAGAACAATTGCCACTAAAAGCAAGACCTTAATCAGCCAATATGTTATCTTTCAACTATTTGTTGATTTTGAGAAAACTTGCAAGAAAAGGATCACACCCACTGGTATAATGGAAGGAGAAAGAGGTTTTGAGCAAACTAAAGAATGTTATTTAACTGAGGTCATGCCTTTCTTTAAACAACTAAAAGATCACTTTGAGAGTCTTAAAAAGGGAATGAATTCGTGCATTAAAGAAATGGAATAGGAATTTGATGCAATGATAGTTGAGGTTAGTGACTATGAGCGAGCATTAAAATATAATGAGATTGAGAGGAAGAACTTGCATACCTTGAATGAGAATCTTATTTCTGAATGTATTGCTCAAGATGTGTTTTTCACCGCTACAAATTGTTCCATTAATGCTTCTCAATTTCATGAATTATCTGTTGCTCTGAAAGTCTCCCATGATCGTGTCATTGAGCTTGAAAAACTAATTCTAAACTTAATGAGAAAATTGATCGATGATCACGATAATTTGGTAAAACATTTTTCTAAACTAGAAGTTGAGCATTTTAATTTACAACTAAAATATCAACATCTAAAAGAAAATGTTAAAACTTCAAATATCAAGACATCCTTGGATGCTCCGAGTTTGATGCGCTTTTCAAATTAACAAACGTGATGAACAGATTCAAGCTCATTGTAACACGATCAAAAAGTTGAAAGCCCAAATCTCTCAATTAAAGGGTCAAAAGAACAATATGATTGGATCCCAAATGCCTCCTCCTTTAGATTCTCAGTATTCTCAAACTTTTCATCTTCAAAACTTAGTTAATGCCTTACAAAAGGAAAACGAGAGTTTTCTAGAAGAAAATGAAAAGTTAAACGACATTTTAAAGAGTTATATGATTCAATGAAAGTCACCCGTGACCAAAACAACGAAAAAATAACGTCTTTACAAAAGGAAATTGAGAATCTAAAAGTCGTGGAAATGGGAAACGCCACTTGTTTTCAATAAGAATGTTGTCTCAAAGTCACCTTAGACTGCAAATACACTGTGATGGTTAAATATATTCCTCCTCATCTTAGGAATAATGAACATGCTTTTCATGACTATTGTGCTCACCTTAAGGATAGTCTAGAATGTCTCCGTGAGATTGTTGAAGAGGATTTCATTAACAAACCTCTTGATAGTGAAATTAGGTTTGCTTGCCTCCGGGCCAAACGATCTCAAGAGTTGCTAGAATGTGTAATTGCAACATGTCCAAAACCCTTAGGTGAAAAAGGCAAGGCTGTGAAGCCTTGTTCTATGCCTAGTGCCAAGCAGAAATCCGTTCTATGCCCAGTCTTAAGAAAGGAAACACTAATGTGCCTTCAAGTAGTTCAGATTCCGGATATGTTAGTGCTAAGAAAGTGAACTTTAGTGTGCCTGCAAAAAGCTCAAATCACAGTCTTAAGAAAGTATACACTAATGTGCCTTCTAGTACTTGAGATCCTTGCACATCAAGTTCAGGAATGCAAAAATTAGATCAACCAACTAATGTTCCCATTCCTCTACAGAGTAATCGGTGACTTTAAAGCGAAGGAGGTCAAAGTCTCAAAACAATACAAGGAATGATAGGACCTTGCAAGCTAAGAATGTGCATTGGAAGAGAGTAGAAGACCAATCTAGGAACTTTAAGCTTGAGTTGAATAAAACGAATCGTGTTGATTCTAGTATTAGCCTTAGGCGTCATGTAATTAATTCAATTCGATACTATTTGCAAACCTTGTAATGATGTCTGCTTGAATTCTATTGCTAATCATGAATGTGGTGTGAATGCTTTGTCTAATGCTGTCAAATGCCCAGTTAAAATTGTTAATGCTAATAATCGTGCAAATAAGGCAAAAGGCAAAAACGAAAGATTGTTAGAAAACAAGGAAACCCACAGGGAAGAACTTTTATAAAGATAGGTTATTATTGGATACCTTTTGGCCATAAGAATAATCAGCTTTGCTCTCAAACTGCTAAGATTATGCCCTCTAGAAAATGGATGCCTACTGGTAGAACTATTCCTTTAAGAAGTGAACATACTTTGAATAGGTCAAATACGACACCAAGATTGCATCTATTCCCAATGATTCCATTGCTTCTACTTCGATATGGATGTTTCTATTTCGATGTGGGTGTTCCACCATCTTTACTAACCAAGTGGAACCCATTCTTGCATGGGGATCCCAATTATCCGCTTATCCATTCTTGTCGTGTTCAACTGCGCAGATCGTTCAAATCGTCGTGGTACCCGGACTCAGTGTTCCAAGCATATGACTGGAGACCGGTCGCGGCTCATGAACTTCGTGAGCAAATTCATCGGACAGTTAGATTCGGTAATGATCATTTCGGTGCAATTATGGGTTATGGTGATTATGTTGTTGGTGATAGTGTTATCTCTAGAGTATACTATGTGGAAGGTCTTGGTCATAATCTGTTCTCTGTCGGTCAATTCTGTGATTCGGATCTAGAAGTAGCCTTCAGAAAACATACTTGTTTTGTTAGAGAACTTGATGGTAAGGAACTTTTAAGAGGAACTCGTGGTTCAAATCTTTACACCATCTCTATAGAAGATATGATGAAGTCTTCTCCAATTTGCTTGTTGTCAAAGGCTTCAAAACCAAAGTCATGGTTATGGCATCGACGTCTCAATCACTTGAACTTCGGCACCATCAATGATCTCTCCGGAAAGGACTTAGTTGTAGGTTTACCTCGACTAAAGTATGAAAAGGATCATCTTTGTTCAAGATGTCAATTGGGAAATAGCAAGAAGTATGCCCATAAACCCAAACCTACTAACTCTGTCACAGAAGTTCTTCATACAATTCATATGGATTTATGTGGACCAATGAGAGTGCGGAATATCTTTGGGAAGAAATATGTGTTAGTTATAGTTGATGATTACTCTAGATTCACAGGTCAAGTTCTTAAGGACAAAGGATGAAACTCCGATATCATCATCAAACTCATCAAACAAATGCAGTTCGACTTAACAAAACCGGCGTAATTATCCGGACAGACAATGGAACTGAGTTTGTTAACAAACAACTTAGTGAATTCTTTGAAAGCATTGGAATCAGCCATCAAAGAAGTGTTCCACGAACTCCTCAACGGAACGGTGTAGTTGAAAGACGAAATCGAACTCTTGTAGAAGCCGCTAGAACAATGCTTATTTACTCAAAAGTTCCAATGTTTCTCTCGGCTGAAGCTATTGCCACTGCATGCTACACACAAAATCGTTCCTCGATTCACACTGCTCATGGAAAGACACCATATGAACTTGTCCACAAATGAAAACCTAATCTCTCTTTCCTTCGTGTGTTTGGAGCATTGTGCTATCCAACTAATGAGGGTCAAGACTTAGGCAAACTTAGAGCTAAAGCGGACATTGGAGTATTTGTAGGGTATGCACCAAACAAAAAGGGATACCGAATCTACAACAAAAGAACCCAAAACATCATGGAAACAATTCACGCTACGTTTGATGAGTCGACCGGTCAAATGGCTCCTGAACAATTCCAGCTTCGGACCCGCACTTCAACACAGTCCAATTGGTTCATCCCTTGTTCCAAACTCTTCTCAAGAAACTCCATATGTACCTCCATCCGAAGATGATTTAAAGAAATTGTTTGATCCTATGTTTGATGAACTTTATGATCCAAGTACTAATGAGGTGTTGATCCCTACAACAGAGGCTGCTCATATTCCAGTGAATGAAGTCAATCCTCAGTCCTCAATATCTTTAAGTCAAGAAGCGCCTTCTACTGATCCTTCCGTCTCATCAACAAATCATCATTCTTCAAATGTACATCATGGAACTGTTTCGGGCATCAATGATGAAGTTAATCCCTTTGCTACTCCTGAAGATGCTCCATTTGAAAACATATTTGCTCTCAATCTTCATCGAACCATCTTCTTCGTGAGACATCGACTCTGCTACTTCAGTCCCTCAACAACTACCACATGAACACCTCGGAAAATGGACTCACGATCATCCATTAGACAACATCATTGGAAATCCCTCTCGTCCGGTATCAACACGGAAACAACTTGCAACCGATGCCTTATGGTGTTTCTTCAACTCCGTACTCTCTAAGATCGAACCAAAAGATGTTAAAACCGCCATGAATGAAGATTGTTGGTTCAATGCTATGCAAGATGAAATTCATGAGTTCGATCGACTAGATGTATGGGAGTTAGTACCGGCTCCAGATTGTGCTATGATTATTGCTCTAAAATGGATCTTCAAAGTGAAACTTGATGAGCATGGTGATGTGTTGAAGAACAAGGCTCGATTAGTTGCTAAAGGATACCGTCAAGAGGAGGGTATTGACTTTGAAGAATCTTTTGCTCTAGTTGCTCGAATCGAGGCAATCAGAATCTTTTTGGCTAATGCTGCTAGTAAGAACATGGTAGTCTATCGGATGGATGTGAAGACGGCATTTCGAACGGAGATCTTAAAGAAGTCGCTACGCCACCAACCTGAAGGATTTGTAAATCAAGAGCATCCTACTCACCTTTATCGTTTGAAGAAGGCCCTTTACGGTTTAAAGCAAGCTCCAAGGGCATGGTATGATACATTGTCAAAGTTTCTTCTATCAACCGGATTTAGCAAAGGAGCAGTTGATCCAACATTGTTCACCGGAAGTCAGGCAAACATTTAATTCATGTTCAAATTTATGTTGATGACATTATTTTTGCCTCGACAGACCCAATGGAATGTGATCGTTTTCTAATGAAATGAGTTCAAAATTTCAAATGTCAATGATGGGACAAATGTCATTTTTCTTGGGATTACAAATTTCACAAAGTCCCGGAGGCATTTTCATAAATCAATCTAAATATGCAACTGAGATCTTAAAGAAATTTGGATTTGATTCAAGTGACCCCGTTGACACTCCCATGATTGATCGAACCAAACTAGATGAGGACCACTCATGGATCATGATTGACCAAACAAAATATCGTAGTATGATTGGATCCCGATGTACCTCACGCTAGTAGACCGGACATCTTGTTCGCTGTTTGCATGTGTGCTAGATACCAGGCTAAGCCTACTAAAAAGCACCTTGAAGCGGTTAAACGGGTCTTTCGGTATCTCCAAGGAACCATCAATATGGGACTTTGGTACCGAAGGACACCGGTATGTCACTAACAGCCTATGCAGATGCCGATCATGCAGGTTGTCAAGATACTCGTCGAAGTACATCTGGAGGTGCTCGGTTTTTGGGTGATAAGCTTGTGAGCTGGTCTTCAAAGAAGCAAATGAGTACTTCTATTTCCTCTACAGAGGCTGAATACATAGCCATGTCATCTTGTTGTGCTCAAGTCTTATGGATGAGATCTCAATTATCGGACTATGGCTTTGAATTCAACAAAATCCTCTCTTGTGATAATAAAAGTGATATTGCTCTCTCATGCAACAACGTTCAACACTCAAGAGCAAAGCATATCGACATTCGACATCATTTCATCAGGGAACAAGTGGAAAAAGGTGTGGTGGAACTCTATTTTGTGAGGTCTAATATCGTTAGCGACATCTTCACCAAAGCTCTTCCAAGAGAACCTTTTGAGTTTATTCTTCCACGTCTTGGCTTGAAAAGTCTTCAACCAGAAACACTCAAACGCCTTCAGGAGGAAGACGAGGAGTAAAGGTCTATCTTCATCTATCTCTTGTATATATCTATTCAAAAAACAAAATACAAAATTATAAAACCTTCAAAAACCATAAAAATCTGAAAAAAAAATTCGAAAAATCTTCAAAAATATTGTCAATTTGTCATGCTTTTTCTCGGTTCGTCAATATCTACGGTCTTTGTGCTGTCATTCAAAGAATGACACGGGACTTTAGATGCTGTCAATCTTATAAAAAATATATATATATAAATAATATATATATATATATATATAAATATAAAAAAAATATATATATATATATATATATATATTTTTGGGAGAAAGAGAAACAATGGTTTATTGTCATTTCAGCAAGAACCGCTTTTTCAAAGAAAGAACGAGCCATACTTTATCATGTTTTCAAAATTCCATGCTCTGATTCTTTAAACATTTATCTGATGAAAACTAACTGCTTTGAAAAATAACTCAGTCTCTATTTTTGATAATCATCTGGACTTATTTGTCAAAATATCAATCTCTCAATCAACAACCTATGTCATTGATTGAGGGGAGAATGATTTCAATTAAATTAAAAGGTTATTTGGCATTCAATTGTTTTCAAAAGATATTCATGCATGTTTTATCAATGGAGTTTAAAGTCTTAAAATCCGATCATTATCGGTTAAAACGCTTTCATAATCAAGTCACAATTCTCCTTAAAAGCTTTCAAAATCAATTTAAATCTATAAGAGATCACAAATCTCAAATGATTTGATAATTGTGATCGGGGAGAATGTGTGATTTAAATTGGATTTAAACTGATAATTCGGTAAATGGTTTTATAAGGATGTACAAGCTCTCCTTCCCACATGTGACAAACGATTTCAAATTTTCCATGCACATGTTGAGGGGAGCATCTATCTTAAACCTATGATTTGAAACGTGATAACTTATCTCAAGGTGCAGGTTCCCTCTAGTATGTGCAAAACTCTTTTCAAATCTCGAGGCACATATTGAGGGGAGCAAAATCATGAAAACCTCATCCTTCCCCAAAATGCTTTATCTACTTGATTCGATTAGGGAAGTGATGTTGATATTTTTTGAAAATGGTAATCAAAGAAGTTAATTCTTTCTCTTGCCTCCGTGTGGAAAACTATTTCAAATACTTGATTCACATGTTGAGGGGAGTTCTTCTTCTAAAAATATCAAAAACAATTCAGGTACAAAATGCTTTGATAAAATATCATAAGTATCTGGATTGATTTTCAAATGGTTTTCAATTGGTTCCTATGGCGGATGAACAATACCAAAAAGACCGACCAACTTTACATTATGTATGGTGATATAAGGACGATAAGGTTAGGTATGTGTTCCCATGATCCGCCAGAACCGGAGGGATCTACCCAGGGACTATCCACTAGTTAGTGTAGAGTTCTTAGGTATGATGATAAAAGGAGAAAAATGAGATATGGGAAGAGTGCGGACTAAGACTGAGCTAGTACTGGAATAAACCCAACAAGGTTCTTGCTATGAAGTCTCGGTAAGCACTGAAGGGGTTGAAGAATTAAAAAGAATTGAATGAGAAAAGGGTGAAAACAAATAGCCCTCCATTTATTCAACCTTAGGGCAGAAACCGGGTTCAATTCATAATGCTACGATGGTAACATCGGTATTGAAGACAAGACGTCATGGACCCAAAGGACGACTGCACTTCAACTTTCCAAACCACTCAAGTTCCTCTTAAAAGGACTTGTTTCATTCTCACGGGAACCGACATTATCTATCAACTTTCTCTTAGAGATTGTTGATATTGAAGAAGGAGACCCTCTCCCTAGTCTCGATATAGGATCCAAATGTACACAAATTGAGTCTAGTGCCACGAGATCATCAATAAATCTCATTAGGACACTTTCAATGAAGACTCTCTGTTTCACACAATGTGGAAAGAGAGATTATATCTTGAGTCCTACGCATTATCCTTGTGGTATTGCCGTAACATCCGAGTGATGTGTTTACATATTCACAATGAAGATGGAAAGCCTTCTGGAGCCAACATCTTACAAGCTCCTGTTAGGTGGCATGTGAGATCTATTATATAGATCAACCATGTGACAACCGAACAGAAACAATGGGGCGATTCAATCTTTTGAATCAATCCTGGTTCAGGTTATGGATTGACGGATACCTTTGAAAAACCGGTCTTTGTGCTTTAAAACTCTTTTCATTAGCATGTCGACCGTGTACTAATTTTTCAAATCAAAAGGTGTTTTATGATTGATAATTGATTTTCATTAAAACCTTCGTTATATTGCAAAAACAATTTCTATTGAGCAATACACGATTGTTTTTCAAATCTCTTTTCATCAATCGGTGGACGTAAATTCGCTGGTTCACTCACTCCGTGTTGTCTTCTTTGAGACGTTCGGTTTGAGAACAGCTAGAGCAGCTGCGAAACCCTGTCAAGGAAATTCTTCGAATTATACCCGATCACAGGCGTACTTGTATCGATCAACGGGAACCGTGGGCCGTGTACCTCAATTCATCGAAAGTGATCAAAGACACTTTCGTGCGCTTTATTGCTAATTGTCTTATGCGGTACACCCCGACGCTTGCAGTACCGATCGAATGAAGCGGTCAATACATAGCCGCATGCTCACCTAACACATTCATCTCAAAAGAAATCATGATTAGTGCATCAATGACTCGGATATTTTCACTCCATGCTTCTGCTACGCTGCTGCCAATATCATGAATCAACTAAAGCTTCCGCTACTCGGATGAGAAGATATCATGATCCAGAATGTGAGCATGTCGGTCCGAATGTCACAACATCACATAAAACCAACACCACAATGGAATGTCTCGAGATTTTCTATGTGATGATCTCAAAAGTCTGGCTCAAATTATTATCACGTGGATCAGAAAAGACCTCCTTCTAGAATAACCAAACATGCAATGAGAAGAATCAATGACTACGAGCTTCGGAGCAAAGTACTACATCAAGAATGCAAGAACAATTGTTAATGTAATATCTGTTGTATTCAATGTAATTTTAGTATATGTTTGAGGTGACCTCCCTTAGGGGGAGATTGTTAGGAATTAGAAATTCCAGGTATTAAAGAGTCGGTCACCTCAAGTATATGTAATCGTTAGAAAGCTCGTAGTCATAGTTATTTTATGTTAAGTAGTATTTTGTTAAGTAACACCGTGGAGGACGGACGGGTCTTTACCCACTGTATGCCCGATCCACAGCCCGTTGTGTGGCGTTTTATGTAAGACTATAAATACTCTCTACCTCCCAAGGTAGAGAGTTGGAGCTCATAATAAGATTTTTCTTTCTCTCACTAAGTTCCCTAAACCTCTAACTTTCTCTCTCTAGAAATCACCTTTATACGCCCACTTTGAGTTATGGTTTGATGTGTATGTGAAATCCAATATCCTACATCTTCTTTATAAGTGTCCTACCAATGATCTTAATAACCAGCAGAAGGTCAATATTTTCTACAAAGGAATAAATGTTACTACAAGACAGATGCTGAACTATCAAGGACCTATCCCGAACATGACTCCTACTACTGCAATTGAAGCCATTCAAAAAATTGCGGACCATTCTCAAAAATGGCACGACGGTGGAAGTAAAAGAAACCAAGGCGAAAGCTTAGACGGAATTGCAGCAATCGCTAGTAAAATTGAAAGTCTCAGTCTAGATATGCTAAAGGTCAGAGAAACCGTTCATGCCATCCAAGTGGGTTGTGAAAGCTATGGAGGAGGACATCTTATGAAGAATTGTCCTCATATGGACGAAGAGGATATTGAAGAAGCTAAGTATGGAGAAAATCGTCCATTTTACGGTGATAATCAAAATAGTAATGGTTATCGTGGAAATTACAACCGTGGGCCTTATGGAGAAAGAAAGCCCAGTCTTGAAGAAACAATTAATAAATTTCTAGAAAATTCAGTCCAAAGGCAAAAGGAGCAGGATGAGTGGTTAAAGGAATTCCAGGAAAACACTGACAGAAACATTTCCAAACACGACTCAACTCTGAAAAACCTTGAATCAATGGTGATTAGGCTCAGTGAGAAAGTAAGGAGAAATAACGATAAACCTGAAGGATCTAAACCAACTATGAAATGTAAGGTAATCTTTTCTGATGATAACTCAAAGGTTCAGGTCAATGACAGTAATTCAGGGGAAAAATTCGTCAACAGATCTGAGCTACGCCGTAACATACCTAATGAGTTACGGTGTAACCTTGTGTTTGACAGCGACAACGGGGTTGTGAAAAATACTGAGGAAAGAGACTCTAATGAATTACGCCGTAACCAAGAATCTCAGTTACGGCGTAACTGGGATACATGGGCAGAAAAATTCCTAGACATAGACGAGTCATAAAAACTCGAGGAACTCTCCCTTGATGATGAAGAAGAACCACTTATCACTCACTGGTGTACTCCAGTCATCATCACTGATGAAGAAACCACAAGGGCATGGCTTACATGCAGCCCCTTCCACGAGTATTGCAATGGAGGAGACAATGAAAGAAAGGAAGAATGGACGTGCCCTCATGAGCGTGAAAGACATAGTATCAAATTCGGTAATTTGGCATTTAAAGATTGGTACGCAATTCAATTCGGGAATGCCAAGATCAATCCCAATCTTCTTAGGAAGCTAAAAATTGATTACGCAGAACACATTCAGAAAATGGAAGAGACTAATAGAGATACACTCTGCACGGACGAGGACTTAAGAGAAACTGACAACAAGAAACTACGTAGTCACTGGTGCAAAAAAGTAAAATCTCATGGG
This sequence comes from Chrysanthemum makinoi, assembly GCA_910596185.1. Lineage (NCBI taxonomy): Eukaryota > Viridiplantae > Streptophyta > Magnoliopsida > Asterales > Asteraceae > Chrysanthemum > Chrysanthemum makinoi. The sequence continues at coordinate 179,843,749 of OU343216.1, forward strand.
GAAATTTTCTGGGCGTCATGCAATCCGTACGACGATCTGTGTAAAGGGGGAAGCAACTCTGAAAGATTAAGAAAAGATGAATTCTTTTGGTCCTCAACCAATGATGAGGAGAGAACAAGTTTCCTTGGCTGGACAATTTAGGATTCGATAGTTGGGTAAAAATTAAGTATGGATATGTGGACACATTAACCAAAGAGAAAATTTGGAAGGAATTCATGAATCAAGAAAACTCATGCAACAAAAGTCTCGACTACACGAATGAAAAAACTGTTGACAATGAAAAGGAGTTGGGTTGTAATGATAAAGAAGAATGGTTCAAGCGCGTTCTGGTGGAAAATCTGCTCGATGAAGAATGGTTCAAGGACACAGCTTCTGATGACGATGATATTGAAGGGATCCTTGATTACCTTGAATTTCAAGGAGATGAGGAGTTCACTGATCCTGATGACGAGGCTTACGAACAAAGAAGGTGCAAGCTCCTGGGAATTCCTTACAAAAGACCACCCCCAATTATAGTCGAAAAATATGAATTCACTCACTACCACCTAGGTCCGGAAGAGAAATTTTGTAAAGTCCAAAAAATCGAAACCATTGAGTACCTCCGAACTGCCTCAAATGTTGCATGGATGAGACATAACTTGATGAAGGATATTGAAGAAGTAGGGCAAGTTCAAAGGCCCCCATAGGAGCCCCGCGGCTATGAGTCTAACTTAAAGACTCGTTAATAAATAAAAGTGCTCTTTCGGGAGACAACCCGAATTATCCATTTCTTTTGTTTTTATTTCCTTTCTGTTGGGTTTTGTGTTTTCTAACCATTTTTGCAGGAGACAAAGAAGTAATTACTGCTGCAGTTGCTGATCTGCACAGAGTTACGGCGTAAATCATCTTGGTGATTATGCCGTAACGAACAGTTTAGCAGCAGAACTCTTGACGCATTATCAATTACGGCGTAATTCCATCTCTGTGGTTACGCCGTAACTACTCGCTTCATAGCTCATACCAGGTTTTGCCAGTTACGGCGTAACTCCCTAATAGGAGTTACGACGTAACGCTCCTCTGCTTTAATTCTTTAAACACAGTAACCTTGTATTAGTTTTTAAATGAACTTTGTGGGTGTGTTCCCTGTAAACCCTCATGAGACTTCACTCGTCCACTTGGGATACCAAGTGGTTTAAAAGGCTTGTTGCATTCGTTAAATGCAACCGTGATTCCTACGAAAGTGAGCTAGGTTTGTTTTTCATTTTATTTTTCTTTTTAGAATTATGCTTGTCGGTATTGTGATTTCAAGGATGGAAGTTTGTTCATGACGCTTAAACGAAGGCACGGTTCTTTCTCGTGGGCTTTCTTCTTTTTGGAGCAAATTTCAGGGAAGTTCTCACTCTAATTCTACCTTTCTCTTCACCTTTATTTTAATGCCTAGTACAAATGGGACTTTGTACAATTCAAGTGGGGGGACGGGAGTAGAATTATATCTTGAACTTTATTTCGCCCTCATTTTTCTAGTTTATTTTGAAAAATTATGCTATTTTGAAAATTTTGACATGTTTTTCCGAACCTAACTAGATTAGACCTTAGCCGAGCACATACAACCCTTGACATTACATGGTGAGATTAGCCTTATCCGTTTCCAATATTTTTCCCCAAATCCACCAAATTATGAGTTTGCCGATAGCTTGTAAACTTTAGAACTTGGCCTTTGCATCATTTCGAGACCATAGACGAGGTATGTTGAGTTAGCTCGATATATTCGGACTTTTCAGTTTTAGAAGGAAATATTATAGGATTATCACCCAAACAGCCTACCATTGTGAGTCTATCAATTAGTCACCTCGACTTTTCGACCCCCATGTGAAACCCTTTTGTTGCACTCACCTTTAGTGCAAGATACCCCTAGATACACCCTTCAGAGCCATTCCTTTCATTTTGTCAACCCAATATATTGTTTCGTTACACCCTTACACCTTAGCCTACCCTGTAGTCTTTATTTGTAATTGGGAAGTCATCATTTGCCTAAGTTCAAGGTTCGAGTGGAAAGGTTTGGAAATCACGCTTTCATCGACAACAATTATGAAGATCATTGAAGACCCTCCGAATTCCCATTATTCATCTCAAGTGGGGGGATATTATGTTATATTGTTATGATTAAAAAAAAATAAAAAAATAAAAAAAATCGAAAAAAAAAATTAAAAAAAAATAGTTGATTGAGTTATGATATTGTAAAGTGCAATGTTATAAGCACTGTAGTATGAGCTTTATTGATTAGTATCGAGGAGGCCACCTCGGTCACATTAGAAGATTGGAGTTGGAGGTATACCAACTGAAGAAGAAAAGGTAGAGTGCCCATCACGACGTCCTCTAATGACGCATCTACCTTGCATTTCATGATCCGGTTTCTAGACTTCTAAGCTTGAACTTTGGGCAGACGGTAAGTGGTGATGACTTAGTTATAGATTTAGACTACCTGCTTGTTTTACAATTTACACCAATTATATATCCCATGTCTTATCCTACCCTTTAGTCATGAAGCGTGTCTAGGTGATGCAGCGAGAAATCTTTGGTGTCTTGGCCATGGATTTGGTCATGTATCATTGATTTTGTCCACTTCGCCGTGACATGTTAGTAATGACGAGTCACCCCTTAACCTTTGTCGTGTCTACCCATATTGCCTTCGAGAATTGTTTACCCTTAACTCTAGTGGTGGAGACTTGTGTAACCGCCAAGCTTATGATAGAATACATGCTATGACTGTGCAATTGAGTGATCACCCCGAAATCGACACTTAGAATAGTTGAGATATTTGAGTGTTTGTTCCCCTTTCGTGAGGTGTTCGGCTTTGTTTTATTCTAGCATAAGGGATTTGTAAATTCATATTTTCCAGGTTTTGGGAGATATCTTTTTAGGAATCTATCTAATAAGGTCTACTTGAGGGCAAGTAGAGTTCAAGTGGGGGGATATTTGATAACATCAAATAGTCCTGAATATTTAGTGTCAATTTCCCCCGTTAATGCTCGTTATTTATATCATTTATATGGATTTACGCTTGTTTTCCATTATTTTCCACTTTCAGGTAAATTACGAGCATTGGAGCTAAAGAGACGCGGAAATGGAAACATTACTAAAGATTTATCACAGTATGCTTATTTGGAAGAAGTTACGGCGTAACTCGTCTCTCACATTACGCCATAACTATTGCGTGACCCGGAAGTCCAACTTATCAAGAGGTTACAGCGTAACTCTTCCCAAAGGTTACGACGTAACTCCATTAGGTCAAAAGAGGTTCCACGCCGCTGATACTTTCGCCGTAACTACTGCATCACTTACGACGTAACCGAGTTTATTGAAGACTATGGCGTAACTACTTATAAGGTTACGCTGTAACGAGCAGATCTAGTGCATTTACGAGGAAATAGAAGGTTACGGCGTAACTCCTCTATGGGTTACGCCGTAACCCAGACCTGGCCTATAAATACCCCACGAATTCCAGCATTTCAAAGCATCCCATTCCACACACAACACTCTGAGAACGTGGGAAAAAGCTCAAGGCAGGTCTTGGGAAGCATACAGAGTTGTTTCCAAGGGAGAAGTCACACCATTACAATAAGCTTTAGCATTTATTATTTATTTTACTTTCAATTCATGTATTTCATATCTTTGAATATTGAATTGATGTGCATGATTAATATGAGCGGCTAAGCACCCTTTGGTGCTAGCCTAGTTATAATTCCTTAATTGTTTTGTTTGCGTTTACCTTTACTTCCGTACAATTATTTCTAAGTGTATGCATGCATAGTTCTTTGGTAGTCACCCTTGGTTCGGTAGTTTTGAATGGCGATAGAGGCCAATTGCCTAGGAAATATGACCAACTGACCCTAGGTGAGCGGACTGAGACGGGAAGGGTAAGATATGACCAACTGGCGACCCTTTCTACTTGTGCGATTTGACCAACTGATCACCTATCGTTTGGATGAACTTAAGAATTGAGGGGTGTAGTGTCTAAGTTCCTAATGGCCGGGCACTCACTATTTAGAATCTAGCATGTAGCGGTACTTAATGACTCGGCTTAGGGGACCAGGAACAACAGGATTTATGACGGTGCGCCTGATTTCTCCTGTGGTGGCATCTTTGCTGATAGGTTAGGGCGAATTGACCAAATGCTGTCCTCTCAAATTTAACCCCACCTGAAGTAATTGGAAGTAGGTAGACGTAGACATAACTAGCTATGAGGATTGACTAGGTTAGCACCTCTATTCCTCTATTGATTTCCCTTTACCATTTAATTGCTATTATTTTATATTCTGCATTAGTAGTTTAATTAATTAAATACCTATCGAAACCTTTATAATTCTGTGACAATTAGACTTAGTGATAATCCGACACACATAGCTCTTGGGACCACCTCGGCTTTACCATTTACTACACTACACACGACTGGGTACACTGACCGTTAGTGCAGTAGGGTAGACCATAGGTATAGCGAGACACTATAAATATTAAGACCTGGTCAGTAAAACCTGCATCAGTCTGCTCACTTCTTAGCCATTAGTGAAACCGATACTCTCGATAAGCTCACTCGACTATACCTTAAGAAGATAGTATCGCGTCATGGAGTACCGATATCTATCATTTCCGATAGAGATAACCGTTTTACATCTCACTTTTGGAGATCCTTACAGTCAGCGTTAGGAACAAACTTGGATATAAGTACCGCTTACCACCCTCAAACCGATGGTCAAAGCGAGAGAACCATTCAGACCTTAGAGGAAATGCTTAGAGCCTTTGTTATTGATTTCGGCAAAGGCTAGGAGAGACATCTCCATTTGGCCAAATTCTCTTACAACAATAGTTATCATTCTAGCATTAAGGCCGCTCCATTTGAGGCACTGTATGGCCGAAAATGTCGTTCTCCAGTTTGTTGGGCTGAAGTTGGCGAAAGTCAACTTACAGGTCCCGAACTTGTCCTAGAAACCACTGAGAAGATAGTTCAGATTCGTAACCGCTTGCAAACCGCTCGTGATAGACAAAAGAGTTATGCTGATAGGAGACGTAAACCTTTAGAATTTCATGTTGGAGATCGTGTTATGTTAAAGGTTTCTCCTTGGAAATGAGTGATTCGATTTGGAAAGCGTGAAAAACTCAATCCTCGATATATTGGTCCCTTTCCAATCCTAGATAGAATCAGACCGGTAGCATACCGCCTGGAGCTACCATCGGAATTGAGCAGTGTACACAATGTCTTTCATGTTAGTAATCTTAAGAAATGTCTTTCGGAGGAAAACATAGTTGTGCCCTTAAGAGATATACGTATCGATGATAAATTGAATTTCGTTGAGGAACCGATTGAGATCATGGATCGTGAGATTAAACGGCTGAAGAATAGCCGTATTCCGATTATCAAAGTTCGTTGGAACTCCCGACATGGACCGGAGTTCACTTGGGAACGTGAGGACGTTTTTCGTGGGAAGTATCCTAAACTTTTCATGACATCAAGCAACTCGGAGTGAAACCCGGGACGGGTTTCTTCTGAGGCTGGGAGGCTGTGACAACTGGAAATTTAGGGAGTCTATTTTAGGTAACCGCATTACGTTAAACTAAACCGAGCTTTTGCCTTTATCACTATTTTTATCAACCATGACTTGATTTTATATCGTCTATTGATTTTTATGGTTTATTTCACTATTGAACGAGTTATTGTGTGAGTTTTAACTCTTTTTGGTAGGCACTATTCGATTCGCACTAGAAAAGCCTAAAACGAGAAATATTGTAACTTTTAGACCGTAACTCGAAAATTGGCAAATAAAAAGTCAAAACTTGTGGAAAAATATAAATAACGATAATAGAAAGTCGAATGAACGTCGTGGGACACTTGGGGGACAATATATGAGCTCGGTAATGGGTAAACGAGACATTTTACGATAAATGGCAACCACGGCCCCTCCTTTTTCCCTTGGCCGGCCGCCCCCTCCCTTCCCCTCTCTTTATTTTTTAGTCCCTAGTCCCAAGTATATATACCCCATCATCTCTTCATTCCACTCTTTCATTTCTCTCTCTTAAATTCACTTACACCCTCTTTCTCTCTCTACTCTCTCTCTCTCTTCCACTAAACGCAAAACCCTAACCCTAAAATAATACCACCACCGCCGGCCACCTTCCGGCCAAAATCCGGCCATTTTCCGGCGAGTGAACATACACCTCCACCACCATCTTGCAGATATTTTCATCCTCTTTCTATCCATATATAATACTCTCACTAAAACCTTCATTAACACCTTCAAATCTTAAGATTAAGATTCGTACTTTTAGGGTTTTTATCAAATATTGTAGACCGGGCTTGAATATGGTAAATGGAACATGGGTAACACTTGTTTGAGCTTTAATAAGCCACGTATGGCTTAAATATGGTTCGACCATATTGAAATTTTTAGGGCTTTTGGTTTAAACATGGGATTAAATCTAATTAACACCTAAATAAACATGTAGCTAGTGTTTGGAAAGCATGTGGTGTATCATATTGTTGGGTTTTTGCATTTTAGATCTAGTTTCATGTTTTTGATTAGAAATAGTTGATGGGTTTGATATTTGGTTGATGATTGGAGGTTGATTGATTGTATTTGGATATTGTGGTATTGATTTGGTAGTGTTTGGTTGGGATGGAAGTGGTGTATGAGCCACCTAGGGTACGTGCACCTTGGGTTGCGTACGTGACCCACATGGACCTTGGGTCCGGGTCGGGTCGTTTTGGTAGCTTGTGGGTTGATGTTGTTGGTGTTTGGATGAGACGCGTGGAGCCGAAAAGCTCTAGAGCTTGTTTGGTTCACGTGGTCTTAACCATGACCGTGTCATGACCATTAGGGTCATAACATTGGTTTCGGGTATATTTGGTTGGTTGATTGGTTGGCGAGATTGATTTGAGTTGATTTGGGATTGAATTGCGTTATTGTGACTTTTAATTGGACTTGATATATATAATTGTCAACTTTGAGCAACGTCGGTGTTACTTTGACTTTTTAGTCAATAGTTGACCCCGACAACGCCGTAACATAGACTTTAGTATAGTTTGGACTATTGATTGATTAAAAGCCGAGAAGTCATGACTCGTGCTTGTGGACTCGAAACGAATAACGATATGAAACTAATATTGGAATTTGACAAAATATATATATATATATGAAAATGCTAATAGACTATGAAACATAAATAATAAAAAGGTTTTCATACCAAAAATATCGATAACAAGACTTATCTTGTTATTTACGATTTTAAATAGAAACTAACGACTAAAAATGGAAATGTTTTATAATAAATAAGAAATTAATGTTCCGAGTACACGTTTATCGAAATATGCCAATTATGGGCATTTAATACTATTTTCAAGTATTTAATTACTTACGTTGTGTGCATGGGTTACGGATAACCTAACGTTAATAGTGTTGATCCACGTGGGTAGTGGACTTATTAGGTTGACGAATCTAATAAGAGCCCGCTAGGTACGTTGGGTAACCTTATTAATGGGTGAATTATCCTTATGACTCTTTAGGATGCGACTGATTTATGGGATAATAAGCGACACGAATAAATAATTGAGTTTATCGAGTTGACGAATTCGATAAGGTCTACTATTTATTCCAAAACTTATTGGACTATGGAGCTTATCGCTTAGATGTCTCATTGTGTTGCATTGAGTCACATATTAGTTATTTGAGTGAATTCATGGCATCATATTGAGTCGATACACCCACATGAGGATACCAAACACTAGGATTAAATGGCGAAACGAGACATTTTTGGAAATAGCGAAATGGAATACATTGGGGTAGATAACGTTGATTTTGGGAATTATATATTAAAATTATTTTACATTAATAGGTTGTGCCGAGTCGATAGTTGCTGTGTCGTGATTATCTGTTATCTTCTGCTAGTGTTTATTCGTACGTTGCTTGCTTGAGGTGAGTTTCATAGCCCCACTTTTATCTACGTTTTTAACTAAATTGGGGTGAGAATCATGCTATTGTTTTTGGACCTTTAAAACTATTTGGATTTTCTTATGTGCTTGACTGTTTAGATAGATGTGCGGTAGTCGTTGCTTTACTAGGTTAGCAGTTGCCTAGCTAAGAATAGACTTCTACCTCGACCTAGTCCGGGGTTGGCAACTGTTCTAGAGGTTGCCACGATAGTGCTGGACTAGAGTCGCGGGGCCCGAGTAATCCCTGGATGCGGGATATGGTTGGTGATCCGGGTAGGATCGGTGTGCAAACGGTGTTTATCTATCTTAGGTCTTGCATAGCAAATCAACTCCTACATGTCCACTATGATTTTATTGAATTTAAACCTATGAACTCACCAGTGTAAGTTGACCTTTTAGCATGTTTTCTCAGGTATTTGAATGATGTTTGGAATACATGATCGGTAGAAGCTTGGCAAGAAGGCGGGGTTAAAGGATCATATTTGACTCTGATAAACTTTGGGGACCTATTTTATTAAATCATGTTTTGGGCCTAATATTTATACTTTTGGATTAAATGTTTTGAATACTTAAATTTGGGATTGGTTTTGAATGTTAAATGACTATCTTTTTGTTGTACTTGTGTGAGATACCAATCTAGCCGTAACGCCCTGAAAACTTGATTATGTCTTCCGCTGTACCGAGATTTGGGGGTGTTACAGATTGGTATCAGAGCTTAAGGTTATAGAGAACTAGGTATTTTATAAACCTTAAACTATAACCACTTTTTAAGAAAATTGATCCTCGACCAACGCACGCCCGCTTGCCAAGCCAAAGCTTCTTATTTGATTATGGTATGAACTGCTATTTGACTTATGAGATGTTATGTTTTGGGATATGATTATTAATTTTGGGAAAATGTGATGTGATTATCGAGATATTACGGATTTGATTTGAGTTAACGGTATGTTATGATTTGGAGATTTTGAACTCGAATGAATTGTAATGGGATTATGTGATAGAACTGAACTTACGTGTTTTATTTAAAGGCATATTTTGAGTAATGCGGTACCTCTAATTTTTAAATCTTTTCATTATCTGATATATGTATTGGTTAAGTTGATGTGCTTATTAAAACTAGTTGTTTCGAACACTTATACCTACCCTATGCCGTTGTCACAGAGTATGCCTTCACTAGCTTTTGATGTGTCTGAGGAGGTCCTTGCTGTTGCTAGTTCCCCAAAGATTGACTCTATGACGGTTTGCGCAGGGTGATCCTTATGAGATTGCATGTCACACTAGTTCATCATCATCATCAGATCGCCTTAGCTCATCTAGGCGGCTCACTTTACATCAGGTCTTAGCACGAGCCCAGACTCCTATGCTTGCTCATAGTACTGCCTGCATATTCGTGAGACCACCATCATCACCTATCCGTTTAGCAGCCCACTCTCTTCTGTCATCACCACCAGCATCACCATGTCTTAGAAGACCTAGATCCCCTACTGTACCACCTCAGGATTCACCCGCACAGAGACTCCGACTCATGGACTCTCCCTCTAAGGATGAGGGCGAGGAGGAGCATGAGGTCGAGGAGGAGCATGAGATTGAGGAGCAGTATGTAGATGAGGATGAGGATCCTCAGGAGGAGGATGATGAGGATATCCCAGAAGGGGGTACTCCTCCATTGCAGAGTCCTGCACATTCTCCAGGATCAGGTTCTCCTTTGCCTGAGCCTGATTCTCCTGGACAGCCTTTAGACACTGACTCACCACCTTACTCACCTTATATAGGTACCCCACTAGGTTCCGATATGCCATCGGAGATTGTTTTCAGAGCTCGAGGAGTACGGAGGTACGGGTCTGATCTGGAGGAGGATTATATCCCAGAATATTAGTCTCAGTAGGTTGTCAGATCGATTAGACGGAGTGACGAGGACTGGTGTAGAGGATTTGAGGATAGATTTGACAAACATAGAGAAGAAGTCGATGGCCCTGAGAGAGGGTCTGACTAGACTTTATGAGCAGGTAGAAGACCAGCACGCAGAGTGTTTGACAGCCTTAGAGGCATACCAAGCACTTCAGCGCAAGGTCGACAGGTTGGAGAAGGAGGTCGTGAGTCTTTGGAAAGATTGCGACTCTCAGCGTTTGGGGATTTTGTCACTATGGAGAGTGATGGATGATGTTTGAGGATGATTTAGGAGTGCCCGTAGTCGTGGCTAGATAGTATTAGATTTATGGCTTTGTACCATCTTGAAACTAAGTAGTACTTGGTTCGAGATGTAGATCTATCCTAGTTGTCTTATTAGTATCGTTTTTTATTTCTCCGTATCCTTCCATTTATTTCCACTTTTGAAACCTATGAGTTATGGTTATTGGAACGTGCATCCTTTAGTTATGATTCGGTCTCTGATTGTTTCGTTTAGGTATAGTGTTATCCTTGTTGACCTTGACTATGTATTCGAGTGTTATTTGGTGATCCTAGGAACCCAACTCTATCTTTAGAGCATGAATTGTGAACTTATGAAACTATTCTTCTTGCCTTCAGAATGATGGCAACAAGACGAAACCCGCTTAGGAACAACCAAGCAGCTCCTGCTGTTGGGGTTCCCCTGTCCGTCATGGTTGTCGTCCAGCCCCGACCACTCCACCTGTTGAGAACCTGAACACTGATAACCCAGCTGTAGGAAACCTGTTAGGATTTATAAAATCCAGTCGTTAAAGTGTCGGTCACCTCAAGTATATGTAATCGTTAGAAAGCTCGTAGTCGTAGTTATTTAATGTTTGTTAGTATTTAGTTTAGTAACACCGTGGAGGACGGACGGGTCTTTACCCACTGTATGCCTGATCTATAGCCCGTAGGTGGCGTATCTTGTAAGACACTATAAATACCCTCTACCTCCCAAGGTAGAGGGTTGGAGCTTCAATACCATTTTTCTTTTGTTTCACATAGTTCCCAACTCTCTTCCCTTTCTCTCTAGAACTTTCTCTCTCTAAACTTAGTATACGCCCCATATGCTTATGGTTTGATGTGTTTGTGAAATCCTAAATGTTACAATTGGTATCAAGAGCCATGGTTTGATCACTCATCTTTCATGCTCTTTGTTTTGGTGGATTTCATGAGGTTTTTGGGGTTATAAGTGTTTAGAAGTGTTTGAATCATTTGGTTAATTTCTAGTGTTAAAGTTTGAATTTTGATTGTACTTTTGTGTTTAGGATCATCATATGTGTTTAGGTTTTGAATTGGAAGGCTTGAATCATCGTGGTTGGGCTGTTTTTTATTGTTAAAGTGGTTGTTTTTTGAAAAGGGAAAATGACGCAAATAGACCGCGCGCCCTGAGGCTTATCACTTTCTGGACCACTTTTATTTTTAATTTAAAAATAGACCGAGGGCAACCGTTGTCATTGGGCAACTCATCGAAATTGTGACAAGTGTCCCGTATGTGTAAGGTATTGTTTTTTGGCCAACCAAAAAGCGCTGGGCAACCGTATTTTTAAAAAGGATTTTTTGGTCATTTTACATTACACAGAACGTACACAATTGAATAGTGAAAGTACATTACATATGTATTCAAAATCAATTTCCCACTCGCACAAAAACATTCATAGTTACCGTTTTTCTGTTTTGCTTCTCGCATAAAAACATTGTAACTAAGTTGTTTTCACAAATGAGACCGTCTTCTTCGTCAGTCCTTCTTTTCCTTGTATCGTCAGTTATGTCACCAGCTATAAAGGTACACTGTTGAGTGCAACCCACATTGGATTGATCAAGTTTGTTTAAAAAATGTGGCCAAATATGGTACGTAAATATTTTCCTCGTTGTTTATTGTACATTATTTATTTCCAATTGGTTATATGCTTCAACAAATCGTTGTTGTTATTCGATTAATACCTTTGATTTCTCCTCTTTTATGTCTGTCTGATTCGTAATTATGTAGGTATAATACAGTAGATGTCGTATGTTAGGTATGTAACATAACCTGGTTCATTAAAAATTTTAGTGGAACTCTCTAGACTAATAAGGAGTGGTTTATATGCATCGTATACGCAATTGTTTACGACGTTGGTATAGATTCCATCCATGGTGTGATTTAAATTGTTTTTTTTTGTTGACCTTTTTTAGGACTATGAAGCTAAGTTAATCATTACCAGTAAACTGAACTACTTTTGGTTGATAAAGCAAAAGTTAGACGCAAGACGCCGCATCTTGTTTAGGAATACCTGCTTTGGAAGATGGATTGATCTATTGTTTTTTGAACATGAAACGCACATCATAGATTATATGCTAAGGAAACAGCATAAAGTCGACGATTCTCACTATGATATGGCATTCATTTTTTACATTGAAGGGCATGCTTTACATTTTGGTCGTCGTGAGTTTTGTCTAATGACCGGTCTGTGGTTTGGATCTGTAAGCTTTGGGTTGTATACATCTGGTTCTCTAAATTCTCGTAACAAGGTATTTCCTGACAAGCAAGGGTATATTATAACCAACTTAGATGTTATTGGTGTTATCGAGGATGAAGAGCGGTTTCGACAGATATCTGATGAAGATGTTGTACGTCTTTGTCTTTTGTTAGCCTTAGAGGTGATCTTTATGGGTCGTTTGTTGACATGCGAGGTGGATGATACACTGTTGAGGTTAGTTGATAATCTAGATGATTGGAATGCTTTTCCATGGGGTGAGCATATTTGGACTCATTTATACGACCAACTTCATAATGTATTTGATAAGCACGCGGATGACCACCTTTTAAGATTGAAGAAAGATCCAAAACATTGTCCAACATACACACTGTCTGGATTTGTGTTTTGGTTTGAGGTATCCATTTTCCAACTTAACATTTTTACTGATTTGTATATAAGTTTATGTTTTATTTTCATTTTTTATTTTTTTATTCTCATAGGTGTGGATCCTTGAGTCGTTCGAAAAATATCATGCTTGGTGGATTAAACATCCAAATGTTATACCAAGAGCACTTGCCTGGTCTAGGAAATCCATCTTTAAAAGAACTGATCGTTCAAACCTTTTTTCAAACGTAAGCCAGTTAAACTTTGTTGTTATTTATTTATTGTTTATAGGTAAAAAAAAGTAAACCTACACACAAAATTAGATGTTCCATTTCCACCTATCTAAGCACACAATATCTTATCAGACTCAGATTCTTCATCAAATACTTTTTATCTGTCTGCTTTTCTTTTCATTCTACCTTGAGGCTTGCCTTTGATGGCAAAATGAATTTCATAATCAGCAATATTCTCAATCTTTGTCAGCAGTGGATGAACAATTGGATTAGTTGATTTTGTACACTGCAAATTAAGGCTATATGCTCCTCTCTACTTTTAGACTTCAATGTTGGCTCTGCAATCCCTTTACCCTTTCCAATATCAGGTTCTGTAACTACACCTTTTTGCACAGTTTCACCAATCTGTAGACTCTTAGCAATAGGTTTGGGTGCAGGGATAGGTCGATTGCTTTATGTTGAGCAATTGTATGGCAACCTCATTCTCAGGCTTATTTTGGTTTTGGTGCTGCTGTTATTGTGGTGCTTATAATTGTAGCAGATGTTGCCTCTGGGCTTGAAACGTCTGAATTGGCAGTGGCTATAATAATACCAGCAGTTGTTGCAGCAGTGGTTACTTCAATACTATCAGCGGATGCAGCAACACTGGCACCGATTTCCTGCACCACTTCCTTATCCTTTTCTTCAACTGCAGACTTTAAAGAATCATCCAGTACTGCTTCTTTACCTTCCATGCGTCGCCTGAATTTGTACTCTCACTCCTCCCCTGTTTGGATGCATCATCTAAACTTTTAATCATATTGCAGGTTGCCTTCTTTCCTAGTTTCTTCACTTTCCTGAATGCATGGAACCTTGGCCTTCTTAGTCTCTCCAAAACACTTACCCTGTGCTTTGAACCTCCTGATTGTTTCAGCGCGAGTTGTTGTCGAATTTTTAAGACCAATGATCTTTGACTCCATACTTGTGAATATATCCGTCAATTTGAGATTGAGTTTCATATTATCCTCACCACCTTGACCTGTGTAACCTGGTCCTAGAAGTGGATCATTGGAATTGTCATCATGTAGAAAGCCATTAGTCGTCAAATCATGTTGGTGTTCCAAACTACCCTCATCTATTCGAGATGTGTCTAACATTGCATCAGACCTAGCCTGAACATCCATGTCCCCAAATTAGCCAGTTGTCTAGGGATTCCTCCACCTGTGTTGAATTGCAAAGAACTATTCACATTAGGAGTTGCCATTGGTTGGGTCGTTTTACGTTTCCACTACCCTGCCTCAGCAGTGATTTGGGGAATAAATATGTTATCACCAAAAGTTACAAAACAGCTCTTATAGTTTCCACAATCATCATAAACTAACTAGCAGTGATTGTCCAGAACTAGCAGTGTTTTCAAGCTAGCTAGCAGTGGAAATATTATTTGCAGTGATTCCCCAGAACTAGCAGTTTATGACTTTAATTACGAATCCCTTATAAATGGGTGTCGTATGTATCTCAAAGTAATTAACTAAACCATATTTTTTTGAACCATTACTGAACTTTAGGATTCAACTACAATTACTGATCTTAGACCTACTATACATGAGTTCCAATGTGCATGGTGGATAGATAGCCAAGATTTTTTCAATGACTACGTTCCCAGACCGCCGGTCAAGACCCAGCACAACCTTGTTGATACCTACTTTTCGAGGCTGGAAAAGTCACGACAACATGCGAAAACTGGTTTGAAAGTAAATTCAAAACAATGCAAGAGTGGAAGTAGTTCCAGAACAAAAAGCCTTAAGGATCATGTAATTTCCGGTCTGAATCGCCAAGTTTTTAAACTTGAGTGTATTATTGAGGTTCTCTTTATATCTATTATAATATAAGAATAGTAGATTCACTTTTTTTTAACATCACCTGCCGGAATTTCCTAGCACTTAGACCTTCACAGGTTCTTGCACATGACAGAATTGGTGGTCTTCGGGTATTCCTTTCAACTAATCTATATTTATTTCTCGCTGCCATTTTTTATTTTTAGAAATTTCATGCATATTTTTTACAGGACAAACTTGATTTTGAGTCACATTTTCCAAACACAAGGATTGCCTTTTCCGATTCACTTAACAACATTTATCTCAAACTGATCGACTTGCCGGAATCGAACGTGGACGTTGCTCAGGTTAATATTTCTTATTTGCATTTAGTTGTATGGCCGTTATATACAATTGTCATTAGCGCTAGTCTGTTCTAGGAGTATATCCTTTTAGAGGAATTGAGATTCGCGTTGGTAGAGGAAGAAAGGTTACAGTTGGAAGAAGAGAAGCTGAATGCTGAGGCCAACATCTTAAGGCTGGAAGAGGCTAATAGGTTGCGGTTGGAAGAAGCTGACATGTTGAAGTTGGAGGAGGAGAAGAAGAAAAAACGACGTGCGTTTATGAATTCGTCACAATTTCAAAAGGCTTTAAGTCGGTTACCACCCGACAAGAGGATTCTCATGGAACTTGTTTCGCCACAAAACAATCTGCAAGTTAAACGGCGTAAAATAAAAAAACACGGTCCTAACATGAACGACCCAACTATTGCTGAGGAGCTTAACAGAGTGAAACCTTGGGTAGAGGTATTGTGATACTTTTTACGAACTTGTCAATATACTTGCTTATCAATAATGCTCTGTCAAACTAATACATTGAACCTGTTTTCTAGGATCTAAGTAGATGGTTTCATTCTGTCGAAACTCTTTGGCTGTGTGATGAGATTGAAGAATTCCTCTGTGATCCTGATAGACACCGGTGTAAATTTCCATGGTCAGATGATTATACTGTAGACCGCAATTTCTGGCTTTGCTTAGTTTGCTTAGACCCTGCTAGAAAAGGTTGGATAACTGAGGAGGTTAGTTTATATACGCATTCTTATTCAGATTTTCTTTTTTACCCTGTTGTTGATTTTCACCATTTCTTAAATTGGTATTTTATTTGCGGCAAATGCGCAGCATATAGACCTATGGGTTGACTACATGTGGCACGTACGACCTCAGAATGCTAACTGGGCGATGGTTAGTAGTTACTTTGTTCAGATTCTTTTTCAAAATGGCATGCCCGTGTTTTATGTAGACGGGACGAGGTATCCCATGCCCTGGAATGATGTTGAACAGGTAATAAATTTACTTTTCATTTCCTCCTATTTTTACCATTTACGGTCACTCAATAATCAGGTAGTTCATGATAGCAACTTTAAAAATGGCATCTTTTAAAGTATGAACAAACTTGATATTTGTCCCTCAAATCATAAACTTTCCTTTACCTATTAACAAACTTGATACTCATAAAATTTATCCAGAGCTTTTGATCTATCAGCAGTTCTTCCATTGCCACTAGCCGTGGTTTCTATTAAAAGATGCTATTTGATGCATACTTTGAATAATTCGTCCAACAAAACCAAAAAACCAAATAATCCTCCCCTAAATTTGATATTTACAATCCAAATCATCAAGTTTCTTCTTAGGCACAAAATACCTTCTTTTTGGACGGTGCTTCCAAAGTGCTATAATCTGTAAGCTCCATCTCAGAATCTGAACCATAATCGACAGTTTTTTTGCCGTATCTTCCATTCTCTTCTTTCTCCTTTCAAGCTTATCTTTTACATCTGTTAACCCTTGGCCTCCCTTGTCGCACCGAACCTCTTACCCTGTGCTGCAACTTTCTGATTGTGTCATCCTGAGAAGCGGTTATTTGTTGTATGCCAGTGATCTTAGACTCCATTGTAGTACATTTATCTATTAATTCCTTTATAAGTTTCATGGTATCCTCATAATAACCTAACTAGCAGTGTTTTCGAAACACTAGCAGTTTCTCCATGCAAGCTAGCAGTTGGAACAGTTTTGCACTCCAATCTTCCAACCAAGTTATTATAATTTTTTTTTACACAATGTTATTATTATTATTTTTTTGTTATTTATTTATTTAATGTTTCAATTCATTGTTTTTTTTTCGTTTTTTTTTAATTTTTTTTTTGTTTTTCTTTTTTTATTTTTTTTTTTTTTTTAATTTTTTTATTTTTTTTGACACTAAAAGGTCCAGCAGCAAAGCCCAAAAAAATCCTAATGCTCATAAACATAGTAGTTATAATTTATAAGTCTAACCCAACCACAAAAACATGATATCCACTAGCAGGACTTAACAAAAAGAACAAGCAGTTGAATCATACACACTAGCCGTACTAAGATTTCCAATAGCAGTACTACCTTTGTTACAAAGTTTTGAAAAAACATCTTGAGACTTGAGACCAAGTATGCATGAAATTTACAATCCAAAACTAGTTGATTTAAAGCCTTGAATGACTAGTCGAGCCTTCAACGTAGTTCTAGAACGTGCAGCAGCTTCATACTCACCTTCAGTGGTGGAATTCGCCATAATTGTTTGCGTCTTACACTGCCATGAGATAAGTCTGCTTTCCAAAAACTGAGCCCCTCCATTTGTAATCGTTCGATCGCAGCAGTATATTGATTACCCTAGCAGCAGTTCTGGTAACACAAGCAGTAGTTAACAGTTGGAGCAACATATCAGGAACTACATAAGCAGATGAATTTCCCAAAAGCAGTAGTTTCTATACAACCCAAGACCGTGCATGAAAACGTTCTCCATTATCTAAAACGTCCATTAGTAAGTAACATATTGCTTACCAGCCGTAAGCCATGTCAACATCACATACAAACACGACAATTGTATTCTTGTATTTACCTTTGACCACATAAATAAAAAGTCACTTTTATTAATTTCAGACGTTGACTAACTATATCCTAATACACAGCCAACTTTCTTTTAGGTTTTTATTCCTCTCAACGAGACTGTTAAACACTGGTGTCTTGCCCAATTTAACATACCTACAGGAGTGGTAACATTCTATGATAGCGGCGACACGCGTGACTATGAGTCACGTGTATGGTATGTCCGTGTTAGGGAGTGCTTACAGGTATCTTCTTATTATAACCCACTCATATTATTACTTGTTTGTTATACTTTGTGACCAGACACCATGCTTCTTATAACCAACATATATAATACAATTATGGACAACACATACATAAATAAACTTATACAGTAATTTGTTATACTTTGTGACCAGACACGAATACACCATGCTTGTGAGTAGTTGCCCATTATTTGTGTCTAGTTGCCCAAGAACAAATTTATTGTTGGCCAAAGTTTCTTGGGTGTTGTGTTGTAGCAGTTTGACTTTGAGTTTTGTGCACACTATTTCCCTTCAAGTGCATGCAACTATGTACCACCATCATTTCCTTACATCTATTCACCATTAATAAACCGTCCTTCTTATTTGAAATCCCAATTTTTATTGACCACAACCAACAACATAGTTTCTCATAAACATTTGTTATACTTACTTGTCTATACTCTATAGTAGTAACATCAAACGAATACCACAACCAACAACATATTATCTAAAATATGTGTACATTAACTAGAACCAACCAAAAATAAAGTACATAAGTCTGCTTCCTTCCGTATTTTAACAATTTATTTTCCTGATTTTAATTTACATTGTGTCCCGCACATATAATACGATATAGGAAATATATACTTAGCTAGCAAGCTTGATTACTTTTAATTTACAACTGCACATAAGGTTCATGATTTAATAGGGCCACATATGATTTAGTTGCCCATCGTATGTATGTGCTTGCCCAAAAACAATTAACTTGTTGGACACAAGTTTCTTTGTGCCTTTTTGTGCAATAGTTAAAGTTGAAAAATTAATGGACTAGTTCCTTCAAGTGCATGCCACTAGCTACCACCATCATTTCATTACGTCATTTCCTCATTAATAAAGTTTGTCCTACTTATGTGCATCCCCGATTTGGGTTTTTACAAAATATCCATTCAATATTGAAATAGCACAGCCAAGTGCACACTTAGTCAGACTTTATGATATAAAAGTCTGAGTTATATTATGGTAGTGTATTATTACATAAAATATAAACGATATGTACATCTAATAATAGCGTATGTGTGTTAGTTGATGTAACCAAAAAGTAATCAATATAAACCTGTTTAATGGCGTCTATTTACAAAACATACTCAATTAATAATTTTTCTAACCCAAGAGACATAAAATTTTGTTGCATTTGGAACTAAACAAAATTCAAACTGGTTTAGTTGCCCCCAAACTGAAACTAGTTGCCCAAAATGGTTATCTTGTGGCCAGGAATCGGTTGAGTACAAGAGAAGCTTCATTAATTAAACTTGGCCTAATGTGAAACAGTAATTACTTGACATGACTCAACTATTCACCACTTGACTATCCACATTAATTCAGATAGACTTCAATTCAAAATAAACTCCATGTCACCTCACCCCCCGCTCTCCCCCCCCACCCCATTTGGGTTATATAAACGGACAACATATATCCCAATATCATACAACTTTTGTCAGGGGACACACACTAGCCACATCACAATTTACTACAAAAGAAATGGATAACTTACTTAAAGACATGGTTAACAACGTGTTTGTGCATGACAATGAACGTGACTTCAAGTTCTTAAGTGACATGCATGCAAAGGTGATCGACCTAACTCGTCGTTGCACTGTGAGGGCCGAGCAAATCAAGCAGTTGGAGTGCTTGGTTGGGTCCAGCTTGCCAGATCTGTTTTGGAAATCCTGCGTGCAATTCAGGACGAGGAGCTTGAGAAAAACAGGACGCAGATGAGGCTAATGAGTGAGACTCAGCTCCAAGTTCTCAAAAAATCTCCTTTCTGGCAAAGCTGCACAAAAATTATTAATCCTCTACTCCTACCTTGTTATGTGGTCTCTCTCACGTTCTGTGATTGTCATATTTTGTGTTTTGGTATCTTCATGAATGTCGTTGCTACATTGATGTATTTTGTTATCCTTTAATGTATTGAAATGAAATCTATTATGAATAAAAATATTTGAAGCACATATCAAATGTTTGAACGTTGTTTATGAATCACGAATAAAAAACATTGATATGTGTCTAAAAACACATATATTTTATATCGTTTAAACCCACAAAACAACCAAAAACACACAAATAAACATATAAATGCTATAAATATCATGAAAATGTGTTTTTATATGTTACAAATGCAAAAGGATTGAAAACTGATGAAAAACAACAAATTTGCAAAATTGGCAGTTTTAGTCCCTGAACTTTCACAGATTGTCGAAATGGTCCTGGATAAAATATTTTGAAGAAAAATCAACAATAGTCCCCAAGGAATCATGAAATGACAAATTTTACCCTTGAAGTTCAAATTTGCAAAAATGGCAAGTTTAGTCCCTCGACTTTAAAAAATGTCATAAATAGTCCTTGGTGAATTTAAAAAGTGAAAATAATCAAAAATAAACCTTGTACTATTCAAATATGACAAAATTGGTCCTTATGGTAAACTTTGGAGAAATTACAAGTTAGGCCCTTAAAGTTTCAAAATTAGCAGATTTGGTCCTTGGACTTATAAAAATGGAACTTTATGCAAATATAGTCCTTATACTAACCATTAATTGCAGGTTTAACCCTTGTATTAGTTTTGGAAAGTTACAGGTTCAGTCCTCAAAAATCACAAATTTCAATTTTGGTCCTTGATATTTAACTAAAACCATACGGACCCAAATTAAATTAAAAACACAAACCCACCAATAACCCAAGCCCAGTCCAATACTTAACCCAGTGTTTAAAAAGAATAAAAACGCGCGTGCACTGTTCATCCCTTCCAAACCAACACCTGTTACCAGTTATTCCTCCACACCTGTTTTACCACCTTACCTCCACCTTTCCAGCTCATACCTACCCTTCACCATCACCCTTTCCACCTTGCAAAACCAGCTCACGTCTTCAATTAATGCTGCTACCCACTCAAAGACTTTTCCCGCCAAAATTGCCAAATGGCAATTTTGATGATCTGGATTGATCCAATGGCTGAGAAATGGTGGGAAATGCTTAGAGGTCGACAAGGAAGCTTTTGGTTGATAAATAGAAGAAAAAGGAGCTGAGAAAGAGTAGTAGTTAATTTTAGAGTAGAGTAGTTTGTCGTTTTAAGTGTAATTTCAATTTTCAGTGTAATTTTAATCTTTCTAGTATTAAACTAAGTTAACTCAGTGTATTTCGACTCTATTTCAATAATAAATTCTAGTGTTTTAGTACACTTTCAGTTTATGCAATTTTACTTTTGAAAATCTCAATTTACTATTGTAATGTCAAAAGATGTTGGTTATTTGCTCTATAAGCTCATTTTAGTCAATAATCAGTTTCTATAAGCTTTTTAAGTCATTAAACTTTTTCTTACTCAGTTTTACTAAAAATGTCAAAAATCACTAAAAAATTAGTTAAAAATAAAAAAGCAATGGTAATGAAGATCAAGACTGAAGCATGGTGATATTTGGATTGATTTTGGTTTAGAGGCTTAGTGGTAAGCCTATAGGAGTGATACTTTGTTCTCAGGTCTCAGTTTTAAGCATAAAAGCAATTTGTAAGCCATTTCTTTGAAATTTGCATTTTCTATTATTAGTAATTAAAACTTGTTAATTCTAGTTTAAACATGTCTAAATACAGTTAGTATAAGGTTTTTAATTAGTTGCATGAACTTAATCCTTGGAATCCTTTGAAAAGCTTCAAAACTGCTTCTTAAAGGGGTGTTTGGATTTGCTAAGTTAATTGTGCTATAGGCCATTTGTGTTGTTGTTTATTGTTGTTACATGTTACCCTATGTCTAAATAGCTCAGATAAACCATAAAACATAGTGCTTATTAGTTAAAAAGTCAAATCTAGCTTTAATATCACATTACTTGTTCACTGTTAGACATTTTGATTACATAATCATGCATACTAGTGTAAAAGTTGTTAATTTAGCCTAAATAAGTCTTAAAGTAGCTTAATACATCAAATTAGATCATATAGGATCATCAAAAGTTCATAAAAGTCAAACTCTTAGTGTAATTCATAAAGTCAAATTTCCCATTTTAGCAGTTTTTGAATAAACTTTAGAATTTTAGTGTGTGTTTATTACTAAGATTTAGCTTAAATCCTTTTGGGATATTAAAGTTTAGCTGCTTAAAAAAATTAGAAAAATAATAGTTCACTTATAATTAGCTTATTCAGTGCTTATTCATCAGCTTCTTTCAAGTCCTTTTTCAAAAAAAATTTCCTGTGCAAACAGTGCTTATTTTGGCTTATTTTGTGTTTATTTTCAAGTTATATTGCTTATTCAGTTATAATATTAGCTTATAATCAGTATCTAGCTTATTTCCAATTCACCTTGTGCTTATTCATTAGCTTATTAGTTACTTAGCTAAAATCTTGTGCTTAATCTATTTTTTTGGCCACTGTTGAGAAACATAAGCTCAAACTCAGCTTATTAGTGGTTTTTAGAAAAAGTTCTAGTTCTGAAAAGTGCTTATTTTACTGTGCTTAATAAGTTTGTAAAATAAAATAAAAATATAGTTCAAAAAAAGGTACTGCCTGGGATTCGAACCCAGGTCAGTCCTCTCACAACAGCCACGCTCCAACACACCACTCCAACACCAACTGCCCTTGGGTCTTGTCTTGGTTATATCTTGCACAATCTAATACTTAAGTCTCTTTGTCTATTTAAGCTTATTCGTATAAAGTAGCTTATTTACAGCTTATTTAAACTAGCTTTTACAACTTTTATATTTTTATTAGATTTGTATTGTTAATAAGTATTTTATAAAAAAGTTTCAGATTTTTCTGAATAGTTTTAGTATTTTTAATCATTTAATTAGTGTAAAATCGTATTTAATTCATAATAAAAAATATAAAAGTCAAAAAAATATAATTATTTTTTCTAAAATTTTCTTTTGTCATTTAGTAAGTAAGAAAATTGTTTTTACATTTGTAGGACTTTTATTTCACAAAATTTACGTTTTTACTTGCGCACTCGCGTAATTTTTATAAATATCGTACGTTTTCATTTTAAGTCACATTTTTAGATAATTTAAGTTTACGTTTTAATTAAAATAGTTTATTTAAGTTATTTTGTTTTATAAAAACACAAAAACATCATTGTAAAAATAGTGATAGCGTTTATTTAATATATTTTAACTTTTTAATTTTCTTTAATTTGCATTTAAGTCGCTGTAATTTACAAACTTTTTCTTTAGGTATAAATATTCCAAAATCCTTACTGATCACTATCCTTAGTGATTATTCTATCTCTGATTGTGTTTAAGCACCATTGAGTCTCCGTGGGACTTAACGACCCGGGAATCCACTATATTCTCCTGATCTTAATTGCATTTTGTGTTTGCACTGTTTTAAGTTTCTTACGGTTAGCTATTCACAAGTGGCTAGCTTGTGTGAGATAAATTGACGGTTTAGCACGAATCAAAATTTGGCGCCGCTGCCGGGGAGGCTTTAGCGTGTGTTAAACCTTTTCAGACCCATTCTTGCACATATACCACCTTTTGTAAACAGTTTTCTTTTGTAAAGTTATCAAAATCAAAAAGTTCATTAACACTTTTCCTGAAGTGTTTACAACACCAAAAAGATTTTCTTTCTTATTTTTACAACATGTTTTTCAAAAATACCAAAAATATTCCTCTTTACCCTCTTACCCTTTTTGATTCTTTATTCCTTTACCCTCTATCCATTTGATTCTAACTTCTTCTATTCTCATGGAATCTCTCGACTACGACGAATTCTGGAACGAAGCTGAAAAACTTCATACTTTGTCACAAATGTCAAGAATTCGTGTTGTTCGTGATGATCCATTAATTCTGCGTAGGGAAATAGAACGAGAAACCGGGGTGACAAAGGACCGGTACTTCCTCTCGATAATGGAGGTGCTATATACGTCCAACCTACGGTTATCCAAAGATCTAACCCCTCAATTGCTCCTAAGCCGTCTAAAATTGATCCTAAACTCTCACAATTTACGGTTAAAAGCAAACATGCAGAATTTAGACCGGTGACTAGGAAGATTGACTTGCCTAATCTTCACGTTTCTCAAGAACCAGAACCGGAGACCATAACGGAAGTGGTGGAAATTGCTAGATCTCAGAGCACACCACTTGTCCCACCTCCGGATTTTTCAAAATGTTCTTCGAGACTTAATAGTCATTCGGATCACCATGTTGGTTTTGTTGATTCTTTGAATGAACCAATTCCTTCTCATAACTCTCAAATGGAATTGTTTATTCCTTGTGTCGGTTGTGGTGAGCCTCTTTTTGGTTCACCATGTCGCTGGTGTACGTGTGTACAGTGTGGTAATGATATTCATAGCGGGAGTTGTTTGTTTTGTGGTTCGAGGAATTCATTTGATTATGATCCTAATCCGAACTCATTTAACGACCCTTCAAACTTTTCCAATTACCCACCACAGCCCGACTTATCTTCATATAATCAACATAACTGTTGTGAATTTTGTGGAGATCCTCACCAAGGATTTGAGTGTCAATCCGGAAACACGTTTGTCTATGAACAGTTTTCTGGTAACACTCAGGACTTTGGAAATGACCAAATTCCATATTATTCACATGACCAGCCACAACAATCATTTTGTTGTGAGAACTGTGGAGGTCCCCATTTCAGCTCTGATTGTCAAACAGGGAATCCATTTCCTTGTAACAATTACGACTATTCATATCACAACCAACCTCCACAGTGCCAAATGACTCAAACTCCTCAGCAAACCCAACAAGACACTTATCTAGAGCTTCTGGAGTCAGTGAAAAGAACTGAGGAGTTGAGTAAAACAGCATTTCTAAATGTTCCCAGTTTTTCTTGTGTATATTGTGGGGTCCTCATGATGATTATCAATGTCAACCTTCCGGTTTTGACAAATCTCCACTCCCACAATGTCCCGTCATTCAAAATTCACATGAGAAATCCATGGAAGAATTGTTATGAAGAGCAGGCTCGCTAAAATAAATTCCCAATTTGCCTTTGAAAAAGCTATTAAGGAATCAATTGCAAAAGAGAAAGCAGCCAGATCTAGCTCTCAATTTCATTTCATTCCTGATGACAGTGATGATGAGGATACACTTGAAGAATCATCAAGTTCATCAGTTGATATCCCAGCAGTTGAGATTCATTCTCAAACAACTGCTATCACACCCGAAGCTCCCACTCACTCTCTGAACATGGGGACGAGCATCTTGACACTGTTCCTAAAAAGGAATCGGACGAATTCATAAAGTCTAGTGTTGAGGACCTTGTCCCAATCCGAGAGAGTTACAGGAAACTTTTGACCATATGTGTGATATCCCTTCCCCTCTTGAGTGTTCAAAAGATCATTTTGAGACTTTCTCCGATTTTAGCGATGATTGTAAATCTTATGGAGACATTGAGAATGTTGAGGCATCACTTTCACATTTTGATGTTGGTCCTCTTCTTGAGGAGTTTACCGATGAACTCATTCACATCATTCCACTTTCATCGGAAAGTGATGATGATCTCTTTGATTTCAAAGCCAACCTAGGAGAAATTGAAAGTCTCCTTTGTAATGATCGTTCACTCATTTCTTATCCCAACAGTCCAGAAGAGAATGTTAATCACTTTGTTCCTAAAACGTTCAAAACAACTCTCACTAATCCTCTATTTGAATTCGAATCTGAATTCACTTTAATTTCTGAGAATCCACTCTTTGATACTCAGATTGAGGATAGTGATGAGTCTACAGTGGAACAAGAATTCACAGATTTACATCTTGTGATTGATTCTCTTCACGAGGAGTTCTCTGGTGAACTCTCTCATGACATATCTCCTCCGGAATATGATCATTTCTATTTTGATCTTGAGGATGATATTGGCTCGGAGGAAGGTATACTCTCTCATAAGAGTTTGCTTATTGATGATACTACCCTTAACCTTCCTCCCGTTATGTCTACATTTGAGGATGAAGAATGGATCTTGATTGTTATCAGAATCTTTCTTCCTTTCCTCAAATATCTTGTGATTTATCTTCATCTTCACTCCTTCGGGAATTAAGACACTATTTTTGATCCCGGCATTTTCATTTATCATTTTTGAGCCGGTTCTATCTATATCTCATCGGTGTGGAACTTTCGCGTACTTCAATGTTTATACAAACAATTTGAATGAAAGTCCGATGGAGATTGTCACTTCCACTTACTTCCCCATGAACAAAATTAATTCGGGGTCGAGTCAAGCTAGCGACTCGGTAATCAAAAACAGTAGTTAAACATGGGTTTTCACCCGTGTGTACCACCCTAGTGTGGGGGAGATGCCCCACATGTTGTATATAGATCTAAAAAATGAATGAAAATTGTAAATATTAAAAGAGAGAATAATTGTTGTGTTTCTACACTTAGCTAGTAATGTTATCTTTTTACGTTCTAAGTTTCGGCATAACAGCCGATACTTTGAATATTGAGGACAATATTCATTTCTAAGTGTGGGGGGGAAATTCTGGCGAATTTGATCATAAATGTACCCCTTTTAGTCCCTTTTTCCCCTAAAATGGCCAAATTAAAAAAAAATTAGTGGAAGTACTATGTACTAAACACAACAAATGGTAATCAGTCCGCCATGTCTAACCCACATAAGGATTGGCTAATCCAGGAGCAAACGGCTCTTGGTAAAGATATCTCAAATCCGTTTATGGCTTGCAATTTGCCCAAAATTGTATGGTGTTCAACTCACCATATCTTTAACTAGTGAAGAGTTGGCTAGCCCGCAAGTTTATGGCTTGTGGTAAAGGCAGTTGGAAAACCATAATTGGTAATCGACTCACCAAAGATAATTTATCTAAGAGTTGGCTAGTCCAGAAGCAAACGGCTTCTGGTAAAGACAAATCAAATCCGTTTACAGCTGGTGATTTGCTCAAAATCATTTGGTTATCATTGTACCAAAGTTCTTACTTGAACTAAAACAATTGGCTACTCCAGAAGTAATGGCTTTTGGTAAAGAGATGAAATCCATTAAGTTTTCATAAAAGATTGCTAGGGACTAGCAATAGTTTAGTGTGGGGGATTTGATATGTGTCTAAAAACACATATATTTTATATCGTTTAAACCCACAAAACAGCCAAAAACACACAAATAAACATATAAATGCTATAAATATCATGAAAATGTGTTTTTATATGTTACAAATGCAAAAGGATTGAAAACTGATGAAAAACAACAAATTTGCAAAATTGGCAGTTTTAGTCCCTGAACTTTCACAGATTGTCAGAAATGGTCCCTGGATAAAATATTTTGAAGAAAAATCAACAATAGTCCCCCAGGAATCATGAAATGATAAATTTTACCCTTGAAGTTCAAATTTGCAAAAATGGCAAGTTTAGTCCCTCGACTTTGAAAAATGTCATAAATAGTCCTTGGTGAATTTAAAAAGTGAAAATAATCAAAAATAAACCTTGTACTATTCAAATATGACAAAATTGGTCCTTATGGTAAACTTTGGAGAAATTACAAGTTAGGCCCTTAAAGTTTCAAAATTAGCAGATTTGGTCCTTGGACTTATAAAAATGGAACTTTATGCAAATATAGTCCTTATACTAACCATTAATTGCAGGTTTAACCCTTGTATTAGTTTCGGAAAGTTACAGGTTCAGTCCTCAAAAATCACAAATTTCAATTTTGGTCCTTGATATTTAACTAAAACGATACGGACCCAAATTAAATTAAAAACACAAACCCACCAATAACCCAAGCCCAGTCCAATACTTAACCCAGTGTTTAAAAAGAATAAAAACGCGTGCACGTTCATCCCTTCCAAACCAACACCTGTTACCGTTATTCCTCCACACCGTTTTACCACCTTACCTCCACCTTTCCAAATCATACCTACCCTTCACCATCACCCTTTCCACCTTGCAAAACCAGCTCACGTCTTCAATTAATGCTGCTACCCACTCAAAGACTTTTCCCGCCAAAATTGCCAAATGGCAATTTGGATGATCTGGATTGATCCAATGGCTGAGAAATGGTGGGAAATGCTTAGAGGTCGACAAGGAAGCTTTTGGTTGATAAATAGAAGAAAATGGAGCTGAGAAAGAGTAGTAGTTAATTTTAGAGTAGAGTAGTTTGTCGTTTTAAGTGTAATTTCAATTTTCAGTGTAATTTTAATCTTTCTAGTATTAAACTAAGTTAACTCAGTGTATTTCGACTCTATTTCAATAATAAATTCCAGTGTTTTAGTACACTTTCAGTTTATGCAATTTTACTTTTGAAAATCTCAATTTACTATTGTAATGTCAAAAGATGTTGGCTATTTGCTCTATAAGCTCATTTTAGTCAATAATCAGTTTCTATAAGCTTTTTAAGTCATTAAACTTTTTCTTACTCAGTTTTACTAAAAATGTCAAAAATCACTAAAAAATTAGTTAAAAATAAAAAAAGCAATGGTAATGAAGATCAAGACTGAAGCATGGTGATATTTGGATTGATTTTGGTTTAGAGGCTTAGTGGTAAGCCTATAGGAGTGATACTTTGTTCTCAGGTCTCAGTTTTAAGCATAAAAGCAATTTGTAAGCCATTTCTTTGAAATTTGCATTTTCTATTATTAGTAATTAAAACTTGTTAATTCTAGTTTAAACATGTCTAAATACAGTTAGTATAAGGTTTTTAATTAGTTGCATGAACTTAATCCTTGGAATCCTTTGAAAAGCTTCAAAACTGCTTCTTAAAGGGGTGTTTGGATTTGCTAAGTTAATTGTGCTATAGGCCATTTGTGTTGTTGTTTATTGTTGTTACATGTTACCCTATGTCTAAATAGCTCAGATAAACCATAAAACATAGTGCTTATTAGTTAAAAAGTCAAATCTAGCTTTAATATCACATTACTTGTTCACTGTTAGACATTTTGATTACATAATCATGCATACTAGTGTAAAAGTTGTTAATTTAGCCTAAATAAGTCTTAAAGTAGCTTAATACATCAAATTAGATCATATAGGATCATCAAAAGTTCATAAAAGTCAAACTCTTAGTGGAATTCATAAAGTCAAATTTCCCATTTTAGCAGTTTTTGAATAAACTTTAGAATTTTAGTGTGTGTTTATTACTAAGATTTAGCTTAAATCCTTTTGGGATATTAAAGTTTAGCTGCTTAAAAAAATTAGAAAAATAATAGTTCACTTATAATTAGCTTATTCAGTGCTTATTCATCAGCTTCTTTCAAGTCCTTTTTCAAAAAAAATGTCCTGTGCAAACAGTGCTTATTTTGGCTTATTTTGTGTTTATTTTCAAGTTATATTGCTTATTCAGTTATAATATTAGCTTATAATCAGTATCTAGCTTATTTCCAATTCACCTTGTGCTTATTCATTAGCTTATTAGTTACTTAGCTAAAATCTTGTGCTTAATCTATTTTTTTGGCCACTGTTGAGAAACATAAGCTCAAACTCAGCTTATTAGTGGTTTTTAGAAAAAGTTCTAGTTCTGAAAAGTGCTTATTTTACTGTGCTTAATAAGTTTGTAAAATAAAAAAATATATATATAGTTCAAAAAAAGGTACTGCCTGGGATTCGAACCCAGGTCAGTCCTCTCACAACAGCCACGCTCCAACACACCACTCCAACACCAACTGCCCTTGGGTCTTGTCTTGGTTATATCTTGCACAATCTAATACTTAAGTCTCTTTGTCTATTTAAGCTTATTCGTATAAAGTAGCTTATTTACAGCTTATTTAAACTAGCTTTTACAACTTTTATATTTTTATTAGATTTGTATTGTTAATAAGTATTTTATAAAAAAGTTTCAGATTTTTCTGAATAGTTTTAGTATTTTTAATCATTTAATTAGTGTAAAATCGTATTTAATTCATAATAAAAAATATAAAAGTCAAAAAAATATAATTCTTTTTCTAAAATTTTCTTTTGTCATTTAGTAAGTAAGAAAATTGTTTTTACATTTGTAGGACTTTTATTTCACAAAATTTACGTTTTTACTTGCGCACTCGCGTAATTTTTATAAATATCGTACGTTTTCATTTTAAGTCACATTTTTAGATAATTTAAGTTTACGTTTTAATTAAAATAGTTTATTTAAGTTATTTTGTTTTATAAAAACACAAAAACATCATTGTAAAAATAGTGATAGCGTTTATTTAATATATTTTAACTTTTTAATTTTCTTTAATTTGCATTTAAGTCGCTGTAATTTACAAACTTTTTCTTTAGGTATAAATATTCCAAAATCCTTACTGATCACTATCCTTAGTGATTATTCTATCTCTGATTGTGTTTAAGCACCATTGAGTCTCCGTGGGACTTAACGACCCGGGAATCCACTATATTCTCCTGATCTTAATTGCATTTTGTGTTTGCACTGTTTTAAGTTTCTTACGGTTAGCCATTCACAAGTGGCTAGCTTGTGTGAGATAACTTGACGGTTTAGCACGAATCAAACATATAATACTTTTGAACACATATATAATTTACAACATGAAACTAGATATCATATTTAATCCGGCTTGAACAAACACCTATATTTCATCAATAATTTGGTGACAAACGTGGTTATTTCGATTATATAATACTAACATTTTTCTGACAAGCCTCTAACAAGATCACCTGTCTATATATTTTAACAGTTTCTGTTATTCTACAGGTCAAACTACCAGTTGTTCTAGAGCAAGCAAACGCTTTTGATAAGACTGGAATACATCCGAATGACTATAAGATTTCATTTAGGTTAGCCGAAAACGTTCCTAAGCAAGGTGGGATTTTTGGTGATTATGGTGTGTGGGTTTGTATATTTTTATATCGATTGGCACATGGTCTATCATTGCACGTTGATGATCCCGCTGACGTCGCGCTAGCATATTGCGAGAAGATGATTCAGTTTTTTTATAAACATAGATTTTATCGTTTGTACTAACAGTTCTAAACTTATCTCCAACAACACTTTCATTGTTTTATCATGCACCATCTATTGATATATTCATTCACACATAAGCCATTAATGACTAGACAATGGATTCATAACAAGTATTTACTACACTAAACACACTTATAACATGCATACATAAACCAATAATCATACAATACCTTGCATGCAGCAACCTTGGGTACGTGTAACATTCATTCAAAAAACAATGGGAGACACGACGTAAAAGTATGTACACATTTTACATCTAAATTTGTTGTACAGTCATGTATAATCTTTCTTTTTATAACTCCACAACTCCAGTTCATTTATTCTTCATTTGGACGTCCATTTAATCATGACATTTGGCCGTCCATTCCAAGAAAAATTAAAAAGGGCCACACATAGGTTTGTCAATTAATTTATTCCCATATCATTACACAAACACACTACACATAAAAACTTATAACAAATTAACCAAAATTTCCCTATTACTATTACCATATTAAAATAAACGGATCATACTTTTCATACTATTAATAAGTACATTATTAATAGTAAAATAATAATACAACCTTTCCTAATATATATCAAATCTTCATATAGATCACATTTGTACACAAGTGATAATGCCAATCTCCCAACCCTCTATTTCATCAAAAAATGCTGCTAAGCCTCCAGTTGCCTTATTTGATTTCAAGCCAAGGTATGCCTGCCATTACCTTTCGTGATTGTCACTTGCCCTTACTAGGTTTTTGTCCATACTTGCTAATCTCATTTGTATACATTTATTTACCTTTATTACAGGAGTACTACATGCTATGTATCTGAGAATCTTTTAGTTGAGATTCACTACGATGGTGAGTTCATTTGGTTTCCCAAATTAACTTACGCGTATGGGCGCACCCTTGTGCAAACGTTCAGTAAGTCCACAAGGATGAACTTTAATCAAATGCTTGACTTTTTGGCCTACAAGTTAGAGTGTGAGATACGGGCTTTGTATTTATGTAGGCCACTATTTGCTCTTTCAACTGGTTTGACAGTTGTTGAATGCGACAATGACATTAAAAGGATGTTTCAACTTGCCGAGGAATGTGGGTTGATCAGCTTGTACATTGCACATGCACCTGATAACTTAGCATGTTTCTATTATGATAACCTAACTGTGGATCTTCTTGATGAGCCAACGCGTGCCAGGATAGCAATACATGATAAACTTGTAGAGCTTGCTACTTCTAATTTTGCCTCTGATATTGCTGCATGGGAGGAGGAAGAAAGGCGGTCACCTCCCCTAAGAAGCCCTCCGTTCCAAACTAGAAGTCAAGGAATTGAATGTCAAGGAAAGAATCTATTCATTGATTTTTTGGCTAGCGAAATTTTTGATGCTGACATTGGTTTCAGTGACGATGAATGGTACTATGGGGTATTTCGGGTCTCAGATCTATGGATGTTGGGGCTTCTTCTTCTTCCGTTAAGGATAGTTCTGGTCATAAGGTCTCTAGAAAACCTTATGCAAAGAGGCACTGCTTTCAAACACCAAGATTGGGCTTACGAAAGTTCAAGATGTCGAGGCATTTAAAGGCTCTAACAAGAGACCGCCATCGAGGAGGTGCGCGATTAAAAGCAAATTGGTTTTTAAGGAACGGAAG
Organism: Chrysanthemum makinoi; assembly: GCA_910596185.1. Lineage (NCBI taxonomy): Eukaryota > Viridiplantae > Streptophyta > Magnoliopsida > Asterales > Asteraceae > Chrysanthemum > Chrysanthemum makinoi. Next base: position 179,876,171 of record OU343216.1, read on the forward strand.
GTTGGAGTGTAGGTATTTTTATGCAAAGATGCTCATGCTGCCATAACGTTTAGAAACTGGAGTGTTAACATAACTTAAAACTCAAAATAGTTTGTCTAGTTTAGCCTTTTTTGTAAGGCAACGTTATGTAATTGTTAAACATTTTTTTGTTGGTGCTTCTTATGATTACCAAAAAATATGTTCAACAATTACAAAAAATTAACATGCGATGTTTTTGTGTAACCATCTGCTTTGGGGTTATCGTAGTATGCACCTGTTTTTGATCTATGTTCGGTGTCCGTTTACATAATACTGTGTATGAATGCTTTATAGTATGATGTATATCATGGCAACCTTGATGGGGCATCTCTGTTTTAGGATAGCAACCCTATAGGGCAACTTCATTTTTTAGATAACTAAACAAAGTAGAAACTTATCATATAGGGCAACTTCATTTTATTGGGGACTAGATAAATTTTTTTTCCTTTCAATAGTCAGCATTTTTTGGTGTGTGTACACGTGTTCAACTATGTTTTGGGCACGTGCATGGTAACTATCTCTTCCTGCTTTAGTGCTTTATCCGGCCTTGTTAGTATTTACCCACTTTCACCTCAAAAATAAATAAATAAATAACACTAAAAAAATTGTATTTGACAGTTTTGCAGCTTGATTATACAGTTTGCATCTTGTCTATCTAGTGTTTGGATTTACCCATTTTTTGCTAACTAAATACGTGCTTGCATTGGCATAACATAACAAATACATAATACAATTTAGTCTACATATATTATGAAATACAACATATAACGAGAATAGGTGGTGGCTCACTTGTTCAATGACGAGCATGTCATTACCTAGGTGTATCAATTACAGCTTGTTCAATTCCTCGGTCATTTTTAGGTGGTTCACTTGTTATTCGACTTGCAAGTGGTTGGGTTTCTTCATCACTAAGGTCACTGGGTTCTATACACATAGAATCATGAATTTCATTAGCTGTTGATGTAGTCTCACTTCTATCTCTGATACTCACTGAACCACCGCCTATACAAGATGCTGGAACATGTAGCCCCATCACACCATCACACCTTCACCTCTACGAACTGCAGCTTGTTTTTTCCTGCGAACATGTACACCACCAAGTCTACATGCATCAACCCCACAAAGAGTATTGTTGTCGCTTCCGTAAAAATTCATTGGACAACAATACCACATGATTTCTCTATTCGGTGTACGCCTTGCATCTAAGGTCAATCATACTTGTTTTCTCTTTTCATCCTGCACCCAATGCATACCATTTTCTCAACCGGTTTCGATGTTATAAAGAAAAGAATAGCATTCACGGTTTATATAAGAACATCTACTAGCATAACCATCTGTATTTTTCCTCTTCATTTATTACACTTGAATGGTGTGCCATACTAGTTGGTTGGAGAATTTAATTGAAGAGTAACACACACTATTTCTAAAATATTCAATTACCTTGTGACTAGTCAAATTAAAGGTCAGCCAACATTGTTATAGCAGGAGTAACCTTAGAAAACATGTAGTAACAACATGTTTATATTATTTGGTCTTCAGACTAGCAGTACTAACATGTAATAACATTTTTAAGTCTTAATTCCGAAACCTTAGACAACATGTAGTGACAACACGTTTATGATAAATTGTCTTCAGCACTAGCAGTTCTAACTTTAACTAGCAGTTTTTAGTCGTTAGTGTGACAGCCGTAAGATACATAAGGGACCTAGAATGACAAACACTTAAACCTTTTATACCCCACACATCAGTTTATGGTCCCAAGTCCCAACAATCAACATCCCCACATTCCTTGTTATACACTAGGTCACTTTCAACGAAGAATCCAAATAAAAATATATCGTTGTCCTTTTCGTCTATTTTTAGAAACAAATCCAGGTTTGTTGTACTCTCCCGTATGTACTTTGTTACCGTATTTGTTCATATATTTATACACGAATATAAATAACTGTGCACTTTTATATTTTATATTCTATTAGTAAATTTTTTATTTAATTCTAAGTTATTTAAATTGTTATTAGGGTTTATGTTTTATAGGTATGCTCATTATACCCCTTTAACTCTAGTGGTTCATTCAAATTGTTAGGGTTTATGTTTTATATGACATGTCGGAAACCAACATCATGATGTTTTTTTGTGTCGTTTACTTGATACACTTTGTTTGTTTGAAACGTTACATTCCCATATGAATATTTTAATAATGAGATTTACTTGCATTAACCGGTAAACAGTCCACAATGACAGCCTCTCAAACAGATTTATTCTTGAAACAATGGAGGCGGTATTCTTTCAGAATAGATCATGAGATGCAGGCACAATTAAAGGTGACCATAATATAATTATTTAACAGAAACCATGGCTTTTATTTATTCAAATATTTTACATCCATTTGCCAAAGCCTAGACCCACATTTCACAACAACAGTCAAACTAAAATTCAACACAAGATACATGACTAGAAATAGAAATACCAACATAAACAAGACATCGTCACCGCCAAGACAACAGTTAACCGAATCAGTACACCATGCCTTTCAGCTTCTCTATGAATGACACAAGCTCCTGGGCTCGCTTCTTCATTACATTGAACAATATCGCTGCGGCTTCTGTCAGATCTTCGGTTTGCAGCTTGGTTAATTTTGAAATACTTTCCACACAAGATTCAAATGGGTATAAAAGCTCCAACTCTCCAATAACAAAATCCCTTTCACCACACGTGCCCGATTTCTTGAGCCTTTTTCATCAACTCAGCTTCATCCACCATGACAACACTCACATCCCTTCGAAAACGAACAATCATCATATCTCTAACCAAACTAGATCCTGCAACACCAGCAAGTTCTTCACAGAATGGCATAGGTGTAGTCATCCTTTTTCAGTTTTGTTTTGTATGTTTCATTTTTTCCCCCTTTGATTGCTATGTGTGTGTTTTAAATAGAAGGTTTAGTTTAAGTTATAATATAATTAGTGTTGTGTCAGTGTACAAAACTGATGCGTCCGTTGAGTTGACAGTCACCCTAGCATTTTGTCTACCACAAGAAGTAGCATTAAATGACCAACCTTTCACATACACGCCTTTTCATTTTCTCCCTTTTTTATTATTACATATACTGCAGTTTACTACTATTAAGATTAAAAACGAAACCACGTCAAACAAATTACGTGTATATATATGAAACCAGGAGGACAAAAAAATATATAATAAATTACAAAAATAAATTACAAATAATAATAAAATAAAATAAGATAAAACTGGAAACGTAAGAATTGCCGGATTTACCTTCATTTTTTATGGACACTTATTCATATTCTATGCTTACTTACTTGCAATATGTAACTTTTTATTGTTTTTTTTTTATTTTATTTTTTTATTTCTTTTCTTTTTTCTTGCACTTTGCAGGTTTGATTTTTTTTGGGGCATAACAATACAAGAAGATGGAACTTGGCATAAATTTATTCCAAACGTTCACACATTAAAAAATAATTCGCTAGGTATATTGTATGTTTGATTTACCCAAATGTGTATTGTAATTTTTTTTTACCCAAATAAATTTGTCAAGTTTTGTAACTAGTTGGCCAATTCACATGAATGCAAATTATATCCACTCAATCCCCACCCCTTTTTGCATACATCACAACTGGACTAAAAGTACTATTGTAGTTGCCATGAGTACACTACTTAGTTGCCCAAAGTACCATTTGCTAGCTATGCACTAGCAAAGTCGTCATAAAAATAGTTTAAAAAAATAGAAAGATGTAAATTAAATCCAGTAAACCCCAACCCCTTGTTGCATACATCACCACTTGACTAAAAGTACTACTACGTAAACTAGTTGCCATGAGTACACTATTTAGTTGCCCAAAGTACCATTTGCTAGCTATGCACTAGCAAACTAGTCATAAAAATAGTTTAAAAAAATAGAAAGATGTAAATTAAATCCAGTCAAACCCCAGCCCCTTGTTGCATACATCACCACTTGACTAAAAGTACTTCTACGTAAACTAGTTGCCATGAGTAAATTTTCTAGGTATGCACTAGCAAACTAGTCATAAAAATAGTTTAAAAAAATAGAAAGATTTAAATTAAATCCAGTGAAACCCCAGCCCCTTTGTTGCATACATCACCACTTGACTAAAAGTACTGTGGAAAACTAGAAGGGGGGTTGAATAGTTTTGCCGATTTTAAGTTAGTTTTCAAAAACTTTAGATTCGTTAATATGTGAGATCTTGTGGATGTAGAGAAAGTATAGATCTAATGATAAAGTAAGCAAGTAAAGTAAAGTTAAGGGATAGAAATGACACAACCAATTTATAGTGGTTCGGCTACAAGGACACCTTCCTTGCCCTACTCCACTCCCCGAGTCACCTACTCAAGAGTTCAAGCACTATGTCAACAAACTCCTTCACTTGGCGGAGAAGCCTCACAACGTTGCTTACACTTTTTCCGGTACAAAGCTAAATACCGAGTCCATAGCACGGTGGACCAAACCAACACGACTATTACACAACAAATATGTGAAATATCAAATACAAGATCTTCGCCATGAAATCTTATGAGTGACAAATCCATCAAGGACCCCTTGCTTGGATGACTTGTAGAATGCTCGTGATCTCGCCTTAGAGAAGGACCTATATAAGGATCACAAATAGAAAGAAAGAAGAACAACTCTCTAGATCAAGTGATCTATATGTTAGAAGAGAATGAGAGTGTATGAGAGATTTAGTAAGAAGAGGGGTGAGTTAGAATGAAGAAATGGCTCTCTATTTATAGGCAAAAATCTTCACTGCTCCCCGGATCCCACGGATCCCTTCCACTTGGGATCCGTCTAGTGTAATCCTAGGGATCCGTGGAACGCTCCTCTTGGCCCATGGGTTTTTTGGTTATGGGTCATGGGTTATGGGTTGGTCCATGGGTTTTCTTTAGATTCAATGTATCTAAGTATACATTGCATCCAGCCAACTTGGGTATGGGTTATGATCCATGGGTTATGGTCCATGGGTTATGGTTTTTACCCATCCTAATAAACTATTATAACAAATGCTTAATTATTACATTTTTGTATTTAAATGGCTATATGTAAATGCTTTACAAAAATAACATGTATCCTTATAATTATACTTAAGATAACATTATATTTGTTATCAACAAAACACAAAGAGATAGCAAAATATTAATAAACGTTTTTACGGTTTATTTGTATTAACAAGTACTACTATTTAAACTAGTTGCCATGAGTACACAATTTAGTTGCCCAAGGTATAGTTGCCATGAGTACACAATTTAGGTGCCCAAAGTACCATTTGCTAGGTATGCACTAGCAAACTCGTCATAAAAAATATTTTAAAAAAATAGGAAGATACTATATAAAAAAAACAAATTGTGGGTGGGTACTTATTTGGTGTGATCCACTTGTCCATTGGAAACAGACAATTGTCATAACTAGTTTGTCAGAAATTTCGTGTCTATATATGACACTATGTAACAAAAACAGTTTTTGGTATCTCTATTAGTGATAGTATTAGAAAAGCAAACATAACGATGTCTGCTGGCATGGTTTTATGTGATGAATTACCAATGTTTGGTGGCTCAAAGTTGTCAAAAGATATTACGATCGCGTACTACAGAGGTGAATTGGAAGTTGCTTTACGTGATGAAGCAGATCATAGGAGGAATGCTGTTGAAATTAGGGGTCGTGTCAACCGTAGACAACAAATGATAGCGGAAGTGGAGCTTTTATGCGGTTCGGATTGTTGGTTGCCAACTATTAATCACCTGTTAAGGATGCAAAATGAGGATCTGGCTGAGAGTTCCAAACTTTTGTATTCTTGGTTTAGAAAACATGACCGTGTTCAAGAGCTGAATGGTTTAATTGAAAAGTTGGAGTCAATGGAGATTTGATGTGCTTTGTATTAATTACATGGAAGTTGCTGCCTTTTGTTTATTAGGGGATCGTTGTTACATTTTGGAGTCACTTATCTCATCTTTGTATAGTCTGTGTATGTCATGTTAACCTATGGATGTGATCCCTTTTATGTTACTAGTATATATTTGTTTGCGTAGTTATTCAAACTGTGTGCGAGATAGTAAGTCACTTTACAAAAATAAAAAATTTACTAATAAAGTAGTAATATGAAGATGAAATTGTATTTAGTTAAAAAAAAAGTCATAATGTGGGTGGGTAACTTGTTTGGGGAATGCAAGCCAATGAGACGATTAATAATGGTAGTAAGAATTTTTGTGTCTCGATAATAGAATATGATGACGTGTTGAGTTACATGCTTATTTATGTGTTAGAATAATAACCCTTATTATATCATTAAAAATAAATAAATACAAAAAAAAAATACATAATTTTAACAGCACGGTTGGGGATATATGCGCCAAAAAATTCGTAACAACTGCTACAAGTGTTAAAAATAAGTTTTAGTACAAATTAATTTGGATTGAATTGGGGATACAAACTCGATTAAGAGTTACAACTGCCGCCGCGAAAGGAGGCTAAAGGTTTTGAACAAATTCTTAAGTCTGTTCATACGTAAATCCCCAACCACTGCTAACGTCGATCTAACCACTGCTAACGCCGTTGTACCCACTCCTAGTGTCGCAAAAACCACTGCTAGTTTCCTCGCAAAAAGCAAATTTGTTTGTGTTTACGTAATCATTTATATTCAAATACCAAAAAGGAGAGAAAATATGCATGTAAAGATTCACGTTCCTTCCCAAGTAATTTTATGTCAAATATAGCAGCAACAGTGTAGGAGCCTAGGCACGTGCCTACCCACAAAACAGTTAATGAAAATTAATGATAACGCGTGCACGAACAGTAAAATCCTCGCTATAAATACGCGAGGTAAATCAAGGGAAAGTCCGAAAAAGCAAAAAGGAACCATTCCTTCACCTACAAAAATATTTCTACCCGCAAATCGGCAACCGAAATATTTTAAAAAAACCAAAGAGAAGTTGAAGATGTTATTTAGAAAAGGATACCGATGGTACACAGTACAAAAAGAATACATACGGACGTCAACAACAACTCGTTGCCCACGCACGGCCGTTTCCAAAAAGCCCATACATAGCCTAAACCTTTACCCCCAACAAAAAAAAAGCGCAAAGTGATGCTGCGACAAACTGAAACATGTTCTAAAATGACTACTAATAACAGTTAGTCGTTCTAAAATGATGACTAATAACCCATCTCCGCGAACATCCATAGCACACCTTCACCCAAAACCCATGTCCATTCAAGTTGTGGTAGTCTGCCAGGACCATATGCATACCAAAGGTGGGAGTTTAAACCTAGCAGACTCTCATTAGCAATATGGGATCTTGAAAGTGCAGGCATTTCCTTCGTAACCTCGGCGTTCGAGAGCGGAAGAAGGAAATAAATCATTGGAATTAGGTCATGGGAGTGACAAAATATGTTCGGCAGATGGGTCCCGTAGGGAAGGGCGACAAAAGGAAGTTAGGGGCAACGAAATACGTAAACCAGCCCCTAACTAACAAGAAACTTCCCTAAGAAAGTCAAACAACTGAGGATGAAAGCTATGCCTTCTTCCTCTGTTGGTGCACCGCCCCCATTCAAGTGTGCGTCTACTAATTCAGGGATGTCTGGTTGGATAGACTGGGTCTAAGGAAAAAATGACCAGCTTGCGGAAGCCGGGATAAAATAAAACCTGCGCTGGTTGGGAAGCTACATTACCAAAAGCCCTTCCCGTACGCGCAGAGGGCGATTTAGACGGAAACCCCCTGAAAGGCCCATTGAAGTTGAAAGGCCTATCTAATTCATCGGGGAATCCCATGGGTTGAATTTGCCGGGGCCACGCGGAAGCAAGCCACCGGAACTCCTTCAAGAAAAGGATAAAGGCAAAAGACCCGCACCGGAAAAGCCAGCGGAAAATAAGAGTGTTAGCAATACACAAACCAGTGGCAGTAAAAGTCGCGTACCACTGCTAATGTACTTGTCACTGCTAGTATGATTGTGTGGGATGAATATGTAATATTCTAGAATGTCTTCGGTAGGATGTTTTGTATTAGATAAGTATTGTAAGTATATTTATCTTGTACAGTACTTAGTGTATTTTGTAAAGGACTCCTTATCCTATTAAAGGAGGTCCTAGGTTTGAGTTCTATATAAGTTTTGGTGATATCTAGAGTCGATACACTTCAAGGTTGTAAACGGCAATACTATTCAGAGTATTCGTGTATTAACAACATATCAAGGTGTTTAGTGAGAATAACTGTTCGTTAATTATTATTCTTCTTAAGGAGTACTAGGTTGTGTTCGTTTAGTCACCTTCTATAGTAGATCCTTCGCTAAACTGGGATTTAAAACAGATTTTTATGTTAATGGACGAAACAATTTTAAAGACCATCACTCATTCTAAAAACATCAACATCTTCACTTGGATTATTTTTTAAAGAACATCTTCACAACGGCATCAGGTTATCAGATGTGTAGAGTGACATTCGTTTGAGTTGATTATTTTCAGCTTTATACGACGTTTGTAAACATAAAAAAATGCTACACTGCTTTTATGCTCGATTACTTAAATTAAGTGTTTTTTACTACTGCTTTTGTGGGGCTGAACAGGGACAGTCGTTTACCACTGCTTGTAGTAAACTTACAACTGCTAGTTAATTTGTATTAGTGTTGAATGTTAAACCTCTATTTTTGGAAGTGTGCATTGTCTCAAGTTGGTAGTTATTAGTAGGCTGTAGAATACGAAATGTACGTCTAGAAGGAGTCGTGGGTTTATAAAAGTAGTCCGTATGGAAAACAAGTTGCCCTAAAAACAAAATTAGGTTGCCAAAATTATTTTGGGTAACAACTGCTTGTTGCCCAGATTAAAAAAAATGGATAATGGGATAACAGAAGAGATGAAATAGTAAATACGTTGACATACAACGTTTGATACAAACAACCAACTACATATTACGATTACTACATGGTTATAACTTTAATTGTTACATATTATATAACCACTTGATTGATAACATTCATCGACTACGAAAAATGTAAACAGTCCAATGCTTCCTTCTCACACAGACAGCGTACTAAAACCACAAACCTTAATTCCCATTAAGCCTGATCCATAACTTCAGCCGAACAAACCTGTTGAAAATGGCATTGATATATCATTAACCAAATCAAGTGATAATGTTTAAAAGGAACATGAATAGAATGGTAAGTTATAAATAAAACATACTATAGACAGCATAGTCTGTATGATTTAACAAAAGAAGAGATTCTTTGTATGGGACGATGTAGAAAGATCCCGTATCTCCTAAAATTCTGACAAATAATTCAAGTTCTTTGTTGTACAGGAATAGTGAGTGACCCAAATGGTTGCTAGTGTACGCTTCCACTATTGGAGCCTTATCCTTTGTAAACCCAAGCAAACGAATAGATAATAGGGTGGGGATGGAAAAGAGGCTTCTAAATGATCTTATGGCAAAACCATTCACGTCCAACACCCATCCACAAAACAATGGCATATCTTCATCAATAATCATACCAGAAATCACTAGAGAGGTTCCAAGATCGAAAACATAGAATGGAACTGGGAGTTCATTTTTTAAAATCTGCGGAAGGTCTATAACTTTAAATTGGTTGGTTACCAAATCAAACAAAATCAACATATAAATCTTGTATGTAACACCGTCCTCATTAGTTAACTTTTCACTCCCAGTCCAATAGATAAAATGACCTACAACTGCCTGACTTTGACGTTTCAATTTGATAGTTTCACGAGGGGGTGGAAATTTTCAAGGCATGTCCACCTTAACGAGTTGAAAGAAAAGACAGAAACATACCAGAAACCACTTTGGAAAACAGGATAGGAGACCTTCACGATCGTCGGGTTAAGAGTGTCCGGACGGATGGCAAAACCAAAACAAATCTTTTTACATTCAATTTGATGCGTGTAAAACGGGACATGTACTGCAAGTAATTTTTGGATTGCCGGGTTCCAAATAACAGACATTAGATTAGAGCCATAAACAAAACACAAAAGACCATGAGAATTGCCAACTGCTATCATAGATGAAAGCATTAAATCTGTACGAAGTACCGTAGCGGTCAGCTGTTAATTAAAAGCTAACATAAAACCTTTGTGACCCTGATCAAATGTTAGCGTAAAAAAACACTCATCGTGGGATTGATAACGCTACGTAGCTGGAGTATAGACTTAGGAGGTAGCCTGCGAATGATATCTAGTTGAACATCCAGTGGGATTGATAACGCTACATGCGTCGTTTGGGGTAAAAGGAACTTCCTTTTCTTCGAGCAAGTTTTATAACACCCTAGGCAGTGAACCTAATCGTTGTAGTGTAGTACTAGGGTAAGCCACGGGTATTGATATCGTTCTCTAGGGGAATAGGAATGCTAGTGAGAAGTTACTACGCTAAGGTTGGGGTTGAGGAAGATTATTTTTTTTATCTTTTTATGTTTTTAGAAAATAGAAAGGTACGAATCTCGGGGTTTGGATTTGGGGGTTGGTATTTCTACCGATTACTCTACTTGTCTAATTATCTAATCTAAGGTGTATGTCGTCTATGTCTAATTATTGTGTGCTCGTATGATAGTTTAAAGATGTGTTCGCTTAGGTTTTATTACTCCTTAATTATCTCCTATTGATGGTTGAATTGTCACGTCCTTATTCTTAATCGCGTTGTGTGTCTAAAGTCGTAGGGTATGCATTTATCCTTAACTCTTTGAACTTACCAAAGGGTATCATCTACAAAAACCTCTAGGAATTATAAACTCTAACTCTAAGGCACTCTTTGGATGATTTAGCCTACAACCGCTCTAAGTGTTATAATCTAAGGTTCACAAAGATTAATCAAGCATTAATAACACAACGAATGACCTATCGCATTACTAGATCATTAAACAATTAAGATAAGAGACAACCAATCAATATTCAATAATTAAGTTTCATATTCCCTAAGCAAACACACAAGTAAATTAGCCGGACATGGAGAACATGCAAGCATACACACAAATAATTGAAGACATAATTGAATTAATGAAGTAAAACACTTATCTTGATGTAAGTTAGGGTTTGGAACCCTAAAATACTGTACAAGACAACCTTGGTTCGTTTTAGGTTTTTACTCCAAAAGACTACACACTAAAACTGAAAAATTCGGATTCTATATATAATATTACAAGTGCGACGGCGTCACCTTATGAGTTGTGACGCCGTCGGGTCGCCGTCATTAGGGTTTCTTCTTGGCCACGTTAGTCTTGAGACGGCGTCACCTGGTTCTTGTGACGCCGTCCCCTTTAGTCTCTGACGCCGTCTGGATCAAATCTAGGTCGTCTGAGTTGCGACGGCCTACTCTTTTAAAGCCTGACACCGTCACTTGAAAATAAGCAATTTGGCTACTGTCCCGTCACAGAAGTGCTCCGACGGCATCGCAGTTAAGCAGTGACGTCGTCACCCTGTATTTCAGCAGCTTGAGTGTCTCGATTCTTGACTTTGGCCATTTTCTTCGTATATCCGCGCCTTTTCGTCCAAATAAGTGCCATTATATCAATTTGCCTTCAAAAGACCTAAAAAGTGAAAAGGAACGATATTAAGTAATAACGGATACAAAAGTGATCAAATAAGGGCTTAAACGACCCCTCAAAAAGGTATATTTTAAAACCTTATCAAATATCCCTACACTTGGTATTTGCTTGTCCTCAAGCAAATGTGATTTTAGCCAATTAATTTATAAGTTAGGGGTCATGAAGCATTGGTTTAAAGCAGTCCACAACAAATATAAGCCCCGCAAAAGTCATAACAAGCACGGAAATTACATACTAGCACCTCACATGGGGTGTTTGGATACTCACATCTCTCGGGTGTATATGAAATATATCAAGTTGGAAATGGAAGATAAACACTCATTGACCGGTCCTAGTACATAGATTACCATAGGCTTGAGAATAGATCAAACCTCTATCGCTTTGGCGTAAGCACCTAGGAAAGACTATCAAAGAGGTCTTTAAAGGGTTGTAACGTTAGGCTTACGGTAGGGAAAGAAAGGGTTTGGTGGGATAGGCTATTTAGTGGTGGCAAGTCAAAAATCTCTATGTTACAAGCATACGAAGAATGGCGTTGCTAAGCCAAGACTCGACACTTTAAACTCCAGATAACTGAAACAAACAAACATAAATTTAAAGATAGATGTAGGATGGTAGCCCGTATTTTTTTTAAACACTCTATTTTTTTTCTTTTCTCTTTTTCTAATTTTTTTCGATTTTTTTTTCCATACACTTTTACTCTACCATCCTCTACGGTAACATCAAAAGGATAGGGATTTATAGGCACATCCCTACACTTGAGTTTTTATTACTCTAACACTAATTTGACCCGAATTGAAAAGATCAAAACACTTGGGGTATATTATTTCGCAAATAAGAGAATTTAACGTTCCCTTCCAGTTAAACTTTAACTTTTCCCATGAGTCCCAATCATCCCAAAACTGTGTACAAAGGATATGACTCGACTTAGCAACTCATGCAAGCAACTAGATAATTGAACTAAGGGTTTAGGGTGATAACAATAATGCACTAAAAGTGAGTGCATACAGGGTAGGCTAAGACGATTTGGGTGTACATTTGGGGGTGGGGTGTAAACAATGCTCTTCATTGATATTCCGGAAAAACCGAAACATCACGAGAACCGCGAAAAGGATAGGCTCTGAGGGGTTAACTAGGGGTATCGTATACTAAAGATGAGTACAACGCAAAGGCGTGGGGGAATTACTCAACCGATGTGGAAGAAGTAATTATATTACGGGTATCAAACAAGGGTTATCCTAATGCCTCTTATCATTTAGTTATTCCTAACTAAACAAGTGTAGTCTTACTAGCGATCTCGGAATGCATCACAAAACAAGTTCTAGAATCTAATATACTACCGGTTCACACTCTAAGCATTAAAGATGAATGCTTTAATTCCTACTAATCTAAGGGCGATCCTCGCATTTTGGGTGGAATTTAGGTGGTAAAGGGTTTTTGTGCTAGTCATATAACTTCCTATCCGTGAGACGCTTTTGTTAAGACTAATGGCCCACTCCTATATGTCATAAAAAAAATTAAATTTGGTGCCAAAATTACCCTAACCAACATTTTCTCATGGTTTATTACACAAATGCAATTGGACAAAGCAAATATTCAAGGATAAGCATAGTTTCAAAGTTCCCGTTTTATTTTCCCTCCCTACACTTAAACTGAACATTGTCCCCAATGTTCCCCGAAAGTATCAAAGTTATGATAATGGAAGGTAATGAAAAACGAAAGAAACTAATACTCCCCTGATTAGCTCGGTAGGATCCATGTAAAGTGGTGGTTAAATCCTTTCCAAGAAAAATGTATGCGTGAAAAGCTCCTTCCAATCTTATGTAACTTCTTCTTGATAATTTAAACCTGCACACTTGAAGAAAACAAACGAAACCTTCGCGTAAAATCGGCGGTAATATAATATATATAAGACTCGACTAAACTAGGGTATAATGCTTGTGGAATGAATGTTTACAGAATTTCTGGAAAATTAAGACTTGGAAAATTCAAAAAATTTATAAGTAGCTCAGAAAACGAGAAAAAAGTAATCTGTTGTTTTTACTCCTTCCTGACGCCGTTAGGTTGCGATCCTGACGCCGTCAGGTTATCCTGACAAAAACTGGTCTGCGATATTCTGGAAAACAATTCTGGAAAATTTACATCTTTAGAATCTGGAAAAATTTCTGCAAAACATCCATTATGACTCGATACAAGCATTTGACTCGAACAAACACACATATATATCTTTTAATTAATTGCTATTCTGATGTTTACGTTTCTTTTGAAAACGTGTGTAATCCTCCCTACACTTATCCTTTATGTAAAATACCTTTATATGCAATTAAGACAAGGTTAAAAACAAAATAAAGCATTTTTACAAATTTAAACATGAGATTAAACAATCAATAAAAGATATATGACACTAACAAGCAAACAATTAAGCATGGGTTGCCTCCCACGAAGCGCTTTTCTTTATTTATGAGTCTTGTAGCTAGACTCGTGGTCGTGCTCCTACGTTGTCTCGTGCACGCTCACGTGCTCATACTTAAGCCATTCCAACGTTCTTTCATTCTTTTTGTAATCATCTCCTAATTCAAGGCATTTTTTGTAATACCGCTTAGTTTTCTCATATGGGTACCTAAGTCCACTTTGCTTATCCCTTTCACTAAGCAATGGAATAGGGGTCATCCTATTACAAGCCTCAATATCCTTATGTTTAAACCTAGGATGAGCGCGCGGCATTTGGTAGATAAAGTCTTCAACTTCATCAGAGAATATAATTAGAACATCAATCATCCGTTCATTCAACCTAGTCATTATTTTGAAAGGTTTTCCAAAAATTACTTGAGTGAGGTCCTTATCAATAAATTCTCCTAAATCTTCTAAGACCATGAACTCTACCAAATAAGCAAAGCTTCCAACAAACACGTGCAAATGAGTGACTGCTTCAACAACATTGTTCCCTTGATAAGTTAACTCATTGATCTTGATTTTATTGTATAGGTCCTTTGAGATTAAGTTTAAAGGCAAGAATGAATTTAAGTAAGCATCGAACCCTTCTAATCCTATTTTGCAAGGGAATTGCATGTTAAAGGGCCCATCCTTCTCAATTCTACACCTAGGGTCAAAACATTGGGATGGGTCTTCCTCAATTTCAAAACTAACTTCATTGATGACCTCCCCGCTATCAAGTGCTTCTCCATAATCAAATTCCTCATCGGAATCTGAGTCATAGAAAGGACTTTGTTGTTGCCAATTTATCTCATTATGTCCTAGGTGATTTCCAAAATGGTGAACGGGTGAGGGGTTTTGTGGGATTGCGTTCTCAATTTCGGGATTGGGAACGGGTAGGGTGAAGAATCTTCGGCGGAAGACACGTATCATGGTGAGTGATGGATTTTACGAACAAAAGTCACGAAGAAGGGGGATAGACTACGAGGAAGCTAAAAAATGAGAAAAATTTACTTGATAGGAATCAAGCAAAGAAACCTAAACGAGGTGGACTACTAACTAGCTATTCTATTCCCTGGCAACGGCGCCAAAAACTTGATAACGCTACACGCGTCGTTCGGGGTCAAAGGAACTTCCTTTTCTTCGAGCAAGTTTTATAACACCCTAGGCAGTGAACCTAATCGTTGTAGTGTAGTATTAGGGTAAGCCACGGGTATTGATATCGTTCTCTAGGGGAATAGGAATGCTAGTGAGAAGTTACTACGCTAAGGTTGGGGTTGAGGAAGATTATTTTTTTATCTTTTTATGTTTTTAGAAAATGGAAAGGTACGAACCTCGGGGTTTGGATTTGGGGGTTGGTATTTCTACCGATTACTCTACTTGTCTAATTATCTAATCTAAGGTGTATGTAGTCTATGTCTAATTATTATGTGCTCGTATGATAGTTTAAAGATGTGTTCACTTAGGTTTTATTACTCCTTAATTATCTCCTATTGATGGTTGAATTGTCACGTCCTTATTCTTAATCGCGTTGTGTGTCTAAAGTCGTAGGGTATGCATTTATCCCTAACTCTGTGAACTTACCAAAGGGTCTCGTCTACAAAAACCTCTAGGAATTATAAACTCTAACTCTAAAGCACTCTTTGGATGATTTAGCCTACAATCGCTCTAAGTGTTATAGTCTAAGGTTCACAAAGATTAATCAAGCATTAATAACACAACGAATGACCTATCGCATAACTAGATCATTAAACAATTAAGATAAGAGACAACCAATCAATATTCAATAATTAAGTTTCATATTCCCTAAGCAAACACACAAGTAAATTAGCCGGACATGGAGAACATGCAAGCATACACACAAATAATTGAAGACATAATTGAATTAATGAAGTAAAAGACTTATCTTGATGTAAGTTAGGGTTTGGAACCCTAAAATACTGTACAAGACAACCTTGGTTCGGTTTAGGTTTTTACTCCAAAAGACTACACACTAAAACTAAAAAATTCGGATTCTATATATAATATTACAAGTGCGACGGCGTCACCTTATGAGTTGTGTCGCCGTCGGGTCGCCGTCATTAGGGTTTCGTCTTGGCCACGTTAGTCTTGCGACAGCGTCACCTGGTGCTTGTGACGCCGTCCCGTTTAGTCTCTGACGCCGTCTGGATCAAATCTAGGCCGTCTGAGTTGCGACGGCCTACTCTTTTAAAGCCTGACACCGTCACTTGAAAATAAGCAATTTGGCTACTGTCCCGTCACAGAAGTGCTCCGACGGCGTCGCAGTTAAGCAGTGACGCCGTCACCTTGTATTTCAGCAGCTTGAGTGTTTCGATTCTTGACTTTGGCCATTTTCTTCGTATATCCGCGCCTTTTCGTCCAAATAAGTGCCATTACAGCAATTTGCCTTCAAGAGACCTAAAAAGTGAAAATGAACGATATTAAGTAATAACGGATACAAAAGTGATCAAATAAGGGCTTAAACGACCCCTCAAAAAGGTACATTTTAAAACCTTATCAGGGATATAGTCGAACATTTTGTTAAACAAAAGCAGAAAGATTGGGATAAAGATATGAAGTGAATAGACCAAAAGAAGAAAGAAAGATGTTGTTAAACAAATTAAGAAAGATTTGTATTGAAGAAAGAGATTGGCAAAAGAAGACATTTAAGGACATGTACCGTAATGTACTATAGGGCAACCAAATATTAAATTCTGCTAGTATATACCAAATAAATTATTTAAGTATACATAACCCATAATATATAGAAGTGGTTTGCAAAGCATAGGCTTTTTTGTATATGTGCACGGGTATTAACTAAAGAAATGGCATTGAGTTAAAAAAATATTATAATAATCGACTAATATATAATAGAAGTAAAAATACCTACAGTATACGTTGTAAGAAAAATACTTCAAATGTCAACATTAGACAATAATTATGGGTCAAACGGACATTAAGGATAGTACCTTGAAAGACTGGTATCAAATTATGTATTCAACCTTGTGCTTCCAGAAGTATTCAAGGATCCGTTCACGGTCAGCTAAAGTTGTTTGAAGAGAGTCGTTTACTTCCAGAGGCTGGTTACGGAGGAATCTGTACAAAATAATGCACACCCATACTCCGCAGTCACCATACAACTCCGATTGTTTTGGTACTTTTGGACACTTGTATGTGATTTTATAATCCCCCGGTGATATGCCCTTACTATGCAGTACCCCAGCGTTTGTTAGGTACGATTTAAGCTGTATTTGTAACTTTCTCTTGGAACCTCGCAACCACCGTTCACCTCCTGAGGCTGATCCAAGAGAGTCATAAATGTAAACAACTCCAGTGCGGATATGGAGCTCACAGAGTACCCAGTGTTTTGTATTTTCATTCATGGGAAAATACACCTGATATATAAAACAAATGCAGGATATTATAAGTTGTTTATAACAGTAGTGGTATATGTACGGTAAGAGTCTGCCAAAATGACCTTTGTAACATCTCGCCAAGCCACAGGGTATGTTGTGCCATCTGAATAAGTGGTAGGCATGTTGCCACCTAGGATTTGATAGCAAAAAGTACACCCTGCCAAAGCCCAATCTGCATCAGCTGGTCTAAACAACCACATCAATTCAACCCATGCATCCAAGTGCTGCGGACAGATAAAGCAAATCAAAACTATAAACATTCGTTTCATAAGTAACAAAATGAAATAATAAACAAGTGCAGTAGACCAGCTAGGCATCAGGTTTACTAACTAACTCATTAAGCCACCCGCCGGTGCAGTCTTCAACACATGCCAAGGATACCCAAAAATCCCTATAAGCAATAACCGCACCGGAGCCCCAAGGAAACCTATAAAGTAATGGTTCTTTAAGCTTCAAATACTTGCTAAGGTAATTAGGAACAGTAACCTTCTTCTTGTTGCATTTCGGGTGTCGTAAAAGTTCCTAAAAAATAAATATATTCAATAACATACACACAATGATAATGATGTTATTGGATTAACAAACAGAACCTACCTCTACAAATGGTTCAATTGTGGGCGAATAGAATCGACTAACTGGATATGTTCTGGGGTTTCCAGATGTTTCCTGAAAACAAAGTTGAAAGATAAGCAGAAAAAAAATAAAAAAAAGATTTGTTTCAATTACAATTTAATAAGGTGATGTACATCTGAAACGGAAGCCGGGATAATAGCCTCGTTAATGACACCCTGCGATCTTGTAACACGGCGGCAAGGAGTAGCTGATGTTTTTGATACCCCATTTTCCGAATTGACAGACCCAAACAACGTCGCGTAAGTTTGTACAGTGCGCCTTATTTTACTGAGGTTGTCGTTCAATTTTACTCTCTTTCTTTTGTTCGTATTCATATCAGAGAAAAGATCTTCCAACAGAGGTTTGTCATTAGGACCTACCACATTTGCAAATGACACTTTCTTGGGTTTAACCTGAGATTCAGGGGCTTCAGCATCTTTCTTTCTTGGTGTATCTTCTAGGCTAACCACAACAACATCATTGTTACTGGATTCAAGGCCAACAAACGAATTTTTGTCAACAACATCCCCTTGTTGATCATCACAATCCATTAAATCTAAAGACGGAAGACACAATTTTGTATCGACGCTTTTGTTGACATTATCTTGGGAGGAAACAGGAGTGTCATTTTGGCCAACCACATTTACATATGGCAGGTTGTTGTCTTTAAACTGACATTTGAGAATATAGTATGTTACAAAACAACACATTAAACTATTTTATTTATCGGCGATGTTTTACTGAGAATGTAGATACCTCATGAGCTTTGTTGGTGGGTGTTCCTACTTCTGTCTGCACACAATCAATATTGCTAACGGGTTCAGGTTGGCAAGCCAATTGTTTCTGAACCACATCTTGCTGTTCGTTATCACAATCCATTGCATCTAGAGAATTATCACCCGAAACTTTTTCATCGTTTATGTAAGACGACCAATCATTACCACAATCCGGTTCCTGCTGAATTTTAAATATATATACATAAGTAGGGACGTATGCTATAGCTGGTATTTAAACATTAACTGAAATATAACGTACAATAATGGGGTCACCGGGTATTTTATTTTCCTCTTTAGGTGCAACTGGTGGAAGTTGAGTACTACTTTCACCTCCATATTCCATAACAGGACATTTTTGGGTCATGGCACAAGCTTCAACAAGCATACCAAGGTTACATGGTTGCGTTTTGTTTAAGCCCATCATCATTGTCAATGTCCGTTGCATGGTCCGCATGGACAACCTTATCCCCATTAGGGCCTACAATATGAGACGATGTGGCCTGTATCGACCAACGTTTGATATAAGTGTGGACACGAACGATTATTTGAGTTTGGTATAAACATTGGAGGTAAACTGAAAAGTAAATACAAACCTTCGGATCATCGGGAGTAACTTCAGGGTCGTTTGTGGTGGCACAACTTTTAGTATGTTCAGGATCAACAGCAGCATAATTATTAAGACCCAATAGTTGTTGTACTTTTGAAAGTCTGCTTTTCACATTCATAAACACATCAAGTACAAAAGGTGTGTTTCTGACCGAATGAATGCCGTTTTCTATCATCAAAACTTTTTTTTCCAAATCCAGTAACTCACAAAATAGACCCCCTGTCGAATGAGTAGTTCCAGTTTGTGCAACATTTAAATTGAAATCGTCCATGCACAAGTTTAAATTGAAATCTTCCGCGAATTCATTTGAATGCTCTGCAGTC
The DNA here is from genome assembly GCA_910596185.1 of Chrysanthemum makinoi. Classification (NCBI taxonomy): domain Eukaryota; kingdom Viridiplantae; phylum Streptophyta; class Magnoliopsida; order Asterales; family Asteraceae; genus Chrysanthemum; species Chrysanthemum makinoi. The sequence goes on from OU343216.1 coordinate 179,895,925, forward strand.
TTGTAACCATCGGCTGTCTCTGGAACAGACAAACCATCTATAAATTGGGCGCTGGCAATACACCACGGTTGCTTCATTTCAGCTTGTGTTGCAGAAAGTTCAGCAATGGGAGTTGAATCCTAACAACAACAAAAAAAATTAAAAAAAAAACAAAAAAAAATTAAAATTACTCATATACTATGAACAAATTCAGGTACAAGTTAGTGGGGTCAGCAATGTAAGATTGTGTGATGCATACCGGTCCAAAGAGGTTACAACAGTCCGGTTTCCGAAACTTTGAAAGTCCTGACCAAGCAAGACCACGTGGAATGATCTTATTGTCTTTCACCCACCAAAGTGAGCTTTTAGGATAAGTCTCCAAAATCCAAATCTGTAATAGCCACAACTGTCATTGATGAGTGTCTAAATACTCATCATTTTTGTACCATCTAGACTGCAAAAACATCTGAAAACACTCAGAAATGCATCAAAATGATGAAAATATCACAAACAAGTGTTTTATGTGTTTTAAATGCAAAAATACCAAAATCAGATGAAAAACGTATCAAGTTTGCATAATTGGCAGTTTTAGTCCCCCAAGTTTCAAAAGTTGTCAAAAACAGTCCCTGGTAAATCAAAATAAAGCAAAAATATCATTTAAGGTCCATGGGATTCAAAAGTTGTCAAAACAAACCCTTCAAAGTTCAAAAATTGCATAATGACAACTTTAGTCCCTAAACTTTGAAAAGTGACATAAATAGTCCTTGGATTTATAAAAATGGAAAATAATCAAACTTAGTCCTTGTACTATTAAAGATTGTCAAGTTTGGTCCTTGTGTTAAGTTTGGAACAGTGGCAGGTTTAACCCATCAAGTTTGGTGAAATTGCAAAATTAGTCCTTGTATTTAACAAACCAAACGGACTCATTCTATTAACCCAAAATAAACAAAACCAAATCCAATCCACTAAACCCAGCTGAGCCCAACCAAAACCCAAGTCCAACACCCCGTTAATAATTAAAACCGGGTCAAATAAAGTCAAACCCCGCCCAAACCAGTCTTACTGTTCATCTTCCTCTCCCACCACTGTAAACCAAAACCAGGGGTGGTTTTTCCACCTTTTCACCTTTACACCTCACCTTAACACCTGTTTACCAACTCTTTAACACCTCCACATCCATCCAAAAGCTTTAATTGAGAAAACCTGCTCAAGACTATTTTGGCGCCAAAATTGACAAATGGCGAATTTGATGACCTGTGAAGATCCAATGGCTGGAATGAGGTGGGAAACACTCAGAGGTCGACAAAGAACTCAAAGAGATAAATATAAAGGAAGAATGAAGCAGAGGAAGACAAGTAGTAGTATAATTTAATTTTGCTTATGTCGATTAGTTAAATTTTCAAATTTCAGTGTATCTTTAAGCTTTCCAATACTTTGTTAACATATTTCAGTGTAATAAAAATTTGTTTTCAGTTTCAATTTTAGTGTATGTACACGAATTCAGTTTAAGCAAGTTTCTTAGCTTAAATTCTCAAAATATTCGAATGTGTTATTAGTTGATGCTAAGGAATCTTAAGCTCATATAAGTTCCTATATAAGCTCTTATAAGCTCTCCTATAGCTTATTGATTGCTTATATAAACCTATACTCAGTTTTTACTCTCAAAACAATACCAGTCAACGAAAGTCAACTGTGGTTCAAATTGGTGTAGAAATAGAAAAAGGGTTGATATTAAAGCTGGATTTGGGTTTGATTTGATGTTTGAGTTGGTTTCCTACTGTTATAATGCTAAAAAAATGACTGGACCTCTTGTAAGTTTTATGCTCAAAACTGATATTCATATGCTCATGCTCATGCTTGATTGTGTTTAGAATCTGATTTAGTGTTATTATAACTTTAGGATCTTAGTAATTTACTTGTTTGAATCTCTGCATAAGTAGGATAGTATTTGCTAGCTAAAACTGTTATGTAAAAATTTTAAAGGAGTGTTTGGTTTAGGAGTATAACTGTGATTCAGTGCTTCATAGTGATAGCTATTAGCTGCTTTAGTCTTAATTAGTACCAATTTAGTCATTTCAAATCTTAGTATTGTACCTGCTAGTTTCAAAAGTCAAAATAATCTTAAAATCATTATTGCTTAAAATCTGTTAATGTGCAGTTGGTAAAATGGCTTAGGATAGGATTAGAAATAGTTGATATAGCTTATTTAGGTCTTATTACATCTTAAATCATCATATACAATCTGTTTTCAAAGATCAAAATCCATTTTAGTCAACCTTTTATTTCTGTGTAATAAGTCAAAGATTGCTCAAGCCAGTTTTGCCCAAACTTTGTGGATTTTTCATGAACTCAGTTTTGAGTTAAAATAATTGAATCTTTGGGATATTCTAGTTCAACTGGTCTTTAATTGAAATCTGATTTTTGTAGATTTTTAGTAATTTTCTATAAGCTCCAAATAAGCTCTTGAATCAAGCCTGATATGCCCTGTGTCAGCAGCCTATAACTTTTACCAAATTTGCAGATAGGATAGAGTTCTCATTAGAGCTTTTTAGAAGCTGTAAGTTGATTTAAAAACTCTTTGATTGGTGAACTTCAGGCCCCATTATCTGTTTCTCACTCTAGCTTATTTGTGTAGCTTGTGCAGTTGCTTAAAGTTACCCCAGTTAGATTGTTTGGTTTAGTTCATATAATAAGCTCAGATTTGATTGTTGCATTAATAGAGGTTAGGACTGGTAGTAACTAGCTTCTTTAAGGTAGTTTTAGCATAAAATAGCTTCAGTAATCATTTGGTGAAGTTTGGTAGCTTATTGCACTTTTTAGTTTAAGATAGTAGCTTATTTGCAAGTCAATTACACTACAGCTTCATATTTTCACACATAAGCTAGAGGTTTTATATTTTTCATAAAATTAGAATAATATTTTAGACGTTTACTGAATTTTTCAGATTTTTCCAGTACTGTTTGCTATTTTTCCTATTTTAAATCAGTTTTTAAGTACTTTTTAATTAGCTTTTATTGCAAATAAATCAGAAAAAGTAAAAAAATAATAATTTTTCATTTTTCCTAGATTAAGAATATTATTTTAGATCTTCCTGTAAAGTCTCATAATTTTTACTGTTCATTTGTTATTTTTCTTAATTTTAATTAGTTTAAACTAGTTTTTAATTAATAATAAATATATAAAAAGTCTAAAAAATATATTTTCAGTTTTAAAATTAGTTTTATCATATTTTAGATTTTTCTAAGTCATAATTTCACTTTTCTAGCTTTATTTCATATTTTCTTATATTTTAGAGTATTATTAAATAGTTAAAAATAGTTTTTAATTAATAATAATTAAATAAATACTTTTAAAAATAATTCTAATTTTCTAATAATTTTCTAGTATAATTAGGATTGTAAAAATGTATTTTTCATATCTGTAGGTATTTTCCTTCTTTATTTTCACATTTTATTTCGTACGTTACGTAGTTTTTAATTTAAACGTAAGTTTTAGATTATAAACGTTAATCGACTTTAAAAATAGTGATAGCGTTTATTTAATATATTTTAGCTTTTTAATTTTCTTTAATTTGCATTTAAGCCCCTGTAATTTACAAACTTTTTCTTTAGGTATAATTATTCCAAATCTACAAACCTTTTTCCATTCAATATCACCCGATCACAAATTCGTTCTACTACAGTGTTCACACCTCGTTGGGACTTAACGACCTGGGGATACACTATACTCTCTGGATCTAATTGCATTTCGTTTTCAGACTGTTTGGACTTTTTATTACGGTTGACCATTCACAAGTGGTTAGCTTGTGTGATAAAACCTGACTGTCTGGAGCGAATCATCATCTTTAAAACGTGTACTTATGCAGCTATCATTTTTGAAAATGTTTCAAGGTTTACCAAAGTAAAGGTCACATGTTTAGGATGAAACAAGACCTTTATGGTTACAATTTAAAAAATAAATCACAAACTAAAATGTGTTATAACATTTTTGTTATCTAAATTACGGGTAACTTTTATATTACTTGTATACAGAACAAAACACCAGCATTTCATAACAATAAAACAACAACATTAATTTTAGGTACTTTTGAAATGAATAAGTAATAGCACAACAAAATAGAATCAAAAGCTTTTAATAACCTGTTTTTGTAAAGAAATATGTTATCAAAGCTAGACATTCATACATTAGTACAAACTACTGAGAATTCTAACCTTGAAAGCCCAAGCGAACCCGTATAGATTGTATGTGGCACTGAACTTTGGGTTTTTTTTCAATTTTAACAAATGATCTTTTCTGTGAATATGAACAATATTGACAGTCCTTTGATAAAATTTATGCCACATATATTCACCCCAAGGAAATACATTCCAGGATTCAAAATCATCAACCAAGGACAATAAGTGATTATGGATGCAATTCCTGTCTTATTTTCCCATAAACACCACTCTGCAACTACCAGACACACCCTAACAAAGATCCTCATCGAAAGAGATAACCACCTTTTCCCATCCTTTTTTCCGTCATTAACAAGTTCCAAAAGATCAATTGCATGTACATTTGTTATACCATTACTCTTTTTTTCAGGAAATACACGATTGAAAAATGCGCTAGATCGTTTAATAGGTTTTGAAACTTTGCCAAATCGAAACCCTGTTATCGACAAAATTCTTTCTCGGCCAAAGCTTAACGAATGATCCCCAATTTGGAATTTTAGTAGAGGGAATCGAGATGTTAGAAACCTATACCGGTGTTGCAAAACATAATGCATCGGGAGTCATTGTTGCACGACTTTATATCCAACCATGGACCAAATACTGTTTTCCTGAACAACCTTTCGCGGTTTTCATTCTTTGACAAACAGAGTTTAATATCTGGCAGCAACTTCAATGTAGAACGAACTGTGATTTTACAATTGTACAACTTTAATTTTGTCATATGGAATTATAGAGTAAAATTAATTAGGGTTTAGAGGGTTTTGTGAATAAGATGTGGTTTGTGAGTGTGTGCGCGTGATGTAGAAGAAGACGAATAATTGTAGAAGCTGTTAGAAATTGCAAATGAAGATGTTTGATTGTGTGTGTGTGCGCGCGTGATGTTGTGTGCGTTATTATTATTAGTTTTATAATACAACCAGTGTAAAATGACCATATTATCCTCGTGTATAAATACAAGTTGCCCAATATTATATAGTTGCTCGAAAATACAATTTGGTTGCCCAAAAAATAATACCTTACAATACATGACATATACTCTCAAAATACGTACTTCGGTCATACCTTTGTCGGACACATGGCACCCTATGGTTGGATACCAGGAAATCGCTGGGCAACTGGTCCATTTTCATTCGGCAAAAGTTCGTGGTCCGGAAAGTGATAAGCCTCAGGGCGCGCGGTCTATTTGACTAATTTTCCCTTTTGAAAATTATACAAAGTGAGTTGAGCCACGGTAATACGTTTATTGAAAGCGAGTTGCTTTGTTATTGGAAGCGAGTTATCTCTGAAGCGAGTTGATACTTAAGCGAGTTGTCGCCTAAGCTAGTTGCTTTGTAAGCGAGTTGTCTGTTTCTGCGAGTTGACACTTAAGCGAGTTGTCTTGGAAGCGAGTTGGTTTATGCGACTTGGCTGTTAAGCGAGTTGACTCTTTAAGCGACTTGGGTTTTAAAGCGACTTGTCTATTAAGCGAGTTGTCTCTTTATGCGACTTGGGTTTTAAGCGACTTGTCTATTAAGCGAGTTGTCTCTTTTTGCGACTTGGGTTTTAAGCGACTTGTCTTTTAAGCGTGTTGTCCACTAAGCGAGTTGGTTAGGGTGCGACTTGTCAAGTTTACTACTTGTTCATTGAGACTTGTCACTTCTTCGTGCTACGTTTTACGGTTGTTCTTTTGATTTTGTAAAATCCCGTGAAAGAATCAATTTCCCGGTTTAATCAAAGAATAGTGAAATCCCGTAGAATCTGGAATCATGTCTAACAACGTACCTACTACCGTTTCTACTGTAGCTGAGGACGTTCAAGCAGCTGGATCAGATACTCGTCCACCTATGCTTGACAGAACTGATTATGACTCATGGGCTCAACGAATTAGGTTGTACTGTTTGGGAAAGGAAAATGGGGTTAACATTCTCAAATCAATTGATGAAGGACCTTATCAGATTGAGACTACAAGAGACACAATTGAAACTGCTGCGGATGGTACAGACCAAAGACGTATGATGAGCTCAGTGATAAGGAGAAAAAGAGATACGATGCGGATATTAGGCCCTCAAACATTGTACTTCAGGGTCTACCAAAGGACATCTACAAACTAATCAATCACAACACCAAGCTAAAGCAGTTTGGGACAATGTCAAGATGCTTCTCTCTGGTTCTGAATTAACTAAAGAAGACAGAGAATCTCAATTGTATGATGACTTTGAGCACTTTAAGATGAAACCAGGGGAAAGTGTCACTGAATATTACGTGAGGTTAAATAAGCTTGTGAACGATATGAGGAATATTAAAATGACTATGCCAAATATTCAGCTAAATTCAAAGTTTGTGAACAACATGAATCCCGAATGGCACAAATTTGTCAATTCTGTCAAGTTAACAAAAGATTTGAGGAACACCAACTATGAGCAATTGTATGCGTACTTGCTTCAGAATGAGAGACATGCTATGTTTGAACGAATGATCTTGGAAAAATTCAATTCAAATTCTGGTAATGCAAGTTCGTCAAATGATTCAACAGCCTTCTACACCAATGTAGGGATTACTGCCAAAGCTTCACAAGTCATACCTACTGGAAATGGTAACCACAAACTCATTCCTGATCCAAGTTTTAAGCAACCTGATGCTGAAGCAACTATGGAATATTTCATCAATTAACTGGCTCTTATGGTTAAGCAAAATCTGAACCTCACTCCACACACTAACAACGATATCGAATCGCATCCAATATACACAATCATGTTATTGTCGAGATGGTAAGATCATGGTGCAACCAGGCAAGGAAGACAGATGAACAAGGAAAGGGTGGAGTAGGTGGAGGGTGTGTGGCTAATCAGAACCGTGGAAGGAATGCAAATCAAGGAAAGCCAATCAAGTGCTACAACTGTGGGGGTGAAGGACATATTGCAAGGAACTGCACGTCTCCAAAACGCCCTCAAAATGCAGAGTATTTCAGGGACAAGATGTTGCTGGTGCAAGCTCAGGACAGTGGAGCGATTTTGGATGAAGAATAGTTGTTGTTTCTTGCTGAGGGAAATGCCAAAACCTATGATGCTGATGTGGATGAGCAACCAATTCAAGAAATAGGTCACAATCATCAAAATGCCTTTCAAGTCGCTGACTGTGATGCATTTGACTCTAATGTCGATGATGAACCTCGCCTGACAATCTTCATGGCTAGCATTTCACCAATGGTCTCTCCAAAGGTCTCATCACCACAGCAGGTTGGTCCATCCAAAGATTCAATCATCTCAGAGGTATTAAAACTATACGATGAAGTTGATGAGCAAGAGATGCATAACAAAGTACAACCACATGAAACTAATGAATCAGATATTGATAATGTGGGTAATAGTAATATTGTCCCATATGATCAATATGTGATACAAAGTGAAAGTAAGATCGTACCAAGTGATGCATCTTTTGCAGTCAATGATGACTATGTCTTTGATGAATACACTGCATGTGCCCCTGATGATTCTGTTATCTCTGAACTGAATGCCTATAAAGAACAAGTTGCCATTTATGAACAACGTGCTAAGTTTGAGTTAATTACCCGTGAGCAGGAAATGGATGACCAAATGCGTATAATTATTAGAAAAAGTAATTTTAGGGAAGAAATATTAAAACAAGAGCTAGATTCCTTAAAAGACAAACTAAACAAAACTGTTAAGCAAAAGCAAGAACTTCAAGAAAATGTTAAAGTGCTTAAATAGGAATTTAATGCTAAGGAATCAAAACTTTTAACTGATTTTTCCAACCTAAAAACTTGGAAAAACAAGCTTGAAAACAAGTTGTACGTACAAGGGAATACCATTCAGACTGCTCACATGATCACTAAGCACAAAGTCTTAAGCGATAAGCATAGTATTCCCCTAGCAGAGGAACCAAATCCCGAGTATTGTAAAAAGGCTAAAGCTTTCCATACGATTGTATATGATGGTAATGAGATCCTCAAGCCTAGGCAAACACCATCATGTATTGGAAGCACGAAAGAGGATAGAAAATTTGAAGATGCCTCTAGGGAGAAAATGGATAAGAAGCTAAAATATCCTGAGTGTAAAAAGCAAAACATAACGTTCAAACCCCATGATTACACTAAAGAAAATTGGATTTCCCTGAACATGTTTAAGCCTCAAACTCAATTAACCCCATAACAAGTTTTTTGGAAAAAGGACATAGATATGCAAAAAGCTAATGCACTTGTTAAAACAAACACTCCCCTTAGGAAAATGCCTCCAGCGACTGTGTATCCTCCGAATACACCAATGCATTTAGTTTCTAGATCTATTCCCACTAAGAGCAAGACCTTAATCAACTTGTATGTTGTTTATCAACTATTTGTTGATTTTGAGAAGACATGTAAGAAAAGAATCACAACAACAGGGATAACTGAAGGGGAGAGGGGTTTTGAGCAAACTAAAGAATGCTATTTAACTGAGGTCATACCTTTCTTTAAACAATTAAAAGGTCAATTTGAGAGTCTTCAAAAAGGGATAGACTCAGATATCAAAGAAATGGAAAAGGAATTTGATGCAATGATAGTTGAGGTCAATGATTATGAACGGGAACTCAAATATAATGAAATTGAAAGGAAGAATATGCATATCTTAAATGAGAACTTAGTATTGAGTTGTGTGGCTCAAGATGTGTTTTATACTGTTACTAAGCATTCTATTACTGCTTCTCAATTTCATGAATTATCTGTTGCTTTGAAAGTTTCCCATGATCGTGTCATTGAGCTTGAAAACAAAACCTCAAAACTAAATGAGAAAATTGACCAGGATGATCACGATAATTTGGTAAAACATTTTTCTAAGCTAGAAGTTGAACATTTTGATTTGCAACTAAAATATCAACACCTCAAAGAAAATGTCAAAACCTCAAACATCAAGACATCCTCAAATGTTCCAGAGTTTGATGCGGTTTTTGAAATAAACAAACGTGACGAACAGATTCAAGCTCACTGTAACACGATCAGAAAGTTGAAAGCCCAAATTTCACAATTAAAGGGTGAAAAGAACAATGTGTCTGGCTCCCAAATGGCTCCTCCATTAGACTCTCAATTTTATCAAAACTTTCATCTTCAAAACATCATTAACGTATTACAACAAGAAAATGAGAGTTTTATAGAAGAAAATAAAAAGGTCAAACGACACTTCAAAGAGTTATACGATTCAATGAAAGTCACTCGTGACAAAAACAATGAAAAAATAACTTCGTTATAAAAGGAAATTGAGAATCTGAAGAGTCAGGAAAAAGGGAAAATGCCACTTGTCTTTAATGAGAATGTTGCATCAAAGTCATCTGCAGACTCTAAATATACTGTGACTATTAAATACATTCCTCCTCATCTTAGAA
>OU343216.1:179905569-179921242 GCA_910596185.1 Chrysanthemum makinoi
GATGAACAGCCAATTCAGGAGATAGGTCATAATCATCAAAATGCATTTCAAGTAGCTGACTGTGATGCATTTGACTCTAGCTGACTGTGATGCATTTGACTCTGATGTCGATGATGAACCTACTGCCCAAACAATCTTCATGGCTAGCATCTCACCTATGGTCTCTCCAAAGGTCTCTTCACCACAACAAGCTGGTCCATCCAAAGATTCAATCATTTCAGAGGTATTAAAACTATATGATGATGTTGATGAGCAAAAGATGCATAATAAAGTACAGTCTCTTGAAACTTTTGAATCAGATATTGATGATGAGGGTAATAGTAATATTGTCCCATATGATCAATATGTGAAGCAAAGTGAAAGTGAGATTGTACCAAGTAATGCATCTTCGGCAGTCAATGATGATTATGTTTTTGATGAATACACTGCATGTGCCCCTGATGATTCATACTGAACTAATGCCTATAAAGAACAAGTTGCTATTTATGAACAACGTGCTAAGTTTGAGTTAACACTCGTGAGCAGGAAATGGATGACCAAATGCGTACAATTATTAGAAAAGTAATTTTAGAGAAGAAGTATTAAAACAAGAGTTAAACTCCTTACAAGAAAAGCTTTCTAAAACTGCTAAGCAAAAACAAGAACTTCAAGAAAATGTTAAAATGCTTAAGCAAGAATTCAATGCTAAGGAATCAAAACTTTGAATGATTTTTCCAATCTAAAAACTTTGAAAAACAAGCTTGAAAATAAGTAACGCACAAGGGAATACCATACAGACTGCTCACTTGATCACTAAGCATAGAGTCTTAAGCGATAAGCATAACATTCCCATTGTTGAGGAACCAAATCTAGAGGTCATTAAAAAGGCTAGAGTTGCTAATAAGGTACTTTATGATGGTAATGAAATCCTTAAGCCTAGGCAGAAACCTAGTTGCACTGAGTGCACTGAGGAAGATAAGAAATTAGATGAAGTCACTAGGGAGAAAATGAATAAGAGGCTAGAAGATCCTGAGTGTAAAATGAATAAGATAACGATAAAACCCCATGATTACACTAAGGAAAATTGATATCCTAAACAAGTTTAAGCCTCAGACTCTATTAACCCCTGAACAAGTGTTCTAGAAAAAGGATATGGATATGCAAAAAGCTGAAAACCTTGTTGAAAAGAATTCCCCTTGTAGGAAATTGCCTCAAGCAACTGTGTATCCTCCTAATACACCAATGCATTTAGTTCCTAGATCTATTGCCACTAATAGCAAGACCTTAATCACTCATATGTTGTTTTATCAACTATTTGTTGATTTTGAGAAAACTTGTAAGAAAAGGATCACACCCACTGGGATAACTGAGGGGAAAGGGGTTTTGAGCAAACTAAAGAATGTTATTTAACTGAGGTCATGCCTTTCTTTAAACAATTAAAAGGTCAATTTGAGAGTCTTCAAAAAGGGATAAATTCAGATATTAAAGAAATGGAAAAGGAATTTGATGCAATGATAGTTGAGGTCAATGATTATGAACAGAAACTCAAATATAATGAAGTTGAAAGGAAGAACTTGCATATCTTAAATGAGAATTTGATTTCGAGTTGTGTTGCTCAAGATGTGTTTTATAATGCTACTAAGCACCTATTAATGCTTCTATTTCATGAATTATCTGTTGCATTGAAAGTTTCCCATGATCATGTCATTGAGCTTGAAAACAAAAACTCATAACTAAATGAGAAGATTGATCAGGATGATCACGATAATTTGGTAAAACATCTTTCTAAACTAGAAGTTGAACATTTTGATTTACAACTAAAATATCAACATCTTAAAAAATGTCAAACCTCAAATATCAAGACATCCTCAGATGTTCCTGAGTTTGATGCAGTTTTTGATAAACAAACGTGACGAACAGATTCAAGCTCATTGTAACACGAGCAGAAAGTTGAAAGCCCAAATCTCTCAATTAAAGGGTGAAAAGAACAATGACTGGCTCCCAAATGCCTCCTCCTTTAGATTCTCAGTATTCTCAAACTTTTCATCTTCAAAACTTAGTTAATGTTTTACAAAAAGAAAACGAGAGTTTTCTAGAAGAAAATAAAAAGTTAAACGACACTTTAAAGAGTTATATGATTCAATGAAAGTCACTCGTGACAAAAACAACGAAAAATAACGTCTTTACAAAAGGAAATTGAGAATCTGAGGAGTCGGAAAAAGGGAACTGCCACTTGTTTTAAATGAGAATGTTGCATCAAAGTCATCCTCAGACTGCAAATATACTGTGACTGTTAAATACATTCCTCCTCATCTTAGGAATAATGAACCTGTGTTTCATAACTATTGTGCTCACCTTAAGGATAGTCTAGAATGTCTCCGTGAGATTGTGGAAGAGGATTTCATAAATAAGCCTCTTGATAGAGAAATTAGGTTTGCTTGCATTCAGGCCAAACGATCTCAAGAGTTGCTAGAATGTTTAATAGCAACATGTCCTAAATCCTTAGGTGCGGTAAAAATAAAGCCGCGGATGCCTTGTTCTATGCCCGGGCCCAAGTATGCAACCCCATTCTATGCCTATATTATTAAGAAAGTGAACTCTAAAGTGCCTTCAAGTAGTTCGTGATCCTTGCACGCCTAGTTCGTGAATGCAAAAGTAGCTCAACCAACTAATGTTCCCATAATTCCCTACAGAGTAATCGGTGACATAAAAGCAAGCGGGTCAAAGCCTCCGTGAAATACAAAGCAAGATAGGACCTAGCAAGCTAAGAATGTGCATTAGAAGAGAGTACAAGACCACCCTAGGAACACTAAGTTTGAGTTGAATAAAACGAATCATGTTGATTCTAGTATTAGCTATAAGCCGCATCGTAATTAATTCAATTCGCTACTATCAAGAAAACCATGTAATGATGATCGCTGATTTCGTTACTAATCATGAATGTGGTGTGAATGATTTGATTAATGTTGTTAAATGCCCACCAAATTGTTAATGTCAAAAATCAAGCTAAGAAGGCTAAAAGGCAAAGGCGAAAGAAGGTTAGAAAACATTGGAAACCCACAGGAAGAAAATTTAGTAATATAGGTTATCAATGGATACCCATCGGCCGAAGTTTAAACTTAATGAGTTTTTCCCTAAATTTTCTAAGTCAATGCCCATTAAAAAATGGATGCCTACTGGTAGAACTATTCCTTTAAGTGAACATACTTTGAATAGGTCAAATACGGACACTAGCACTGCATCTATTCCTGATGATTCCATTGTTTCTACTTCTGATGCGGGTGTTCCAATCACCGCACTAACCAAATGGAACCCATTCTTGCATGGGGATCCCATTATCAGATTATCCATTCTTGTCTCGGTTCAACTGCATCGCTCAAATCGTTTCGTGGTACCGGACTGTGCTGTTCCAAGCATATGACCGAGATCGCCGTGGCTCATGAACTTCATGAGTAAATTCATCGGATGTTAGATTCGAACGCCATTTTGGAGCAATTATGGGTTATGGAGACTATGTTGTTGGCGAAAGTGTAATCTCCAGGGTATATTATGTTGAAGGTCTTGGTCATAACTTATTTTCTGTTGGTCAGTTCTGTGATTCCGATCTAGAAGTGGCATTTAGAAAACAAACTTGTTTTGTTAGAGAACTTAATGGTGGAAACTTAAGAGGAACTCATGGTTCAAATCTATACACCATCTCTATCGAAGACATGATGAAGTCTTCTCCAATCGGCTTGTTGTCAAAGGCTTCAAAGACAAAATCATGGTTATGGCATCGTCGTCTCAATCACTTGAACTTCGGCACCATTAATAATCTTTCCGGAAAGGATCTTGTAAGAGGCTTACCCAGATTAAAGTATGAAAAAGATCATCTTTGTTCACCATGCCAATTGGGAAAAAGCAAGAAATATGCCCACAAACCCAAACCCACAAACTCAGAATGGAAGTTCTTGCATACCCTTCATATAGACTTGTGCGGACCAATGAGAGTGCAAACGATAAATGGGAAGAAATATATTTTAGTCGTAGTTGATGACTACTCTTGATTTACTTGGGTAAAGTTTTTGAGGACAAAGGATGAAACTCCAAATGTCATCATCAAACTTATCAAGCAGCTTCAGGTTCGACTTAACAATACGGTTAGAATTGTTCGAAATGCACAATGGCATGAGTTCGTTAACAAAGAATTAAGTCAATTTTATGAAAGTGTTGGAATCAGTCATCAAAGAAGTGTTCCACGAACTCCTCAACGAATGTGTAGTTGAAAGACAAAATTAAACTCTTGTGGAAGCCGCAAGAACAATGCTAATTTATTCAAAGGTTCCAATGTTTCTGGGTGAAGCCATTGCCATGCTGCTACACCCAAAATCGTTCACTCATACACACATCTCATGGAAAAACTCCATACGAACTTGTCCATAAACGAAAACCCGATCTCCTACCTTCGGTGTTTGGTGCTTTGTGCTATCCAACGAATGACGGTCAAGATTTAGGTAAATTAAGAGCTAAGGCGGACATTGGAGTTTTTGTAGGTTATGCATCAAACAAGAAGGGTTACCGAATCTACAACAAAAGAACTCGAGATATCATGGAAACTATTCATCCACGTTCGATGAGTCGGCCCGGGCAAATGGCTCCGGACAATCCAGTCTGACCCGCATCTCAACCTTCATCAAGTAGTCCCATCGGTTCTACTCTTGTACTTAATCCTCACCAAGAACTCCTTATGTACCTCCTTCGAAAGATGATTTAAAGAAATTGTTTGATCCAATGTTTGATGAACACTATGAGCCAATTGCTAATGATATGTCAATTCCATCAACAGAGGTGCCCTATCCCTGTCAATGAAGTTAACCCTTCGTTTCTATGCCATTAAGTCAAGAAGCGCTGTTGCCGATCACTGTCTCATCAACAAATCATCAATCATCGAATGTACATCATGGAATTATGTTCCGCAATGATGGATATAATCCCTTTGCTACCCTCGAAGATGCCCCTTTGAAAACATATTTGCTCCTGAATCATCGTAACCATCTTCATCGGAGAAATCAACTCTTACTTCAGCCTCAACAACAACCACACGAACACCTTAGAAAATGGACACATGATCATCCATTGAAAACATCATTGAAATCTCTCGTCCAGTATCCACTAGTAAACAACTTGCTACTGATGCCTTATGGTGCTTCTTCAACTCCGTACTATCCAAGGTCGAACCAAAAGACGTTAAAACTGCCATGAATGAAGACAGCTGGTTCAATGCCATGCAAGAAGAAATTCATGAGTTTGATCGACTAGAATTATGGGAATTAGTACCTGCTCCTGACTGTGCTATGATCATTGCTCTAAAGTGGATCTTCAAAGTAAAACTTGATGAGCATGGTGATGTATTAAAGAACAAGGCTCGCTTGGTTGCAAAAGGATACCGTCAAGAGGAGGGTATTGACTTTGAAGAATCATTTGCTCTGGTTGCTCGTATCGAGGCAATCAGAATCTTCTTGGCTAATGCTGCAAGTAAGAACATGGTAGTCTATCGATGGATGTAAAGACGCTTTTCTTAACGAGATCTTAAAGAAGTCGATACGCCACCCAACCCTAAGGTTTTGTGAATCCGAGCATCCTACTCATGTCTTTGAAGAAGGCTCTTTACGGTTTGAAGCAAGCTCGAAGGGCAAGGTATGATACGCTATCAAAGTTTCTTCTATCTATGGATTCAAAGAAGCTGATCCGACATTGTTCACCGAAAGTCGTGCAAACATTTAATTCACGTTCAAATATATGTTGATGATATTATTTTTGCCTCGACCGACCCCAATGAATGTGACCGTTTTTCTAAGGAGATGGGCTCCAAATTTCAAATGTCAATGATGTGACAAATGTCATTTTTCTTGGGATTACAAATTTCACAAAGTCCCGGAGACATTTTATAAATCAATCTAAATATGCAAATGAGATTTTAAAGAAATTTGGATTTGATTCTTGTGACCTGTTGACACTCCCATGATAGAGCGTACTAAACTGGATGAGGACCACTCAGGAATCATGGTAGATCAAATGAAATATCGTAGTATGATTGGATCCTCGATGTACCTCACGCCAAGAGACCGTGATATTCTGTTGCTATATGCATGTGTGCTAGATACCGTGCTAAGCCAACCAAAAAGAACCTTGAAGCGGTTAAACGGGTCTTTCGGTATCTCCAAGGAACCATCAATATGGGACTTTGGTACCAAGGACACCGTATGTCACTAACGCCTATGCGATGCCGATCATGCGGATGTCAAGATACACGCCGAAGCACGCCGAGGTGCTCGCTTTTGGGTGATAAGCTTGTGAGCTGGTCTTCTAAGAAATAAATGAGTACTTCTATATCCTCTACAGAGGCTGAATACATAGCCATGTCATCTTGTTGTGCACAAATCCTATGGATGAGATCCCAATTATCTGACTATGGCTTTGAATTCAACAAAATCCCTCAGATTGTGATAACAAGTGCATTGCTCTCTCATGCAACAACGTTCAACTCTCAAGAGCAAAGCACATCGACATTAGACATCATTTCATCGGGAGCAAGTGGAAAAACGTGTGGTGGAACTTTATTTTGTGAGGACTCGAATACCGCTTAGGCATCTTCACCAAAGCTCTTCCTAGAGAACGTTTTGAGTTTATCCTCCACGACTTGGTCTAAAGAGTCTACAACCGGAAACACTTAAACGTCTTCAAGAGGAAGAAGAGGAGTAAAAGGTTTTTCTTCATCCATCTCTTGTAAATGGTTATTCAAAAAGCAAAATACAAAATTTCAAAACCAACAAAAAGCAAATAGAAATATATAAAACTTTCAAAAATCCATAAAATTTTGAAAAACTCGAAAAATCTCAAAATATTGTCTTTCTGTCATGTTTTTTCCTGATTCGACAATAACTACGGTCTTTGTGCTGTCATTCAAAGAGTGACACGGGTCTTTAGATGTTGTTCGAATGTACAAAAAAAAAATAAATAAATAAAAAATTGAGAGAAAGTGAAACAAAGGCTTATAGTCATTTCAGTCTATAACCCATTTTTTTAAAGAAAGAACAGAGCCATGCTTTATCTTATTTTTCCATCTCATGCTCTGATTCTAAAAACAAATGTTTGTCACTAAAACGACAAATGTTTCCTTCACAAGTATTTTTCTTCAAAAATTCTTCTCAAAAATATTTGTTATCTAATTGAAAACTAATAAAAATAACTCGGTCTCAATTTTTAAAAATCATCCGGCTTGACATTGGTCAAAATATCTATCTCAATCAACAACTTATGTCATTGATTGAGGGGGAGAATGATTTCATTTAAATCAAAAGGTTATTTGTCATACAACTGGTTCGACCAAGGTTAATGTCATGTTTTCAAAAGATACTCAAGCATGTTTTTGGAGTTTAAAGTCTCAACTTTGATCCTTATCGGTTAAATGTTTTCATAAGCAAGTCACAATTCTTCTCAAAAGCTTTCAAAATCAATTTAAATCTATAGAGATCACAAATCTCAAATGATTTGAAAATTGTGATCGGGGGAGAATTTGTGATTTAAATTGGATTTAAACTGATAATTCAATAAATGGTTTTGTTATGATTTACAAGCTTTCCTCCCCACATGTGCCAAACGATTTCAAATTTAACACGCACATGTTGAGGGGGAGCATCTATTTAGAACCAAAAAGGGATTGAAACGTGATTGATTTGTTTCAATGTGCAGGTTTTCCCTAATATGTGCAAAACACTTTCAAATTTCTATGCACATATTGAGGGGGAGCTACTTTTTGAAAACCACATCCTTTCCAAAATTATCCTTAACAAAGTATGAAAAATACTAATCTTGATCAGGAAAGTGATGTTGATATCTTTTAGAAAATGGTAATCAAAGAAGTGAATCCTTCCTCTTGCCTCCGTGTGCCAAAACGATTTCAAATACATGATGCACATGTTGAGGGGGAGCTCTTTTTCTAAAAATATCAAAAACAATTCAGGTACAAAATGCTTTGATTTATATCACAAGTATCTGGATTGATTTTCAAATGGTTTTCAATTGGCTCCAATGGCAGACGAACAATACCAAATAGACCGACCAAATTTACTTTATATATGGTGATATAAGGATGGTTAGGTTAGGTATTCGTTCCCACGATCCAGCCAGAACCGGAGGGATCTACCCAGGGACAATCCACTAGAAAGTGTAGAGTCCTTAGGTATGATGAAAAAAGGACAAAAGTGAGATATGGGAAGAGTGCGGACTAAGAAAGAGCTAGAACTGGAATAAACCCAACAAGGTTCTAGTTATGAAGTCTGTAAGCAATCAAGGGGTTGAAGAATGAAGAAGAATTGAATGAGAAAAGGGTGAAAATAAATAGCCCTCCAATTATTCAACCTTAGGGCAAAAACCGGGTTCAATACATATGCTACTGGTTGTTACTAAGGTAACACCGGTATTGAAGACAAGACTTCATGGACCCAAAGTACTTCACCTACTTACCCAAGCTACTCAAGTTTCTCTTAAAAGGACTTGTTTCATTCTCACAGGGAACCTACATAATCTATCGAATTTCTCTTAGAGATTGTTGATATTGAAAAAGGAGACCCTCTCCCTAGTCTCCCAGCATAGGAACCAAAGGTGCACAATTGAGTCTAGAGCCACGAGATCATCAAATAAATATCTTTAGGACACTGTCAATGAAGACTCTGCACACGTGGAAAGAGAGATTATATCTTATGAGTCCTAAATTATCCTTGTGGTATTGTAACATCTCGAAAGTGATATGCAAACATACGCACAATGAAGATGGAAAGCCTTCTGGAGCCAACATCAAACAAGCTCTTGGTGTGGCGTGAGATCTATCCAATAGATCAACCATGTGACAACCGAACAAAAACAATGGGGCTTATCAAAATTATGAATCAATCCCTGGTCGTGTTATGGATTGAAGGATACCTTTGAAAAACCGGTTGTTGTGCTTAAAAATTATTTTCTTTAGCACATCGACTGTATTAATATTTCAAATATAAAAGGTGTTTATGATTGATAATTGATTTTCTCAAAAACCCTCGTTGTATTGCAAAAACACTTTATTGAGCATTACTCGATTGTTTTTCAAATCTCTTTTCATCAATCAGTGAATCTCAAATTCACCTGGTTCACTCATTGCGGTTGTCTTGAAACGTTCCGGTTTGAGAACAGCTTGAGCAATTGCAAACCCCTCAAAGGAGATTCCGAATTATACCTGATCAAAGGCAGACTTGTACTGATCAACGGGGAACCGTGTACCTCAATTCAACGAAAGTGATCAAAGACACTTTTGTGCGCTTTATTGCTAACTGTTTTATGCAGGTACGCCCGACATTTGCAGCTGATCAGAATGGAGAGGTCAATCCATAGCCGCATGCTCACACAACATATTCATTTCTAAAGAAATCATGATAAGTGCATCAACGACTCTGATATTTTCACTCCATGCTTCTGCTATGCTGCTGCAAATATCATGAATCAACTAAAGCTTCCGCTACTCTGATGAAAAGATTTCATGATCCAGAATGTGATCACGTCGGTCCAAAAGTCACAACATCACATAATATCAACACCACAATGGAAGAGTCAGAGATTTATGTTAGCTGATGATCTCAATGCTGGCTCAAAACTCATTATCACGTGGATCAGTTAAAGACCTCCACTTGGATTATCCAAACATGCAAAATGAAGAATAAAACTACTACACAAGAGCAAGGACCATTAACAAGAATCCAAGAACAATCTTAATGTAATATCTGTTTGTATTCAATGCATTTTGAGGTGACCTTCCTTAGGGGGAGATTGTTAGGATTTGGTAAATCCAGTTATTAAAGTGTCGGTCACCTCAAGTATATGTAATCGTTAGAAATCTCAGTCTAGTTATTTAATGTTAGTAGTATTTAGTAAAGTAACACCGTGGAGGACGGATTTTTGCTTTACCCACTGTATGCCTGATCCACGCCCGTAGGTGGCTATGTAAGACTATAAATACCCCTACCCCAAGGTAGAGGGTTAGAACTCATAATAATACTTTTACTTTCTCTCACTAAGTTCCCAAACCTCTAACTATTTCTCTCTCTAAAACCTCAAGTTATACGCCTACTTGTAATCATGATTTGATGTGTTTTTGAAATCCAATATGTTACAACTAGGTGGAGGGACAAGTGTCCAAACATCATTAGAAACAAATTGATTTAACTCTTCTTGCATAGCCATTACCCAACTTTCATCTTTTATGGCTTCTTGTGTATTCTTAGGTTCTATGGTTGAAACAAAACAAAATAGGCTACTTTGGTTTTGAACTTGAGACCTTAAGGTTCTTTCGTTTAACTTTCCTATGACCTTATCTACGGGGTGATATTTGGACTCTTTAATATTTATGAGTTCATTATTTGAAGATTCTTCTTCTTCTTCATTTGTCTTTTTCTTTATTACAATAGCTTCACTTTCAAAAATTTCGTCATCGACAAGAGGTGGAGAGGGTTTGGGTGGACTTTCATCAAATTTTACATTTAATGACTCTTCTACCTTCATTGTTTCTATATTTAATATGACGTAAGCTTTGCTATTAGGAGAGTACCCTAGAAAAATACGTTCGGTTGATTTAGGATCAAATTTTGTAAGGTAATCTTTAGTGTTAAGAAGAAAATATTTGCTACCAAAGACTCTAAAGTGATCTAACGTAGGCTTTTTGCTCGAAGTAACTCGTATGGAGATTTACCTAAAATTGGTCTAATTAAGACTGACAGTATGTGTATGCTGAAGTATCAACGTCATTTCACCAAAACTTTTGAGGTATGGATTGCTCATTTAGCATGGTGCGACTCATTTCTTGTAGGGTTCTATTCTTTCGTTCAACTACCCCATTTGATTGTGGAGTGCGAGGAGCCGAGAAGTTATGAGTAATACCATTAGCGTCACAAAAAGTTCCAAATTGCACTTCATTATCGAATTCCCTACCATGATCCGTTCTAATAGACACTATAGGACTTCCTAGTTGTCTTTGGATTTTCTTGCTTAATATTTCAAAATAATTAAACATTTCGCTTTTTCCTTTTAGAATTTAGTCCATGTGTACCTAGAGTAATCATCCACTATAACCAAAGTGTAGTAGTTGCCTCCATAACTTTGGATAGCGGATGGACCAAATAAATCCATGTGTAGTAATTCTAGACACTTAGTTGTAAACACTATGTTTTTAGCTTTGTGACTAGAGTGGACTTGTTTTCCTACATTACAAGCATCACAAAAGTGATGTTCATATTTTAACTTAGGTAGATCTCTTACTAGATCTTTGGATGATAGCGATTGAAGAAGTCGATATTGCATGACCCAATCTTACATGCCATAAGGTCGAAGTATCATCCATAGAGGTAAGACAAAGTTTGTCTTTAGGTTCATTACCAATTTTAATGACATAGACTCCATGTTTCCTAATTCCTCTTCCTATGGTTATGCCATTTTTAATATCTTACTACCGGTTTCGGTAAAAGTACATTGCACTTTTTATCACATATTTGTCCTATACTTAAGAGGTTAAAGTTTAGGTTTTAATGCGTGACACATCGTTAATGGTTAGAGATTTGTTAGAAATCGTACCTTTACCGATGATTTTACTTTGCTATTTCCAAACACCACATTTCCTCCATTGAAGGATTCATATGTGGATAATAGATCTTTATTGCCGGTCACGTGCCTCGTGCACCCGCTATCCTTGACCCATTCATCCGATTTAGGTCAACCTGTAAGCACACCTAAGAAAACAATTAACTCTAAAGTTTGGTCCCCATTTGTTCATGGGTCCATTAGTGTTAAACATTCCATTCATGTTAGACATGTATGGATAAGGTGAATATGCATTCCATGGTGCAAAGTTTTGAAATGGAAAGCCATTTTGCATATTTGGGTTCCATCCCATTTGATGGTTACTCCTCGGTAAACATTAGGTCTCCTAGATGTGTTTAGTTTTGAGAAAGATAAAGCTTTGTTTTTGCAAAAGTTGGATTATATTTTGGGGGTGGTTGTCTAGTGGTAATATGAGTTGGTTTCTTCTTATTAACAATAACAAAATCAGTTCTAGAGGAAGAAGCTATGTTATTACCACTATTTGCTTTAGCAAACCCACGGATCCCTGGTTGTATACTAGTCGGTTCCCTTTTTGTGGGATCCGGGACCCACAACAAGGGCATGTTTTTCTATTGCTTTTACGAATTGTGTTTCTTTGTTTTCACTACTTGACGTATCAAGTTGCTGAATCCCTAAACCTTTTTGGTTGTTTCTAGTTTTAACACTATCTAGTATCATATCTAAAGTATTAGTACTCATTCTAGCAATCTTAGAATCTAGTTGATCAACTAGTGTTTGAATTTGAACGCAAAGTTCACATTCGACACTTGCTATTTTACCCTTTTCTAGACGTTTTAATTTTGCTTTTAACTCTATGACTTCCTTATCTAAACGTTGGTTTTGATTTTTCAAAAACTTGTTTTTGTTAATTACTTTTAAGCTAATTTTTCAAAGTTTGTCATATTCATTATGCAATGAGTCGTCATCTAGTGATGAGCTACTATAGTATTCATGACATACCTCGTCATTAGCCATGAGACAAATTTCTTCGTCCTCCTCTTCGCTCATTCCCCACGAGCCGCTTACGAAATGCTTTTTGATCATCCTGCTTGGGACACTTACTAATAAAGTGGTTTGGGTCCCCACATTTAAAGCAAGCACGATCATCCTTGGCTTCGCCTCTTTGCTTTTCCGAAAGCTTTTCTTATCGTCATACGGTTGTTTGACGTATCTTCCCTTTCTTCTAAAGAACTTCTTAAAGCCTTACCCATGGCATACCCTCGTCGTCACTATCTGAAGAGGAGTTCTCTTCATCGCTTGAGACCTTTTTGGCTTTAAGGGCAAGAGATTTGTGTTTCTCTTTCACCTTTGAGGCTTCGGAATCTTTAGCAAGGACAAGCTCATAGACTTTTAAGTTGCTTATGAGTTCATCAAGGGTGAGGATTGTCAAATCTTTTGACTCTTCGATTGCCGTTACCTTGGATCTCCACTTGGATGGAAGTGCTTTTAGATATCTCCTAACATGGTTACGGCTAGAAAAAGATTCATCAAGTGCTTGTAAAAATGTAATAATAGTATTTAAATTAGCAAAAGAATGATATATAGTTTCCTCATTCGATATTGAAAATTGTTCATATTGTTGAACAAATAAAGCAATTTTATTATTTTTAACTTGTTGATTACCTTGATGAGTTACAACTAAAGAATTCCAAATTTCTTTAGAGGTTTTAAGCATAGAAATTCTTTCGAATTCCTTTTTGGGTAAAGCATTATATAAAACCATTTTAGCTTCACTATTTTAGAAAGTTTTCTTCATGTCATTATTTAGTTTATCATGAGGTATGTTAACTAAATTTCCTTTATCATCTTTTGAGGTAGCCTCAAAATCGCCTTCAACAATAATGTACCAAAGATCAATATCTTTAGACTTCACATACATTTCGAATCTATTTTTCCAATATACAAAACCATTAGTTTCAAGTAGTGGTGGTCATTGCATAGATTACCCTTCCTTGTAGTTTTCAGAATCCATAGTGATCGAAAAGTTTTTAAAATACGGTTTACTTTAAAACATTTATAAAGTTAGCTCTTGATGCCAATTGTGGAAAACTAGAAGGGGGGTTGAATAGTTTTTCCGATTTTAAGTTAGTTTCAAAACTTTAGATTCGATATTATGTGAAATCGTATGGATGAAGAGAAAGTATAGATCTAATGGTAATGCAAGTAAATAAAGTAAAGTAAAGGATAGAAATGACACAACCGATTTATAGTGGTTCGGCTACAAGGACACCTTCCTTGCCCTACTCCACTCCCAGAGTCACCTACTCGAGATTTCAAGCACTATGTCAACAAACTCCTTCAACTTGGCAGAGAAGCCTTCACAACGTTGCTTACACCTTTTTTCGGTACAAAGCAAAATACCGAGTCCGTAACACGGTGGACCAAACCAACACGACTATTACACAACAACTATGTGAAATATCAAATACAAGATCCTTGCTACAGAAATATTGTGGAGGAACAAATCAATCAAGGACCCCTTGCTTGGATGACTTGTAGAATGCTCGTGATCTCGCCTTAGATAAGGACCTATATGAGAATCACTAAAGAAAGAAAGAAGAGCAACTCTCTAGATCAAGTGATCTTTTGTTAGAAGAGAGTAAGAGTATATGAGAGATTTAGGAAGAAGAGGGGTAAGTTAGAATGAATAAATGGCTCTCTATTTATAGGCAAAACTTGCCACTGTTCCCCGGATCCCACGGATCCCTCCCTTAAGGGATCCATCTAGTGTAAACCTAGGGATTTGTGGGACGCTCCTCTTTGCCCATGGGTTTTTTGGTTATGGGTCAAGGGTCATGGGTTATGGGTTGGTTCATGGGTATTTCATTAGATACAATGTATCTAATAGATGCAATGCATCTAGTCAAATGGGTATGGGTCAATACCATGGGTTATGGATATGATCCATGGGTTGTGATTTTTACTCATCCTAATAAACTATTACAACAAATGATTTATTACAACAATTTGTATTAAATGGCTATAGGTAAATGCTTTACAAAAATGACATGTATCCTTATAATTTTACTTATGATAACATTATATTTGTTATCAACAAAACACAAAGAGATCGCAAAATATTAATAAACGTTTTTACGGTTTATTTGTATTAACAGTATTAGTAATTGGGATCCGGTAGTCGAAGTGTTCAAAAAACGGTTGTCGATTTGGAAGGCAAGTGTCTTATCTATGGCCGGTAGGGCTATTCTTATAAAGTCGGTGCTTGAAAGTCTTCCTACTTATTATTTTTCTCTATATAAAGCCCAGTCGCTGTGATCAATAAACTTGAGTCCATTGTTAAACGGTTTCTTTGGGGTGGTAGTGACGAATTGAATAAAATTCATTGGGTTGCATGGGACAAGGTTACGAAATCTAAAAAAGATGGTGGACTGGGTTTTAGCAAGTTAGAGGAAAGCAATAATGTGTTAGTTTTGAAATGGTTATGGAGGTACCGTAGAGAGAATGATGCGCTATGGAGGAAGGTTATTGACGCGGTTCATGGTTCCAAAAGAAGATGGGAAACATTTCATTGTAATAGTCAGTTTCCGGGCACTTGGACCAGGTTGGTGAAGGTTGGGTATCGGTTGAGGACACAAGGTATTAGTTTCATTAATATGATCTGCGGCGTTGTGGGCAATGGTACAACGGTGAAATTTTGGATTGATCCGTGGCTTACAAGTGAACTGCTGAAGACGGTGTTTCCTACTTTGTTTTGTCATGAGGAAAACAAGTGGTGTTCGGTGGTGGATAGAATCAGTATGGATAATCGACATAGTGCTATTCAATGGAGGTGGAAGAAATATCCGGCTAATAATCTTTAAGTCGAAGAGCTAATTGAATGTCATAGATTAGTCTCGGCCGTGCATCTAAACGGGAACGAGGATTCTTGGGCTTGGAACCAAGGGTCCAATGATGGATACTCGGTTAAGGACGCACAGAAATGGTTAAAAGGTAACGTCCCAAGTGACGGTAATATCGTGTTTAATTGGTGTAAGTGGATTCCGAATAAATGTAATATTTTTATGTGGAGGGC
>OU343216.1:179921342-179955436 GCA_910596185.1 Chrysanthemum makinoi
GATGTAAACGTGTCTCGAATCGGTCTAGTTCATTTAAAGTCGATCAATTCAAAAAGTGCGAACTCTACCCTCTATGTGCAGATTTTTGTCAAAACTTATAAGCACATGTGAAGGGGGAGTGTTTCTGAAAATATAAAACTCTCAAAGTGTTCCAAACATGTTTTTCTATCAAAAACACTCTGAGAGATTTTCAAGAAAAATGGTTTTATGGCAACAATAGGACAGTCATGGAGTTATAAGGTGACTAAGGATAGGAAATCCGTCCTATGATCCGCCAGAGCCGGAGGGATCTACCCAAGGACAATACCCATAGTTAGTATTAGAAGTCCTTAGGTATAATTGAAAAAAGGAGTAATGTGAGAAAGGAGAAAGAAGGGGTTGAAGAATTAAAAAGAAATGTAAAAGAAAGGGTGAAAAGAAATAGCCCTCCATATTCAACCTTAGGGCAGAAACCTGGTTCAATTCATCTGCTACTGGTTGACACTAAGTTGACACTGGTATTGAAGACAAAGACGTCATGGACCCAGTGACGCACTGCACTAAACCTTCTAGCCACTCAATTCCTCTCAAAAAGGATTTGTTTCATTCTCACTGGGAACCCTGCATAATCTATCGGCTTTCTCTTAGAGATTGCTGATATTGAAGAAGGAGACCCTCTCCCTAGTCTCCGCTTAGGAAACCAAAATGCACTATTGAGTCTAGAGCCACGAGATTCATCAAAAGATCTCATAGGAACACATGACATGACATCGCTTGTTGTTCATCATTAAGGACACAAGTGATATATTAGAGAGTCCTACGCAGATCTTAGCAATTTGCCAGAACATTTATGAGGGGAGTTACAACAGTAATCCTCAATGATTGAATGGAAATTCCTGCCAGGGTCAACATCAAACAGCCCTGACAGCAGGTCACTTTGGTAATTCTCCGTGGATTACGCTTAGTGTGTCTCAAACGGTCTCGTGGGGTGATGCTTCGGTGTACCTCAGCGACTCATCTGAACCGTAGATGTACTTCGGTATATCGCGTTATCTCTCACTTGTGGGACTCCATTAAAACGCCTCTGTGAGAATTAGAGACGTGTTTTCACACTATGTTGTTAACACCCTCAAAATTCAAACTTGTAAGTGCCGGAATCCGCTTATTACTAACCTGTTTTTATGTCTTCTTCTTATGGAAGCTCCGGAGCGGATTGATCGTGCAGACTCGCCACATGCTCATACCAACAACACATGAAAGTTCTCATCATAATCAAAGGCTACACAAAGTTAAAGATGATTCTTCGTCATTGTCAAAGAATCTACAAAGTATACAGACTCGAGAACTACATCATTGGTAAATCATAGTCAAATAGAAGTGTGAGCATGGTGGAGAAAGGCGTGGAGACACCTAACCAACGAAGTTGACAGCGGCAGACAACCACATTAATTGATCACAAAGCATGAAGGAACAAAGAATCAAGACTATTTTATATCTACACACAAAGTTTGAGCTCAAGAAAAGTAAAGACCTAATCAAGTGGAGCATCATTTGAATGACCACCCCTTAGGGGGAGATTGTTAGCCTTAATAGTTTTTATTAGAAGTGATGGTCATTCACGTTTAGGAACTTTGTAACGTGTGTTAGATATCGTGATAGAATAGTCAACGGGCTCGTGGATTGGACTAAGCTAAATGGGTATTAGTTTAGTTAAGCTAGCCTTATATCAATCCATGTCCAATCCAATCCAAACGAGCCCATGCCAAGCCCATTAGGGCATCTTCTACTTGTACTATAAATACCCCTCAAGTATGTCATTTGAGGGGTGTGCTTGAGTGTGTGTGTGTGTGTATTTTCCTTGAAGCAATATACATCTTATTGTTTTCATCTTCTTTCCTTTATCTCTCTAAATACATACACGAGTTACACATCTTAAGTCACCATCTCATCTTTCTTTCTTTCTTATTTACGCATATTGTTTGTGTATAACGTGGGTGTTTGTTATACGTGTTCTTGTTGTGTGATAAGGTATAAGTGATAAAAGGGGATTTACATGACTTGTGATTATTTGCGTTCATAGTGAATGCTATGGACAAAGTTTATTTTTTGTGGAAATTCAAATATGTATAGATTTCAGAACAACACATGCATAAAGTTTGTTACCTTCACTATTTCAATCACAAACACAGTCTGTAATTACCAAATTCTATGTACCAAAAACATAAGACACATAAAAGCAAATGACATACAAAATTGAACCGTAAATAATAAAAAAGATTACAAATAAATAAAAAAAAGATTACAAATAATGAACCGTAAATACTAATTATGCTTTTAATAAAAAAGATTACAAATAATGAACGCAAACATCATCCTCCAAACCAAGACCCAAGAGCTCAAGAAACTAAATCTACTCATATAGAAAGAAAACAGTAACATCATTAACATTCAAATGCCATAAATTTACCTGATATCTACTGCTAAAGTTTGCTACTAAAACAATATTGCATGCATATTCATCTAGCATTATTTAACATCAAATAAAAAGAAAAATATTAATACCTTCACAATGAACATTAGAGATTTCATAAAAACAAATCATATCAGGTCATTATGTAATTAACAACAACTGCTATGGAATCCTAAAAATAAAAAATTTATTGGTATGAGTTACCTGATCATGACGGGATATGCTTTTAGTGTGTGGTGTATTAAGAGCGGCTATGTTAGGGTTTTTTTGAATAGAGGGAGAAAAGTGATCAAATGGAATACGATTTTGGATGCTGATGAATGACATTAGGGTTTAAGGGGATATAGGGTTTTTTAAGATTGACGTTTCAAATACATGGAAGATTGACATTGCATAGCTTTATCATCTTTGATTTGCAAACTGTAAAACAAATATTGAGTTGGTCTAGTGGTTGACATGTTTGTTAATGTTTGTATACATCCTAAGTTTGATCCTTGCCAACATCATTTTTAAATTTAGTTATTCTCGAATTTTAATGCATGCTTACATGGACAAAATGTGATGACATGGAAATATGACATGGCATTATGGGGTGCCAAGTGGCATTTTATGTGGCATGCCTCCTCTTATATATAATGTATATATATATATATATATATATATATATATATATATATATATATATATATATATATATATATATATATATATATATATATATATATATGAAAATGTTAATAATTGTGAAACATAAATAATAAAAAGGGCTTTATACCAAAAATATCGATAACAAGACTTATCTTGTTATTTACTATTTTTAAATGAAAACTAACGACTAAAAATGGAAATGCTTTATAATAAATAAGTAATTAATGTTTCGAGTACACGTTTATCGAATTATGCCAATTATGGGCATTTAATAGTAGTTTCAAGTATTTATTTACTTACGTTGTGTGCATGGGTTACGGATAACCTAACATTAATAGTGTTAATCCACGTGGGTAGCGGACTTATTAGGTTGACGAATCTAATAAGAGCCCGCTAGGTACGTTGGCTAACCTTATTAATGGGTGAATTATCCTTATGACTCTTTAGGATGCGACTGATTTATAGGATAATAAGCGACACGAATAAATAATTGAGTTTATCGAGTTGACGAATTCGATAGGATCTACTATTTATTCCTAAACTTATTGAACTATGGAGCTTATCGCTTAGGTGTCTCATTGTGTTGCATTGAGTCACATATTGGTTGTTTGAGTGCATTCATAGCATCATATTGAGTCGATACACCCACATGAGGATACCAAACACTAGGATTAAATGGTGAAATGAGACATTTTTGGAAATAACGAAATGGAATACATTGGGGTAGATAACGTTGATTTCGAGAGATATATATATTAAATTTGGTCTACATTAATAGGTTGTGCCGAGTCGATAGTTGTTGTGCCGTGATTACCGTTATCTTCTGCTAGTGTTTATTTGTACATTGATTGCTTGAGGTGAGTTTCATAGCCCCACTTTTATCTACGTTTTAACTATATTTGGGTGAGAATCATGCTACTATTTTTGGACTGTTAAAACTATTTGGATTTGCTTATATGCTTGACTGTTTAGATAGATGTGCGGTAGTTGTTGCCTTAGACTAAGTTGAACCGTTGCCTAGCTAAGAATAGACTTCTACCTCAACCTAGTCCGGGGTTGGCAACTGTTCTAGAGGTTGCCACAACAGTGCTGGACTAGAGTCGCGGGGCCCGAGTAATCCCTAGATGCGGGATATGGTTATATGGTTGGTGATCCGGGTAGGATCGGTGTGTGCAAACGGTATTTATCTATCTTAGGTCTTGCATAGCAAATCAACTCCTACGGGTCCACTATGATTTTATTGGATTTAAACCTATGAACTCACCAGCGTAAGCTGAACTTTTAGCATGATTTCTCAGGAATTTGAAAGATGTTTGGAATACGTGATCGGTGGAAGCTTGGCAAGAAGGCGGGGTTCAAGGATCATTTTTGAATCTGATAAACTTTGGGGATCTATTTTATTAAATCTTGTTCTGGGCCTAATATTTATACTTTTGGGATTAAATGTTTTGAATACTTAAATTTGGGATTGGTTTTGAATGTTAAATGTCTATATTTTGCTATACTTGTGTGAGATACCAATCCAATAGTAACGCCCCGAAAACTTGATTAAGTCTTCTGTTGTACTGAGATTTGGGGATGTTACAGCACCTTTGTTGTCACATAGAATGGCTATGTCACTTAGATGAATGTCGTAGTCAACTAACGCTTGTTTCATCCATAGTGCTTGTTGGCATGCTTTGCCGGCGGAGACATATTCGGCTTCGGTTGTTGATATTGCTAATGCCGTTTGTTTCTTAGAAAACCAAGATGTTAAAAAACATCCCAAAAAAGTACATACTCCACTTGTACTTTTTCGGTCAACATAATCACATGCATGGTCAGAATCTGCATATACAATTGTTTCTACTCTCGTACCCTTAGGATACCATAATCCTAATTGTGTCGTACCCTTAATGTATCTAAATATTGTAACACCCCGATCTTTATAAGTTTCCTAAATAGACTTACATATTTCCTTTAGAAATTTATAAAGGTCTTTATGATTGTATTTTATAATGATAAGGACTTAGAATGCAAGATAGTTAATGAAAAGGACCAACGACGCATAAGATCTAACGACAGGGACTAAACTTGCCAAATTATGAAACTTACAAGATAAGCTTATACATATTCCCTTATCATGAAGTAAAACACAGAATTTAGCCATAAAAATACACGTATTATGTGTTGGCATGAAACGTGGCATCACAAGATCAACAAATGAGGAAAAATTATTAGTAAATTCCATGATCATATCATTAAGACACGAATTTTAGAAAGGATTACAAGGATTTACAAGGGTTTCAAGAATCAAGGAGAGTTTAAGAAACAGATTATCAAGAATCTTCAAATTTTTTATATGGTTCTTCCTTCAATTCAAGGTATGATGATAAACTAGTATATAAGCATGAATTTATGTTATAAGGTTATGTTAAATTAAGCTTATGAAAACCTAGTTTTGATTATGATGAATCATGATGTAATTAGAATTAGAAGTATTATTGTTATGATATAAATATGTTAGGAATCATGTACCCAAGTTATGGTTAATGATATAGAAAGATTCATGATGCTAGTTGTTGTTGATGATGAAGTATGTCTAGTTAAGGAGTGTTTGGAACAAGCTTATTAAGTGCTTAATTTAACAAGATAGCTTATGGGCCTGATGAAATATGATCTTAATATGTCAAATAAGCTGTAAAATAAGTTTGGTGAATAATAGAATAGCTTATCATGAGTTTTGGGTCGTTTTGGTGATATTTAAATTTGGGACAGCAAGGTTTTTCAGAAAATGCGCAGACTTGAAAGGGCCGTGGAGAATAAACAGTTCGTCGGATTAAGATGGAATCTAAATGAAAATTGTAGCCCTCGGAGTCTACTTTAATTTTTATTCTTTAAGTTTTTGCTCGTTTGAAAGTTAAATTGGTGTAAAGTACGAAATACAGCAGCAACCCAGGAAATTCTGCACTTAAAGTGTTTTTGAAAAAGTGTGTTTAATGATGAAATAGCACCTTAGGTAATCATGTTTAAGTTATTTAGACCTGATACATGTTAGATAATTGTTTTAGAAAGTTCTAATAGCATTAGAATGGTTATCATGTGAGTAGGTGCTTGTGGAAAGCTTACGGAAGGCTAAACAAGACCTCGAGGTGAGTAACGGTGCATTAGCTTCATGTTAATAGATTAAACATGATGTTAGAACTTGTGCAAGGTTTTGGAGATAGCCGAAACAAATCATGAATAATATGCTCACAAGAAGCATTATTGACAATTTTAGCGTGCCTAAGAAATGCACGATGTAGAACTCCCATAGTAGCATCCTAAGTGGATGACACGTGCTTTTATAGTAGCATCCTAAGTGGATGACCAAGCATCCTATGTGGATGACCCGTGCTTGAAAAGCACTTACGTCCTAAGTGGACGACCCCATATCAGAAAAGCACGTATAAATAGAAGCCGTCAGAAGAGTACTCGTTGGCTAGGGAAGTTCTCACTCATAGCAGGACGACTAAGTATCGTCTAGTCAGAATGCACGTGCTCAGATATCATGTCATGATTAAGAATTCAGAATAAGTCTCAGACTCATGTATAAGTAGTAAGACGACTATAAGTCATACCATATATAGCATTTGAAATACATTTATGTTTAGAATTGTAAGTGTCAATTCATATATAGCTCTAGATCCAGAACTATGTTTATACACCCATGTAGAAGCTCAAATAGACTGTAGCTCATGTTTGAGATTCAGATTTAGATATAGACTCAGACCCGTTTACTCACTAAGTCATCAGGACTTACCGTTCTCAGTTTCCATGTTTTGCAGGTTAAGTCTTAAGGACGTCGGGGCTTGTAGATTAAGAAGATGACTTAGGAGATCGGCAATGCTCGCGTTTTTAGGTGACGAGCATCTCAACCATACTTTGTTATTCAACTTGTTAACGCCCCAAAACTTTATGATTTAAGTGTCAGAATCATATAAGTCATGTTTTGATATTAATGTATAAATATTTATAACATGTATTTGAAATTGGGTCAAAATAGGGGTGTTTGGGTTAACACCCGCACTCACAGCTTTACGCTATACCAAATTTAAGTACCACATTTATGTATTATATAATTAAGATTCGTTTAATTCAGATTTTTAGCTTAGTAGTTTTCACGAGTACAGATTGATACAGCGTATAGGACAGAACCTGTACGGCGTATCCAATGTTAAAAAAAAAATCAATTTTAGATTACGGGCGTTTCAAGTTGGTATCAGAGCATTGGTTTGAGGGATTTAAGTATCCGTCGTTAGTAGGAGGGTACTTAGACTTAAACCATAGCTCGGTATTGACCATAGAACATGTATACTTTCTTATATGCTATATAGATATGATTAGAACCATGTTTATATATGGTTAGTTACCATGTTTTGCCATGATTAGTTAAACTTAGCATGTATAAAATTGCCATGTCTAGTAGAAAGCATTTAGGAATGCCTTATTAGTATAATGTAGATGTAGCTAGTACAAGTATCATGTCAGAATTAATATTAGTATGCCTTACGATACTATGATTAGAAGCGTATAGATAATAGCAGATTACCGTGATGTACATGAACGTTATAGCATGATTAGTACAAAAATAGTTCAGTAGAATGTCATCATAGTAGAATATGATGTTACATAGGTCGTTTTAGTTTTGTAACTTGGGTTAGATTTTAATAGCAATGAGTTCATGGTCATATGATGTGATTATTATGACGTCTGATCAACGTAATAATATTTACATGATATGAAATGAATTTATTGAGATTATAAGATGTCCCGGGGAGCTTCCTAGCACGATTACGAGTTAAATGTCTATATGTTTAGCGTATTAGAACACTTTGAGAGTAAAAAAATGCATGATTAGATATGCCTTAGTAATAGGATGATAAAAGTAGTCAGAGTAGATCAGAAATCAGTGTAGTATAAGTATATTATGTCATGACCAATAATGATATAGTCATTCAGTAAGTGAAACAAGATTAGAATGCATGAAGTTATATGAAGTATTAGACCATATTTAGTACCCAGTATGTAATAAGAATTAGAAATCACGAGTAGAAATATATAGACAGTTAAATAGCAGAAATAAAACAAAAGGAGCTATGAATAACATTAGAACTTCTGATCCAGAATGTCATGTTAATTGTGCAGAATGTCAGAAATAGATATAGCATGTATAGTATGCTATGATTAGCAGCCATGCTATTTCATAAGTTTGCAGTTAGAAGCAGAATACATAAAATAGAAATGCAGTGATAACGACAGATTAACATGATAGCAGAATATGATGTTTGACAAGTTGTTTTAGTTATGATTCGAGGTAGAATATGATAACAATAAAGGCATATTTATATGATGCAAGTATTATGACGTCTGGCCAACGTGATAATAGTTACATCATATAATGTGAAATTATTGGGATCATATGATGTCTCGAGAAGTTTCTAGAATTGTAAGAACAGATGAGACCGAACTTTAGTGAGATAGAATGATGTTTAGTTATAAATAGAATTAGAAAGCGTGCATTCATGAGTACTGTGCACGACAAGACTAGTTATAAGTCTTACCGGTCTCAATGTGCAGGTTTAGTAATTAGATTTTATTATTCAGATATCAGTAGAATAGAATAGCCATGACAACTTAGATACTAGTAAGGTTTTGTATGGCACGGTAAGATAAATTAGTAAGGTCGTAGAGTTTAGTATGCACAAGGATAGCATTACAATATAGTCAATAAGAAAACTCATAATTATGTTTTTAAATTATAGACAGCTTAAGAACAGATAGATAGACAGACTTAGTACAGCAGATAATAGCCTAGTAATACCTCTATTCAGAATTAGGCATGTGATATGTAGTAAATAGCAGAAGTTTCAGAATTCAGACCCAAAATAAGCATATTATGTAAACTTAGAAAATATTGAGACAAGTCTTATGGCCAGATAGAATTTAAAACTATTAGAAATGAAACTAGCTCAAGTATTAGATTAAGCTCAGTGGGGGAGACTTTGTAGATAGACAGAAATTAAGAAGAATAGTCTTAGAGGATGTTCGTGAGGACACAAACAATTCTAGTAGGGGAGAGTTGTAACACCCCGATCTTTATAAGTTTCCTAAATAGACTTACCTATTTCCTTTAGAAATTTATAAAGGTCCTTATGATTGTATTTTATAATGATAAGGACTTAGAATGCAAGATAGTTAATGAAAAGGACCAACGACGCATAAGATCTAACGACAGGGACTAAACTTGCCAAATTATGAAACTTACAAGATAAGCTTATACATATTCCCTTATCATGAAGTAAAACACAGAATTTAGCCATAAAAATACACGTATTATGTGTTGGCATGAAACGTGGCATCACAAGATCAACAAATGAGGAAAAATTATTAGTAAATTCCATGATCATATCATTAAGACACGAATTTTAGAAAGGATTACAAGGATTTACAAGGGTTTCAAGAATCAAGGAGAGTTTAAGGAAGAGATTATCAAGAATCTTCAAATTGTTTATATGGTTCTTCCTTCAATTCAAGGTATGATGATAAACTAGTATATAAGCATGAATTCATGTTATAAGGTTATGTTAAATTAAGCTTATGAAAACCTAGTTTTGATTATGATGAATCATGATGTAATTAGAATTAGAAGTATTATTGTTATGATATAAATATGTTAGGAATCATGTACCCAAGTTATGGTTAATGATATAGAAAGATTCATGATGCTAGTTGTTGTTGATGATGAAGTATGTCTAGTTAAGGAGTGTTTGGAACAAGCTTATTAAGTGCTTAATTTAACAAGATAGCTTATGGTCCTGATGAAATATGATCTTAATATGTCAAATAAGCTGTAAAATAAGTTTGGTGTATAATAGAATAGCTTATCATGAGTTTTGGGTCGTTTTGGTGATATTTAAATTTGGGACAGCAAGGTTTTTCAGAAAATGAGCAGACTTGAAAGGGCCATGGAGAATAAACCGTTCGTCGGATTAAGATGAAATCTAAATGAAAATTGTAGCCCTCGGAGTCTACTTTAATTTTTATTCTTTAAGTTTTTGCTCGTTTGAAAGTTAAATTGGTGTAAAGTGCGAAATACAGCAGCAACCCAGGAAATTCTGCACTTAAAGTGTTTTTGAAAAAGTGTGTTTAATGATGAAATAGCACCTTAGGTGATCATGTTTAAGTTATTTAGACCTAATACATGTTAGATAATTGTGTTAGCAAGTTCTAATAGCATTAGAATGGTTATCATGTGAGTAGGTGCTTGTGGAAAGCTTACGGAAGGCTAAACAAGACCTAGAGGTGAGTAACGGTGCATTAGCTTCATGTTAATAGATTAAACATGATGTTAGAACTTGTGCAAGGTTTTGGAGATAGCCGAAACAAATCATGAATAATATGCTCACAAGAAGCATTATTGACAAGTTTAGCGTGCCTAAGAAATGCACGATGTAGAACTCCCATAGTAGCATCCTAAGTGGATGACACGTGCTTTTATAGTAGCATCCTAAGTGGATGACCAAGCATCCTATGTGGATGACCCGTGCTTGAAAATCACTTACGTCCTAAGTGGACGACCCCATATCAGAAAAGCACGTATAAATAGAAGCCGTCAGAAGAGTACCCGTTGGCTAGGGAAGTTCTCACTCATAGCAGGACGACTAAGTATCGTCTAGTCAGAATGCACGTGCTCAGATATCATGTCATGATTAAGAATTCAGAATAAGTCTCAGACTCATGTATAAGTAGTAAGACGACTATAAGTCGTACCATATATAGCATTTGAAATACATTTATGTTCAGAATTGTAAGTGTCAATTCATATATAGCTCTAGATCCAGAACTATGTTTATACACCCATGTAGAAGCTCAAATAGACGGTAGCTCATGTTTGAGATTCAGATTTAGATATAGACTCAGACCCGTTTACTCACTAAGTCATCAGGACTTACCGTTCTCAATTTCCATGTTTTGCAGGTTAAGTCTTAAGGACGTCGGGGCTTGTAGATTAAGAAGATGACTTAGGAGATCGGCAATGCTCGCATTTTTAGGTGACGAGCATCTCAACCATACTTTGTTATTCAGCTTGTTAACGCCCCAAAACTTTATGATTTAAGTGTCAGAATCATATAAGTCATGTTTTGATATTAATGTATAAATATTTATAACATGTATTTGAAATTGGGTCAAAATAGGGGTGTTTGGGTTAACACCCGCACTCACAGCTTTATGCTTCCGCATACCAAATTTAAGCACCACATTTATGTATTATATAATTAAGATTCGTTTAATTCAGATTTTTAGCTTAGTAGTTTTCACGAGTACATATTGATACAAGATAGGACAGAACCTGTACGGCGTATCCAATGTTAAAAAAAAATAATAAAAAATAAATTTTAGATTACAGGCGTTTCAAATATCCTTTTGATGGCTTCTAGATGTGATGTTTTAGGGTCTTCTTGAAAAATAGCACATAGACAAAGACTAAACATGATATCCGTCCTACTAGCCGTGAGGTAGAGAAGACTACCAATCATGCCACGATATTTTGTGTTATCAACGGATTCGCCGTCTTCATCTTTTGTGAGTTTAGTATCGGATGACATTGGTGTCCTAATTGGTTTTGACTCTTCTAAACCGAATTTCTTTAACATCTCTTTTATGCATTTAGATTGATTAAAGAAGATACCATCTTCTACTTGTTTGATTTGTAGACCAACAAAGAAACTAAGTTCTCCCATCATACTCATCTCAAACTCGTCATACATGATTTTAGAGAAATCATCACACATGTCTTGACAAGTGGATCTTAATATAATATCATCTACATATATTTGAACAATGATTATGTGTGACTCTCTTGTCTTCGTAAAAAGTGTGTTATCAACTAACCCCATTGTTTAAGACCGTAAAGGGCTTTCTTTAATTTATACACATGTTTAGGTTTTTCAAAATCGATGAAGCCCGGAGGTTGAGCTACATATACTTCT
Source organism: Chrysanthemum makinoi (assembly GCA_910596185.1). Lineage (NCBI taxonomy): Eukaryota > Viridiplantae > Streptophyta > Magnoliopsida > Asterales > Asteraceae > Chrysanthemum > Chrysanthemum makinoi. Next base: position 179,933,451 of record OU343216.1, read on the forward strand.
TCATTAAGAAAACCATTTAGAAACTCACTTTTGACATCCATTTGATAAAGCTTAAGATCATTAGCACAAGCATAAGCAAGAAGTATTCTTATAGACTCTAATCTAGCCACGGGAGCATAGGTCTCATCAAAGTCTATTCCTTCTTGTTGGTTATACCCTTGGGCAACGAGTCTAGCCTTGTTTCTAGACACTACTCCGTTTGCATCTAACTTGTTTTTATAAACCCATTTGGTTCCTATTATGGTTTGATTACTAGTGTTAGGATTTGGTAAATCCAGTTATTAAAGTGTCGGTCACCTCAAGTATATGTAATCGTTAAAAAGCTCGTTGTCGTAGTTAGTTAATGTTAAGTAGTATTTAGTTAAGTAACACCGTGGAGGACGGACGAGTCTTTACCCACTGTATGCCTGATCCACAGCCCGTAGGTGGCGTTTTATGTAAGGCTATAAATACCATCTACCTCCCAAGGTAGAGGGTTGGAGCTTATAATAATACTTTTACTTTCTCTCACTAAGTTCCCAAACCTCTAACTATTTCTCTCTCGAAAACCTCAAGTTATACGCCTACTTGTAATCATGATTTGATATGTTTGTGAAATCCAATATGTTACAAATGGTATCAAGAGCCATGGTTTGATCATCTCTCTTACATATCCTTGGATTTCTAGTGGTTTTATATGGTTTTTGGGTTTGAAAAAGTTTAGTGGCTTTTGCATCATTTGCATCATTTCTTGTGTTAAAGTTTGAATTTTGAGTGTACTTTTGTGTTTAGAATCATTGTAAGTGCTTGGGTTTTGATTTGGAAAGCTTGAATCACTGTGGTTGAGCTTGTTTTGGATTGAAAAGGGTTGTGTTTAAGTTTTTCTTCCTAGCGACTTGGTTCTCGGATAAATTTTCTTCGTAGCGACTTGCTTCGTTAGTTGGTAGCGACTTGTAGTTGAAGTGGTAGCGATTTGAGCCCTAGCGAATTGTCTATTGAGACAAGACGACAAACAGTACAAAGTAGTGGAGACACCACTTTGGCTAGCGACTTGGTTGACGTAGCGACTTGTCTTTATTATTTCTAGCGACTTGTCTTTGTTGTTACTAGCGAGTTACTCTTTAGCGACTTGACCTCTCAGCGAGTTGTTCCTTAGTGACTTGTCTACTTAGCGAGTTGTTCTTTAGCGACTTGTCAGCTTAGCGAGTTGCTACTTAGCGACTTGGTAACTTAGCGACTTGTCTTCAAGGGTTATAGCGACTTGGTTGATTTGGTTTCTAATACGGTTTTCTCTTGATTCAGTAAAATCCAGTGAAAGAATATATTTCCCAGTTTAATCATAGAGTTTTAAAATCCCGTGAAATCAGTAATCATGTCTACCAACATACCTACAAACATCTCTTCTCAAGGTCTGAGGACGTTCAAGCAAATGGATCGTGATACTCGTCCACCTATGCTTGACAGAACCGACTATGACTCATGGGCTCAGCGAATTAGGGGTTGTACTGTTTGGGAAAATAAAATGGAGTCAACATTCTCAAGTCAATTGATGAAGGACCGTATCAAGTTGAGACAACCAGAGACATACTCGATACTGCTGTTGATGGCACGATGATATTAGGACTGGACATACCTAAAATGTATGATGAATGACTGATAAGGAAAAGAAGAGATATGATGCACATCGGGTTTCTAACATCATACTTCATGGTTTACCTAAGGACATTTACAAGTTGATCAATCACAACACTGAAGCTAAGGCAGTTTGGGTCAATGTCAAGATGCTTCTCTCGGGTTCTGAACTAACCAAGGAAGACAGAGAATCACAACTGTATGATGAATTTGAGCATTTTAAGATGAAACCTGAAGAAAGTGTCTATGAATATTACGTGAGATTCCACAAGCTTGTAAATGACATGAGGAACATCAAAATGACCATGCCAAATATTCAGCTGAACTCAAAGTTTGCGAACAACATGAATCCCAAATGGCACAAATTTGTCACCTCTGTGAAGCTAACCAAAGGATTAAAGAACACCAACTATGAGCAACTGTATGCCTTCCTTCTTCAAAATGGGAGACATGTTATGTTTGAACGAAGGATTCTTGAACAGTTCAAATCTAAACAGGGAGAAACAAGTTAGTCAAATGATTCAACGCCTTTACACCAATGTTGGAATTACCACCAAAGCTTCTCAAGTCATACCCACGGGTAATGGTAATTACAAGCTCATTCCCGATCCAGATATAAGCCCGGACTCAAACACACTCATGGAAAACTTCATCAATCAACTGTCTCTCATGGTTAGTCAAAATATGAATTCCATTCCACACACCAACAATAACTCGCATCAAAGATCCAATCCACATAATCAAGCTATCATGTAGATGGTGGTAGGTGCGAATGTGCAAGGAAGACCGGTATGAACAAGGGATGGTTGGAGCAGTTATGGTAATACTGGAGTAGGTGGAGGATATGTGGCTAATCAGAATCGTGGAAGAAATTCCAATCAAGGGCAAGCAAAGCCAATCAAATGCTACAACTGTGGTGGTGAGGACATATTAGGAACCGCACATCTCCAAAACGCCCACGAATGCAATACCAGAGACAAGATGTTGCTTGTGCAAGCTCGGATAATGGAGCGCTTTGGATGAAGAGGAGTTGTTGTTTCTGCGAAGGGAATGCTAAGACATATGATGCTGATGTGGATGAGCAACCAATTCAGGAAATAGGTCACAATCATCAAAATGCCTTCAAGTTGCAGACTGTGATGCATTTGATTCTGATGTCGATGATGAACCTACTAGCACAATCTTCATGGCTAGCATCTTGCCTATGGTCTCTCCAAAGGTCTCTTCACCACAACAAGCTGGTTCATCCAAAGAATCAATCATCTCAGAGGTATTAAAACTATATGATGAAGTTGATGAGCAAAAGATACATAACGAAGTACAATCTCTTGAAATTTATGAATCAGATATTGATAATGAGGGTAATAGTAACATTGTACCATATGATCAATATGTGACACAAAGTGAAAGTGATATTGTACCAAGTGATGTATCTTCTGCAGTCAATGATGACTATGTTTTTGATGAATACACTGCATGTGCCCTAGATGATTCTGTTATCTCGAATGAATTCTATAAAGAACAAGTTGCTATTTATGAACAACGTGCTAAGTTTGAGTTAACTAGCCGTGAGCAGGAAATGGATGACCAAATGCGCACAATTATTAGAAAAAGTAATTTTAGAGAAGAAGTGTTAAAACAAGAGTTAAACTCCTTACAAGAAAAGCTTTCTAAAACTCTTAAGCAAAAGCAAGAGCTTCAAGATAATGTTAAAATGCTTAAACAAGAATTCATGCTAAGGAATCAAAACTTTTGAATGATTTTTCTAATCTAAAAACTTTGAAAAACAAGCTTGAAAATAAGTTGTACGTACAAGGGAACACCATTCAGACTGCTCACATGATCACTAAGCATAGAGTCTTAAGCGATAAGCAAAGTATTCCCCTAGTAGAGGAACCAAATCCCGAGTATTGTAAAAGAGCTCAAGCTCTCCATAAGACTGTATATGATGGTAATGAGATCCTTAAGCCTAGGCAAACACCTTCATGTATTGGAAGCAAGGAAGAGGATAGAAAATTAGAAGATGCCTCTAGGGAGAAAATGGATAAGAAATTAGAAGATCCTAAGTGTAAAAAGAATAACATAACGATCAAACCCCATGATTACACAAAAGAAAATTGGATCTCCCTGAACAGGTTTAAGCCTCAAACTCAATTAACCACAGAACAAATTTTTTGGAAGAAAGACATGGATAAGCAAAAGCAAACGTACTTGTTGAAACAAACACTCCCCTTAGGAAAGTGCCTGCAACTACTGTGTATCCTCCGAATACACCAATGCATTTAGTTCCTAGAACTATTGCCACTAATAGCAAGACCTTAATCAGCCTATATGTTGTTTATCAACTATATGTTGATTTTGAAAGGACATGTAAAAAGAGAATCACACCTACAGGGATAATGAAGGGGAAAGGGGTTTTGAGCAAACTAAAGAATGCTATTTAACTGAGGTCATGCCTTTAAACAAAAAGGTCAATTTGAAAGTCTTCAAAGGGGATAAACTCGGATATTAAAGAAATGGAAAAGGAATTTGATGCAATGATTGTTGAAGTCAATGATTATGAACAGGAACTCAAATATAATGAAATTGAAAGGAAGAATTTGCATATCCTAAATGAGAACTTAGTATTAAGTTGTGTGGCTCAAGATGTGTTTTATACTGTTACTAAGCATTCTATTACTGCTTCTCAATTTCATGAATTAACTGCTGCTTTGAAAGTCTCCCATGATCGTGTCATTGAGCTTGAAAACAAAAACTCAGAACTAAATGAGAAAATTGATCAGGATGATCACGATAATTTGGTAAAACACTTTTCTAAGCTAGAAGTTGAACATTTTGATTTGCAACTAAAATATCAACATCTCAAGGAAAATGTCAAAACCTCAAACATCAAGACATTCTCAAATGTTCCAGAGTTTGATGCACTTTTTGAAATAAACAAACGTGACGAACAGATTCAAGCTCATTGTAACACGATCAGAAAGTTGAAAGCCCAAATTTCACAATTAAAGGGTGAAAAGAACAACATGACTTGCTCCCAAATGCCTCCTCCTTTAGATTCTCAGTATTCTCAAACTTTTCATCTTCAAAACTTGGTTAATGTTTTACAAAAGGAAAATGAGAGTTTTCTAGAAGAAAATGAAAAGTTAAACGACACTTTAAAGAGTTATATGATTCAATGAAAGTCACTCGTGACAAGAACAACGAAAAAATAACGTCTTTACATAAGGAAATTGAGAATCAAGAGTCGGAAAAGGGAAAATGCCACTTGTCTATAATGAGAATGTTGCATCAAAGTCATCTGCAGACTGCAAATATACTGTGACTGTTAAATACATTCCTCCTCATCTTAGAAATAACGAAATTGTGTTTCATAACTATTTCGCTCACCTTAAGGATAGTCTAGAATGTCTCCGTGAGATTGTAGAAGAGGATTTCATAGATAAGCCACTTGATAGAGAAATTAGGTTTGCTTGTATTCAGGCCAAACGATCTCAGGAGCTATTAGAATGTTTAATAGCAACATGTCCTAAATCCTTAGGTGCGAAAAATAAAGCTGTGATGCCTTGTTCTATGCCCAGTTCCAAGTATGCAACCCATTCTATGCCCATTATTAAGAAAGTGAACTCTAAAGTGCCTTCAAGTAGTTCAGATCCTTGCACGTGTAGTTCAGGAATGCAAAAAGTAGCTCAACCAACTAATGTTCCCATAATTCCCTCAACAAGAGTAATCAGTGACATAAAAAGCAAGCGGTCAAAGCCTCCAGGAAATACAAAGCAAGATAGGACCTCGCAAGCTAAGAATGTGCATTGGAAGAGAGTAGAAGACCACCCTAGGAACACTAAGTTTGAGTTGAATAAAACGAATCATGTTGATTCTAGTATTAGCTATAAGCGTACTTTAATTAATTCGAATTCGCTACTATCTCAAACCATGTAATGATGACTGCTTAATTTCTGTTATTAATCATGAATGTGGTGTGAATGATTTGATTAATGTTGTTAAATGCCCATAAAATGTTAATGTCAAAAATCAAGCTAAGAAGGCTAAAAGGCAAAGGCGAAAGAAAGTTAGAAAACATTGGAAACCCACAGGAAGAAAATTTAGTAGTATAGGTTATCAATGGATACCTACTGGCCGTAAGTTTAAACTTAATGAGTTTTTCCCTAAATTTTCTAAGTCAATGCCCATTAAAAAATGGATGCCTAATGGTAGAACTATTCCTTTAAGAAGTGAACATACTTTGAATAGGTCAAATACGGACACTAGCACTGTATCTATTCCTGATGATTCCATTGTTTCTACTTCGATGCGGGTGTTCCAATCATCAGCTAACCAAATGGAACCCATTCTTGCATGGGGATCCCAATTATCCAGTTATCCATTCTTGTCTGTGTTCAACTGCAGATCGTTCAAATCGTTTCTGGTACTGGACTCAGGCCGTTCCAAGCATATGACTGGAGATCGCTCGCGGCTCATGAACTTCGTGAGTAAATTCATCGGACTGTTAGATTCGGGAACGACCATTTTGGAGCAATTATGGGTTATGGAGACTATGTTGTTGGCGAAAGTGTAATCTCTAGGGTATATTATGTTGAAGGTCTTGGTCATAACTTGTTTTCTGTTGGTCTTCGTGATTCCGATCTAGAAGTGGCATTTAGAAAACAAACTTGTTTTGTTAGAGAACTTAATGGTGTGGAACTGTTAAGAGGAACTCATGGTTCAAATCTATACACCATCTCTATCGAAGACATGATGAAGTCTTCTCCAATCTGCTTGTTGTCAAAGGCTTCAAAGACAAAATCATGGTTATGGCATCGTCGTCTCAATCACTTGAACTTCAGAACCATTAATAATCTTTCCGAAAGGAGACTAAGAGGCTTACCCGATTAAAGTATGAAAAAGATCATCTTTGTTCAGATGCCAATTGGAAAAAGCAAGAAATATGCCCACAAACCCAAACCCACAAACTCAGAATGGAAGTTCTCATACCCTTCATGGATTTGTGCGGACCAATGAGAGTGCAAACGATAAATGGGAAGAAATATATTTTAGTCGTAGTTGATGACTACTCTCGATTTATTTGGGTAAAGTTTTTGAGGACAAAGGATGAAACTCCAGATGTCATCATCAAACTTATCAGCTTCGTGTTCGACTAACAATATGGTTAGAATTGTTCGAACAGACAATGGCATAGAGTTCGTTAACAAAACTTAAGTCAATTTTATGAAAGTGTTGGAATCAGTCATCAAAGAAGTGTTCCACGAACTCCTCAACAGAACGGTGTAGTTGAAAGACAAATCAAACTCTTGTGGAAGCCGCAAGAACAATGCTAATTTATTCAAAGGTTCCAATGTTTCTTTGGGCTGAAGCCATTGCCACTGCTTGCTACACCCAAAATCGTTCCTCATACACACATCTCATGGAAAAACTCCATACGAACTTGTCCATAAACGAAACCTGATCTCTCCTACCTTCGTGTGTTTGGTGCGTTGTGCTATCCAACGAATGACGGTCAAGATTTAGGTAAATTAAGAGCTAAGGCGGACATTGGAGTTTTGTAGGTTATGCATCAAACAAGAAGGGTTACCGAATCTACAACAAAAGAACTCGAGATATCATGGAAACTATTCACGCCACGCTCGATGAGTCGTCCGGCAAATGGCTCCGGACAATCCGCTTGGACCCGATCTCAACCTTCATCAAGTAGTCCCATCGTTCTACTCTTGTACTTAATCCTCACCAAGAACTCCTATGTACCTCCTTCAAAGATGATTTAAAGAAATTGTTTGATCCAATGTTTGATGAACACTATGAGCCAATTGCTAATGATATGTCAATTCCATCAACAGAGGCTGCTCCTATCCTTGTCAATGAAGTTAACCCCGCTATGCCATTAAGTCAAGAAGCGCCTGCTGCTCATCACTCTGTCTCATCAACAAATCATCAATCATCAAATGTACATCATGGAATTATGTTCGCACCTATGATGGATATAATCCCTTTGCTACTCCTGAAGATGCCCCTTTGAAAACATATTTGCTCCTGAATCATCATCAGAACCATCTTCATCGAGAAATCAACTCGCTACTTCGCCTCAACAACAACCACACGAACACCTTAGAAAATGGACACATGATCATCCATTGGCCAACATCATTGGAAATCCCTCTCGTCCAGTATCCACTAGTAAACAACTTGCAACCGATGCCTTATGGTGCTTCTTCAACTCCGTACTATCCAAGGTCGAACCAAAAGACGTTAAAACTGCCATGAATGAAGACTGCTGGTTCAATGCCATGCAAGAAGAAATTCATGAGTTTGATCGACTTATGTATGGGAATTAGTACCGCTCCCGATGTGCTATGATCATTGCTCTAAAGTGGATCTTCAAAGTAAAACTTGATGAGCATGGTGATGTATTAAAGAACAAGGCTCGATTGGTTGCAAAAGGATACGTCAAGAGGAGGGTATTGACTTTGAAGAATCATTTGCTCAGTTGCTCGTGATCGGCAATCGAATCTTCTTGGCTAATGCTGCAAGTAAGAACATGGTAGTTCATCGATGGATGTAAAGACGGCTTTTCTTAACGGAGATCTTAAAGAAGTCGTATACGTCACCCAACCTGAAGGTTTTGTGAATCCAGAGCATCCTACTCATGTCTATCGTTTGAAGAAGGCTCTTTACGGTTTGAAGCATGCTCAAGGGCATGGTATGATACGCTATCAAAGTTTCTTCTATCTACTGGATTCAGCAAAGGAGCAGTTGATCCGACATTGTTCACCGAAAGTCAGGCAAACATTTAATTCACGTTCAAATTTATGTTGATGATATTATTTTTGCCTCGACTGACCCCAATGTATGTGACCGCTTTTCAAGGAGATGGGCTCCAAATTTCAAATGTCAATGATGGGACAAATGTCATTTTTCTTTGGATTACAAATTTCACAAAGTCCCGGAGGCATTTTATAAATCAATCTAAATATGCAAATGAGATTTTAAAGAAATTTGGATTTGATTCTTGTGACTCTGTTGACACTCCCATGATAGAGCGTACTAAACTGGATGAGGACCACTGGGATCATGGTAGATCAAATGAAATATCGTAGTATGATTGATCCTCGATGTACCTCACGTTTCAGACCGTATTATTCCAACCTAAAACCAAACCAAACCCAGCGGTTAAACGGGTCTTTCGGTATCTCCAAGGAACCATCAATATGGGACTTTGGTACCCAAAGGACACCGGTATGTCACTAACAGCCTATGCAGATGCCGATCATGCAGGATGTCAAGATACACGCCGAAGCACGCCAGAGGTGTTCGTTTTGGGTGATAAGCTTGTGAGCTGGTCTTCTAAGAAATAAATGAGTACTTATATCCTCTACGAGGTGAATACATAGCCATGTCATCTTGTTGTGCTCAAATCCTATGGATGAGATCCCAATTATCTGACTATGGCTTTGTATTTAACAAAATCCCTCAGGTTGGATAACAAAAGTGCCATTGCTCTTTCATGCAACAACGTACAACACTCAAGAGCAAAGCACATCGACATACGACATCATTTCATCGGGAGCAAAGGAAAACAGGTGGTGGAACTTTATTTTGTGAGGACTCGAATACCGTTAGCGACATCTTCACCAAAGCTCTTCCTAGAGAACATTTTGAGTTTATCCTCCCACGACTTGGTCTAAAGAGTCTACAACCGGAAACACTTAAACGTCTTCAAGAGGAAGAAGAGGAGTAAAAGGTTTTTCTTCATCCATCTCTTGTAAATGGTTATTCAAAAAGCAAAATACAAAATTTCAAAACCAACAAAAAGCAAATAGAAATATATAAAACTTTCAAAAATCCATAAAATTTTGAAAAACTCGAAAAATCTCAAAATATTGTCTTTCTGTCATGTTTTTTCCTGATTCGACAATAATCTCGGTCTTTGTGCTGTCATTCAAAGAGTGACACGGGTCTTTAGATGTTGTTCGAATGTACAAAAAAAAAATAAATAAATAAAAATTTGAGAGAAACAAAGGCTTATAGTCATTTACTTATAACCCATTTTTTAAAGAAAGAACAGAGCCATGCTTTATCTTATTTTTCCATCTCATGCTCTGATTCTAAAAATAAATGTTTGTCACTAAAACGACAAATGTTTCCTTCACAAGTATTTTTCTTTCAAAAATTCTTCAAAAATATTTGTTATCTAATTGAAAAACTAATAAAATAATCTGGTCTCAATTTTTAAAATCATCCGGGCTTGACATTGGTCAAATCTTATCTCAATCAACAACTTATGTCATTGATTGAGGGGAGAATGATTTCATTTAAATCAAAAGGTTATTTGTCATACAACCGTTCGAACCAAGGTTAATGTCATGTTTTCAAAAGATACTCAAGTATGTTTTTGGAGTTTAAAGTCTCAGCTTTGATCCTTATCTGTTAAATGTTTTCATAAGCAAGTCACAATTCTTCTCAAAAGCTTTCAAAATCAATTTAAATCTACAGAGATCACAAATCTCAAATGATTTGAAAATTGTGATCGAGGGATAATTTGTGATTTAAATGGATTTAAACCGATAAATGGTTTTGTTATGATTTACAAGCTTTCCTCCCCACATGTGCCAAACGATTTCAAATTTAACATGCACATTTGTGGGGGCATCTATTTCAAACCAAAAAACGTGATTGATTTTTCAATGTGTAAGGTTTTCCTAATATGTGCAAAACACTTTCAAATTTCTATGCACATATGGGGGAGCTACTTTTGAAAACCACATCCTTTCCAAAATTATCCTTAACAAAGTATGAAAAATACTAATCTTGATCAGGAAAGTGATGTTGATATCTTTTAGAAAATGGTAATCAAAGAAGTGAATCCTTCCTCTTGCCTCCGTGTGCCAAAACGATTTCAAATACATGATGCACATGGTGAGGGGGAGCTCTTTTTCTAAAAATATCAAAAACAATTCAGGTACAAAATGCTTTGATTTATATCACAAGTATCTGGATTGATTTTCAAATGGTTTTCAATTGGCTCCAATGGCAGACGAACAATACCAAATAGACCGACCAAATTTACTTTATATATGGTGATATAAGGATGGTTAGGTTAGGTATTCGTTCCCACGATCCAGCCAGAACCGGAGGGATCTACCCAGGGACAATCCACTAGAAAGTGTAGAGTCCTTAGGTATGATGAAAAAAGGACAAAAGTGAGATATGGGAAGAGTGCGGACTGAGAAAGAGCTAGAACTGGAATAAACCCAACAAGGTTCTAGTTATGAAGTCTCGGTAAGCACTGAAGGGGTTGAAGAATGAAAAAGAATTGAATGAGAAAAGGGTGAAAATAAATAGCCCTCCAATTATTCAACCTTAGGCGTAAACCGGTTCAATACATATGCTACTGGTTGTTACTAAGGTAACACCGGTATTGAAGACAAGACTTCATGGACCCAGTGACGCACTGCACTACAACTTCCCAAGCTACTCAAGTTTCTCTTAAAAGGAACTTGTTTCATTCTCACGGGGAACCTACATAATCTATCGAATTTTTCTTAGAGATTGTTGATATTGAAAAAGGAGACCCTCTCCCTAGTCTCCGGCATAGGAACCAAATGTGCACAATTGAGTCTAGAGCCACGAGATCATCAAGTAAATATCTTTAGGACACTGTCAATGAAGACTCACTGTTTCACACAATGTGGAAAGAGAGATTATATCTTATGAGTCCTACGCAATATCCTTGTGGTATTGCCGTAACATCCTGAGTGATATGCAAACATATTCACAATGAAGATGGAAAGCCTTCTAGAGCCAACATCAAACAAGCTCTTGGTAGGTGGCATGTGAGATCTATCCAATAGATCAACCATGTGATAACTGAACAAAAACAATGGGGCGATTCAAAATTATGAATCAATCCTGGTTCAGGTTATGGATTGAAGGATACCTTTGAAAAACCGGTTGTTGTGCTTAAAAATTATTTTCTTTAGCACATCGACCGTGTATTAATATTTCAAATATAAAAGGTGTTTATGATTGATAATTGATTTTTCTCAAAAACCCTCGTTGTATTGCGAAAACACTTTATTGAGCAAGATCGATTGTTTTTCAAATCTCTTTTCATCAATCGCTGAATCTCAAATTACTGGTTCACTCACCTGTTGTCTTTGAAACGTTCTTGAGAACGCTTGAGCAACTGTAAAACCCTGTCAAGGAGATTCTTCGAATTATACTCGATCACAAAAGACTTGTACTGATCAACGGGAACCGTGGGCGTGTACCTCAATTCAACGAAAGTGATCAAAGACACTTTTGTGCGCTTTATTGCTAACTGTTTTATGCAGGTACGCCCGACATTTGCAGCTGATCAGAATGGAGGTTCAATCCATAGCCGCATGCTCACACAACATATTCATTTCTAAAGAAATCATGATAAGTGCATCAACGACTCTGATATTTTCACTCCATGCTTCTGCTACGCTACTGCAAATATCATGAATCAACTAAAGCTTCCACTACTCTGATGAAAAGATTTCATGATCCAGAATGTGATCACGTCGGTCCAAAAGTCACAACATCACATAATATCAACACCACAATGGAAGAGTCAGAGATTTATGTTAGCTGATGATCTCAATGTTGGCTCAAAACTCATTATCACGTGGATCAGTTAAAGACCTCCACTTGGATTATCCAAACATGCAAAAATGAAGAATAAAAAACTACGGGCTACAGAGCAAGGAACATTAACAAGAATCCAAGAACAATCTTAATGTAATATCTGTTTGTATTCAATGCATTTTGAGGTGACCTTCCTCAGGGGGAGATTGTTAGGATTTGGTAAATCCAGTTATTAAAGTGTCGGTCACCTCAAGTATATGTAATCGTTAGAAAGCTCGTAGTCGTAGTTATTTAATGTTAGTATTTAGTTAAGTAACACCGTGAGGACGGACGTCCTTACCCACTGTATGCTTGATCCACAGCCCGTAGGTGGCGTTTTATGTAAGACTATAAATACCCTCTACCTCCCAAGGTAGAGGATTGGAGCTCATAATAATACTTTTACTTTCTCTCACTAAGTTCCCAAACCTCTAACTCTTTTTTCTCTCTAAAACCTCAGTATATACTACTTGTAATCATGATTTGATGTGTTTTTGAAATCCAATATGTTACAACTAGGTGGAGGGACAAGTGTCCAAACATCATTAGAAACAAATTGATTTAACTCTTTTCAGCCATTACCCAACTTTCATCTTTTATGGCTTTTGTGATTCTTAGGTTCTATGGTTGAAACAAACAAAATAGGCTACTTTGGTTTTGAACTGAGACCTTAAGGTTCTTTCGCTAACTTTCCTATTACCTTATCTACGTGGGTGATCTTTGGACTCTTTAATATTTATGAGTTCATTATTTGAAGATTCTTCTTCTTCTTTATTTGTCTTTTTCTTTATTACAATAGCTTCACTTTCAAAAATTTCGTCATCGACAAGAAGTGGAGAGGGTTTGGGTGGACTTTCATCAAATTTTACATTTAATGACTCTTCTACCTTCATTGTTTTTTTATTTAATATGACGAAGTTTGCTATTAGGAGAAGTACCCTAGAAAAATACGTTCGGTTGATTTAGGATCAAATTTTGTAAGGTAATCTTTAGTGTTAAGAAGAAAATATTTGCTACCAAAGACTCTAAAGTGATCTAACGTAGGCTTTTTGCTCGAAGTAACTCGTATGGAGATTTACCTAAAATTGGTCTAATTAAGACTCGATTAAGTATGTACGTTGAAGTATCAACGGCATTGCACCAAAACTTTTGAGGTATGGATTGCTCATTTAGCATGGTGCGACTCATTTCTTGTAGGGTTCTATTCTTTCGTTCAACTACCCCATTTGATTGTGGAGTGCGAGGAGCCGAGAAGTTATGAGTAATACCATTAGCGTCACAAAAAGTTCCAAATTGCACTTCATTATCGAATTCCCTACCATGATCCGTTCTAATAGACACTGTAGGACTTCCTAGTTGTCTTTGGATTTTCTTGCTTAATATTTCAAAATAATTAAACATTTCCGTTTTGTTCTTTTAGAATTTAGTCCATGTGTACCTAGAGTAATCATCCACTATAACCAAAGTGTAGTAGTTGCCTCCATAACTATGGATAGCGGATGGACCAAATAAATCCATGTGTAGTAATTCTAGACACTTAATTGTAAACACTATGTTTTTAGCTTTGTGACTAGAGTGGACTTGTTTTCCTACATTACAAGCATCACAAAAGTGATGTTCATATTTTAACTTAGGTAGATCTCTTACTAGATCTTTGGATGATAGCGATCGAAGAAGTCGCATATTGCATGACCCAATCTTCGATGCCATAAGGTCGAAGTATCATCCATAGAGGTAAGACAAAGTTTGTCTTTAGGTTCATTACCAATTTTAATGACATAGACTCCATGTTTCCTAATTCCTCTTCCTATGGTTACACCATTTTTTAATATCTTACTACGGTTTCGTAAAAAGTACATTGCACTTTTATCACATATTTTCCTATACTTAAGAGGTTAAAGTTTAGGTTTCATACGGACACACATCGTTAATGGTTAGAGATTTGTTAGAAATCGTACCTCTACCGATGATTTTACTTTTGCTATTTCCAAACACCACATTTCCTCCATTAAAGGATTCATATGTGGATAATAGATCTTTATTGCCGGTCACGTGCCTCGTGCACCCGCTATCCTTGACCCATTCATCCAGATTTAGGTCAACCTGTAAGCACACCTAAGAAAACAATTAACTCAAAAGTTTAGTCCCCATTTGTTCATGGGTCCATTAGTGTTAAACATTCCATTCATGTTAGACATGTATGGATAAGGTGAATATGCATTCCATGGTGCAAAGTTTTGAAATGGAAAGCCGTTTTGCATATTTGGGTTCCATCCCATTTGATGGTTACTCCTCGGGTAAACATTATTAGGTCTCCTAGATGTGTTTAGTTTTGAGAAAGATAAAGCTTTGTTTTTGCAAAAGTTGGATTATATTTTGGGGGTGGTTGTCTAGTGGTAATATGAGTTGGTTTCTTCTTATTAACAATAACAAAATCAGTTCTAGAGGAAGAAGCTATGTTATTACCACTATTTGCTTTAGCGGATTCACGGATCCCGGTTGTATACTAGTCGGCTGGGATCCGTGGGATCCCCAACAACATGGAATGTTTTCTATTGCTTTACTAATTGTGTTTCTTTGTTTTCACTACTTGACGATCAAGTTGTGAATCCCTAAACCTTTTGGTTGTTTTGTTTTAACACTATCTAGTATCATATCTAAAGTATTAGTACTCATTCTAGCAATCTTAGAATCTAGTTGATCAACTAGTGTTTGAAGTTGAACGCAAAGTTCACATTCGACACTTGCTATTTTACCCTTTTCTAAACGTTTTAATTTTGCTTTTAACTCTATGACTTCCTTATCTAAACGTTGGTTTTGATTTTTCAAAAACTTGTTTTTGTTAATTACTTTTAAGCTAATTTTTCAAAGTTTGTCATATTCATTATGCAATGAGTCATCATCTAGTGATGAGCTACTATAGTATTCATGACATACCTCGTCATTAGCCATGAGACAAATTTCTTCGTCCTCCTCTTCGCTCATTCCCCACGAGCCGCTTACGAAATGCTTTTTGATCATCCTGCTTGGGACACTTACTAATAAAGTGGTTTGGGTCCCCACATTTAAAGCAGGCGCGATCATCCCTTGGCCCGTCCTCTTTGCTTTTCCGAATTTTTCTTGTCGTCATACGGTTGTTTGACGTATCTTCCCTTTCTTCTAAGAACTTCTTAAAGTCCCTTACCGCCATGGCATACTCCTCGTCGTCACTATCTGAAGAGGAGTTCTCTTCATCGCTGAGACCTTTTGGCTTTAAGGGCAAGAGATTTGTGTTTCTCTTTCACCTTTGAGGCTTCGAATCTTAGCAAGGACAAGCTCATAGACTTTTAAGTTGCTTATGAGTTCATCAAGGGTGAGGATTGTCAAATCTTTTGACTCTTCGATTGCCGTTACCTTGGATCTCCACTTGGATGGAAGTGCTTTTAGATATCTCCTAACATGGTTACGCTAGAAAGATTCATCAAGTGCTTGTAAAAATGTAATAATAGTATTTAAATTAGCAAAAGAATGATATATAGTTTCCTCATTCGATATTGAAAATTGTTCATATTGTTGAACAAATAAAGCAATTTTATTATTTTTAACTTGTTGATTACCTTGATGAGTTACAACTAAAGAATTCCAAATTTCTTTAGAGGTTTTAAGCATAGAAATTCTTTCAATTCCTTTTTGGGTAAAGCATTATATAAAACCATTTTAGCTTCACTATTTTTAGAAAGATTTTTCTTCATGTCATCGTTTAGTTTATCATGAGGTATGTTAAGTAAATTTCTTTATCATCTTTTGAGGTAGCCTCAAAATCGCCTTCAACAATAATGTACCAAAGATCAATATCTTTAGACTTCACATACGTTTCGAATCTATTTTTCCAATATATAAAACCATTAGTTTCAAGTAGTGGTGGTCATTGCATAGATTTCCCTTCCTTGTAGTTTTTAGAATCCATAGTGATCGAAAAGTTTTTAAAATACGGTTTACTTTAAAACATTTATAAACTTAGCTCTTGATGCCAATTGTGGAAAACTAGAAGGGGGGGTTGAATAGTTTTGCCGATTTTAAGTTAGTTTCAAAACTTTAGATTCGATATTATGTGAAATCGTATGGATGAAGAGAAAGTATAGATCTAATGGTAATGCAAGTAAATAAAGTAAAGTAAAGGATAGAAATGACACAACCGATTTATAGTGGTTCGGCTACAAGGACACCTTCCTTGCCCTACTCCACTCCCCCGAGTCACCTACTCGAGAGTTCAAGCACTATGTCAACAAACTCCTTCAACTTGGAGGAGAAGCCTTCACAACGTCGCTTACACTTTTTTCGGTACAAAGCAAAATACGAGTCAGAACACGGTGGACCAAACCAACACGACTATTACACAACAACTATGTGAAATATCAAATACAAGATCCTTGCTACGTAAATATTGTGGAGGAACAAATCAATCAAGGACCCCTTGCTTGGATGACTTGTAGAATGCTCGTGATCTCGCCTTAGATAAGGACCTATATGAGAATCACTAAAGAAAGAAAGAAGAGCAACTCTCTAGATCAAGTGATCTTTTGTTAGAAGAGAGTAAGAGTATATGAGAGATTTAGGAAGAAGAGGGGTAAGTTAGAATGAATAAATGGCTCTCTATTTATAGGCAAAAACTTGCCATTGCTCTGGATCCCACGGATCCCTCCCTTAAGGGATCCATCTAGTGTAAACCTAGGGATTTGTGGGACGCTCCTCTTTGCCCATGGGTTTTTTGGTTATGGGTCAAGGGTCATGGGTTATGGGTTGGTTCATGGGTATTTCATTAGATACAATGTATCTAATAGATGCAATGCATCTAGTCAAATGGGTATGGGTCAATACCATGGGTTATGGATATGATCCATGGGTTGTGATTTTTACTCATCCTAATAAACTATTACAACAAATGATTTATTACAACAATTTGTATTAAATGGCTATAGGTAAATGCTTTACAAAAATAACATGTATCCTTATAATTTTACTTATGATAACATTATATTTGTTATCAACAAAACACAAAGAGATCGCTAATTATTAATAAACGTTTTACTATTTGTTTACATTAGTAATTGGGATCCGGTAGTCGAAGTGTTCAAAAAACGGTTGTCGATTTGGAAGGCAAGTGTCTTATCTATGGCCGGTAGGGCTATTCTTATAAAGTCGGTGCTTGAAAGTCTTCCTACTTATTATTTTTCTCTATATAAAGCCCAGTCGCTGTGATCAATAAACTTGAGTCCATTGTTAAACGGTTTCTTTGGGGTGGTAGTGACGAATTGAATAAAATTCATTGGGTTGCATGGGACAAGGTTACGAAATCTAAAAAAGATGGTGGACTGGGTTTTAGCAAGTTAGAGGAAAGCAATAATGCGTTAGTTTTGAAATGGTTATGGAGGTACCGTAGAGAGAATGATGCGCTATGAAGGAAGGTTATTGACGCGGTTCATGGTTCCAAAAGAAGATGGGAAACATTTCATTGTAATAGTCAGTTTCCGGGCACTTGGACCAGGTTGGTGAAGGTTGGGTATCGGTTGAGGACACAAGGTATTAGTTTCATTAATATGATTCCGCTAAGGCAATGGTACAACGGAAATTTTGGATTGATCCGCGGGCTTACGTGAACCGGGCCAAGATCTGTTTCCTACTTTGTTTTTACAAGGAAAACAAGTGGTGTTAAGTGGTGGATAGAATCAAGATGGATAATCGACATAGTGCTATTCAATGGAGGTGGAAGAAATATCCGGCTAATAATCTTTAAGTCGAAGAGCTAATTGAATGTCATAGATTAGTCTCTACCGTGCATCTAAACGGAAACGAGGATTCTTGGGTTTAAACCAAGGGTCCAATGATGGATATTTCAAGTATGACCCACGAAATGGTTAAAGTAACGTCCCGTGACGGTAATATCGGGTTTAATTGGTGTAAAGGATTCCGAATAAATGTAATATTTTTTATGCGAGGGCGAGTTTGACGTAATTCCTACAAAGTGCTCTCGAAGACGTAATATTCTTGTGGGGATGGTTCATGCGTTGTGGAGAAACGAAGAAAATGCGGATCATTTTCTCGGTTGTCGTGGCGCGGTGGTGTTTGGAAAATGAGAAGCGAATTGGTGCAAAATTCCTCCGTTCTTTGTGTTTTCGACCAATGACGTGATTAATCTTGTTACCTACTGGGCGGCTCGAGGCTAAGAAAGAGATTATATATGCAAAAGTCCTCGATTGGTCGCGGTTGGAGAATTTGAAGGCTAGAACGACAAGATCTTTAATGCATGAGACGAATGCCCCAAATTGTTTTGGATATCAAAGCTGGGGGTACCCTTGGGTATAGAGAAGTAGCGAGGGTTCGATCGAATGGAAGAATTGGTGTAATTTTTCTGTTCCTATGATGTAACCTTTTGTTTTGGCGGCTCATCTCTAGCTTGGAGATGCCCGTCTCTTTTGTTTAATGAAGTTCTCTTTTAAAAAAAAAGAAAAAAAAATGATGAATTTCATTCAATTACGAATATTTATCGCAAATTTGCGAATTTCTTGAACATCTTGATGAGCTTTTTTCGTATTTTTCTTTTACTTTTAATTGTATTAAGTCTTTTGGACTTTTAGCAACATTTTTCATAGCAAATGTGAAAACAATAAAAAAAAAAAAAAAAAAAAAAGGTTGCAAATTTGCAAAATTAAA
Source organism: Chrysanthemum makinoi (assembly GCA_910596185.1). Taxonomy (NCBI): domain Eukaryota; kingdom Viridiplantae; phylum Streptophyta; class Magnoliopsida; order Asterales; family Asteraceae; genus Chrysanthemum; species Chrysanthemum makinoi. The sequence continues at coordinate 179,952,414 of OU343216.1, forward strand.
TAATCCTTTGGCTAAATAGATGTATCCTTGCAAAAAAAAAGTGCAAAATATATCTTTCAACAAGAAAAAGGTTGAAAGTGTCTCTCATACTAGATTCATGTTAGAAGATATAAGGAAAATGTTTGCATCGTTCGTCTTCAAAGATGTATAATATTTAACGTTATTGACGGAGAACGATATGCAAAGAGGTAAACTTAATGACAAATGTTCCAACTTTTCTGACAATAATAGAAAATTGGCATACCATAAAGTTGTATTTTAGAGTTTATCAAGCTATAATATTTTAATTATATAATGACAAAACGAGAAAATAAAAGACCACAAACGAACTGCTGCCACAAAATATGAAAGGTTTATGGATATAATTTAATATGCGATGACCGATTCGAACCGTGACTCGGATTGCACATTATTATTTATGAGAGTTGATGTTAAAATATTAATATATATAAACGCTATTATTATTAATTATTTGTCAGAATAAAAACATAACGATAGTTATTATTTAACGAGGTTAGACTAATCGGTCGTTAAATGTAAAGTAACGAGGACTAGAGATGAAATTAGTGGACAAAAAATTCTAGAACCCTCCTTTGGGTCCTTGGTCATGGGTCTTTCAAGCCCAAGGGGAGAGTTTTGGTCACCGTTTTGAGAAACTATAAATACAAAACCCCTTGTATTTCATAATTCTAACCTTGGATCACTTAAACCTAATTTCTTCTTCCTCTCCTCTTTGTTGCTTTTGGCCAATCGTACACCCTCCTTCCCATAGGGATTCGATTTTCCAACTCAAGATACAAGTGTTTGGTTTTATTTGTGATTCAAGAACCTAGCTTTTCACATCAATCGAGATATGACGTGTGTACAAAAACGAAGGACTAATACAATTGTGTGTTGTGGTGATTTGTGGGTGTCGAATTGGTCGACTTATTAAAACCCTAAGTTAGGGGTTTGGTTTTTTTCCTTGTTCTATATTGTGTGTTTCTTGAATTGCTAAAAGGTACGCGATATTCTTTTATTCAGGTTAATTCATTACAAATATTATTCCTATTACTTCCTCACAGATGCTTGATGATGTTTACTTGTTTTAATAATTGTTATGATTAGTAAAAACCCTACAAAGGGCATCACGCAGCGCTAATATGTTGTAATTAATCACCGAAACATAAAAATTGAATCTTGATGATTATTACATGCTTTTAATGGTTTCTAGGGTTTTGAAAATTGAAACCCTAATTTTTTTTATTAGGTCGACAATTCTTAATTTATTTATTAGGTTTTTTTTGTTGTAAAACTTGTAGAAACCGTAGGATTGCATGTATATTTTATGTGGTTTTTATGAATAATTGTTATGTGCCATATATTATGCGTATCTTGGGATTATAATTGTTATGAGGAATCTATGGTGGAACATGCATTTTTGCCATGGATTATTGTTTTTATTAATTGTTAAGTGATATACACATGTTAATTAGTTTGATATATATTAAATTGGGGAAGACCTCAATATATCTAATAAAAATTGCTATGTGCTATATGGTATATTATTGACTTTGGATTACTTAATCGACTTGTTCGATGCATGTGGCTCACTTACCTTGTAGGTGAAAGCCCTAATTAATATATGCATTGTTTTACGCCTAGAATTATTTATTAGGTTTTATCAAATAATTATGCATGTGGCTAATTGTTTTACATATGTTAATTGTTAAGTTATATGTATATATTATTTGAGTTTGTTTTAATTTTTATTAAAGTGTTTTTGTTTATATTTATGACATGTTAGTTAGAAAAAAGGGTTTTTTATGAATAGAAAATTAAATGGACTAAATAATGGCGAAATTAATTTGTTTTTCTAAGTATTAAATCTTGAACTTTAATCGACCGATGCACTTATCAAATAGTTAGAACGACTCACCCATTATAACAAACCGTGGGTTTAAGGAGGGTACGACATTATTGGGACTCTAAAGAAGAAGGGTTATTCATAATATGCCTTCGATGACCAACTTCTCTCCACCTTGTGAGTTGTATTTGGAGATACCTAGTATAACTATTCTATGTACAAAGCATCTTAGTGCAAAGTTGTAAGTTTCTCAACGACGATTAAAAATTTGTAGAATTTAATCTTAGCAATTAAAATATAAGTAAGTTTTTTTTATAAAAATTTTATGTTATAAAGTTGTATGCATGCTTCTTTATACATAAGTTTTGATTACACGTCAAAATTGTACCCTTTAAAATTTAAGTTTATGTCATCTAATGATATGAAACACTTGAAGTTGTAATTTAGTTATGTGGGACCTTGAGCTAGATTACGATAACAAGGTGAATCTTTATGTTGTGTGAGACCCTCGCTTAAATAATTTGCAGTTTCTAAATTAGACAACTTAATTAATTTAGTTAGTGAGACCTATAACTTGAGGCATAAGATGGGATAAAACATGCTTACGTTTTGCATAATTGGTTGGAAAAATTGTAAATCCTATAATTTCTAGGAATTGAAAACTTGTTTGTCAATTATTGTTTTTCAACAATTACCTATTCTATACTTTCATCACTAGCAGATCAACTGATATGGTGAAACTATGATAATGAGGGTCCTAGATTCAAGGAAAATTCTATGGTTATTATGAATATTGACCAAAGTGGTATTGTTATATTTTCTGAATGTTTGAATTATCGAAAGTACTAACTTTTGAACTTTTATTTTCTCAGAGAAATGGCTGCTGAATCTATCATGCACTAGCCTCGTCGTTCAAATCCATGTTTGATCCAGAGAAATTGACTGGTAGCGCAAATTTCAATGATTGGTATCTAAGAACTCAATTGTCTCGAGGGTTGCCAAAAGACTAGATTATTTGACTACCGCTCCCTCCTCAACCTGCAATGATGCTACTGGGCCATACTAATCTAGCATGGAAATCGAGTATGATAAACATAATGAGGTCGTCAGCATTATGCTTCGAGTATGGCTCAAACTTGCAAAACAATTTTGAGAATCACTTCCTCATTATTACATG
>OU343216.1:179955536-179990679 GCA_910596185.1 Chrysanthemum makinoi
GCGGTAGAGGCCAATTGCCTAGGAGATATGACCAACTGACCCTAGGTGAGCGGACTGAGATGGGAAGGGTAAGATATGACCAACTGACGACCCTTTCTACTTGTGCGATTTGACCAACTGATCACCTATCGCTTGGATGAACTTAAGAATTAGGGGGGGTGTGTCTAAGTTCTAACGGCCGGGCATTCACTATTATAAATCTAGCATGTAGCGGTACTTAATGACTTGGCTTAGGGGACCCAGAACAACATGACTTATGAGGGGACACGACTTCTCACGTGGTGGCATCTTTGCTGATAGGTTAGGCGAATTGACCAAATGTTGTCCTCTCGACTTTGACCCCACCTGAAGTAATTGGAAGTAAGTAGACGTAAACATAACTAGCTAGGAGGATTAACTAGGTTAGCACCACTCTCCTTTATTGATTTTCCTTGACCATTATTAATATGTGAAACCTAGACTTAGTAATAATCAATCACACATAGCTCTTGGGACGACCTCGGCTTTACCGATTACTACACTACACACGACCGGGTACACTGCCCGTTAGTGCACTAGGGTAGACCATAGGTATAACGAGACATTATAAATATTAAAACCTGGCCAGTAAAACCTGCATCAGTGGGTAAATAATTACGAACAAATTCATCAAGCCCCTGTCCGTTCGACATCAGCCCCTGATTTTGTAAGGCACGAGAATGGCCTTGTTGAAATTAAGTTCTCGTCCCCACAACCAAGAACATCTGGTGTTTTTCCCACAGGAATCCACATGATTACACCAACTAAGCCGGTCCAAGAAATCAAACCCATCTGGTGGGATGTGTGCAATTGTGAAAGTTGTCTAGATGAAGCTAAAAAGGTCGATGATGATGAAGATCTTCCTAAGAAACAAAAATCCTCACAACACAAGCTTAAAAAGAGGTATGAAAAAGGTGACCCAACAGTTGGACTTCTTGGAGAATCTTCGGGTAAATTTGATTACTACGTTTTGTACCTAAAACCATAATCAAACCTCCCATCACCATAACCAAGTAAACCATCACCCGCTACACCGCCATCACCACCACCATCACCACATTCACCAAATAAACTATCACCATATCACCAAAAGGCTTTATCCATCATCCACAAAGATTCACCCCCAGCAAAAGGCAATGAAGCAACCCCTCCACCAATTTTCCCACTCACTGCGGATCCGTCATGCTCATACTTGCAAGATTATGAAAAGGAATTCCCTCCCCTTACTGCTTTTGAGCATCCTGAAAAGCGAACAAAGTACGATTGGAAGATAAGAAATCCAACAACTATCAGAACAACGGGTCTTCCAAACACAGTCAGTCCTGCTGAAGCCACTTTGAATTGGCAAAGTGAAAACGCGGTTGCTCAGAACAAAGTTCTTGTAAAAATTCTCTCACAACAAAATGTGATCGCAAGAACTCAAGAGACTCTTTCATCAAAAGTAAGATCCCTTTAAAGCATCATAAATGAAGTTCGCTTCAAAATACAAGAGCTACACCGGGAAATTCTCCAAACCATTCGGACCTCATCCTTTGCTCAATCTTCATCTTCTATCTCTCAGAAAGAAGCTGAGATGAAGTCTTTGAAGAGCCAACTCCAAGATCTTGAACATCAACATAAACAAAAAATGGTCTCCACCCTTGTTGATGATCCATGGAGGTTACCATCAACCCCTTTTGTTGGTGTCTCCTTTAATCCATAACCTTTTCCGCGGTCCTATACCCATGCTACATCACCATCACTCAACATCTGGGCAGCAGAACAAAGAAAACTAAAATCTGCTACAATCAAAAACCCCATACCCGCACAAGAATCATGTTCATCTGGTGATATTGAAGCATCATCTAAAGCTCCCGATGTCCTTCCTATTGAAAAGGTGAACCCTGTTTCATCATTTCTGAATTCACTCACCCAAGTAAACAAACCTCTGAATACCCAATTCATCGCCCCCGTTGTCCAAATGGATAATGAAGAATTGGACACTGAAGAATTTGAACGTTTGTTCATGACAGAACCAGAAGTTGGAGAGACAACAGAACAGTTTGATCCAGACGAACCTATGACAAGCCAAAACAACCAAAACAAGGAGGATCCCACAGAGTTCTAGAAGTCTGACATAAAACAATACTTCACCTTTGATGACATACCACCATCCAAATGGCGAGAAAGAAGTATCGAAATGTTGACTTGGTGTACCGCAGAAATGCAATATTATGCCATTGATATAGTCATCAAAATATTTGTCACCCGACTTCAAGGACGCCTCCGAGATTGGTATCAAAGTCTTGGCGAATATCGTCAACTTCAATTGCAACAGTCGAGGTCCCCTGAAGAATTCATAGGAATAATATACGCTGAATTCATTGGTAGCCCATTTGAACACACTATTCGTGCTAGAGAATAATTTCTTAAAATGAAGTGTTGTTCTTTCCAAAAGAAGGACTTAGAGAAACACCATGATCGCATGTCCCAACGGTATTATTGCCTGAATGGAGTTGATGACGTCAACCTAAAGCAAGTGTTTCTTAACTCCTTCCCAAAGTCCCTTGGAAATGAAGCATACCAAGCATTAGAAGCAAGAAATATCACGATATCCCAAACAACGCTTGATGAACTTTACCAGTTGATTCTAAATGCATTGGCTAAGCTTTGTAACCAGAAAAAATTCCTTGCTGAATTTGAGAAGACGGGGAAGACGCCTTGGAATAACATGTGATGACAAATACCTGCAAATCAAGTGCAAAGACAAGTCATCATGTGACTGTAGTTACACTAAAAGGAGGTTCCATTCAAAAATATTTTCAAGCAAGCCTCGATTTTCCCGAAAAGGTGGAAAGAAGAAATGGAAGTTCATAAGAAGGAAGAAGCAGCGTGGAAGAACATCTGATAGGTGCTTTATATGTCAGAAAAAAGGCCATTTCGCAAGAAATTGTCCAGATAAACGGAAGTCCCAGGCTCTAATCCAAGTCCTCAGCCAAGTAGAACCAGTGGATCCTTCTGACCTAGAGTCCCTTTATTCTCTTGACGATGAGCCGGGAGATTCAGTTCTGTGCACGGTCGCCTACTCAGATTTTTCATCCGACGATGAGTCTGACCCAGATTCACTTGACGATGACTCTGACTTTGGCATTCACATGGTAAACCCAATCCCTCATGTCTTACCAGTGCAAGAGGATACTCCATTACCACTAGCCAAAGTTCATCTTCTTACAGATGTATATGCAAAACCTATCCCGGTCATTGCATTTTTTGATACCGGTTCTTCTGTTTCTATTTTAAATCCTTCAATCCTTCCAGATCACTATTGGAAACCACATCACCAAAATTTCATGGCTGCTAATGGGGAAAAATTTGTCATTGACAAGATAAGTGTCCCTATTAATATTCGGTTATTTCCAAAGTGTGTCATCAGAAAGAGGCTTTTAGGATCAAGCTCCCATGGAAAAGACCTCTTGATTGGTTTTGATGTCCTCCATAAGCTACCAAGCTTACGATGGACAGACGAAGGTCTTCATTACAAGAGCTTTTTTAACCCATGGATGGACATGCATCGCCTTTTTGTAGCAACTATTTCTCCTCCTGTGTACAACATCGCCAATATCAAGCAGAAACTCATTGAAACCTCGTGTGCCTCATCCCATATAGAATTCCTCACCAAACATCCTTCACCATTATGGTTAAACCCTTCATTTTTTTGTCTCACTCCCATTTAAACAAAATGAAGATGTTAACCCCACCAAAGCAAGCCACCCTGGAATGAACCCTGATCATTACCAGCTTGCCTTTGAAGAATGCGACCAACTAGTTGCCCAAGATATCATTGAACCCACCACCTCACCATGGGCATGTGAAGCATTCTACATTAATAAAAGAAGCGAGAAAGTTCGTGGGAAATTAAGATTAGTTATTAATTATCAGCCATTGAACCATTTTTTGGCTGATGATAAATTCCCACTCCCACAAAAGAAGTCCTTGTTCCAGCACTTGGCTAACGCCAAAGTTCTCTCAAAGTTTGACCTCAAGTCTGGGTTCTGGCAGCTAGGGATTAAGCCAGAAGATAGGCCAAAAACAGGGTTTTGTATACCAGATCATCATTATCAGTGGAAAGTAATGCCGTTTGGTTTTAAGAACGCTCCATCAGCTTTTCAAAAGGCAATGATAACCATCTTTGAGCCAATTCTAGCCAATACACTGGTGTACATTGATGATATTCTTCTGTTTTCCCTAGACGAAAAATCTCATGCAGAGCTGCTTTCAAAGTTCTATTCCTTAGTCACAAAGTATGGGATTATGTTGTCCGAAAAGAAGATGGAAGTTGGAGTAACTACAATCCATTTCCTTGGCATGGAGATCTCTGACGGGAAATACCATCCCTAACCACATGTTGCTCAGGAATTACTAAAATTCCCTGATGAATTATCTTCACAAAAGATGATTCAACAGTTCCTTGGGTTAGTCAACTATATGGCTGATTTATGCCAAAACTGTCAAATCACACTTCCCTGTTGTTCCCCATGCTAAAAAAGAATCCCTCACAGTGGACGCACAAACAAACAGAAGCATTGATAGCAATCAAGCAACTTGCTGAAAAGATGCCTCCACTAAAGATAGTTCTTCAGAAAAAGAATCCTCAGAACAGAGCACGTTGATGAGTGTTGGGGAGTTGTCCTACTTGTTCAAGATAGCAATAATAAGAGACACGTGTGTGGATACAAAAGTGGCACGTTTAAAGCGTCAAAGCTACATTATCATTCCACTTTCAAAGAAATCCTTGCAGTCAAACGAGGAATTGAGAAGTTCCAGTTTCATTTGATAGGGCACGAATTCTAAGTGGAGATGGATATGTCTTCCTTTCCAAGAATGCTACAATTTAAAAGGAAGATGTTGCCTAATGAACAGCTTTTGAGATGGTCAAACTGGTTCTCACAGTGGAAGTTCACAGTAAAACACATCAAAGGAACATAAAATGTCCTTGCAGATTTTCTCTCCCGACCAAAGGCCTATAAATCAGAAGACAAGAACCTAAAGGATGCACTCAAAACCCAAAAACACACTCCCAACTTTCCCCTAATGGTTCTCTCAGCCGCCCCCCCAAAGTGGAGAAGGATCCTCTTCAACTCCCCAACCACGAACCTCTTCAACCCCACAACCATAGATCCCTATTTTTGATCTACCAGAGGAAATAGTTGAAACCATTGTAGACTTAACATTTGAGAAAAGAGCCAACCTGTGTTACAAAACATTCCTCGTTGTCCTCATAAAAAATCATGGAATGTTCATGAAGGGCCTTAGATTCCACCCCGACTACCCATTTCTCAATATGTTCCATGTGCATAACTTATGGAGATTTCCCAAAGAAGCATTGTGTTTCTTCTACTACCTCTTTGAATGTTTCACAATTGGCATCACTTTTAATGCAGAAAAACTCCTCTCATATGTTGTCAAAAGCCAATTTAATGATGTTCCCGCCCATTCCAAGCATCTACTTACTATGCTACAATGGTTTGTCCCCCACCACCAATGGACAAAATGGTTATCAACCAATCCCAACACAAAAGGTCCTTACGTCCTAGTCATGTTCCGAAGACCAGGGTCTTTTCTACCACCAAATGCTCTCCGAGATACAGGATCAGCCTGTGTATTACTCCCCATACTGTTTCATTCATGACTGGTATCATACTAATCCAACCAGTCAGAAATGTGAAAGAAAACATAGAAGCATTTTTGCAGAAACAAGGAGTTTGATGGCACAAGCAAACGTCGTTGACCCAGATACGATACCAACTTTCATTTTCTGGAATGTAAGAACATGGCGTGAAGACCATCCAGATTCTACCAAATGGGTCGAAGCAAATTATCATTGGCTCCTTAATAATAATTGCGAAATGAGGCGGACATCTACGAGTAAGAAGACGGTAACCCGATCTTCTCATCGATGATGATGGTGAGCATTTTGACCCATGAAGACACCTGACGGAATCGATGCTCATTGGGCAGTGAAGACTAAACATCTAATGTTTAGTTAACTCTGTATAATATTATATTAAGTGTGTTTTATTTGTCTTAAATGTGTTTAATATTTATAGTATCTTCTAGTGTGAAATAATGACATATGCAATGATGTCAAGCCTCATATGATGTAAGCGCTTACATCATGGAGCAATTATGTAAAAAAGTATGTATGCTTGTACTACAAGCTTATGTGTCAATTACTCAAGGATATAAATAGCCATGTATCTTGTCATTCTAAGGCATCAAGATTTGAAGTAATATAATTGTTTTCTCTACTTCTCTCTCTACAATATTCTCTCTACATTTTCTATATTGTTCTTAGCTCTTATATTCTTAGTTCTTACAGATCTTCTATAGATCTGCCTCAACACCCCCCTCATTTCTTCTATAGATCTGCCTCAACACCCCCTCACTTCTATATTTACAGAACACGTTAAGTAATTACAGACATTTTAATGTACAAGTAACATTGTGTATTCGTGCGTGTTGGTGGTCCAATGCTAATTGTCATTTTAGTACATGCAGATTGCAACTTAAGTTTGAATTTTACGTTTTAAAAGAGTTTTCATGCGGCAAGTTTGAGTGTGTATAGTAGTAGTAATCTAGTAGTGTTACATATATCTTTGAAAACAATTTTCTTTCTTACACTTATGAGTCAAATTATAAAAAGTTTTGACTTGTACGTAATTTGTTAAATAGCTTGTTTAATTAACAGGTTCCGTTACTCATTAAACTTAACCCTTTTTCAGGTTTGAAAGATATATTTAATGCAGGCAAATTCGATAGCTTAAGAGTAACTGTTAAACAAACCTTTCATTAAACGAACAGAATTGTAATCACGATTAATTACACCTAAATTAATTACAAACGCACAGTACCAACAACCACATGTGCAAACAAAGATATCTAAAGGAATACTATAAATAGGAAAGCCATCGAGGTCGGCACCCAAAACTTAATTGAAAATATGACCGATACGGGAACAACCATCACCGCAAACAGAGTAAGAATCTTTGCTCCAAAACATTACAATTTTGAAACATCTTTAAAATACTATTACATATATACTACATACAGTATGCTTTTACTAACAAAGACAATGAGAAAATGATTCATTCTTTATTGTATATAGATGCTAAATTGCTAACCGACTTGTACTATAATAGGGTAATGAAAGAACACAGATATATCTATTTGTCTAGAATTTAACATTAAGACAAGATCAATCACATTTTATTTATTTATTTATTTATTTATTTTTTAATTATTATAAAGTAGAAGACTTTGTATTATTACTTCTAATAACGGATTACAATAAGATGGCATGGGGCAAAACGGGTAACAAAGCGCAACCCCTTTTGAATAAATGAAACCAATTCTACTAAAATGATTTTGTGACTTAGGGTGGCAAAATTACTTTGCACAACCCGTTGAACCCTAGTCAAAAACTCCACAGCTGCCGAAGCTAGGAACCCAAATCACATATCCCCAGTTTAAAAATTCTACTTAATGTTTTTACTCATTTTTTGTGCAGACATACGTTCATTATGTCTCTTTCTAGTTTCAATTGCTAAACATCGAGCAGTAAGCTTTTCGTAACCAAGGAAATTATCTAGTTTTCGTTGTTGAACGACCATAAATGTGCAGCTGCGTTGTATTCTCTCTTTATACCCATCACACCACAATAATATTTTTCTACTTTCTCCGTCCGAAAATTATTACTCATCCTACAATTTGAATAAACCTCCTATATTTATTACGCACTTATAAAGATTTTAGACGTGGTTGTTCCTAAATAATTTGGAGATACCAAAATAGAGTTTGTATTGATTCAAAACCACCTTGAAAAGATACTTTTGGGGGAGAGATTAGGCTGGTTTTTATCTCAATTCTTGGATTTACATAAGAGTAAAAGATCATATCCTAATTGGATTTTTAATCCCAAACTTGATTGTACAAATCCCGTGTAATCCTTTGTTCTAGCCTCTAGCCAGTTTAGTGAAATTTGCCATTCAAGACAAAAAGATTTAGATAAAAATAGTTATTAATTCTTATTTCATTGATTAATAAGTCAAATAAGGTTTTGCTAAAATTAAATCTGTAATATTTATACTTTTTCTTTCCAAAAATGTGCAAGTTTAACAGACATATATCTTGTATTAAAGAGGGTTTGATGCATCGAACCAATCTTAGAATTGACAATTAACAATGATTTGGAGATAGTCTTTCTCAATAATGCCTCATTAGTTTGATAATTGAACATGATATATGTTACAAATCAAGGTGTTTATGCAACGTATTACAGCACCTTTTTATTGCTACATCTACTTCTTGCAAACAAATGAACATGTATGTGTTGCGCTTTCGTAAAGGTGCTTGATAATTGACCTTGTACATCAACACCTTTCTTTCCCGCCGGTATCGGGATACTTGGTTCACGTATTCTGCAAAATAAATCAGAAAAAAAATAAAAAAAATAAAAAAAATCATATATTAAACATATATTTCCGAGATATTTCTACTCATGTATATGTCTCACCTATAGTTTGCGTGTGTCATGATGATTTTGGTCACAATATCTATACTACATATAATGCACGAAGACACATTACTTTTAATTTTAAGACGTACAAGAAATTAAAATGGTTTACAACATTTTAATGCACCCAATTTTCATAATTACAACAAAGTAAGCATATTGTGCAACAAAATAAAGCTTGGTGTCATTTTAATACTAAAATTTTATCAAACAACATTAATGCTATTAAAAACACCACTTCACCAAAAATTACAACCATTTAAGCACAATGTACAATAGCTGCAACCAATTTTCAGATTTACAACAAAATAAGCATAGTGTACAATAAGATAAGCATGATGTAATTTTCAGACTTATTTTCAGACTTACAACATTAATACTATTAAAGTTGTCAATGTTATTAATAACTATAATGACTACTACTTACAAGAAAAGAAACATAGTGTACAACACTTTAATGCACATAATTTTCAGACGTACAAGACAAGAAGCATAATGTACAACAAAATACCATTAATGCTGCTATTTAATATAGTCAATTATTTAACTGGTCAATAAATACGATTAATACAGTTATTAAAACACCTATTACATAAGAAATACAAATTATCAAGCATATTGTACAACTAAATTAAACACAAATTCTGCATTAAATTTACTACTACAAATAATGGCATTATACAAATATTCAAGCCCGAACGGGTTACAGGCCAATGGGCTTGAGCCCGACTGTGAACAACGGGCTCGAGCTATAGCAGACACGGGCCAACGGGTTCGAGCCCGAACGGGCACGGGCTATACCAAATTCTTGATATCCGTAAATTTATTGTTAAAAAAAACATAATAAACTAAAATACATTATTCTTCAAAAAACATTTATTTCAGGGTAAAGAAAACACATTTTCTCAAAGCTTAAACTAAAAATGAGTAACGTTATCTTCCTAAAATCCCATTATTTATAAAAAGTGTACACAATCTATTAAATTATTTAAATTATTAATTACACTTTAACCCTTAATATTTCTTCACTTTTACTTATTTCACACCCATATATATGCACACACAAGAATATGAATGCATAAATTAACGCTACAATACACCTTATGATGAGTGGAGGTGTATATGATGCTAGTTTACATGAGGATGACTCTATAAAGAATCCTTAACGCTGTGTTCTTCAGTTTGTAAGAAGGGAAACAGAAAAAGAAGAGGAAAAGGAAGAGAAACAGAAAAGAAAAGAAAAGTTGAGTTTGATGATTGTGATGTGTTCTTGAGTATGCTCTTAAACCCAGAGGAAAAGGAAGAGAAACAGACAAAATTACAATCTTGCCCATTGTTTCTTGGATCATCTTTCAAAAGAAGGGGGCATTTTAGTCTTTTCATCAACTACAATAATGGTTCCTTCTCTTTCCGCCCAAATCTGGCCGGAAGATTATACCACAAAAAAAACCCACCCTTTCCTGCCTAATTCCGTTTCCTTTCTTGAGTTTCTTCCCATAAAAAACTAGAGAACACAAAATATAGTGAGATCCCTTTCCTTTCTCCCCAAATTATAACTCAAGAACACAGCGTAAGACTTCTCGTTTTATGATGAGTAGAGGTGCATATAATGCTAGTTTACATGAGGATGAAGATTTTAATCTATATGACACTTATGACCTTCAAGGTTTAACTCCAGAACAACGCGCGTTTTGCGATTCGATGGATATAAATCTTCGTGGTCAGTTCAAAAATTAATTTATTGTCCTTATACTAGTTACTCATAAGATTGGTTTGTCTTTCTTACGTTAGGTTAGGTCTGTGTGTTTGGTTTGCCTTTTGGGGCTGAAGTTTGGGATTCACCCACACCCGTTGTACTTAATGTTTTTTTTGAAGTAATACTTCTAATATTTTACCGGAGGTAACCCTTTTACTAAAAAAAACGCTACAATACACCATCGTCTTACAATACACCATCGTCGATATGCACGGATAATCATCTAGCTTATATATATATGCAAACACGTCCATGGACCAAATTGTTAACTTGCTGTATAACCAATTATACTAAAAATGACAGCTAAACTTTTAGCTATTAGTCATTCTCTCATGTGTTGTCCTTTTTCTATTAATGACATATCAATCTAATTAATAATCCCCGGATCTTAAATTATTAGGTTCAAGTCATTCTCCCTGATATTAGTAGGTTACATCCAAAAATAAATTAATACTTAATCATATGGTGATTTATCTTTTCAGGTTGAAGCTAGTCTAAACTAGGCTTGGGCTTGGGCCTTCAAATAGATCTTAACAACTATGATTAAGATCTTTTCCTACTCGAAAATTTCAATTATTAAATTTTTACGAGTATAACTCTATAAATAAGAAACAAATATTAGCTTATGCAAAAAAGATTATTTTAAAATGAGCTACTTCTACCATAAATGAAAACATGTATGCCTAAACAAACATGCTATTTCAAGTTTTTAACCATAATAATTTTCATTTTGGTAAATGATTTCCCTAGTAAATTTATTACTCTAAAAAACAATTAAATATATGCATATAAGTTTTTTCTCATGGAGTAGCTTCAATTGCTCTTTTAAAACAAAGTGGCATTTTAAAATTCAATAGCTAAAAGATGCAAGCCATATTAAGGAGTTCCATAAGAAATCATGGATTGAAGATAACTTTTACTGGTTTAATTTTATAAGCAAGCCAATCGTTAAAATTGACAGAAATTTTATTCCAGTTTTTTAATCAAATCTAAACACCATTTCATGTTGCGAACAATATATTGTTCATCTAATCCAACCACTTAATCCACTGCTATATCTTTGTTAATCATTTCAATGTTTAAGGTAACTCATGGTGTATTTTTTTTTGGTGTAAAGGGTAAAAAACAGTTAAGTATACAGGATGCGGGCAATGTTGCAAAAATCGCGAATCGGTAGTCGGGCGATCGACCACCCTGCAACGAGTAATCGGTCAAGGCGGGATTAATCGGATTGGCATTTCCTGCAAGTTTTGGGTATTTCTGGAGACCAAACTAAAGATCTTAACTGATACCAAGCCTACTATGTTTCCAAACCTCAATAAAAGGCTCCAATTCTGATTATAAAGCCCATTGTGCGTTATAAAGCTAATGGTGTGGATCTTTCTGTCCTGATGAAAGTGGTTGAAGAGGTGAACTCTAGGTTTGAGAATACTTTGTATGGGTATTTCCTTGGTCAACGACTTGCTTTTCTTGTTGTTGATTACTTTATGCAATCGTGGGCTAAGTTTGGTATACAAAAATAATGATGAATGCAAAGGGGTTCTTCTTTTTAAGTTCAATTGAAGAAGGTGTTGATGATGTTGTTCTTGAAAGCGGTCCTTGGTTGATTAGAAATGTACCTATTATTCTTAAACCATGGACATTGAACACCAATTTACTTAAAGAGGATTTGACCAACATCCCGGTGTGGGTTAAATTCCATGATGTTCCTCTTGCTATGTTATCTGATGATGGCCTTAGTCTCCTTGCCACATTGATAGCACGCCAAAAGGTGATGGGTTCTGGTGTCATTTGTGATATGAATGCTAAGATTTTTGGATCCATTACTTGATGCTTCGACTGAATGGGTTGCATAAGTTTGTTGAACCTCACATTTCAGTCTACTAAGCGTGTTAATGATGGTTTCAAGACGGTTAATACAAGAAGAAGGGAAAGAAGGTTACTATTCGGGTCAAGAGGGTTTACTATACCTGTTGTGGGTAAGCGATTTCAATATCTACAAAAGACTCCTCGAACCTAAGAAGTGGAAGTCACTAAGAAGAATGCTTCTGATGTGGCCAGTTCGAGTGGAACAAAGATTTCTACATCTAACGGTTTGATGCCCTTAATAAGGAATATACGGATGCGTTTGGTATTCTTTCTAATGACACCAACAGGATGTGGATTCGGGCGTACAATGGAAGTTAATGAAGATAAGTCTACTAAGACAGTACTTGCATCACAAGAACCCCTTGTGAGTGATTTGAAAGAGATGGAGTCGGGTGTGGCTCCTAATACTAGTGATTCTTGTAATCCGTCCGCCTCTTCTACTAAGAGAGTTAATCCTTTTTCTAAAGTGGGAGAGATCGTGGTTTCTGATTCTGATGATGAGTTGGTTGCTAACCCATTTGATGAGTCTGCTAATCTATTCGGTGGTGGTGGCCAAGAGTTTGAAGATGAGTATGATGACTATGCGAAGCAGGTTTATGATCTTCCAGGGAATTTGGATGCCTTTAATGCCATGTATGGCACCAAGCTTCAAGGTCTAGGGTATTTTTCGTTTTGTCCTATGTTATCATTTGAGTAGTGGTTTGTTTTCTTGTTTAGAAAACAGGAAGTATCTTGTTATGTAAGCTTTATGCCTATGTAACGGGCTGAGATATGGGATTTCACTCATATCCATTGTACTTAAACATTTTTTGGTTAATATATGTTAATACAAATAAACCGTAAAAAAGTTTATTAATATTTTGCGATCTCTTTGTGTTTTGTTGATAACAAATATAATGTTATCTTAAGTATAATTATAAGGATACATGTTATTTTTGTAAAGCATTTACATATAGTCATTTAAATACAAAAATGTAGTAATTAAGCATTTGTTGTAATAGTTTATTAGGATGGGTAAAAATCATAACCCATGGATCTTAACCCATACCCAAGTAGACTAGATACAATGTATACTTAGATACATTGAATCTAAAGAAAACCCATGGACCAACCCATAACCCATGACCTATAACCCTAGGATTACACTAGACGGATCCCAAGTGGAAGGGATCCGTGGGATCCGGGGAACAGTGAAGATTTTTGCCTATAAATAGAGAGTCATTTCTTCATTCTAACTCACCCCTCTTCTTACTAAATCTCTCATACACTCTCATTCTCTTCTAACATATAGATCACTTGATCTAGAGAGTTATTCTTCCTTCTTTCTATTTGTGATCCTCATATAGGTCCTTCTCTAAGGCGAGATCACGAGAATTTTACAAGTCATCCAAGCAAGGGGTCCTTGATTGATTTGTCACTCCGCAAGATTTCTGTAGCGAAGATCTTGTATTTGATATTTCACATATTTGTGGTGTAATAGTCGTGTTGGTTTGCTCCACCGTGCTACGGACTCGGTATTTAGCTTTGTACGGAAAAAATAAACAACGTTGTGGCTTCTCCGCCAAGTGAAGGAGTTTGTTGACATAGTGCTTGAACTCTCGATTAGGTGACTCGGGGAGTGGAGTAGGCAAGGAAGGTGTCCTTGTAGCCGAACCACTATACATCGGTTGTGTCCTTTCTTTCCCTTCGCTTTACTTTATTTACTTGCTTTATCATTAGATCTATACTTTCTCTTCATCCATAAGATCTCATATTACTTAGAATCTAAAGTTTTTGAAACTAACTTAAAATCGGCAAAACAAATCAACCTCTAGTTTTCCATAATTGGCATCAAGAGCTAAGTTTATAAAAGTTTTAAAATAAATTTGTATTTTAAAAACTTTTCGATCAATATGGGTTCTGAAAATTATAAGGAAGGGCAATCTATGCAACGACCACCACTACTTTAAACTAATGGTTTTATATATTGGAAAAATAGATTCGAAATATATGTGAAATCTAAAGATATTGATCTTTGGTACATTATTGTTGAAGGAGATTTTGAGGCTACATCAAAAGATGATAAAGGAAATTTAGTTAACATACCTCATGATAAACTAAGTGATGATTTAAAGAAAAAGCTTTCTAAGAATAGTGAAGCAAAAATGGTTTTATATAATGATTTACCGAAAAAGGAATTCGATTGAATTTCATTGCTTAAAACCACTAAGGAAATTTAGAATTCTTTAGTTGTAACTCATCAAAGCAACGAACAAGTTAAAAATAATAAAATTGATTTATTTGTTCAACAATATGAACAATTTTCAATATCGGATCAGGAAACTATAGATCATTCATTTGCTAACTTTAATACTATTATTACATCTTTACAAGCACTTGATGAATCTTCTTCTAGCCGTAACCATGTTAGGAGATATCTAAGGGCACTTCCATAGAAGTGGAGATCCAAGGTGACGACGATCAAAGAGTCAAAAGATTTGACAACCCTCACCCTCGATGAACTCATAGGCAACCTAAAAGTCTACGAGCTTGTCCTGGCTAAAAACTCCGAAGCCTCAAAGTAAAGAAACACAAATCTCTTGCCCTAAAAGCCAAAAAGGCTTCAAGCGATGAAGATAACTCCTCCTCGGGTAGTGACGACGAGGAGTACGCTATGGCGGTAGGGACTTTAAAGTTCTTTAATTAGAAGAAAGGGAAGATAGTCAAACAACCGTATGATGATAAGAAAGGCTTCGAAAAAGCAAGAGGACGAGAAGCCAAAGGATGATCGTACTTGCTTTAAATGTGGGGATCCAAACCACTTTACTAGTAAGTGTCCCAAACGGGATGATCAAAAGGCGTTCGTGAGCGGCACATGGGGAATGAGTGACGAGGAGGACGAAGAAATTTGTCTCATGGCAAATGACGAGTTATGTCACGAATACTATAGTAGTTCATCACATATGAATCCGTTAATGGAGGTAATGTGGTGTTTGGAAATAGAAAAAGTAGAATCATCGGTAAAGGTATGATTTCTAACAAATCTCTAACCATTAACGATGTGTGTCATGTAGAAAACCTAAACTTTAACCTCTTAAGTATAGGACAAATATGTGATAAGAAGTGCAATGTTCTTTTTACAGAAACCGGTAGTAAGATACTTAAAAATAGCATAACCATAGGAAGAGGAATTAGGAAACATGGAGTCTATGTCACTAAAATCGATAATGAACCTAAAGATAAGCTATGTCTTACCTCTATGGATGATACTTCGACCTTATGGCATCGAAGATTGGGTCACGCCAATACGCGACTTCTTCAATCGCTATCATCGAAAGATCTAGTAAGAGATCTACCTAAGTTAAAATATGAACATTATTTTTGTGATGCTTGTAATGTAGAAAAACAAGCTCATTCTAGTCATAAAGCTAAAAACATGGTGTCTACAACTAGGTGTCTAGAATTACTACATATGGATTTATTTGGTCCATCCGCTATCCAAAGTTATGGAGGCAACTACTACACTTTGGTCATAGTGGATGACTACTCTAGGTATACATGGACAAATTTTTTAAAGAACAAAACGAAAACCTTTAATTATTTTGAAATATTAAGCAAAAGAACCAAAGACAACTAGGAAGTCCTATAGTGTCCATTAGGATGGACCATGGTAGAAATTCGATAATGAATGCAATTTGAGCCTTTTGTAGCGTATGTTATTACTTAAAATTCTCCTCAAGCATCCACAATCGAATGGGGTTGTAGAAAGAAAGAATAGAACCCTACAAGAAATGAGTCAAACCATGCTTAATGAACAATCCATACTTCAAAAGTTTTGGTGTATGCCGTTGTACTAACGTACATACTCAATCGAGTTTAATTAGACCAATCTTGAGTGGAAACTCCATATGAGTTACTCCGAGGCAAAAAGCCTACGTTAAATCACTTTAGAGTCTTTGGAAGAAAATGTTTTATTCTTAACACTAAAGATTACCTTACAAAATTTGATCCTAAATCAACCGAAGGTATCTTTCTAGGTTACTCGCCAAATAGCAAAGCTTACGTCATATTAAACAAAGAAACAATGAAGGTAGAAGAGTCATTAAATATAAAATTTGATGAAAGTCCACCCAAACCCTCTCCACCTTTTGTCGATGACGAGATTATATGTGACAACTGGCAATTTAGGGAGTCTATTTTAGGTAACCGCATTACGTTAAATTAAACTGAGATTTGCCTTTAACACTATTTTATAAACCGTGACTTGATTTTATATCGTCGATTGGTTTGTACGGTTTATTTCATTATTAAATGAGTTATCATATGCCTTTTAACTCTATTTGGTAGGCACTATTCGATTCGGTACTAGAAAAGCCTAAAACAAGAGTTATTGTAACTTTTAGACCGTAACTCAAAAATTGACAAATAAATAGTCAAAACTTGTGGAAAAACGTGAGTAACGATGTTGGGAAGTTAAATAAATGTCATGGGACACTCGGGGGACAATATGTGAGCTCGGGAATGGGTAAACGAGATAGATACGAAAAGTTTCAACCCGAACCCCCTCTTTTTCCTTATGGCCGGCGCCCCCCTCCTCCCATTTTATTTGTTTTCAAGTCCCTAGCTCAAGGATATAAATATCCACCCAACCCTCATTTCAGACTTCCATTTCTCTCTCTAGAAAACACACACAATACACTTTCTCTCTCTACATCTCTCTAAAAACCCTAATTCACCACCACCACCACTTGGCCGCCACTTTTTCCGGCCACCATGCTTCGGATTTCGAGTGTCATCACACCTCCACCACCAAAAGATAGATCTCTTTCTCCTCTTTCTAACCATATATCATACACCCAATTTGGACTTCATTAACCTCCAATTCAGAATTAAGATTCGTACTTTTAGGGTTTTCTAAATATTTCAAAGGGCTTTTGCAATTGGTGATTAGAGAAGGTAAATAGAACATGTTTTGAGGTTGTTTGAATGATAAAAAGCCACGAATTGAATAATTAGGGTTTCGACCTAATTATTAATTTTGAGGCTTTTGGGTGGAACTTGAAATTAAAGCTAATTAGTGTTTAATGGAACAAGTAATTAGTGTTTGGTACATGTGTGGTGCATTAATTTGATGGGTTTTGCATTTTAGGGTTTAGTTGCATGTTCTTGGTTGATGATAGTTGATGGGTTTTATGTTTAGATAGTGTTTGAAGCTTGAATGATTGAATTTGAGTGTTGTAGATTGGATTTGGTGATGTTTGGTTGTGGCATATGGGGTTATGCGCCAAGAAGCCTCGATGGGGTCTTGGTTGGTGTCGTCGTGGCCTATGTGGTCATGGGTTTGAGTCGGATTGATTTGGTAGCTTATTGATTGGTTTAGTTGAGGTTTGGATGAGACGCGTGGAGCCGAAAGCTTTTAGAAGCTTGTTTGGTTGCGTGGTCTTGACCGTGACCGTGTCATGACCATTAGGGTCATAACATTGGTTTCGAGTATAATTGGTTGATTGATTGGTTGGCGAGAATGTTTAGAGTTAGTTTGGGATTGAATTGCGACGTTATGACTTTTAATTATGGATTTGATATGTATATTGTGACTTTGAGCTACGTTGGCGTCACTTTAACTTTTAGTCAATAGTTGACTCGACAAAGCAGTAACATGGACTTTAGTGTAATTTGGATAATTGTTTGATTAAAGCGAGTTATGACTCGTGCTTGTGGACTCGAAACGAATAACGTTATGAGATTTATAATGGGATTTGACTAAATATATATTATATATGAAAATGATAATAAGACTATGAAATGTAAATAATAATGGGCTTTTGTACCAAAAATATCAATAACAAGATTTATCTTGTTATTTACTATTTTAAACGGAAACTAACGACTAATTTGGAAGGTTATGTAATAATAAATAAAAATTTACGTTTAGTACGTTTATCATAAATTTCAATTGTGGACATTTAATGTTGGATAAGTAGTTATTTATTTGCGTTATGTGTGCATGGGTTTGGATAACCTAACGTTAATATTGTTGATCCGTGGGTACTTGACTTATTAGGTTGTGAATCTAATAAGAGCCGCCAGGTACGTTGGGTAACCTTATTAATGGGTGAATTATCCTTATGACTCTTTAAAGATACGATTGATTTATGGGATAATAGCGACACGAGTAAATAAATGAGTTTATCGAGTTGGACAATTGATAATGTCTCTATTTATTCGAAACTTATTGAACTATGGAGCTTATCGTTTAGAGGTCTCATTGTCGCATTGGTTATATATTGGTTGTTTGAGTGCATTCATGGCATCATATTGAATCGATACACCCACATGAGGATACCAAACACTAGGATTAATGGTGAAGCGAGGCGTTTTGGAAATAAAGAAATGGAATATATTGGGATAGATAACATTGATTTTGAGGAATATGTATATTAAGTTGGTCTACATTAATAGGTTGTGCCAAGTCGATAGTTGTTGTCTTTGGATTTCTTTATCTTCGCTAGTGATATTTGTGCGTTGATTGTCGTTGATTGCTTGAGGTGAGTTTTCATAGCTCTTATTTCACGTTTTGAACTATTTTGGGGTGAAATCATACTACTCTTGTTTTGGACGGTTAAAACTATTTGGATTTGCTTATATCTGCTGCGAGTAGATAGATATGCGTAATTTGTTTCCTTAGTCTAGGTTCTACCGTGCCTAACTAAGGGACTTCTATCACGACCTCCAGGGTTTGGCAACTGTTCTAGAAGTTGCCACGACGATCTTTGGACTAGAGTCGCAGGGCCAGTGAATGATTATGTGATTGGAGATCCGGGTTGGATCGGTGTAATGGCTCATATTTGCCTATCTAGGTCATGCATAGCAAATCAACTCTTACAGGTCCACTATGATTTTGTTGAACTTAAACCTATGAACTCACCAACGTAAGCTGACCTTTTAACATGATTTCGGGTAGTTGAGAGATATTTGGATTACTTGACGTGTGGAAGCTTGGCGATGGTTCAAGATCTTTTAGACTCTGATAAATAATGGGGACCTATTTTGTTAAACTATGTTTTGGGCCTAAATTTATATCTTTGGATTAAATGTTTGAATATTTGATTTGGGATTGGTTTTAAATGGTTATCTTTTATTTTACTTGTGTGCGATACCAATCCAAAAAGTAACGCCCCGAAAACTTGATTAAGTCTTCCGCTGTGCCGAGATTTGGGGGTGTTACAGATTGGTATCTGTTGAAAACTTTATGACCTTGATAGATCTTGAGCTTCGTAGATCGTTAGTATCGCTTGTGTAATCACAAACAAACTAAAAGAAAATCTCTACAACTTGTATTCTGTAGCGGAATATAAACACAAGTATGAAACAGAGATAACTAAGAACTTCTTTGATCCTCTATGGATCGTTATATATTTGTTTTAGCACATACATAATTCATTCTGTGTTCCTTTTAGACAAGGAACCTAACTGATTTTCTAAGAAACGTATAACTATGAGACTAAATAAGATATACACAATCACTTCCTAATAAAGCTCATGTATATCCATACTAAATAAACTAAACGGAATAACTTCCTTGAGAAACAAACTAATCTTCAATGAGAACTATGTCTTCAATGAGAATCCATACCTTGACGAGAATCCATTCAGCGAAACAATAACATAATTGTACTTCACATAATTCCAACAATCCTCCCTAAGCTGGAATTTGACATGGTTAAGTTCCAGTTTCTTATTCTATCTCTAACCTTGAAACACTAGAGGATTGTAGTCAAACATCATCGACAAGAATCAAAACAAACATCTCTTTGATGAATAAACTCTGAAACTCCATATCTTTGCAGCAACAAATGACAACATGTACATCAAAACATATAAGTTTCAAACTATTCTCATCACATCCAGGTGTGTTAACTCTGTGAGAGGTGAATCATTGAAAATAATGGATTTGATGTCTCTTTACCAATAGCCATCCTCTTTGGGTAGCCAAATGTTTAAGTTGAAAACCATGGTACAGCGATAACCATCGATTTATCGACAATGGCAACCATGAACGGTTTTAAATGTCTTTACAACCCGTTTGCTCAGGGACTAGTCAATTCTTAAAATTGGTGAACTGATTACCAAACATGGAATTCCAACTTGTACCACAAGCCATATACATGTGGGCTAGTCAATTCTTGGATTCCAATTAGGAATAAATCATGGTGAATTGATAACCACACAACTTCGGCAATTAAGCATGGGTGGTTGCAAACCCTATGATTTTGAGCAAACAATTACGACTATCAACAGATTTGATGTGTCTTTACCAAAGCGTACCTTTGAACTAGCCAACTCTTTGACATACAAATGTATATATGCGGTGAGCTAATAACCAGCAAATAAAATACAACAAACACGCAATAAAAGTTAGTAAAACAAAACATACCACATGGTTTTTTTAACTAAAATAAAACAAAGAAACAAAAAATTACAAATCATACAAATTACAAAGTACCATAATCATGAGGAACTTCTATGTGCCATAAGCTGATTCTTGATAACACCGACATTGTTCGGCATGCAAAGATCATTGCAAGGATCTGGAGGAACTTCCAACTTCGGATAAGCATTCTTTCCATAAACTTCACGGATAATGGATATTAGTCCTCTCGGCAAACATGCAGACCGTAATACCACCCTTCGTCTCAACTACATGCACACGAGGTAGAGGATAAAATCTCCAAGATGTAACCTGCCACAAGTGGGAGTTCTTCCAAATAAAATATCTTTTACCATTGGGAGAGAGTGAATCAAACAAAACATGAAGATCACCCAACAAATATAAACCAGAACCCTTTGGTGCATTAGAATGTAAGTATCTTACGATTAACAAGGTTATATAAGCGTAACCAAATCGCCCTTGTCCACCGATGCAAGATCTCCTTCAAAAATTAAATTCCATGGTCATTTGATCCATAGGTGAATCACATTCGACTCATCCTTTTGCAATGACCATTACCAAAACATCATGAGACCCTTGAAGTGAAACATCGAAGATCCCTCTTTAATAAAATTTGATTGACTTTGAGATCAAAAGAATTCCCGAAGATTATTCTTAGATGTGTGTCTCAGCAGTTTTCAGAATCTCGAGAAAGAAACCGGATCGTTTTCTAGCCATTCTTTTCTTCCTCCTACCGGTAGATAGAGTAATGCGAAGATGGTATAAGTTCTTGGTAACATCTTTTTTTGCGTGGAAGAAATAGAATCATCTTACGCATTGGAACAACACCACGTAAGACATCTTCTTCTACTACTACGGCCCATTTTTAGATTTAGTTGCACATTTACATCAGCAACAACCCAACTCTTTTCCATCTTTGTCAATAGAAACAAGCTGTAGAGCGCTTCAGAAGATGATAATCGGATGAAACAACATAAGGTTGGTGATCGAACTGAACAACTGAAGGAATAGCCGGTAGATCTGAAAGGAATAGCTTCAGGAGATACTTGAAGCAACAACAGAAGTCTTAACTAAACGGGATCTCAAAAGTCTACAATTTCAACTATCCTTGGTCTTTTGGATTTAGAAACATCTGACATAAATGATTCTTTTCAGTAGTCTTGAAGCGAGGGACTAGATGATAAACTTCATATCATTATAATAATGATTAACTCAACATCGGTAAAGCCTTACCTGCTTCATAGTCATACCAGAGTTATAGAGAACTCGATATTTCACTACTTTCCTCATATAATCTTTTATTGGGCTTCTCGTTATTGCTCTCATTTTCTTAGTCATGTTCTTTTAAGTTTGAATAGCTTTCCTTTTGCCATAGCTTCTTTCTTCTTTTGTTGTCCAAGAGCCATCATCTGAGCCACAATATCATCACTATTAAAGATGCAAATACTCTCGAGCAATTGAAGGATTAGAAACGACTTCTTGAGAGTATACACATCCGGTGTTGTCCGGGCATCTGAGTAGCCATTGCATCTAATTCTTTTTGTCTCTCAGGAGTCAATTTAGAAATAGACTCAGCTTCAATCTGTTGAGCCAATTCAGCACTTTGAATTCAGTAGAAACAAGCTTTAGAGCTTTCTTGACCATATTACAACTTAACAACCATGGTAAATTCCAACTTGAATAACCAATCTGCAAATCATAACAAAAACAGAGAAACACACAAACCAAACAAAGACAAACAAACTATCATTACATTAGCTGGTTAGTATTAGTGAACAGAATCTAAAATCATCAAACAAACTTACATAAAACAATGCAAAGTATACACAAATCCTCCCCTGAGGCCTATGCCTCCCCTTGAACTTTGCAGTTAAGGGTTAAGCATACCAATATGGACCACTAGGTGTTGAAACCTTGGTCCGTCAAAAGCTTTTGTTAACAAATCTGCCACATTATCATCAGTGTGAATTTTAACCACTTTTATCAAATCTTTGTCATATGCATCTCTTATAAAGTGGTGCCTGATTTCAATATGTTTTGTTCGATTTGTGAAACCTGGATTTTTAACAATGCATATGGTACTTTGATTATCAATAAAATTGTTGTGTTCATGAAGTTAAACCCATAATCCAACAATTGATTTTGAATCCAAAGAACCTGTCCACAGCAATTTGCAGCAGACCATTACTCTGCCGATGGATGGTAGCCACAATAGTCTGTTTCTCGCATTGCCAAGAAATCAATCTCTTTCCAAGGAATTGGCAACCTCCAGTAGTGGATGATCTATCCGTTGCACCAGATAGTCACTATCACTATATGCTAGGCTTAAATGGAGATTCTTTTGGGTACCAAAGGCCTAAGTGAGGTTGACCTTTGAGGTACTTACAGATCTTCTTAACAGAGATGGGAGTAAGTGGAGTAACTTGATGTCGAGAACAAACACTCACGGCAAAAAGTAATATCGGGCCGTAAAGCTGTTAAATACATCAAAGAACCAATCATAGATCTGTAAAGATGTACATTCACTGGTGGATATATTTCATTGTTGATCTTTGACTTTGGAGCTTCATAAGGGTGTAGTGGTCCTTACACTCTCCATACAAAACTTCTTTAAGATGTCCCTCACATATTTGTCCTGACTGATAAAGATACCATCAGGTTTCTGCTGAACTTGGAGACCCCAAAAGAAAGTCATTTCTCCCATGGCACTCATCTGAAACTCTCCCTTCATAAGCTCCTCAAACTCCCTGCCCCAAGCTTCCTTTGTGGATCCAAAAATAATGTCATCCACATACACTTGCAATATATGTGGAATTTCTTCAGGAAAGTGTTTTATCAATAGCACCTCTTCGATATCCATGCTTCAGCAGGAATGATGAAAGCCTAGCAGCTTCGTGGTGCCTGATGTAGTCCATAGAGAGCTTTGACAACCTTGTAAACATGAGTAGGATGATCAGGATCTTCAAATCCTTTAGGTTGAGTGACATAAACCTCCTCTTCTATTTCACCATACAGGAAGGCGCCTTTAACATCCATTTGATATACCATAAATCCCATGTAGGATGCATAAGCCAAGAAAATCCGTATGGCCTCAACTCTAGCCACAGGTGCAAATACTTCATCATAATCAATCCCCTCCTCTTGTCTATAACCCTGAGCAACCAATCTTGCTTTGGTTTTAATGACAACACCTCTTGCATCTCTCTTATTCTTCAAAATCCATTTAGTACCAATTGCATACTTGCCATCAAGCAGTGGCACCAATATCCAAACTTGCTGATTTTGAAATTGTTGCATCTCTTCCTGCATTGCCTCAAGCCAACTTGAATCTTCAAGAGCCTGAGTAACATTGGTAGGTTCCACTTGAGAAAACAAACAAGCAGTTCATAGTGCATTGTGATTGTCTCTTTGCTTGATTTGAGACATAAGAGATAAAAGCCACTTGACCATATTTAGAACTTGCCACCGTACCCCGTGTTCTAACAGGTGCATTAGGATCATCAATAATATTTGACTGTGGATGAGTATTGTGAATCCTTTTAGTAGTAGTGGTGTTGACTTCAATGGAAGAATCAAGATTAGTCATAGTAGGTTCAAAATCAGTGTCATAAGAAGGTGAGGTGAAGATTCCAGCTTTAGGTTGATGATTACCAAGATCTGAGGGTCTTGGAAAACGAGTATACGGATCTCCAAAGTTTGTGGACACTCTAGTAAAAAGGGTAGAAACGGCATAGCCTTCCGAGAATTGGTGATGATAGGAGAAACGGATCACGTTCATAGAATTGGGTTTCCACTTATTGTTTCACTTGCACTATCCTCACATTCCTCGACATCTTAGATTGCATACTCTTGTTTCTTCACCTAGCAAGATCCTCTGCATAATGGACTCGTCTTCACTCTCATCGAAGTAACTTTAGAAGTGTCACCTGAAAATTGTTAGGGAGAAAGAAGGCACTACAATGGGTTGTTCATCATCTTCAAACTCACTGTCAGAATCAACATCCAGGGTATCTGCACTGATAGTTGGAGACTCTTGAGTACTTGCATTTTGATTAGCCATATGTCTAGAATAACCCAAATAATCGGTTAAGTAATCAAGGTCAAAAGACCAAACATGACCCCGTCCTTGAACATTAGGCTTATCTTCTAGAAACCTCAGGTTCAATGTCTCCTCAATCTTCTTGGCAGACAAATTGTACACTCTGTACGCCTTACTATGAGCTGAATATCCCACAATATAACCATCATCAGTCTTCTCATCAAATTTGCCCAATGGATCACTTGTATTCAGAATAGTCACTTGACACCTAAAAGGTTTAAGGTAATGAATAGTAGGAACTTTCCCATAGAGAAGTTCATATGGTGTTTTGAAGTGTGGTCGAGTAATGGACACTCTATTCAGTACATAACAAGGCTGTGCCAACACTTCATCCAAACATGGTGGGTAGCTTAGAGTGCTGACATTGATCTTGCGCCTCTATGAGGGTCCTATTTTTCTTTTTGCCACCCATTTTGTTGTGGGGTTCTTGGAGTGCTATAGTCCCTTTTGATCCCTTTAGACCTACAGAGTTCTATAAGTATAGCATTCTTGAACTCCGTCCCATTATCACACCGAATTCCTTTAACCTTTTTGTTCAACTGATTCTCAATAAGGGTAATAAAGTCTTTCAGCACTGGAGATGTTTCATCTTTGGTTCGTAGAAAGAATACCCAACAAAATTTGCTATAACCATCAGTGATAACTAGACAAAAATACTTTTGATCAATGCTTCTAACTTGAGTTGGACCAACAGATCCATATGAAACGAAGAGGTTCAAATAATGCTCACAGTAGTCACAACTTTGTATGAGGCTCTGTGTTGCTTTCCTTTGTTGCAGGCAACACAGTTATGATCATTAGTGATGACTTTGGAAGGAAGACCTTCAACAAGACCCAATTTAGAGAGCTTGTTTATGGTCTTGAAGTTGACATGGGCCATCCTCCTATGCCATTTGGTAGACTCATCCAAGGATGCTTTAGCCACCAAACAAGTTAAGTCACCTTCCGGTTTAACATCAGTTAAGTTGAATGTATAAAGATTGTGATTCCGAGGAACTTTAAGCAGAATTGAAGTTTCTTCTGGGAGTTTGAAGTCTTTAGATAACACAAGACATTCATCCTCTGTGAAGAGTACTTTGTTCTTGGTGTCACAGATTTGTGAGATTGAGAACAAATTGAAGTGTTGGAGTTCCTTGACATAGTATACATTCTCAAAATCCAGTTGAGGTGTTCGATGGTCCCTTTCGGTAATCCTTCCATCACTTCCTCCAAAGGTTACATTGCCTCCTCCTTCAATTGATACAAAGTTATGCTTCATATCCCTGTTTCCGACATTCTTGAACAACCACTATCAACAATGCCAACATCTTTATGCTTAAGAGGATGATTCTACAACAACAAAAATATACAAAATATTAGTACACTATTGAGGCTCAAGTCATTGCTAACTTGAACACCTTGTGGATCATATGAATTATGCCATGCAGATGTATAGGATCCACTATTGTTCTTGGGTTTCCATTGAAATTTAGGTCCCTTTTATTCCAAGAACAACCTGCTGAGGACTTGACAGACAATATCCAGTTCCCTTTCCATCAGTCATTGAGTCAACATATCCGGCCAATAACCATTCTTAAATATGAACTTGTTGGTTGTACATATGGTCTTGCAACTGGTCTTCTCCAAGGAAAAGGAGAATTAGTTGCTTGTGGAACATAAGGGGTATAGCATTAACATTGGTCCACATTGGTCTAGATGTCCTAGAATCACCACACCTACCATCTTTGCTCATGAATAATCACAATCCTTAATTAAATGAAATTTACTTCTACACACAAAACATGTCTTACGTTTAGAAGATTTATTCAAACCAAAAGATGTTCTATTACAAGCAGAAGTATTCAAACCAAAACCATGAAAAGAATTGTTTTTAACAGTATTATTATGTAAAGAATTAAAAAGCAGTCTTGAGTCAACTGTCTTGGAAGAGGATTCCTTGGCACAACTTCGACATGCTTATGGTAGTCTTGGGTGCAGGCAGGGGTGAAGACTTGGGAAGGTCAGACTTTTCATTTGAATCACACTCTGTAGACCCTTGCTCGGAGGACTTGTCACTGTTAACACAAGAGACAAAGTCATTAGAAGAAGTATCAGGGTCTGGCAAGTCATTTGACTTTTAGCCATAGAGATGATGTGATCCATCAAAGTCATCGATGGGGAAAGGTCAACAGGCATAGGTATTCCTCTAATAGATCCACGTCACATGTAGGTCACCTTCTTTAACATAATTAGCTAAGCTCTTTGGTGTGGATTTCGTGTGTGTCATCTCTAGCTTCTAATCCTACATATTTCTTAAAGCCTAAACCTATCCCAGCATTAGGAGCTTGACTACTATATAAATGACTAGCTAACTTTTTTCCATTTAATAACCATTCGTTATGCCTAGCAATTTCCTCTTCTAGTTTCACCTTCACTCTAGATTTTACGATACTACATGCTCTTAACTTCAAGAATATTTTAACTCATTTTTAGCATTAGTAGATCTCTTTCTAACACTTATTTTTCTCATAAGCTATTTGATTCTTACGAAACCAAACCTTTTGTCTTTCTAGTGGTTTTAAAGCCTGTTTATAAGCTTCAACTTCTACAAAGCATTCATTATATTTAGGTTTCAAAATATCATAGCTTCTTTGAGTTCATTATAACGCTCACTACAACCAAACAAACAGTTTTGTACCTGAGAGATGCCCATCAAGGCAATTTGTTCATGCCTATCCTCTGAAGTACAGCTTGCAATCAAACCAACATTATCAGGACCATCATTATTCTGCTCATGATGCTTCCAGTCCACATTGCTATCAAGAGTGACCAAAGCTGCTGATCCCTTTGAAGTTCCAGACTCCCTCTGATTCTGCTGATAAGTAGAGTATCTCGTCTCATCACCGGCTTTCCTGTCTTTGCACTCTCTGGAGAACCATCTGTTGACATGTGAAGCACTTGACCTTCCTTTTGTCAAACCTCGCTGGATCTCTTCCTTGGAAGCCAAACCTTCTGCTAGCTTTGCGCTCAAAATTCTTGATATCCATGGGCATAACCACACACCGCCACAAACTTCATCTCTTCCATCTCCAGTGGATCCACCTGATCTAAATCCTCATAGGCCATTCTGAGGATCATAATCATAAAAAGAAGGATCAAGCACATCTTCCATTATACCTCCTGATTGAGAACTTGATGGAGTGGTAGTGTAAGATGATGATGAGTAAGTTGGACTTGGACCATGACTCATCATGGGGGTAGAAGCTCAACGAATCTGTGTGTACTGGATGGAGATGATGATCTATAAGGACTTCTTACATCATGTTCAAGAGCTTTAAGTTTGTTATACAGTTCATCAAAAGTAAGCATATCCAATCCACCTTTGCTTTTAAAGCAATGCTCACTTGTAGCCAGGATTGAGGTAAAGACCTCAAGAACTTAGAATTACAGTCATTATTATCTGGCTTTGCCACTGTTTGATTCTGACTTAAAATCTTGTGAAACTTGTCATAGCCCTTATGAATTCCTTCCTCTTCGGTGATTTGAAAGTCTTGAAAATGTTGTCTAAGCATGGACTTTCTCATTCTCCTAGACTCCTCATTCCCACCGAACTTAGCCTTAATTGCTAACCATATGTCCTTGGCATCTTGCATGAAGTGAAAATCACTCAAGTGATCCTCAGGAATAGCTTGAAGAAGAATGGTTTTAACCTTGGTTTCTCTCTGAACCGCCAGTAACTCTTCAGCAGTTTTGGGAGGAACGTAAGTCATCGTTCCAATCATCTAATGGTTTTCTTCAAAACTTTTTCCCTTCAATACTATCTCCCATAGATTCCAATCAATGTTTGAGATCCGTTTTGCATCTTCATCGCCCAAAGATCATACTCTTCCCTTTCGGTAAGGAAACTTAGTATTGCTATTAGAGAGACTTAGTTGTTGAAGATGGGTGGAGTTATGGTTGTTGGTGAGTTCAACATCAACGTCTGAACCAGGCATGATGAGGTTTGTTTTGGTTGTATGGGTGTTTAGAAAAACCTGTCCTTGGTATCGTAGAGACTCTCACGAGGCTCTGATACCACTTGTTGAAAACTTTAAGACCTTGATAGATCTTGAGCTTCGTAGATCGTTAGTATCGCTTGTGTAATCACAAACAAACAAAAAGAAAATCTCTACAACTTGTATTCTGTAGCGGAATATAAACACAAGTATGGAAAACAGATAACTAAGAACTTCTTTGATCCTCTATGGATCGTTATATTAATAACTTGTTTAAGCACATACATAATTCATTCTATTGTGTTCCTTTTATAGACAAGGAACCCTAACTTGTTTTCTAAGAAACGTATAACTATGAAACTAAATAAGATATACACAATCACTTCCTAATAAAGCTCATGTATATCCAAACTAAATAAACTAAACTCAGAATAATAACTTCCGAAACAATAATCTTCAGCAGAACTATGTCTTCATGAGAATCCATACCCTTGGCAGAATCCATTGAGCAGAAACAATAACATAATTCGTACTTCACATAATTCCCAACAATCAGAGCTCAAGGTTTTAGAGAACTAGGTCTTTTATAAACCCTAAACTATAACCGCTTTTAAGAAAAATTGATCCTCGACGGCCTTAGCCCGCTTGCCAAGCGAAGCTTCTTATTTGATTATGGTATGAAATCGATTTGAATTGTGAATGATATGTTAGAGGATATTGTGGCTGATTATGAAAACGTTATGATTTAGAGAGTTGAGTTATGATTTGGATATGTTTAGGGGTATTCCTAAACATTTTGGAAACGAGATATGATTATTGGTTTTGGAAGCTTGAGATATGTTGGTTTTGGAACCGAGATATGATTATTGGTTTTGAAGCGAATATGATGTGGTTTTTGGAAATGAGATATGATTATTGGTTTTGGAAATGAGATATGATTATTGGTTTTGGGAAAATGAGATGTGATTATCGAAATATTACGGGAATTGATTTGTGAGTAAGCGGTATATTATGATTACGGAGTTTTAACTCATTGATTTGATATGGAATTATGAGATGGAGCGAAACTTATGATTTTGAACTCGATTGATTTGATCGTGATTATGTGATAGAACGGAACTTATGTGTGTTATTTAAAGGCATGTTTTGAGTAATGTGGTACCTACACTTTTAAAGCTTACATTATGTGATATGTGTTTTGGTTAACTTGTTGCGCTTATTAAACTAGTTGTTTGAACACTTATACCTACCCTATGCCGTTGTCACAGACTATGCCTTCACTAGCTGATATTGTGTCGAGGAAGTCCTTGTTGTTGCTAATTCGCCAGCATTGACTCTCATGACGGTTGCGCAGGGTGATCCTTATGAGATCGCCCGTCACTCTAATTCATCATCAGATCGCCCTAGCTCGTCTAGGCAGCTCACTTTACATCAGGTTTTAGTGAGAGCACAGACTCCTAGGCTTGCTTATAGCACTGCCCGCATGTCCGTGCGACCACCATCATCACCTATTCGTTTAGCAGTATCACCATGTCTTAGGAGGCCTAGATCTCTAGTGTACCACCTGGAATTTACCTGCACAAGACTCCGACTCATGGACTCTCCCCTTGGATGAGGGCGAGGGGAGGGCATGAGGTCGGGAGGAGGGATGAGATTGAGGAGCAGTATGTTGATGAGGATGAGGATCCTCAGGAGGAGGATGACGAGGATATCCCAGAAGGGGGTACTCCTCTATTGCTGAGTCTGCACATTCTCCTGACCAGGTTCTCCTTTGCATGAGCCTGAGTCCCCTAAGCACCTTTAGATATCGACTCGCCACATTCACCTCAGATAGGTAGCCCGTTAGGATCGGAGATACCATCGGAGATGCGTCTGAACAGAGGAGTATGGTGAGATGGGTGATGATGTGGGAGAGGATTACCTCTCAGGGTACTAGACTTAGTCAGTTGACGGAGCGTTTGGTTGGAGTGTCTAGAGCTAGTATTGAGGATCTTAGAGTTGATATGGGTGCGCAGTCAGGGAGGACTAGGGTTTTGCGTGATGGATGTCTAGACTCCAGGAGCAGGTTGGGGACTGCTTAGAGGGTTCGATAGCACGTTGATCTGATAGAGCGATTGGTGTAGGATTGGTGAGTTGGAGAGAGAGGTCGCGAAGCTTAAGAGCGATCGCGGCGCTCGACGTGTTGAGTTAGCCTCTTTGTGGAGAGAGGTTGACGATGTTAGGAGATCAGTGAGTGTTATTCGTAGACGTGGCTAGATAGTATTAGATTTATAGTTTTGTGCCATCTTGAAACTAAGTAGTACTTGGTTCGAGATGTAGGATTATCCTAGTTGTTTATAGTTATCGTTGCTAGGATCATTTTTGATTTCTTCGTATCCTTCCATGTATTTCCACTTTTAAAACCTATGAGTTATGTTTATTGGAACATGCATCCTTAGTTATGATCACGATAATCTGCTGTTTTCCCGGTATAGCGTTGTCCTTTTTGACCTTGATTATGATATTGAGCGTTATTTAGTGATCATTGGAACCCAACTCTATTTTAAATGAATTGTGAACTTATGAAACTGTTCTTCTTGCCCCCATAATGGTGGCAACAAGCGAAACAATTAGGAACAACCGGCGACTCCTGCTTGCTGTTGTACTGACGGTCGTCATCGGTCCGTCCGACCCGACTACACCACATGTTGAAAACCCGAACATTGATAACCCACTGTAGGGACGAATGTGGATGACCGTGCTGAGAATGGTCCTGTTCCACAAAACCTCCACTGTGAACCTAGCCCACATTGACCCATTAGTGTCGCAGCGTGTCCTGAGCTATGGCTGGGCTAATCTTTCTAACACTTCTAGTGGAACCCCATCTGAATCGAACTCGAGGTTGTACACGTAAGGGTTCCGATGAGTCCCCATTGAGTTTGGAGGAACTGAGGGGAGTAGTTTACCTAACTAGGTGGTTAGAGAAACTGAATCTGTGTTTCTTTGTGTGCTTGTGATGAGGATTTTGGGTTAAGTATGCAACCTTCACTTTGAAGAACGGCGTTGACTTGGTGATAACTACCACAGTAGTAGGAATTGATGTAGCCTATAGTATGTCTTGGACTCAATTTAAGGCTCTCTGATTAACACTACCCTAGGAATGAAGTTAAGAAGTTAGAAAGTGAGTTCTGGAACATAAGGTTAAGGGTACTGGCATGGCGACTTACACTCGTCGTTTTCAAGAGTTATCCTTGCTTTGCCCTGAGATGGTTCGTACGAGAACTTAAGATTGAAAGGTATACTGATGGATTGCCTTTAGCTACCGAAATGTGTCATTTTGCAACCAGTCAATTTGCATGAGGCAATTGTTGTGGCTCAGTAGATGGACTCTTGTGTGTTAGAATTAGGAGATAAGGGTAAGAGTGATAGGAATGATAAGAGGAAGAGGAATGAAGTTGTAAAAGGGAATGGCAACAAACGGCAAGAAACAGCCAGAGTGTTCACCATAGGAAATGGAGATAAGAAAGGTTACGAAGGTAGTAAACCTTTGTGGTGCGTTGTAACCCGACACCACCATGGACCGTGTCCGATTGTGTGTAGGAAGTGCTCTAAGGTAAGACACATAGCCAAGCTGTAGGTCTCGTCCACTTGCTACAGCTCAAACTGCACAAGGAGCGGACTGAAAGGCCACTGTCACCTGTTTTGGATGTGGAAAGAAGGGACACTTTAAGAATGAGTGCCGAGAGCCGTGGATGAGAGGAAATCCCGTTAATGTAGGAGGATTTGCTAACCGAGGTGTAGGAGGTAATGGCTTAAACCCTGTGTAGCGTGAGGTTGTGGAAAACCAGGGAAACATGGTGTTGAGATCAGCGAGAGTAGGAATAGTGTGTTTGCAGCTATTGGGAAGGAAGCGATGAGGACCCTAACGTAGTTACAGTACGTTCCTTCTCAATAATCGCCATGCTTCCATACTTTGTTTGATCTGGTGCGGATATGAGTTTCGTATCCAACAACTTTATGCCATTACTAGGAATCTCCCAAACACCTCTAGGGTTTAGTTACGATGTGGAATTAGCGAATGGGAATATAGAGAAGATAGACACCGTAGTTCGAGGTTGTACCTTAAGTTTCCTAGACCGCCCGTTTAGTATAGATCTGTTGCCAGTTACCTTAGGAAGTTTTGACGTCATCATCGGAAAGGATTGGTTGTCGAAGAACGGTGCACACATCATTTGTGATGATGAGAAGATTGTGCGTAGTTACCGTATGGAGGAAAAGTTAGAGCATACAAGGAGATCGGAGCGACCGTGGAGAGTCCTTCCGGTTGGGCATCATCTCTTGTATTAAGGCCCAGAAGTACATCGATAGATGAGGTTGTCTTTTCTTGGCTCGAATTTCTGAAAAGAAAAGCGAGGAAAAGAATGAAAGAAACCTTAATGATGTACCCATCGTTAGGAATTTTTGGATGTGTTTCCCGACGATCTACCGGGATTCCACCTGATCGACAAGTGGAATTCCAAATAGGTTGATACCGGTGCGCCACCCGTAGCCGGGCACCTTATCGACTTGCTCAAGAGGTTGGAGGAATTGTCTAAACGGTTGGCTGAATTGTCAGAGAATTCATTCGACCAAGTTCATCACAGTGGGGAGCACCAGTGTTGTTTGTGAAGAAGGATGGATCGTTTAGGATGTGTGTGATTATAGGGAATTGAATAGTTGACGTGAAACCGATATCCGTTACCTAGAATAGATGATCTATTCGACCAACTCCAAGGAGCTAGTGTGTTTTCTAAGATCGATTTACTATCTGGTTACCACCACTTAGAGTTCGAAGAGGATATCTGGAATTTGCGTTTAGGACTCGTTATGGACATATGAATTTCAAGTGATGTCGTTTGGCTTAACCAGCGCACCCGGTTTTCATGGATCTCATGAACCGAGTATGTAAGCCATACCTAGATAAATTTGTGATAGTATTCAGAGCGACATCTTGATATACTCTAAGAGTAGTGAGAACACGAGCATTTGAGGCTCATTTTGGGATTGCTAAGAGAGGTATGCCAAATTCTCAAGTGTGAATTTTGGATTCGTTCTGTACAATTCTTAGGTCATGTGATAGATAGTCGAGGTGTTCATGTTGACCCAGCTAAGATTAAGGCCATTAAAGGGTGGAGCTCCTAAGAACCCATTAGAAATCCGACAGTTTCTAGGTTTTAGCATATTATAGGAGATTCATTAGGGATTTTCCAAGATAGCTAAACCGTTACCAAACTGAAGGATGTTAAGTATGAATGGGGAGAAAAGGAAGAAGAAGCATTCCAACTTCTGAAGGGGAAGTTGTGTAGTGTGCCCATCCTAGCTTTGCTGAAGGAGCGAAGACTTTCTGTGTCTTATGACGCTTCGCATAAGGCTTAGGTGCTGTTTTGATGCAGCATGAGAAGGTGATTGTTTATGCATCCCGACAATTTAAGAAGCATGAGAAAAACTACACCACCCATGACCTTAAGTTAGGTGCTGCAGTGTTTGCTCTTAGGATCTGGAGACATTACTTGTATGGAACCAAGTGTATAGTATTTACCGACCATAAGAGTTTGAAGCACATCTTAGATCAGAAGGCTGAACGTGGAACAAGCGTCGTTGGTTAGAATTGCTTAGTGATTATTTGTGAGATTAGTTATCATCTGGTAAGGCTAATGTTGTGGCTAATGCCCTTAGTCGTAAGGAGGACATCCCACCTCTACTCGTTAGATCTTTAGGAATGATCATTGTTTTTAGCCCTCCCATCCAGTTTTAGCCGCCCAGTAAGGGCATTGGACGGAAGAGAACCGGTCCTTATGAGAATCTTCATGGAATGGTAGAGTGAAAGCGGTTCTTGAAGCGTTCGATGGAACATTATAGCCCGAGGCAGAGCTTCGATACCATTTCATGGTGGAACCGTGAGTTGATTGATTATGCAGTAGCATAAATCAAATACTCTATTCATCCTGGAGCCGATAAGATGTATCAGGATCTTAAGAAACTTTATTGGTGGCCCAATATGAAAGCCGATATAGCTCAATATGTTAGTAGATTCCTGACTTGTTCTAAGGTAAGGCGAAACATCGAAACCATCAGGACTTTTAGTTCAACCCGAACTTCCAGAATGGAAATGGGAGCGAATAACCATGGACTTTATCACAAATTACGAAACAGTTAGCGGCAATGATGCTATCTGGGTAATAGTTGATCGTTTAACTAGAATCTGCTCACTTCTTAGCTATTAGTGAAATCGATAGTCTTGATAAGCTTGCTCGATTGTATCTTAAGGAGATAGTATCGTGTCATGGAGTACCGATATCTATCATTTGATAGAGGATGACGTTTTACATCACTTTTGGAAGTCTTACAGAACAGCTTTAGGAACGAATTTGGATATGAGTCTGCCTGCCTGAGACCGATGGTGGCGAGAGACTATTTAGACTTTAGAGGG
>OU343216.1:179990779-180005075 GCA_910596185.1 Chrysanthemum makinoi
TATTCGACGTAGAACTATAGCGCATACAAGAACAATTGATATAGTACAACATTCGGTTTTGAAACGATGGTGATCATGATAGAAGTTATCCATAAAAGTCTAAAGTACTTGTGAAAAATAGTTAAGCATGTATCTCCCCCAAAATAGTTCAAAACATACAAAAGTAGGGGCTACGAAACTCACGATAATCCGTAAAAGTTTAAAGTACTTGTGTAAATAAAAGCAAGTAGTTGAGCATGTATCTCCCCCAAAATATAGTACAAAACAATTGAAAGTGGGGCTATGAAAACTCACCTGATGCAATTATAATGATGACAAGAGTGGATACACTGAAATGCAACGCAATCTCTAGCCGCGACCTATTATGAATGATATGTTCTATGATAAGTTATGATGTAACGTTATGCATGCAATTCGTATGATATCTATACCACTTGTGAATTTTAGAAAATAACACTTATCGTCGAAAAATAATTTGATAACGTCTTGACAACTTATAAATTACTTTACAAATATTTATATTGAAATGATATCCTACGATAGTCATTTAGTGATTTATTATGATAACTTTTGTCGTAAAATAATGTCATTTGACAATTTCATGAAAGTGACTAAACGGCCTTGAAAAGCTAGCCGTAAAATGGTGCACATTGAGTGTTAGGAAACAAACTCAACGGTTTTGGAAAGCTTGTATCATTATCTTAAAGTTTTAGCATTTAAGTTTTCATCATAGAGGTCTCGATCATGGAGAAAAACATAGGTAAAGTATGGTACTTGTGTCCAAAATATTGTTTAAGAGTGGTTTTCGGCAAAGTTTAAGTGACCGTATCTTATTCGTTACAACTCCGCAATGAGCGGTTGGACATTTTGGAAAATATGCTAGGCGAACTTACTTTTACTAGAAGACATCATGTTATAAAAAGTAATACATCCATGTTAAAAACAACCCTCAACATGGTCCCGTGGCGTAATGTTTGTCTAATAGAAATATATTAGTTTTGCTTGTATAATATAGTTACGGAAACTTTGTTTAACGCGTGTAATTTAATCGTTACAAGTCCGTTTCTCACGTATTCTATATCCTTAACCAGATTAAAGTATACTAATATATTTTTGATAAGTCGACACATTTTATAGCGCTTAAGACCCATTTTTGACTCGTAAAAAATGGAAGTAACATGCTGAATTTTCTGATTTTTATAGTTTTCATCGTCAAACTTGAAAATAGCATAACTTCTTCGTTATAACTCCGTTTTAACCCATTCAAGTTATTACGTTTTAGTTTTAAAGTTTATTTTCTAAATATCTAACCCAATAATTTTACTCCAACTGACGAAATTCCAGATTTAACAAAACCAACAGACCACTTAATTATAGTTGTCGAAATGAGTTTTTCTCGCGCAAAAACCTATTCTAACCAATTCAAACCAACTCCGAAGCTATTCTAATCCTACCATACACCTTCTTAGGGTGTCATGGGTTCCTAGACATCACCAAAAGTGATATGTTTCAAGGAGTAATTATAGGATGATAAATATATATATAACACTTAAAAACATTAAAAAGTGGTATAGACATCAATATAACTTGCATGTTTTTCTCAAGCATGATGAAATGAACATAATATGAATATGAAGGATGAAAAGGACCATGAAATGCTTACTAGTTAATTGATGAGGATTAAAGAACAAGGGTTTATCCTAAATACCCTAGGTTTTTATTTCAAAACCTTACTTAAGAGTATGCCTAGATTGTGAACTTACTTGTCTTGAAAAAAATATGGATTTCTTCTTGATGCTTCACTATGGCCGGTTCTATTGTAGAAGAAAGGAGAGTATGTTTTTTTTTTTACACCTTAGGAATATCTCATGTATGTGTAGTTTTGCTAGAATAATATAAAAAAATGTAAGTAATATTTGTAGCTTGATATTTTGTACACAAAGTGTGTGAATCATCCTTGAATGTCGACCATGGCTTAACAAGGCAATGTTTAATGTATTTTGTCTAGTTAAATATATATATGTAAAAGTAAAGGTGTTGTCATTTAAGAATAATTAGTAACTTGTGTACATATTTAAGCATTTAGGGTAGCGTTAGCTAAAAAAAAATTTAACGGATCAAAATAAAATATATTGAAGTCATAAAATTATAAAAATACATTCCTTACAAAAATTGAGTGAAATAATAATTATCGTGTAGTATTTACAAACCGAAATTATATAAATATAACAATTTATATACAAAATAAATTTAAAACACATTTAAACTAATAATATTATTTTTATAATCTTATTATGAGTATAAAAATATATCGAGATAATTTTTGGAAGTGTCGGATCAAATGTTCAAAATAATTAATTACGCGATAGCGTTTATTTAATAAGAAATTATGCGTTTAATGTAAAATGCAAAACCATGCATGAACTAATATAATGATAATGATGCTAATGATATGTAGACTAAACCTAGTCTATATGAAATGTCCTCGGTGATTGTTCATGAATTATGACTAAACCATTAAGGTTACGCTGAATTTGATACTACTGAAACCTAGTTTACGATAAACGATGAAATAGTGAAGCATGAATAGTGATTTTCTCAGGGAATGAATAGTGTTTCGTGAGTAGTAAAATTTTGAAATACGTTCTCAGAATATTACTTCGACTCCGAAAATGATGAATAGTAAAATGATGAATAGTAAATTCCCGAGATGAATAGTAAAATTTTCAAAGTTTGTAAAATGACTTGAAATTACGATTTGTCACACTCGGGCACATCAAATGATACACAACTAAACACATTTTATTAGTCTAAACCTTAGATAACTTAATAAATAAAATTTGTACCCTTACCCTCCTATGTTTTGTCCAAAATCCGGCCCTTCCCCTCCATATCACGTTTATATATTTGTTTTTGAAAAAGACTTAAGATAAAGATTAAAAATTGTGTATATTACTTTTAAAAGATTTTTTTGTTAATTCTATACTTCATTCACACGTTATATATTCAAAACACAATATACGCTTTTAAGACTTGCCATGTTTCCACGCGTAAGCCCTCCTATAAAGTTTACGCTTCTCCTCCTCCTCTCCTATAGGGTACGACTCTACCAAAACCCTAGTTCCATTCGACAACCAAAATAAATCACACGAGGGCTCCTGCTATCAAGTGTTCGAAGGGTTGGTGTCCTGATCTGAGTATTGAAGTCCCGAGGTAGTAATTGTTTGCTTGTCCTCTAATCTTGGTCTCGTTAGGCACAGAGGTACCACCATTCACTCTTTGTTTTTCCTTTCATTCAACTCATACTAATCTGAAGTAAACGACATCAAAACCTATTCGGTATCATTTTTTTTATTGTATTGGTTTCCTGCTTAATTCGTTAATATAGGCATCGTGTATAATTACCTCATGAAAGCACATTAATAAATTGACTAAAAAAGGTGCTAAACAACCCATGGTTTCTATTTTGATCGACATGTATGTATGCAATACTAATCTATTATGCAAACCCTAAAGTGTCCCCTTATTGACCGTTTGATGAACCTTGTATAACCTGGAAAACCTGTGAATCTGTTAACCTAGGATAAAGACTCGAATTGTGTGATTTTAGTCTCACTATGTGATGCTTTTGTCTCGCTAAATATGGTGTTGTCTCACTTGTTCGGCCTCGCTGGAAATAACAATACCGAGGGCTGTTGGAATCTATGATTTTATGTGTGTATTTGCTGCTTGTTGTCTCGTTAAGTTTGGTTATGATTTCATATGTATGTTTTGTGTCAAAAAAATGTCTAAACATATACATAATCATGCTTGCAAATCAGTCAGGTTGTGGTTTAATGTTATGTCTCGTATGCATGGTTTGGGAGTTAGGTCGTGTCTTGTTTATGTGTATGTTTGTGACTGTACGTATGGAGTTGTGAATGCATGGAAATTAATTCTTGTTTTGTTTACATGGCATTGGATGCGGGCACATAATTCTGATTTAAAAAAGGATTAGGATTGATCTAGATTCGTTAAACATTGTTGGTCTCATGTGAACTTTCATTCATCGGTTATGTCTCGTTAAATGTTGATATGTGATTACGCGTGTGAGGGTTTGTGTATTCATGGTGATCGATCATGTCTCTTTGTGATGTCGATCTGTAATTGCATTGAAGTACATCTGAAACTTGGATAAAACATGCACTGAGCTTAACCTATACGATATGTTAGATACAAGTGAATTATGGGTCAAAACATGTAGTAACATGTTATATTGGCTTTCATGTAAATATGGTTTTAAAAGAATTGGTATTTGTGATTCGTTCTAGCCTTGTGGATGTATATGTGCATGTATGATATGTCTAGAGTTGAGATCCATGACAACCCACTATTTACTAAAGAACAAACCACAACATCCCCACCATCCATTCCTTTTTCATCCAATGGTGGAGATGATATCTGAAAATTACAAACAAGGGCATGATTGTAATTTTACATCTATCCAATAAAAGAAAAATATTTGCACGTGACCTATCATAAAAAACCGCAGCACCACTATCTCTAAACCCGCGCCTCTGCAGGAATCCTCTAACACGCCGGAAAAATAAAAACTTCATCACTATCCTCTAACCACATTATCACTTGTAGTAAAACCACCGTATCAACGTAAAACCTCCGTATCCAGTAAAACCACCGTATGACCGCCATAAAAAACGACCTTCATCTACTTTCTCTCTCATAAAACACCATAAAAACCGCCGTATCACCATAAAAACCATCACCATCGATTTAAAATGAATGAAAACCAGAATTTAATCGACGTTATAGATGAAAATAATCTAATCGAAGTTCCACTAGATGCATACAACATATTTGTAGATGATTTACCAGATCACGGAAGATGATTTACCAAGTATTGAAGACACAACGAGGTTTTGTTGAAAAGAAATTGAAGGTGAATCCGTGTGATTTGATCTTTCTTGTTTATTAAACAAATTTTTTGTATGTAGTAAATCAAAAGTGAGTTAGTTGTTTTATTATTCTGATTTGAATATAAATCACATGTGATTTGAAAAATCACATGTGATTTATATTCAAAATCAGCTATTTTAGTGTTTTGTTTTGAATGTAGACAAAACAAAAATAGTCTAACAAACATGTAATTTGTTATAAATCACATGTGATCTACAACAAACATGTAATTTGTTATAGATCATATGTGATTTACATATGATTAAGGAAATCAGTAAATAAAATTATTTAAATTAAAAAAAAATATTTAAATAATTCGTAAATCACATGTGATTTTTTCTAAAATCACATGTGATTTATATTCAAAATCTGTTGTTTTAGTGTTTTAGTGTTTTAGTGTTTTGTTTTGAATGTAGACAAAGATGTAATTTGTTATAAATCAGATGTGATTTTCTATGAAATCACATGTGATGTTTGTTATAAATCACATGTGATTCCTAGTAATTCTGTTTTTGTTATAAATCAGCAGATTCTATGAGATCACCAAGACCAACTTTATATGAGCATGCTAAAACACCGGGTGGATCGATATATTGGGAACCTCATGTAGAAGGAATTCGTGTACCAGAAGAGGGGAAATACTATGACACTATAGAGGAAGCTATAGAGATGTATAGTACTTATGCTGAAGGGGAGGTTTTCAAATTAAAAAGTCAGTGCAACGATTAACAAAATCTGGAATGGTACAACACAAATACATCATGTGTAATAAAGAATGTATTCCAAGACGTATAATGACACTTTGGATCCTCAAAACAGTGACAAACAAAAGAGAAATACAACTCTGCATATAACAGGTTGTAAAGCTCGTATAAGGTTAGAATTGGACCAAGTTTACGGAAAATATAAGTTAGTTCGCTTTATTGCTAAACACAACCATGTCCTAATTCCAAAATTACAAACATTTTACAAAAAACAAAGAAGAATGACTCAAGCAAACAAAATGTTTATTGTCAAAGCAGCAACAAACAAGATTGGCGCAACACGGGCACACAACTTTTTAACCAGTTTGAAAGGTGGGTATGAATACGTTCATGGGACATCTGATGATTTTAAAATCATCAAGGGATATAAATGCTTTCATAGGGGAAAGTGATGCAAATGCTTTTAAACAAAATGGAAAGATGTATGTCCCAAACTTTACATTTCAATATAAGGTAGAAAATAGTGAGTTAGTGGCGATGTTTTGGCCGGCGAAGTTGCAAAATGCACAAAGAAGTTCGGAGACATAGTTTCTTTTGATGCAACCAGGGAGTAACAAGTAAGATTTTTTTTA
Source organism: Chrysanthemum makinoi (assembly GCA_910596185.1). NCBI lineage: Eukaryota > Viridiplantae > Streptophyta > Magnoliopsida > Asterales > Asteraceae > Chrysanthemum > Chrysanthemum makinoi. The sequence continues at coordinate 179,997,069 of OU343216.1, forward strand.
TTTATTTTTTATATGAACTAATTTAAAACAAAAACCACATGTGATTTAGATGTACTACATATGATCACCATACCTCGTACTAGGAATCACATGTGATCATAGTAGAAATCACATGTGATTTACTTCTACATTACACTAATTATTTGAGCTAATGTTCTTAGGTACCACATGGTGTTTGTACCATTCACTGGTGTAGATAATCACAGAAAGTGTGTCACCTTTGGTTCCGAAATGCTTTTAAAAGAAGATCTTGAATCATACACGTGGCTACTAACCGCATTTATGAGTGCATTCAAGAAAGAACCGACCATGGTTTAATGAGATCAAGATGGAGCAATGAAGAAAGCTATTGAAGCCGTTTTCACTAACTCAAAACAGGACTTTGCATGTGGCATATTGATCAAAAATTCTGCAAAGGTAAATATATTCTCTAAACAATATGTTTTTTATTCACTTTAAATATGGATCACATGATAATGTGACTTGTTTATAAAATCATATGAATCACATGTGATTAATCTGAAATATATAATGTGATTTGTGTTGAAAAATAAGGCGCTAAAACTCTATTTAACAATAAAACAAATTTGTCAAGCAATATACAAAGAAACTGATTTCAAGAAGCGTTTTAAGAAGATCATTTGGAATATGTTCATGGAACCTTTGGAATTTGAAGAGAAATGGGCCAAGTTGATTGAAGATTTTGGTTTGAAAAACCACAAATGGATGACAAAGATGTTTAACCTTAGAAAAATGTGGATTCCAGCTTATTTTATAGACTCTCAATTATTTGGATTGATGAGAACCACATCAAGGTCCGAGTGAAAACTCGTTCTTCAAAAGTTTCACAAGCCCAGGAGCAACACTAGTTAGTTTTATGATGTCCTATGAAGCAGCAATGGAAAGGCAACATTATAGGCAGGAACATTTAGACTTTAAAACACTAGACGCAGCCCCAAAGTGCGAAACAAGGTTAAAATTGAGGCATGCGAGCAAAGTGTATACTAGGACAATATTTCTGCTTATTCAAAAGGAAATAACTGAAGCATGCTGGACTTGTAGTATAAAGAATTTGAAAATAGAAGACGGTTGTGAGATTGTCATGGTTAGAGACAAAAATCCAATGCCTTATAGAACACTTAACAAGGAAATTAAAGGAAGCGTCAGAAGCACAAACAGTTGTAGACTATAAGGTATGTAATCTTGAATTCTAAAATTATCTGTTTCTTTTACGAGAATCACATGTGATTCTTTTAAATCACATGTGATTCTTTTTAATCACATGTGATTCTTTTAAATCACATGTGATTCTTGTTGAATCACATGTGATTCTTTTGAATCACATGTTATTCTTGGAAATCACATTTGATCTCTTACAAAGAATCACATGTGAATCTCATATAAATAACATTTGATTCCTGTTGAATCACATATGTGATTCCTGTTGAATCACATATGTGATTCTTGTTGAATCACATGTGATATCAATATTAATCACATGTGATCTCATATAAATAACATTTACAGAATATAATTCTTGTATTATTTTGATTTGGAAAGGTACTTCGTACTAAAGAAGATGGGTCGGTTGTATGTTCCTGCAGACATTTTGCTCGATACGGGTTCCTAGGCCGACACATATTTTGTGTCTTCAAGAATCGTGATATCGACGTCATTCCAAATCAATATATTTTGAGGTGGTGGACAAGGGATATAATTCCACCTGACTTGAGAAGAAAAAGAAACATATATGGGGAAAAAACGTAGAAGTTGAAAGACTTACAAATGAAGCAACTTGTCTATTAGATGATTGTTTATTTTGGTTGGGCAATGACGTAGTAAAGATGGGTGAATTTGTTGAAAAAATGAAGAAATTGAAGAAAGAAGTGGAGGATGAAGTGCCAAATGCTCCTTCTGGAAAAACGGCAGATGTGATTGGGGAACATTTTGCTATTTCTAAACCTGAAAAAAAAACAGTTAACAATCCAACAAAAGCAAGTAACAAAGGGACTATTTCAGAAGCGGAACGCAATAAAAGGAGAAAGAGTGAAAGAGAAAAAGCACTTACAATTAAAAAGAAACAAATGAAGCCTTGTGGACATTATGGAAAGAAGACAAACTCACATACAAAAACAACTTGTCCATTGAACCCTAAAGCAAGGCGAAAGGTGCCACATAACCATCTCTAATCTGGTGTGGATAACCCTAGTGGGTCAGGTCTTGGTGTTGAGGTTGGTGTTGGGACAGGGTCGGTGGTGGGTCAGACCATTCAAGTAAATGTTGTGGCTCGTGAAGCGGATAAGTTTAACCCTAATGGGTCAGGCGTAAGTGTTAAGGTTGGCGGGTCTGGGCCAAGTGAACCAACATCAGTGGATTAAGCAGATGTTGAGTGTTTAGGTTGATGGTTGAGCATTTTTACTTCAAAAAATATAATGAATTTCTTTAGAATTTTTACAAATCTATAATACATTGAATGATTGTTTACTTTCTTATGAAAGTCTTGTTTACTTATGAAACTTTCTTTAGAATTTTTACAAATCTACAATACATTGAATGATTGTTTACTTTCTTATGAAAGTCTTGTTTACTTATGAAACTCCTGTTTACTTATGGAATATTTACAAAAAGATTGTTGAATACATGTGATTATATACGAAATCACATGTGATTGAAGCCAGATCACATGTGATTGAAGCCAGATCACATGTGATTGAAGCCAGATCACATGTGATTGTACCCAGATCACATGTGATTGCATAAGAAATCACATGTGATTGATGTTTCATTCCTAAGTAAGTATATGTAAAATAAATAATAATGCACTAGAAAGGAACTAAAAAGAAACAACTACTGTTGAAATCAGTTATAACAAAAGCAGGATTTAATTTGACTTCCCAAAACACAAAAAGAAAAACTCTGCTATGTTAAAACAACTATTCTAGCATCATTTTTACTAGCATTCAAACCCTGGAAATTACTAGACTTCACATACTTAGTGTTCAAACCCTAGAAATTACTGAACTTCACATACTTAAGATAAAACTAAAACTACTCATATATAGTAATGTTTTATACACCTTCACAAAAGGCACAAAAGACGATTCTCCAAGTCTTGACGATAACACTCACTGTTTTATCAAGCGCATGTATTTAACATCCTCACGTTTGTTCCTGTTCTTATATGCTTCCACAATTGTTATGAACTTTGTTGCAGAATCAACTTTGTCAAACTCCTTTGCCTCCCTAAGAATCTTCTCCCGATACACGTTAAGCTCATGTAACAGCATCTTGGTAGAATACTTGAACCTCAGCTTCCTCAACATGTCGAACTGTACCTTTGACTCGGGAACAAGGCCACAATCCCACTTTGTAGGAGCTTCACCCATATAGTTTTCCATATGAAACATGGCAAAAATACCACAATCACGGTAGTTTGACTTAGTCCTCCATTTCAGCTTTGGGATCTTTGGCTTCAATTTAATGATGCTAGCATACTTTTTGTTTCCATACAACTGTAGATGACGGGAAAACATATTTTTCTACAAAAAAAATAAAATAATGAACATGTTAAATCAAATGTGATCTTTGTAAAATCACATGTGATCATTATAAAATCACATGTGATCTGTGTAAAATCACATGTGATCATTGTAAAATCACATGTGATCTGTGTAAAAGCAAATGTGATCTGGGTAAAATAACTCAAACTTACAAGAACATCACATGCTCCTTTATACTTTTTATCATAAGATTCCCCACTGTCAATGTTATCAAGGATTGTCATCGCAATTGATTTAGAAAAGGAACACAACAACATAGAAATGCCCACCATCAGTAAATTGGAAAAATGCCGATTTAACAAAAAAAATAAACAATAAAAAATACTTGATTTAACAATTATAATTCTTAAAAAATAATGACATTACCAAATCAACGTCTTTTAGGCTAATTCTATCGGAATTATCTTCGAAATGACCTAAAACTTGTGCTTCAAAACTTTTCCATTGCGCTCGAGAATCCAAACTACCATCAATCATTTGCTCTGTCTGTAGAAAATAACAAACACAAAATGTATAATCAAAAATATATAATTATACAATAAAAGTTCATAAAAAATAACAAAAACACTTACAATACAACCAGTCGGAAAGAAATGCCTCGACGGGGCTCCAACTTCCTTAAAACTCTCTTCATTGTTGAGAACAGCACCCCAACAATCAACAACATTGACATCGATCCATAAACCGAGAGTTAAAGTTTCCATACTTAAACGAACTGATGAAACTTTATATCCAGAATGAGTTTCAAAAATAGTTTCACTGTAGAAACAAAAAAACACATGTAATTAGATACAATCACATGTGATCTGGGTAAAATCACATGTGATATGTGAAAATCACATGTGATCTGGATAAAATCACATGTGGTATGGGTAAAATCACATGTGATCAGTTACAAGAACATGTGACATAAGCTCAAAGTTAAAAAAATTAACTAAAATAATAAACAGATAAACTTACATCTTGTCACCTTGCATAGAAAACAAGCTATTTCTGACCATAAATTCCACCATTGTAATGTTCGGTATAACTTTGTTTTTCTTATTCATGTATGGGGAGCAGAGGAACAGAGACGGTTTCACAGCTCGTTTTTCAGGAAGAAAAACCTCAGGACTAACGTTCGATGTCACGGTAGCTTCTCTAGGAGTAGACGGACCTTGATTGGGGCGACCACATTCAGATTCATCTCTTCATCAAGCTGCTGCCACTGATACAAAACAACATAATTTAAATTAAAAGAAAAAGCGAAAATTAAAAGACAAATAATCAAAGATGTATTCTGTTAGAGTATTACATATAGGTATTCATCTACAATACAATCAATCACCTCATTCACCATATCAAGATTCTTCTCTAGCCACTGAGTATAAGTCTCAGCGTCTGGTGATCTCAACTCTTCATCTTCAACACCGCCACATTTTCAATGGCTTATCAATATCAAGGAATGATGTTTCCTTTTGAACGACACCTTCCTTCTCAACTCGAGAATTCGTTTCCTTGTCAACCTGAGAATTCGTTTCCTGAGATGCATCTTTTTCAAAATCATCTAAACTAATTTTCCTGAATCCGAAATCCTCTACATTGCCATCCTTACGATTTCCAGCATTATCAACACCATCATTTTCGTCATCACTTACACCATCATTATCAGCACCAGACACATCTTTATCCTCACTTTCATTGTTGCCGAAAGTAACAGGTTTCTTGAATAGCTCACAATATTTCTCATTAAGTTCAATGAATTTTTCATCATCAGCATACTTCAAATATGCTTCTACCATATCGACTTCAAGAGCACGTCTTTCATAACATATCAAAGAAAGCTTTTCTTCAAGTTTGTTAAACAAAACCTGTATTCAATAATGATGTCAATGAAAAGTAATATTGAAGTCAATGACATGTGATTCTACATAGAATCACATGTGATTCTAACAGAATCACATGTGATTCTACATAGAATCACATGTGATCCTTCAAAAGAATCACATGTGATTCTGAGTAATGATTTGTGATTTCTCTTTTAATGCATTCAAATGAACAATTATAAAATGTATTATACAAACCTCTTTTCGAAGATGGACAAACCAAGCATCAATGAACCCTTCTGACTCTTTAGACTCCACCTCAGTCCACTCACCATTCAGCTCTAAACACCCCAACTTCCTTTCAGCCAGTTCAAGCTCCATACGTTGTCTCATTAACGTTGTCGACCAATTTAAGATGGCCGGCTAAAGCGGACAACATGAAACTTCTCAATTTAGTAGAGTCTAGATACAAAAGTCGAAAAGAAAAACAAAACAATAAAAATTACATATCACTAGAACCAGGAACCATTTTTAAATTTAAATAAATCTATAAACTTACCATGAGGACAGCTAACGGACCAGTGTAATGGCAATCTCCTTTCGGGTTGCTACTATACTGAAGCCATGAATGTATATAACCACACCAGTCGATGTCAGATATCGGAAGATCTTCAGCAATATATCTAACAACATCTAAGCAAAGTTTCCCCTTCATCGTTTCACACCTACCTCTTCTTTGCAGCCAAACCACTATCCTCTTCTTTAGACAACTTCCTTTTTCTACTAGACAAATGAACATCAACCTTTGGCTTAGACGAAGTATTACGTCTAGGAACATTCGGCTTGGGATTAGCCTTTGGTTTAGACTTCTGGACCTCAGCAACCTTCTCCTTATCTTTGACAACATCCACCTTCAATTTAGCCTTAGGATTAGACCTCTGCACGTCCGCAACCTTCTCCATACCACCCTTAGCCACCTTATCCTTCTCCTTCACAACCTCAGCCACCTTCTCCTTGACCACCTCCTCAGCCACATTCTCCTTTGCAACATCCACATTCTCCTTTGCCACATTCTCCTTATCCTTCTCCTTGACAACCTCAGCCACATTCTCCTTTGCCACATCCTTAGCCACATTCGCCTTATCCTGCTCCTTCGCAACCTCAGACACCTTAACCTTGGGATTAGCCTCAGACACCTTCTTCTTCGCAATATCCGGGATTCAAAAGGCCATGTCGGTTTAGTATACTAGCCGAGAAGTTGTAAAACCAGGAGAATCGAGGGCCGGAGAAGCAGAATTAAACACATCAACTCAGAGTATCGGTGCATATGAACACCTAAAAACAAAAGCATAAAACATATAGAATCAGGCTAACTCATACAAACTCAAAACAAATCAAAATCTACATAACAAAAACGAGAAATGATACAAAACCACATTTGCTCCTTGAAATAGCAAATAAATATGCTCTAATGAACCACTCAAACGTCAAAACTACCCATATACTCAACTAAACTCCTTCATATACAGAATCAATCACAAACTACATATACAGAAATAAACTCCTTCATATACAGAATCACATGTGCTCCTTCAATACCAAAAAAAATATATACTTAACTAAACAAATAACCATTACCAAACAATAAATCAATCACAAACTACATTCTCTTTACACATATACTAAACTAAACATATAATAAACTCCTTCATATACTCAACTTTCATCAAAATAAACTCCTTCATATACAGAATCACATGTGCTCCTTCATATACTCAACTAAACAACACTACTAAACTCCATTTTCATCAAAATAAAATCCATTGAAAAAGAAACAGAAATCGTACACTGTACCAAAATCAAAAACATAAATGATACAAAACCATTTTCATCAAAAACAGTAAACAAAAAAAAATCCATTTTCATCAAAATCAGACTGTACCAGAATATAACATATAAAAACATTTCATCACAATAAACTTACATATAATAATAAAAAAAAAAGTATATAGAAAGCTACACAAATAATCAGCAAAAAAAAACAATAAAACCTACAAAATATAAAAATAAAAAATAATAAAAAGAAGAAAATATTGGAGGTTAGGGTTTGATAAACAAAATCGCGACTGCACAGAATCGGTTTGTTTTGATCAACAGTGTCGATGAAGCGATTGGAGCAACGGCCCACCTTTTGCAGTTGATATCTCATCTCGTATGTCCATTGAAAAGCATCAATCGAAAAATTGGGGGTTAGGGTTTGATAAATTTGGGGATAGTGAGAGAGTTTACTAGAGTGAGGCGGTGTTGATAATGAGTTATGAGCGGATATGATGAATTTATTTGGGTGAAATTAATATACCCAACCTACCCCTGTTCAGAAAATAAATGAAAAGTTTCTTTTCTTATCCTGGATGTAAATGAAACGCACGGTCAAGATGAGAGGAAATGTTCTATGGGATATATATGTTCTGCACGGATCTTTTCTCATAGAGCAATTAATGATGAAATATTTTACAAAGAAAAGAATAAAGTTGTTGGTTAGTTTTCAACGTCACGTGTGTACTTCACTAAATTGGTGGTGTTGAACTAGGAAAATGTTTGTGGGTATTTGTTCCACTTTCATTTAGTGAAGAGATATATGA
>OU343216.1:180005175-180024289 GCA_910596185.1 Chrysanthemum makinoi
TTGTGTTTATGAAGAAAGAAATAAAAAGGGAAGTGATATGATGAACACTTTGAATTACATGTATATTACCACTTGTTTAAGAAAATAAAATTGCTGGTTAATGTACTAAATAAACAACCACTTGGAAGTACATATGACCAGAGTTTATTCCATAAGTATGCTTGTTTTTTAAAACAAAGACACATATATGCTTGTTTGAATATTTTATTCCAAAAATATGCTTGATTTATAAAAAAAATAGAAAATTAGTTTTCTCTCCTCTCCATTTATATCAATGCACCTGCCTCCATTGTTCTTAATTGATTTAAAAAGAAAGAACATAGTTTAGAAATAACTAACTATTTGTAATGTACATATATATTGTATTTTAAACTAATCAACCATACATAACAATATGTTACACAACTACTTTATATATGTATTGAACAAATGACAACTAATCATACTGTTACCCAACTACTTCATACAGTAACATTTTCATTTTCATTCTATATAAACATGGTAATTATATGTTAATTATTTCAATTTTATTTTGAAAAAGTGTTCATGATGTTTAATGTAATGTCAAGTAATTAATGATTATTGCTAGTTTGAAGAACCAACACCTAGATATCTAGAAGCAAAACCTGAAACTTTGAGGAAGATATTAACCTACTGCAAGAATTGGCATTACAATTGAACCGCTAACATTGACTAGTATGCATTCTATCTCTAACAATTATAAATGGGGTAATTCCCAAAAGGGGACAAAAAGGTAGAGAGTGATCACTTTGAGGTACAAAAATAAAGTATCTTCTCAATTTGGTCATGTGCGAATGTGCGACACCATCAGATGTGCGACACGTGTCTACTTATTTATTATTAAAGTACAATTGTCTTATTATTAAAGATGTTAAAAGACCATAATACCCATAATTTATATAAAAATAACTCTCCTCACTCATCTCTAACTCTTCTCACAGATCCGGTCACAACTTTCTCTCTCTTTTTTCCGATCATCACCACCACCACAGATCCGGCCATGATCAACACCACCACCACAAATCCGGCCAAGAAAATCAAGAATAAAACCCCATAACTTCAAAAAAACTAAGATCTCGACATCTTTATACCAAAACCCATAAACTAAATCTTTCGGTCCAACAACAAAAAAATCAAAAACCGGATCTACTCACCATCACAAACACATCACAGATCTAAGATCTAAAAACGAAGGTACCAGTTGTGTATTTCTTAGATCTTAGATCTGTGATATGTTTGTGAATGTGTCAATTTTTTAGATCTTAGAACTCGGCTGGGATTGAAGGAATGGGTTTTGGGTGATGAGAATTGTTTAATGCAGTAGAGGAAGAATTATACAAGGACTAATTAGCATGTGGTTTAAGTATGAATATCAAGTTATTTAAGACGTGAGAATTGAAATCTTTGTTTGATGGAGTCGCCTCGTCATACTACTACAGGCATATAAATCTTACCTCTTTGCTAGATCTGGGAATTATCAAGGAAGGGAACGATGTGATAGAGTTTTTTGCTATAATTATCAACGTTGGATAAAACAGGGGGATTAAAATATAAGATGTGAGAGTTTTTTGCTATAATTATCAAGGAAGGGAATGATCTGGGAATAAACAAAATAATTTCTACCTTGAAGAAAAAATAAAAGATTGTGGAGAATAATTATCAACGTAGGATAAAACAGGAGGATTAAAATATATGATGTGGTAGGATTGGCCGGATTTGGTGGTGGTGGTGGTGATGGGGTATTTGTGATAAACATGTGGTTTTATATAAATGATGAGGGTATTTTGGTCTTTTGATACTATCAATAATAAGACAAAAAATGAATATTTGAGAAAACACCCACTTATCACTATATTTTATTATTAAATAAATGGACACTTGTCGCACATTCAATGGAATCGCACATTCGCACATTCAAGAGTGACCAAATTGGGAAGAGACTTTATTTTTGTACCTCAAAGTGATTACTCTCCAACTTTTTGTCCCTTTTTGGGAATTAGCCCATTATAAATTCCTATAAAATGCATAGTATTAGTATGATGCTTTCTATGAAGTTTTATTTGGTCCTTGTCGGTTGTTAATAGATTTTGGTAGTTTAACACTGAGTGGCTGAGTGTTTTTCATTTTGCCAAACATAAAAATTGATAAAACATTTTAGAAAAAAAAGGAGTTACCGAGACTATTGGGGAGTTGTTACTGTCAAAGATGAGATAAAATCATAGATAAAACATTTCAGAAAAGAACAATGGAGGCAGGAACATTGATGTAAATGGAGATGAAAGGAACCTAATTTTCTATTTTTTTTATAAAACAAGCATACTCTTGGAATACTATATTCAAACAAGCATACATGTGTCCTTCTTTTAAAAAATAAGCATACTTCTGAAATAAACTCCATATGACCACTTGTGTTGACATTTGTTGGTTTTTGGGTGAAACAGATAGTTCTAGGGTCCGGTTGGTTTGAGGGTTTACATGGGAGGGTTTGGGTTAATTATAAAATTTAATATTTGGTTGATGGAGGTTGTCTTTTCAAAACTCAAATATAAAGGTTTTTAAAATGGGCAAATGATAAAAAGAACAAGAATTATATTTGATGCTATTTGTTTTTGTGGGTACTATACTTTTAATTTCATCCTGTATTTTGCGAAATTTTTGGACATTTTTGCCCCTCTTAGCTAATAGAAAATTTTTTTTCCCGAAGGGTAAAAAAGTCACATAGTAGCCTAAATAGGATGAATTTTAAAACATAGTACCCACAAAAACAAAAAAATTTATTCGCTACCCACAATAGCAAATAATGACAAGTATTTTACTTTTTTTTATCATTTACCCTTTTAAAATCTTGTCAATTTGTCTATGTTTAAAAAAAAACTTGTGGGGTTCATTAACTTTCTCTCACATACTATATTAGTTAAATGTTTAAATATTAATATTTATTTAAATTTTATTAAAAAATTATATAAATAAATATATTTTACCTCTCCTAAACTTACACTAAATTCAAATCTTAAACCAAATTCAAATCTTATTCTAAACTCACTTATAAACCAAACAGACAATTATTTATGAATCAATTTATCATTTTTTTTAATATTAAAATGTTCGTCAGTTTTATTTAATGTTGTTCACTAGTTAGACTAAGTTGTTTTAATAACAAAAATGTTGTATGGTTGCTACCTTGTGGCTTTTATTTTTTATTTTATTTTTTTTATTTTTTTTTTAACTTTTAACGTTGGAATCTAATATTAAAGTTAAGTTACAATATTTAGTTTGTAATTTTTATAAAAAGAGTTATTCATTATACGCGATGTTTATCAAAAACATTGTTCAATGTATATTTTGTTCATCAATAAAGTGTTTTTTATTAAAAAAAAATTGTTCATCAGTTCATCATAATGTTCATCAATTCTCTTTAATTGTATTCGTCAGTTACATCACAATGTTCATCAATAAAAAAATCGTTGTTCACCATTTTCTAACAAAAAAAAATCAAAATACTCATCAGTTTTCAAAGAAAAAAATCATACAGTAATATTCAGCAGTTCATCAGTTTAAAAAAAATCATAATGTTCATCATTTTATCAATTTTCTAAAAAAAATCACAATGTTCATCAATAAAAATAAGTTGTTCATCAGTTTTCTAACAAAAAAAAATCATAATATTCATTAGTTCACCAGTTTTCTAAAAAGAAAAAAAAAATCATAATGTTCATCAGTTTACCAGTTTTCTAAAAAAAAATCAATGTTCATCAATTTATCAGTTAGTTGTTGTTCATCAGTTAGTATAGTTCTATCAATTCATTAGTTAGATCGTTCATCAGTTCATCGGTTTTTTTTTATCATCAACTTGCATATACACTAGGAACAAATAAATAAAAATAACAAAAAAATATATTGTGGTACACCAATTAGTGCATTTAAATGTACTTTTACAAGAAAAAATCTATTTAGGCATTTTATCAAACATTTTGTATGTACTAAATATGTGTAAAACATCATTTTTAAAATGCGACATCTTACTCATATCATATTAGAATTGAGTAATTCAAATTTCTGAGTAAAGAACAACTAAAAATCTACAACTTTGTGTTTTAAGTTTTGCGTAATTTAACCTTTAAGTTAGACAAAAATAGAGCCGAAGATGCTGAAAATTTTAAAAAAATCATAACCCACTTAAAATCTTTAAAAAAAAATTACGATTTATATATCAAAATGCATATCAAAATAAAGAGAATTAAGTTTTGAAAATTATACTGAAATCAATTTTTCGTAAAAGTTTATTCTTTAAAAGTTATAACAATTTTTAAGTTTGAAGGTGAAAACTTAAAAAATGGCCAAACTACCCTTTGATCGAATTTTAAAAAGAGAAGGAGGAAGAAAGGTTGGTGGACACATGTTAGATAGTAAGTGTCTTTTAAAGTTTGTAAAAGTAAACTTTGTAAATATTTAATTTTATTAGCTTTGCAAAGATCGCAACTCCAATAATAAGGGCGTGCTTGGTTGGGGGTTAAGGGGGTGGGGAATGGGTAAGTTATTCAAAAGGGTCCACCTCACTCTTTAGTTAGTGCTTGGTTAGGGAGGGGTAAGGGATTGATTACCCCGTAATGGGTAATGAACCATTATAGAATAAATTGAGGGGTAAGAGATTGATTATCCACCTCACTCATTCATTTGCATTCCCTTTCCCTTTCCCTTTCCCCACTTTGAATCAAGCGGGCCCTAAGTTGTGATATCTTTTTTGTTGTTTTGTGGCAAAGTAACTTCGTGCAATCTCTTAAATAACCATTGTGTGTCTAAAACGTAAGATCACAAAAGGTTGTGCATATACGCTTGCTTCCATAAATTGGCTTCACCCTTGAGTTATTTTTTTAGGTAAAAATTGCATGTTGTGGGATTCAAACACGTGACCCCAAGGTTGTAAAGCAAGCGGCTTACCACTACTATGCTAAGTGGTATGTCGTTAAGAGTTATTTTTTTCAAGATAATATATATTTTAAAGACGAAATTAAAACTAACAAAAAATTAAAATTGCAATCATAATAAATTAACTTAACTTTGCACCATACTAACTCACATCTTCGACAATAAACCCAAACTAACAGCGTCATTGACAATCAACCATAAAACTAGCAACAAACTAAAAAGATAAGAAAGTGAACATCCAAATGATTAAGGTAAAAGCTCGATCTCCAAACCCACGAAACACAATTTTACTAAGGGCGTTCACCCAGTAGAAAACATGGAATTGGGCTACAATACGACCAAGCTACTTGAAGTAACGAAGCGAAATCTCAAACCAAACAATTCCGGCCGAGTGGTGTCATCGAGAAAAGTTAAGAATGGATGACTAATGAACTACCTTGGAGGCGTTTAGACACCACCACAAAACACACGTGCTAAAACCACCTAGACCGTTCAATCTTGACCTACTGCAAACATTTTAACTTCTTTGATTCTAGACCCTTTACGAACGGACACCTCTAATTCCTTAACCCTCATCCTATTATGGCCAAACACATAACTTCACGCTTAAGTTACTTAATAAAAGTTTGTTAAGTAAATAGGTATGTGGATTAATTCATACTAGCAAGGTACCCGCGCGTCGCGGCGATGGGTGTCTTGTGACGATTAACCGGAGAATAGATCACAATGAAGCCTGATTTACCAGTTTGTATCAGTTCCAACGAGTCCTCTCTGGTTCGTTTTTGGATGGCTTTTATTGGCTAGTGATCCGCGCCAAACCGTCAAGTTTTCTCACACAAACCGGCCACTTGTGAATGGCCGACCGTAAGAAACTTAAAACGGCTCAGACACGAACTCAATGAAGATCAGGGGAGTATAGTGTTTCCCCCGGTCGTTATGTCCCAGCGAGCTATGCAATGGATCACCAAACGTATAGTGATCGAGGGATTTGAATGGAAAAGAAGGATTTGAATTATTATAACTAAAGAAAAAGCCAACAAATTACAGGGGCTTAAATGCAAATTAAAGGAAATTTAAAAAGATAAAAAATATTACATAAACGCTATCACTATTTGCAAAATGATGAACGTTTAAAACTTAAATCTTACGTTTAAATAAAATATAAAACACAAAATAAAAAGTAAGATCTAAGAAATAAAATTCCTAAAAATATGAAAATGACATTTTTACAAACCTAATGATAAAAGAAAATTTATAGAAAAAGAAAATTATTTTTATAACTATTTAATTAATTATTATTAATTAAAAACTATTTTTAACTATTTAATAATAGCCTAAAATACAAGAAAAAAGAAAATAAAGCTAGAAATAAAAATGATTAGAAAAATCTAAAATAACAAAAAGAGAATTTTCAAAACTATTTTTGTATTTTTCTGAATAATTTTCTATTTTCTAGGAATTAAAAACTATTTAAAACTACTTAAATTGTTTAAAAATACAAATTTAACTAAGAAAAATCTGGAAAAATATTTTTTGGGCTTTTTATATTTATCTTAACTTAAGAAAAATGAAAAATTATTTTTTGAAACTTTTCTTAATTATTTGTATTAAATCCTAATTAAAAATGCTTAAAAACTAATTAAAATCAAGAAATACCACCAAACTGCTCTAGAAAAAAAAATTCAAGATAAGCTTAAAATAAAGTTAGGAATCTAGGAAAAATGGAAAAACAAGGTGGTTGTATGGAGGAAAATGAAACTGATGTGGAATGTGCTTAAAAATAAGCACTAAGGATAGGCTAGAAGCTACAACAAGCTACCAACTGAGTACACAAGCCAAAATATGCTAAAAGAGCTAAAATGCAACAAGTATTCACAAGCCTTGACCTCTGATTTGCAAGTTGCTAAGACTTGGCTTATTTGAGTTTAAGCACAAAAACAGTTTCTAGGGTCTACTTTGCAGCTGAAAAATAAGCACTTAATTAAGCTAGAAACTAAAAAACAATTGTTGGAACTAAAAGAGGGCCTGGCTAGGAACCTGCAAACCAAAATACAGACCTAGAAAAGCTCAAATGAGACTTGTGCAAGCCTAAAACCTCAGGCTCGTATCAAATGAGTCTATGCACGAGCATTTATCCCATTTTGACAAGCTCATATGAAGCTTCTATAAAATTCACAAAAATGTAATAAAATGGAAATAAGAAAATAGAGGACTTTTTTAAAACCACAAGTTTCATTGAAATTGACTCAGAATGAGTTCATGAAAAATCCCTCTAGCTTGGCCAAAAGCGAGTTAGCAAGTATTTGACTTTTGACAAAAATGGAAAGTTTGACTAACTTGAACTTTGATTCCAATTTAAGGACTGATAATGATGTTATATGATGAACCAAGACTAGAGCAAGCTATCCTAATGGTATCTAAACATAAAACAAGAGTTTGATCTACTCTCCAACAATTAAGCAATGAGACAGATTGTGATATTTGACTTTGAGCCTGTAAGGCACAAGATCTGACAGATATGAGCTCAAATGAGCTAAACAAACCACAAACAACAAAAGTCTAGCACGGTACACCTCTAACACATTTTAAGCTATATATCCAAACACCCTTAAAACATTGATATGCAAACTTAGACTGAGATAAACACTGAACTGATTTCTTGATCACACTAAGTTTACATGACCATAATACAACTATACTAACAGGATAAAACTAGTCTAGACTATAAGAACAGATATAAGCATGATAAGTAAACTGGATAGAAAATGAAACTGAGATAATCACTCACAGGTGTCCAACTGGTATGCAGGCTAAAACCAAACCCAAACCTGTTCTAAACTAGTCTATTCCAACCCCAAAGCAAGCTGCATCAACCCAAATTCCAAAACCAAGCCAATTTCACCCAGTTTGACTTTTGTTGACCTTGATCCGATATTGTTTGAAATGGATGCATAAGCTTACAAAAAGCTTTGATAAGCTTAAATAAGCTGATTTGAGCTAAAAATAAGCTACTAACAACTTCGAAAATCGAATTTGAAACTGAAAAATTGCAACAGTGAACAACAAGCTTGAAATTTATATGAAAACTTGGATTGATACTAAAAAGCACAATACAATGATTTGTTAACTTAATTGTGATACATAAAAGCTGAAATTACAATATTTGGACTTAAACTAAAACATTAATTTAAAAACGACATTAAGAAAAAACTATAAAACTAACTACTTTTTTTTTCTCTCTATCTCCTCCTCCTTTTATATGCCCAAAATATCTTCTCTCACTTCTCTGATTGTTTCCCACCTTTGTTTGAGGCCATTGGATTACTTAAAATGATTTTGGCCGTTTGATTGGTTTTTGGCGCCAAAGATGGTTTTGACCTGTTGGGGTTGAGTGCAAAGGTAGAAGGAGCATTAAATGAATCTTGGATGTTGTTGAGGATGAGGGAACATGGAGGAGTGATAAGGGGTGAAAGGTGATGGGGGATGGATGTCTGTTTTTAAAGGCTAGTTGTTGGAAAAGAAAAAAGGCCGGCGAGGGGTTGGTTTGAGGATATAATATTGAAGGGGGGTCAAATTGGTAAGGGTCCAAAGGGGAAAATCAATTGCAGTTGTGACAAGGGTCCAAAGGGTTTAAAAGTTTTAATAACCAAGGACCTATGTTGTAATTTCTGAAAATCAAGGGACCTAGGCTGCCAAATCTGCAAAGTTGTTCCAAGGGCTGAAAATGACAAGTTTTAATAGTACAAGGACCAAAGCTGACATTTTCCAATTTTCCAAGGACCTTTTTTGCCAATTTTGAAACTTGGAGGACCAAACTTGTAATTTCTCAAAACTTTTGATATTTTTCACCAAAGGACTAATTTTGACAACTTATGATTTTAAAAGGACCTTTGGTGACTTTTCTTTTGAAATTAAAGCTCAGGGACTATTTCTGACAATTTTAGAAACTTGGGGGACTGAAACTGCCAATTATGCAAACTTAGCTCATTTTTCATCTGATTTTGAACATTTTGCATCTGAAACATATAAAATGCACTTTTGAGATATTTTAAGTATTTTGATGCATTTCTGAGCATTTTTTAACGTTTTGATTCGATTGACCCAAAATGATGAGTATTTACACACTCATCAATCTCCCACACTAAACTATTGCTAGTCCCTAGCAATGTTTTGAGAAAAATTAATGGATTTCATCTCTTTACCAAAAGCCATTACTTTTGGAGTAGCCAAATGTTTCAGTTCAAGTAAGAACCATGGTACACCGATAACCATGGGATTTTGAGCAAACCACCAGCTTCCAACGGATTTGATTTGTCTTTACCAGAAGCCGTTTGCTCTGGACTAGCCAACACTTAGATAAATTATCATTATCTTTGGTAGTGATTACAATGGTTTTCCACTGCCTTTACCACAAGCCATAAACTTGCGGGCTAGCCAACTCTTCACTAATTTAAAGATATGGTGGAATGAATACCATACAATTTTGGGCAAATTGCGCCAATCCGATTTGAGATATCTTTACCAAGAGCCGTTTGCTCCTGGATTAGCCAATCCTTTTGTTTTTAGACAAGGCGGACTGATAACCAATTGAGTAAGTGCAAAACACTTACTCCAAAAAAATTTTAAAATGGGAATTGGGCGGTATAATTACATGATAAAATTCGTGAGAATTCCCCCCTACACTTAGAAATGAATATTGCCCTCAATATTCAAAGTACCGTATGCGAAACAAAAGCAGAAAAGAATATACATGCCATTATTTAGAAAGATTTTTTTTTACACAACATGGGCAACCCCCCCACACTAGGGTGGTAGAAAATAGAAAGAAGTCAGAAATATGGGTGAAAACCCATATCGCATGCTACTGTTTTTTGATTCCCGAGTCGCTAGCTTGACTCGACCCCGTATTAATTTGTTCATGGGGAAGTAAGTGGAAGAAACAATCTCCATCGGACTTTCATTCAAGATGTTCGGACAAACATTTGAAGCACGTGAAAGTTCCACACCGATGAGATATACATAGAATCGGCTCAAAAATGATAAATGAAAATGTCGGGGTCAAAGATAGTGTCTTCATTCCCAAAGGAGTGAAGATGAGAGGAAGTCACCAGGTAGGTGAAGAAAAGAAAGAAAGTCATGATGACGATCGTGATAAGATCTTCTTCCTCGGGATCATGTTACACGCGTTTGGATTTTATCGGTTGAGCTCTTTGGTTTGGAAAGCATCTCGAGAGGGAGGGTTGGAAAATTTGTCATAGAAATACAAACTCTCATGTTTGAAAACTTTTCCCCCCGATCATGATTTTTGCCATCCAAGCGATCAGACTCCGGCGGAGTCATGATATGAGTGAGTTCAACGGCGAACCTCATGAAGAGAATCATTCACATGATGTGAATTTGTGAACTCTTGTTCCATTGTGGACTCATCACTATCCTTGTCAAAGATTGGATTGTCAGAAATCAAGGTGAATCCAGATTCGAATTCAAATAGAGGATTGGTGAGAGTTGTTTTGAATGCTTCAGGAACAAAGTGATTAACATTCTCTATTGGACTATTGGGATAAGAAGTGAGTGAACGATCATTATAAAGGAGACTTTCAATCTCTCCTAGATCGGCTTCGAAATCAAAGATACCATCATCACTTCCGAGTGGACTGATGTGAGTGAGTTCATCGGTGAACTCCTCAAGAAGAGGATCAGCCTGTGGGAGTGATGCCTCGACATACTCAATGTCTCCATAAGATTTACAATCATCGCTAAAATCGGAGAAAGTCTCAAAATGATCATTTGAACACTCAAGAGGGGAAGAAGAATCACACATATGATCAGAAGTGCCCTGTGACTCTCTCGATTGGGACAAGGTCCTCAACACTGACTTTATAAATTCGTCCGATTCCTTTCAGAACAGTGTCAAGAAGATCATCCCCATGTTTAGAGAGTGAGTGGGAATATCGTGTGATAACAATGTGACTGAGGAGTTTAGAAGGACTAGCATACATATGTTTTATACTTTCCATTTGTTCTTCTACTAGTAATTCCATCATAGTCTTTTCTCCCTGATTTTTCATGGAATGAGTTTCAACTGATGAACCCGATGAACCGTTATAAAATTGAAGGATATCAAGGATATCTTCATCATCATCGTCATCAGGAATGAAATGGAATCGAGAGCTAGGTCCGGCTGCTTCTTTTGCAATTGATTCCTAATAGATTTTTCAAAGGCAATTTGGGAATCTAATTTAGCATCTGCTCGCTAACAAAACTTCCATGGATTTCTCATTTGGATTATCTTGGGAATGTTTAGATTCCTTTAAATCTTTCACTAAATCCAAAAGATCAAGGAGAAGATTTTGAGGAAGTGGCTCAGGCTGGTACTGTAGAGGTTGGTCATGATACGAAGAGCCGTAATTGCTACAAGGAAATGGATTCCTTGTTTGACAATCCGAGCTAGAGTTAGGACCTCCACAATACACAACAGAAAACTGATGTGGTAAGTAAGGTATGGTTGGTCATAATGTTATCGGGAACCTGCTCATGACAAAGCGTGTTCCTGATTGACAATCGAACTGGAATGTGAACCACCACAGTACTACAACAAGAAAGCTGCTGAGTCTCACAGGCGGTATGATGGAATAAATCGTTGTGTTATGGTAGGAATAAGGATCCGGTTATAGACAGACCCGTTTCGATTCCACCATGCTACAACGGGCAATTGTCATTATAAGGACCACACCATTGACAACCAAGAGGGTGAGGATAAGACATAGAAAGAATCAAATGGTTTTAGAGGGTAAGAAATGAAGAATCAAAAGGGTAAGAGGGTAAAGAGGAATATTTTGGTATTTTTGAAAAACATGATGTAAAAACAAAGAATGAAAATATTTTTGGTTTTGATTTTAAAAGAAAATATAAACATATATAGATGGTATGAACAATGAGTGAATATTCAAATCACTAATCTGCTAAACATAAGATAATTAGCACACCCTCCAGGGCGCCAAAATTTGATCCGCGCCAAACCGTCAAGTTTTCACACAAACCGCCACTTGTGAATGGCCGGCCGTAAGAAACTTAAAACGGCTCGAACCGAACTCAATGAAGATCTGGGGAGTATAGTGTTTCCGGTCGTTATGTCCGGCCGAGCTATGCAATGGATCACCAAACGTATAGTGATCGAGGGATTTGAACGGAAAAGAATGATTTGAATTATTATAACTAAAGAAAAAGCCAACAAATTACAGGGGCTTAAATGCAAATTAAAGGAAATTTAAAAAGATAAAAAATATTAAATAAACGCTATCACTATTTGAAAAATGATGAACGTTTAAAACTTAAAACTTACGTTTAAATAAAATTACGTAAACGTACAAAATAAAAAGTGAGATCTAAGAAATAAAAGTCCTAAAAATATGAAAATGACATTTTTACAAACCTAATGATAAAAGAAAATTTATAGAAAAAGAAAATTATTTTTATAACTATTTAATTAATTATTATTAATTAAAAACTATTTTTAACTATTTAATAATAGCCTAAAATACAAGAAAATATGAAATAAAGCTAGAAAAATAAAATTATGACTTAGAAAAATCTAAAATAACAAAAGAGAATTTTCAAAACTATTTTTGTATTTTTTCTGAATATTTTTCTATTTTCTAGGAATTAAAAACTATTTAAAACTACTTAAATTGTTTAAAAATACAAATTTAACTAAGAAAAATTTGGAAAAATATTTTTTTGGGTTTTTATATTTATCTTAACTTAAGAAAAATGAAAAATTATTTTTTTGAAACTTTTCTTAATTATTTGTATTAAATCCTAATTAAAAATGCTTAAAAAACTAATTAAAATCAAGAAAAATACCAAACTGCTCTAGAAAAATCTGAAAAATTCAAGATAAGCTTAAAATAAAGTGAGGAATCTAGGAAAAATGGAAAAACAAGGTGGTTGTATGGAGGAAAATGAAACTGATGTGGAATGTGCTTAAAAATAAGCACTAAGGATAGGCTAGAAGCTACAACAAGCTACCAACTGAGTACACAAGCCAAAATATGCTAAAAGAACTAAAATGCAACAAGTATTCACAAGCCTTGACCTCTGATTTGCAAGTTGCTAAGACTTGGCTTATTTGAGTTTAAGCACAAAACAGCTTTCTAGGGTCTACTTTGGCAGAAAAATAAGCACTTAATTAAGCTAGAAACTAAAAAACAATTGTTGGAACTAAAAGAGGGCCTGGCTAGGAACCTGCAAACCAAAATACAGACCTAGAAAAGCTCAAATGAGACTTGTGCAAGCTCGTAACCCTGTGCATCAAGTATCAACTGAGTCTATGAATGCATTTATCCCATTTTGACAAGCTCATATGAAGCTTCTATAAAATTCACAAAAATGTAATAAAATGAAAATAAGAAAATAGACCAGCTGAGGTTTTTAAAATCACAAGTTTCATTGAAATTGACTCAGAAATGAGTTCAAGAAAAACTCTAGCTTGGCCAAAACTGAGTTATGCAAGTATTTGACTTTTTGACAAAAAAATGGAAAGTTTGACTAACTTGAACTTTGATTCCAATTTAAGGACTGATAATGATGTTATATGATGAACCAAGACTAGAGCAAAGCTATCCTAATGGTATCTAAACATAAAACAAGAGTTTGATCTTACAAAACTCCAACAGTTAAGCAATGAGACAGATTGAAGTGATATTTGACTTTGAGCCTGTGCAGGCACAAGATCTAGACAGATATGAGCTCAAATGAGCTAAACAAACCACAAACAACAAAAGTCTAGCACTGAGTACACCTCTAACACATTTTAAGCTATAAATCCAAACACCCTTAAAACATTGATATGCAAACTTAGACTGAGATAAACATGAACAGATTGATTTCTTGATCACACTAAGTTTACATGACCATAATACAACTATACTAACAGGATAAAACTAGTCTAGACTATAAGAACAGATATAAGCATGATAAGTAAACTGGATAGAAAATGAAACTGAGATAATCACTCACAGGTGTCCAACTGTATGGGCTAAAACCAAACCCAAACCTGTTTCTAAACTAGTCTATTCCAACCCCAAAGCAAAGGTGATCAACCCAAATTCAAAACCAAGCCAATTTCACCCAGTTTGACTTTTGTTGACCTTGATCCAATATTGTTTGAAATGGATGCATAAGCTTACAAAAAGCTTTGATAAGCTTAAATAAGCTGATTTGAGCTAAAAATAAGCCACTAACAACTTCGACAATCGAATTTGAAACTGAAAATTGCAACAGTGAACAACAAGCTTGAAATTTATATGAAAACTTGGATTGATACTAAAAAGCACAATACAATGATTTGTTAACTTAATTGTGATACATAAAAGCTGAAATTACAATATTTGGACTTAAACTAAAACATTAATTTAAAAACGACATTAAGAAAAAACTATAAAACTAACTACTTTTTTTTTTCTCTCTATCTCCTCCTCCTTTTATATGCCCAAAATATCTTCTCTCACTTCTCTGATTGTTTCCCACCTTTGTTTGAGGCCATTGGATTACTTAAAATGATTTTGGCCGTTTGATTGGTTTTTGGCGCCAAAGATTGTTTTGACCTGTTGGGGTTGAGTGCAAAGGTAGAAGGACCATTAAATGAATCTTGGATGTTGTTGAGGATGAGGGAACATGGAGGAGTGATAAGGGGTGAAAGGTGAGCCGGGGATGGATGTCCTGGTTTTGCGGCTAGTTGTTGGGGAAGAAGAAAAGGCGGTAGGGTTGTTTGACCGGGATATAATATTTGAATCAAATTGGTAAGGGTCCAAAGGGGAAATGACAGGGAGTCCAATTGCAGTTGTGACAAGGGTCCAAAGGGTTTAAAAGTTTTAATAACCAAGGACCTATGTTGTAATTTCTGAAAATCAAGGGACCTAGGCCACAATCGCAAAGTTGTTCCAAGGGCTGAAAATGACAAGTTTTAATAGTACAAGGACCAAAGATGACATTTTCCAATTTTCCAAGGACCATTTTTGCCAATTTTGAAACTTGGAGGACCAAACTTGTAAATTCTCAAAACTTTTGATATTTTTCACCAAAGGACTAATTTTGACAAGTTATGATTTTTTAAAAGGACCTTTTGACTTTTCTTTGAAATTAAAGCTCGGGGACTATTTCGACAATTTTAGAAACTTGGGGGATGAAGCGCCAATTATGCAAACTTAGCTCATTTTTCATCGATTTTGAACATTTTGCATCCAAAACATATAAAATGCACTTTTGAGATATTTTAAGTATTTTGATGCTTAAAGCATTTTTTAACCGTTTTGCAGTTCAGATTGACCCAAAATGATGAGTATTTACACACTCATCAGCTAGCCGAACCGGTGGAGACACCGGTTCCCGGTTGAACCCGTTGGTCCGGTTTTCAAAATATGCGTACCATCAACTTGTTAGCTTGTATGAATTTTTGCATGTTTTATTAATTTGTACAGTGTGTATAATAACATGTACTTCTCATTTTAGGGGTGTTTTAAAAATAACATTAAGTAGTGTGTTTTATTATTTTATATTTAAGTTTATGTTGTAGCTTGTTTAGATTATACATTGTGAATTTTTTTATTATATTTTTTAGTAAATGGGTGTTTTAATTGGTTTTATTTAATTTGGTATATATGCTTTTAACTAGTTGTACAATGTGAATAAATTATAGTATCTTTAAGTAATGAGATGTTTTAATAGAAGTATTAATTATGTGTTAATTTAATGTTTTAGTCAATTAAAAAGTTGTGCACTTTAGTAATAAAACTTGTAATGCTTAATTTTAAAATATTTAATGCCCAATTTTGTTTTAATTAGTTGTATTAATTATGTGTTAATTTAATGTTTTAGTCAATTAAAAAGTTGTACATTTTAGTAATAAAACTTGTAATACTTAATTTTAAAATATTTAATGCCCAATTTTGTTTTAATTAGTTGTATTTTTAGCAATAAAACTTGTAATGCTTAATTTAAAAAAAATTAATGCTCAAAACTGATTTCATGCTTTACTAGATAGAACTAGCGAGGCACCGATGTGGCGGCGTATTTTCGTAACTAATTTTTCCGGCAATGTGATTTTATTCGACAATACCATTTCATAAAAAAAATACATTACGAAACATATAAACTATTCTAAATATCATTCATTAAAATAAAATTAATATACGAAACAACCAAATAATTGGGAAAAAATATACAGAAAAATTTAAGCCTTAACAATAGTCTAATAATAAACCATAAATTAAGCCTTAACAACCATTTTACCATTTATTTTTTGGTGTAAGCCTATCAATAGTCAAATTTGGATAGAACCATTTAATAAACCAAAGTTTAGCTAAGTTCAACACCAACCAAACTCTCATTTTCGTATATGTTTAGGCCCAAATAATCACATATCCCTTAATGTAATGAATTATATAAATCACTTTCTTTCACAACCCTAATTCAATTAACCTAATCTCACGCCTCTCTATGTGCAATCACACACACATATAAACCAACCTATTTCACTTTTGCTTCCATCTACGAATCTCACAAACACTACTAGTAAATTGTCTTCCTCAGCTTCAACCTCAAACACACACAACACACAAAAAGTGGTTTAATTAAAAAAAAGAATTAAATCAAAAGTTAAACGTTTAACAACAAATAGTTTTAAAAAGTTGCTTGTCGGTTTCTTCGTCACTTCCCCGATGAGAACCAAAACGGCGAGCATCCGGTGGGTGTGACGCGGACGGCGAGAGTTGACGGGGTGCCACGGTGAAACGCGAGCTACTGGGCCACTATACCCGTTTTGCATCTAATGGATATGGGGCAGAGATATCTAAGTCATGGTTTTGCAGCGATGATGGTGGGTCTTTTTAAGCTAATAGAGCAATAGTTTGTCATGTAAGCTTATAATGAATTAAGCTATCTTAATATGGCTGTTGGACCCTAAGATTTATGTTTTGGGCTGATGGATTTTAGATTTTTGTTTTGTAAGATTAATTATGTTGTACATTGTAGTTAAATAGTTGTATATTTTAGTGAATGGGTAAATTTAGTTGTCTATTAATTGTATGTATTCAATAGTATTTTTTTTAGTTTTATTTGTGCTTAAAATACTTATAAATGATGCTTCTTTACTTGTATTTGCTTAAAATCTATATTAGAAAATCTAAAAAATTTAATAGAAAGAAAGTGCTTAAATGCATTATAATTAGTATAGATAAAATAATTACGTGTTTCTCTTGGGCCATCTCACAATTTTGATCAACAAACAAGAATGATGCCTAAAAAATAGAAGTTAAACAGTTTTCCAAAACTATAAACGAGAAACAATCATTTTTAAAGATCTTTTGCTAGCATTTTCAATACAACTTCTTGAATTAAATATTTGTAGTTGCTTTTATAAAAAATATACTAATTGTATTAAAACTTTGAAGCCTCGATATTTTGGAGGAACTTCAACTATACATATCGCACTCTCTCGTATACAACGATGTTTTTCGTTATATAACATTATACTGTATTTTATTTAAGAGTATGTTTGACGAAAGTGACCCGTAAACCCGGTAAAAAAGAATAAGACTAAAATACACCGTTGGTCCCTAAACTTGTTCATGCGCATCGCAATGGGACAAACCTGGGCGTTATCATCGCTGGAGGTCCAAAACATGGGCTTTATATGCCAAACTCGTCCCTTGACCACTAACGCCGAGGTCAACGTCTAATTTATGTTAGTTAGTCGAGGGTATTATAGTCCATACACATTTATACCACACCTTAGTTAATTCTGAGAAAAGCTTCCGTATACCATCTTGATCGTTTCCCTCCCTCGTCACACAACCCTCACACACACTTTAACAATGACAGACAAGGAGCTTACTTTTACAGAAGTGATGAGATGTTAAAATATGTGAAGGCAAAATATGTGGATACTTGGTTACAAGAAGATGAAATGTCCGATGAAATGTGTGATTTGCGAAGAAGCTGGGTGATGAAGGTTAGTGGTTTTTGTATTTGTGTGATTGGCATTTTAAGGGATGAGCATAAATAACTCTATTTTATTTGACAGAAATCCGAGCAGTGTCAGAATCTGCCAAAAAAGGGATTATAGCAAGCTAAAGGTATCTGACGATATGATTGAGTATGCCATGGCTACTTATGGGAATAAGTGGGATATAGGAGATGACATTGCTGATGTGATACTTGAAGACTTGTGGGAAAAATATTGGAATAAGGAGTCAGAGAAAGGTTAGAGTTAATGTTTGCAAGCTAAGAAAGTTGTAATGGGTAACTCCGATTTCTTTTGTTTTGTCTATCTTTCCAGATACTAACGTGAAAGCAAATGAAGTTGATGTCATCATTATTTCGACACATCGATGATGAGTGGGATCATGTCTTCTAAGACTACTACTTTGAAAGGTTCCACTTCCCAAGCTTCCAAGGCTTCAGCTCCCAATGTTGTACTTGGTCTTGTAGCGGCTGTGGGATGCTCCAGCACAAATAGGAATGAGTGGTATGTGCCTCCCCTTAAGGACCTCAAGTCTCCCTTCAAGAAGTTTACCTGTTATTTTTAGTTGTTGATGTAATGAAGGTGTATATTTTTTGGCTGATGATGGTTACTGAAAAAGA
This sequence comes from Chrysanthemum makinoi, assembly GCA_910596185.1. Classification (NCBI taxonomy): domain Eukaryota; kingdom Viridiplantae; phylum Streptophyta; class Magnoliopsida; order Asterales; family Asteraceae; genus Chrysanthemum; species Chrysanthemum makinoi. The sequence goes on from OU343216.1 coordinate 180,023,764, forward strand.
TACTTGTTAACATATATAGTTTGGATTTCTTGTTTTTATTTTGTAGTTTGCAGTTGCTTATGCAGTTTAGGTGGGTGTTTGGGAAAACCCATTTTGACTTACAAGGTCAACATAAACCAAAATATTAGAGGAACCACACCGAATTGTTAGTCTTTAAAATCTAATTTGTTTGACTTATAAAGTCAACAGATTCAAATTGTAGCCAAAATTCAATTCTTATAACAAAAGAAGCACACACATATCAGTTAAGTTACATTTAGACTGAAAGACAACATAGCATTTCTTGCATGTAATTCACTGCGTTAAATGACTAGTAGGTGATCCATTTGGTCCATTTTGCGTGTTAGTTCAAGTGGTGTTTGTCTTGGGCATTCTCCATTTGGTCTTTCAATTGCAGGTGCTTCACGTGGTGTTTCGCTTGGGCGCTCTCCACTTGCTATTTCAGCTGTAGGTGGTTCACTTTCTTCTTCATCACTGCCCAAGTAAGCACCAACACTAGTAGGTGCAGAAATATGTAGACTCATCA